>JAFJYJ010000188.1:12400000-13600000 GCA_019022615.1 Acacia melanoxylon
TGATTGTTATCCCAGTTAATTTGGACCTATAGTTGAAAAATATAGTAGATAATGACTTTTGTTTGTTTTTGCATTTACATATTTTCAAACAAAATCCCAAAATCAATTTCCCCTTGTTTCAATGCATTTGCATGATATTTAGATCACTTAAAAATCAATAAGAACCCATTTGGTTCAAAGAAATGACTGAAAAGGAAAATTATGAAAAATATTTTATCACCAAGGTGTTTGATTTATACTGGAAAAGAAAATAGTTTGATAGGAACTTTTTTTTGGAAGAAAATGAGGTAGAAAAATAAGTCAAAAGACCATTTTGCCCCTGGAGTAAAATTATTATTTAAATGTCTATGAGACTAACGCACTTCACTAACATTTTTATATCACATCTAAGGTCACATGAAAGAGCTTTTGTGTATTTAAGCATTTTCCCTCCTCACTTGAAAATTAGTTCCCACTAATTTTGGTGGGAACAATTTTCAATTATATAGCTAAAAATGGGTTCCGACGGGAAATCATTTTCCAGCTAAAATGTGAACCAAACGTCCCCGATCAAAGGGAAATTCGTTTTTTCCTTTCTTGCCCTCTATTTTTAGTGAACCAAAAGGCTTTAAAAGGCTCCTTGAGAGTAAAAAGTAATCCTAAATTTACTGGACGCAATTCTTAGTTAATTGTTTAATGTGGACTTCAAAGCTAACATCCAAAAGGAAAATCAAATACCTGAATGTGGTATAAGTATACCTAAAGGTGGTATCAGTACACCTGATGATGGTATCAGTACACCTGATGGTGATATCAATACACTCGATGGTTGTATCAGTATACTGCAATTCTTATCAGTATATCTAGAATGTTTAGGCTCCGCTAAGTTTAAGCTCTAGGGGTATATAAGGTAACACATGTTTGGAATATAGTTGAAAGAACATTTATGGAACAACTCTTTTTTTTCCAACAAAGAATAAATAGTATTACAATCAACTAAGTTACAATGTCATCTAAATTAAATGTATAACTAAATACAATTCAATGATAATGCCTTTTTTTGTGATACCTCATCTATCTCTAGAGCCTCAACTTAGTGGAGTCTAAACCTTCTAGATATACTGATAACACCTTTGATATACTGATACCACCTGTGGGATACTAATACCACCTTCGGGTGTATTGATACCACCTTTGGTATATTGATACCACCGATAGCACCTTCAGGTATACTGATACCACATTCAGGTATTCGACCTTCAAATATCATCTGAATTAAACGGAAAAATAAATACAATTAAATGATAATACCTTTTTTTTTATTACTAGACAATAAGAAACTATTGGTGATTGAAGGAAAATAGAGCATTCAACGTCTGAGAGGCAAACTTGCTCACTTCTTCTGGAATTCATTCTACTACTATACACACCATGGATCAAAATATAAATGAAGAACATATAGAACACAAGATCCGGATCAAAATCCAAATGAAGCACGAGGGCGTGGTGATATCCGGAATGTGATACTCACCGTGGCTGTGCTGTTGGTAGCTATGACTTATCAGGTTGTATTAAATTCTCCCGGTGGTATCGAAAAACAATCCTAACTCTAGCCGCCTAGCACCTTCCCTGCCGCCACGGAAAGAACCACATTTGGAATATCTATCTTAACCACCAAAGATATTGGTTAGTTTGGCTTCTTTATGGCTGGAAATATATGGGGATTTTTTTTTCTATTGGCATCATAGATGACCTCACCAGAGGATTCTCTCACAAATTGGAGCTGAGGATTGCCCTCTCCACCATAGTCGTGTCCTATTGTTTGTGTATTGTTATCATTACATCCGTCGTAATCCCATGGTTGTTGATTTTCATTTGCTCAATCACCAGCGTCCTAGTTCAATTAGTCCGTGTTCGGAGGAGAATATGTTGCCCTGAGCTTTAGTATCTTTGTCCAGTGGTTACTGGAAAATTTTCCCACAATTTTTGTGTGTGGCTTCTTATGTTCTTGTTGTATTGAAGAACTCTTAGATATTTGTTTTGGGGCTTATTTTCTCATTATGTGTGTTTCGTTACGGTAATTTTATTTATGTGACATTGTAACTTAGTTGATTGTAATACTATTTGTTCTTTGTTGGAAAAAAAGAGTTGTTCCATAAATGTTTTTTTCAACTATTTTCCAAACATGTCCTACCTCATCTATCCCTAGAGCCTAAACTTAGCGAAGCCTAAACCTTCTAGATGTATTGATACCACCCCAAGGTGTACTGATAACAATTGCAATATACTGATATAACCATCGGGTGTATTGATACCACCATCGGGTGTACTGATACCATAGATACCACCTTCCGATGTACTAATTCCACTTTCAGTATACTAATACCACATTCAGGTAATTGATTTTGACATATCATATGAATTAAACGTAAAAATAAATACAATTTAATGATAATGCCTTTTTTGTATTACTAGAAAATAAGAAATTGTCTGTGCTAAACACCTCTCATTTGAAACACGAACCATTGGACAAAAACAAGCCGAATGCGATAAGCTGATACTAAAGCACAGCATGTTAGAGTTTAGCAAACACATAATTTTTCTCTAGCGATTAAGCAAATGAGAAGCAACAGAATCCAAAACATGTGCTATCTTATCTATCCCTAGAGCCTCAACTTAGCGGAGCCTAAACCTTTTAGATGTACTGATAACATCTCTGGTTTACTGATACCACCTTTGGGTGTACTAATACCGCCTTCGGGTGTACTGATACCACCTTTGGTATACTGATACCATTGATAGCACCTTCAGGTATACTGATACCACATTCAGGTATTCGACCTTCACATATCATCTGAATTGAACAGAAAAATAAATACAATTCAATGATAATGACTTTGTTTTTGTATTGCTAAGCACCTTTCATTCATAAATGGAACTCCTCCATATACTATCACATTACACTATACTCAACTAAGAAATAGCAATAAAATTACATCAAAAAGGGAAAAATCGAAGCTCAAATTTAACGAACCATCTTGCGTAGACTTTAAGGTTTAAGAGATGGACAAAAGTAAGTAGAATGTGATAGGCTGACAACATGTTGGAGTTCAACACTGTGGGCACCATTTTTCTCTCCCTATTCAAATTGCTGCAGTTAAGGCTTCGACCATCAAGCAAATTAAAATCGGCAGCCAACTAGAGAATTTAGGAGGTATAATGCTAAAAACACAAAAATAATAGGTGATGACTATGGTCAAGAGGGCCATCCTCAGCTACAATTTGAGAGTAAATTTTTGGAGATATCATCTATGATGCCCATAGAAAACAGAAATCTTACTGTGTTCTCAATCATGAAGAGGTCAAATAGTGCCCGATTTTTTGTGGCCAAGATAGATAGCCAACAATGTTGTTCGGACCGTCTGCCGACCAAATACCATCGGAGGATTGAATGTAGCCTGATATGTCGTAGATGCCAACAACACAACCACGGTGAGTATGACATTCCAGATATCACTAGGCTTATCACTCCCTTTTCTAGCATCTGATGTCTTCCACCAGCTCTTGTGCCATATCTTGTGTTTCTAGATTCTGCTCATGTCTTCTTGAATATGATCAGCCATGGTATGTTGGAAATAAACACAGATTTAGGATACCTTAGAATCCGATGATGAAGAAGAAGATAAGCTCTCAACCTCACCCAAATTACACCTTTACATGCTGAACACAGAGAGATAGATATATATCCAGGTATCCCCAGTTTCTGTATATACAGAGAGAGAAGGAGAACCTGCTAAAAAAATGTTCAACCTTTTGTTGCCAATTTTTCCCTTCTCCATGTATCATTCTTAGTCTATTCTGCTATGTTTTTCTTTTTTTCACTATGTTGCAAGGGCTAATCTGGTAAGTTCCTATCCTTAACACGTACATATGACTACTTTTTATACATCTTGGAAATATGATACCAGCTGTATGAGGGCGTTCAGATTTTGTCTTTTTAGGCACCCATCTAACAATTGTGGCATACTGATACCACCCTCGGGTCTACTCATACGAATGATACCACTTTCAGGTGTACTGATACCACCTTCAGTTATATTGATATCACGGTATTTGATTTTCACATATCATCTAAATTAAACGTAAAAATAAATACAATTCAATGATAATGCCTTTTTTTATATTTTTAGACAATAAGAAACTATTGGTGCTAAACACCTCTCATTTGAAACACTAACCACTCGGACTACTTTATTTATTTGAAACACAAAAACAAGCAGAATGTGATAGGCTGATACTAAAGCATAAAGCATAGCATGTTAGAGTTCAGGAAGCTCACAATTTTTCTCTTCATATTCGGACTACTCTAACTATGGTTAAGGCGATTAAGCAAATGAGAAGCAACAAAATCCAAACCTGTGCTACCTCATCTATCCCTAGAGCCTTAACTTAGCGGAGTCTAAACCTTCTAGACGTATTGATAACACTTCCGGTATACTGATACCATCTTTTGGTGCACTAATACCACCTTCGGGTGTACTGATACCACCTTTGGTATACTGATACCACTGATAGCACCTTCAGATATACTAATACCACATTTAGTATTCGATCTTCACATATCATCTGAATTAAACGGAAAAATAAATACAATTCAATTTGATAATGCCTTTTTTTGTATTACTAGACAATAAGAAACTATCGTTACTAAGCACCTCTCATTCGAAACACCAACCACTAGACAAAAGCAAACAGAAATGTGATAGGCTGATACTAAATCATAGCACGTTGGAATTCCCCAAATATTTCCCAGCAATATAGTGTTGACTTCCCAAGTGATGATGAGTTTAAAATTAAGTGTATTATTCCTTGTAATGGCTTGTCTTCTATATCTGTTGGTTTGAAATGAATACACATCATGAGACCACATGAGGATGATTTTGATCCTGCAGAGCGTACTAAATGTAGGAGACTAGATTTTGTTTCTTTTGAGGAAGTGGCCAATGAGAAAATCGTAGTGGGTAAAACTTAAAAAAGGCGTAAGAGGAACTTTCGATCAATTAAAAAATACCTCAGACAGTGTGGTCTGTTTGGGTTAGCGGTGGACTTATTTTTTTATCTGACTTTTGCAAAAGCCCGGATAGGCAAAAAGTTAGGTTGTAAATGTGATTTGTGTTTGGATTGCCCATTTGGCTTTTACAGAAGTGACTTTTTTTCTAAACTAACGATTGTTTGGATTATTATTTCAAAAGTCAATCAAGATGGAAAATGACTGAAAAGGGCATGAATCATATTGTATACTACATATACATATTAGTTGTATATATTGAGATAATTGAACATAAAAATTATAATTTAAATTTAAATTTGAAAAAAAAAAAAAAAAGTTAAATGATTATTAAAAAATTGATAGAAAATAAAGTACTAAATAATTGGTCTCTCGATTCTATTTATAGGTTAATACATTGCTAATTGGAATTTATTTCCCATTCAAAGCATAAATTTAATTTTGGTAGAAGAGGACAAAAGGATGAGTTTCTGAACACACTGGGCAAAAGAAAGGACGAAAGCCATGTAGCTGAATTGAATTATGCTCTGGACGCTCACACGCTAGTGGACGCTCACACGCGTTTGGATAGCTTTTTTGATTAAAAAAACACTTTTTTAATGCAAAAAAAAAAAATCTTTTTAAATTAATTTATGTGTTTAGATGATATTTTTTAAAAAGCAAAAGTAACAACAACAAAAGGAGCTTTATTTTTGTTTAATTAAGTCCATTAAAAAATAAGTCAGCGGTCAAATTGGCTTTTTCCCACTGGAATTTCATCTGGACGCCACTGACCTTTTTTGGGTCACCGCTAGCCCTAACCAGGTGAGAAGATATGAGTTTTGAGTGTGGCTACTATCTTTTAGTTCGCGGCTTTGGTTGACCCGTTGAGGAATTTGCTCACACATTTACAACACCACTATAATGTAGCATTATGTTTTACCTTGGAGCTAATTCAGATTTGTTTTTTTGTTTGGCCTTGGTTCTTCATTGTTGCTGCACGTATTAGAATCTACTCTAAACCTATTCATTTTTTCTCTAGATATAAGTGAATATCTTCTTTATATTCAGAAATATATAAATTCCCAAATGTGTTTCAGGTTGCTCCTTACGAGAGGCCTGCATTAAGCAAAGGATTCTTACTCCCAGAAGGTATATATAATTATTCCCATGACAACTTATCATCTGCGAACTTTGATTTGTGAAATTCCGTTAAATACATTATATGCTTCGCGTGTGAGCAAAGGAGGACATATGCTTATTCCAGGTACTAATGGATATAACAGGTCCCCTTGACCAAACTTATAAGTACTCTGCTACACTTTGAATTAGACACTCTTTTGCAACGTGCGTGGTCTGTTTGTCCCCTTCATATATAAATCGATTAATGCGTTCTTTCATTTTTGATAGCCTCTTTGAGCATCATATGAATTTTGCAGGGCTCCTTCTTTGTGGGAACTGTATATTGGTTTTGATACTTTGTGTAGCATCAAATAGGTATAATAATGAATATAGAGAAGTAAGTTATTTTGTGTTTTGATATGTTGTACATTTACAAATATCCTTACAAGTTGAATTCATGGCCGGGCACCTCATTTTGGCATCCCGTTTGTAACATCCTTATTTTTATTAGCATTTAGAGTTAGTTGTTGCCTAAGTCTTGTTTAGTCAAAGAGTATAGGGTAAAGGAGAAAAAATACACATGTGCTTTACTCTCGGAAGCGCCTAGCACCATATGCTTTTTTTAGGAGCAAAAATACACATGAACTTTTAAAATGAGGGAAAATATCATGGCCGTTTATTTCACTGACGTTGACTTTTAGATTGACCAAAACGCTGACCTGGAACGCTGACATGGAACCCACAACAATCAGTCACTTCCTTCTTGCTTCGAATGCTTCTCATTTGGCCTGGAATCTGGGTTTTCGCTGCGTCATTATACAATCTGATGCAAAGGAGTTAATTACTTTAATTGAGTCCAATGATTCTGACAGGAATGGAAGCTTACTCCTTCAGAGGATTAAGGATTTTTCTCACCGCGACTGGAACCTGTTCTTCCAATTCATTCCCAGAGAGGAAAATAGAGTAGCTGACTCTTTAGCAAAAAAGGGTCTCTCTTCCTCTGCATTTTATGATGTGCGTGTGTCCTGATTTTATTCACACTGTGATGAATCACGTTAGTCTAGGATTTATTCCCCATTTGTAATTTTCCTTTTAGTTATGCCTTCCCTTGTATCAAAAAAAAAAAAAAAAAAGCCAGCCTCAACTTATCGTTTAAAGAAATGGGTTTCTACAACAGAATCCATTCCTGAAACTCTATTCTCAATCCATCTATGAACAATCCTTTCAGCAATACGAACCATTTGAAAAGACGATGAAGACGAACCATTTGAAAAAGACGATGACATTGAATCCGTTTCTGACGCACACAATGACCCTTCTCCCTCACAAAAACCCACTAAGTATATTCCATATCAAAGCAACAAAAACATTCAAGGAAAAAGCTCTTCAATGTCGACTTCCAATTTGTTAAATACACCACGACTTGTTACAAAAAAATCACTCCTTTACCCATTTTTCGTGGTACCCCAACGGAATGCCCAATCTCCCACTTGAGCCATTTTAGGAACGCTGGAGGAAGAAGCCGCGCTCTGGTATGACCTCAACATCGAGCCTTACCCTAATTTGACTTGGGAAGAGATAAAGTCGTCATTTTTAGAAGCATAGCGTAGAATCGAAGTAATGGAGGAGTTAAAGTAAGAGCTTATAAGGATTAATCAAGGAGGAGGTGAAAGTGTGGGAACTCACTTTCTGAGACTACAATGGATTTTAAAGAGGCGGCCGGAACACTGGCTGTAGGCTTGTTGCCTTGCCAGTCGTGGAGAAAGGAGATGAAATGGAGAAGGAAGTGCGTGATTGTTGTGGGTTCCATGTCAGCATTCCAGGTCAGCGTTGTGGTCAATCTAACAGTCAACGTCAGTGAAATAAACGGCCATGGTATTTTTGCCCTCATTTTGAAAGTTCATGTGTATTTTTGCTCTTAAAAAAGCATATAGTGCTGGGCGCTCCCGAGGGTAAAGCACATGAGTATTTTTGCTCCTTTACCCAAAAGTATATAATTAATAATTAGAAGAGTGTATCTTAATTAATAATTTATAAAAAATATCAAGTTGTAAATATTTATTCAAAAAAAAGTGATAGAAATAAAATACCACCTTAAAATATTTATTTTAAATTGTAGCATAGTAGGACTTAATTATAGAGTCCGATGATTCATATGTTTATACTTGTTCTGTCATAAGAACACAGATGTCTAGCCCTAGGTGGGCTAGTATGTTGATGTAGGATCAAGAATCTACCTCCTAGGTATCCATGGATGGGATACCTATGAGAATAAGAGATCACAAAGCACACACATGAAGGCTTTCGCCTAAGGGAGTGGGGTGTGTGTTCTGTGTAGACTGAATTGTAAAGAGGCAGAGTTCAGAATCTGTGTACCTTAGGGTTCACTATCTATTTATAGTGGGTACCTTAGGGTTTTGATCCTCCTGAAGGAATGTTCCCATGATTGGCATGACTTTCGCCCCACTACCTGCACTATCATGGTTATGGATATGATCGTGGGATAATGGACCTCTTACCTTATTTAAAACGATTTTGTTGTGAAGTCCTCTTCTTGGACCCAACCTTACCGGGCCCATTACTTGGGTCCATAACAGTTGCCCCCAAGCTCGGTAGTTCAGGTCTCTAAGCTGCTGAGATTAATTGACTACTTAACCCAGCCATGGTGTATTCGAGTTTTCTTCCGTTTAGAAGCTTTCCGAGATCCCTTAAATCCAAATTTGCTTTTGTAGCAATTTCTCCAAAGATAATCAGTAGGTCTATATTCCTACGTTTAATAATGTGTAAGAAAATCACAATAAAATGAAAAATACTTACTATTTGCACAAATCGTTTAGCTTGCTCATTTCGAATGCTTGTCCGAATTTGCATTAAACGTTCTGGTTTGTAATAATCCCGATTATTGATAATATGCTTTTCCACTAACAAATTGTGATCCACTCTGTTGCCCCCCAGCTTGGTAGTTCAGGTCACTGAGCTGCCGGGATGTGTTGATTTTCCAACCTAGACCAGATGTTCGTGATTGTTGGGATTGCTTGCATGTTGACCCGAGATTCCGGGTTCATATACTCTAACCCCGAGATTCCGGATTAATATCTTCTAACACCGAGATTCCGGGTTAATATCTCTAACACCGAGATTCCGGGTGGTGTACTCTAACACCGAGATTCCGGGTTTTTGATTTCTAAAAACGAGTTTGTTTACCCAAAATTCAGTCGTTTAAATAGACTTGCGGCATTGCCGTCTTTACTGGCGGATCCCGTATTTTAACTAGATTCGAGTTAACCGGGTCCGCCTTTAAAATTTACACGGATCCCGGATTTTAAACTAGATTCGTTTAACCGGGTCCGCCTTCAACAATTCACACGGAGCCGGGATTTTAACCAGATTCGGTATAACCGAGTTCGCCTTCAACAATGTTTCCTACAAAACTTGGAAAACGTTTTGACCGCTCTTTCAACTTTATCGTGTTCCAATGGACATCAGTTTTAACCTTTCGGTTTTATCAGGTTCCAAAGGACACATGTTTGAATTGGTTTCTCCACGCAGCCCGGATTTTAACCAGATTCGGTGTAACCGGGTCTGCCTTCATCCCTATCGTAAGGGTTCATTTCATACGGAACTCGGATTTTAACTGTAGTCAGTGTAATCGGGTTCCGCCTTCGAAACTCGTCCGAGTTTTGTTTGATGACTGGGCCAAAGTCAGAAATTTGCTGCACATAATGTGGGTCTGGGACCACCCATGGGCTATCAACCCTCCTGAGTGACTAACCAGAAATCCATCGGGAGTAAGAGCTATCCGCCACATATCTAGGTTTAGTGTCGCAACTAAACTCTAAATATTCCGACTTGATCAAGGTCGTTGTGATGGTTTACTTCATTACCACAAGCTTTGATGCATCATGGCCACAAGGGCTTCTTGGTTTTACCGCGTCCCAAAGGGAGCACATTTTAACCATAATGTAGGCGTTACCGCATCCTGAAGGAATACGTTTAGCCATAATGTCGGCGTTACCGTGCCCCAAGGAAACACGTCTGTTTCCAAGGAAACACGTTTTAACTGCTATTTCCACGGAGCCCGGATTTTAACTAGATTCAGCTAAATCGGGGTCCACCTTCATCCCTTTTGTAGGGACGGACTCCACTCGAAACTCAGATTTTAACTGTAACCAGTTTAACTGGGTTCTGTTTAAAATTGACTTGTCGGCATTATCGTCGCAACATGATTCATGAGAACGGGTCTATGTATTTTGGATCCACGCATGTATATAAACTTGACATGATTCATGAAAACGGGTTTGTGTACCTCGGATCCACGCATGTGTATACACTTGACATGATTCATGAAAACGGGTTTGTGTACCTCGGATTCATGCATGTGTATGAACTTGACATGATTTTTGGAAACGGGTTTATGTACCTCGGATTCCTACATGCTTATAAACTTGGCGGCATTGCTGTCGCATATAATCCAATAAAGGACTTTCAAAATACACAGAGCCCGGATTTTCACTAGATTCAGTTAAACCGGGGTCCGCCTTCTTTTATTTTTGGAGGTGGATTCTTCCTTCAAATACGGCATTCAGATTTGAACTTAGTTTAACAGATAATTCATGAGATTTCATAATTTCTTTCATAATTCCTCTCCAATTGCGGCATACACCTGCACCAGATTCTCTTTCTTTAATTTAGATATATGCTCTTCAGGCATTTTGGATGCCTCCAAGAGTCTTTGATACTATCAAGTAGAATGGAAAAGTTATTTTTCTCCATATCCCGAGTAGGATTCGTAAGATTAAATTTTCTATTTGGGCACCGATGCCTTTTTCTTCAACTCGGCGTTCATGAGATTTAGAATTAATGTGTCGTAGTTCGAATCTACATCGAACGCCGATTGATGCATAAGGTGAGCATAAGCGAAGAGCATTCTTGATTGCTATATTCCTCGTAAGAAAGATGATCACATTATTGGCAGTCAGTGGAACATGATGATACTTTTTAATAAATCCTGCAACAAGACTACCAAATCGTTTGGGCCCAAATGGTTGCTCACAAAGAAAATATTATTTCTGTTTTAAGGTACTTGTGAGATAAGCAAGGAAAGGAATCTTCTCATCTCATAATGACTTTTAGCACGCATAACCTTTGCCTTGCAACTCACATGTTGAATTCCCTTTTTGACACTTCCCAAAGAACAAGACTATTTAGATACTTGTCAACAAGACTATTTAGAAAAGCCTTATAGGTAAACAAGTGCCACGAGATAAATTTCTTCGAGATGCAAATGAATTGTCTCTCTTCCCTTATCAAGAATAAACAATATTTCCATTGGCCAGAAAGAGTTGAATATCATCTTTAATCATGACTAAAAAAGGCATACGGCAAATCTCCATGAGTTTGCCAACTAATTAAGCTACAAAATATTATACACCAACAATAGATATGTGGGTATTTTTTATTATTTTTTTTGGGTGAAGAAGCAGAGTGATGAACTATTTCAGCTAAGCCCCACAAAGCATAAAACAAGAGAATATTAGAACCTGATTATGTTGTCTCCAGCCATAGCCTTTGTAGATGAATATTAGAACCTAATGGCTCTTGATCCTAACAAATCTTCCCATGCCCGCAACTCTTTCAAGCGGTGATTCACCATTAAAGTAGTTTAAACCTTTGTTCCAACACACAAGATATTGCTTTTGGAGGTTTGAACTCAGAAAGAGTTGTTGGGTGTTGTCTTCTTCATGATAGTATTGAACTTGTGTTGTTTGTATCAAGTTCATGTTCAATATATCTTTAAGGACAAACTGCGATCATTATACATAAGCGAAGAATGACAAAGAAGTTGGGGCAACAAAAGCCGGTGATTCTACACAACCGAGTGAGTTGCATTATTTAATTTGAAGAATTTCGGTCAATCCTTTTGCGAGTCATATAATTTGGTGCTAAAGATTTTGACTTTATATGCCTGGCAAGATTAATAATGGGTCCTTCTCAAGCTTTGCAAGTTCCTTTATAAGCAGCAGGACATTATTTGAAATCTTGTGAAAAATTATCTCAAAGCAATTTGTGCATAACAAATAAATATCCATGGCCAACATTTAAACTTGCACCGAATGAAAAACTTGGACCAACAAGGGAGCCACATCTATCCCAAACTTTTGCAGATAATTCTTTTAATTAAGCGGCAAAGCAACATTTTCTACAAAGCCGCCGAACTTGGACATTTTCCAAAGACCCATCAAGAGGAAGTTCAAAAACCAATGATTGTATGTCGGGACTTTTGGACATATCCAATGCACCTTCCTCAAAGTTGTTGGTGAAAAACCAGGCTATCACCCAAGAGGGGGGGTGAATTGGGTGTTTGTTAAAACTTTATGAACTTTGAAAAACTTTTCCCAACTTATTGAAAGCAGTTTGAATGACAATAATAATGATTGATAAAGCAATAGTCAGTCATTCAAACATGTATAGATATTCGGTATATATCTTTGGAAATATAAGAGATAAGGGAAGAGAATATGCAAACAGATTTATCTTTTGGTTCGGCCCAATCCTTGACCTACGTCCAGTCCCAAGCTTCACTTGAGATTTTCAATCCACTATCTTCTTGTAACTTGATTACACGTTACGTACTTGGAGTAATCCTCTCACTAGGATTCACTCCCCCTTACAACCGTAATCAATACACTTGCTTGATCACACACTCGTACTCGAAGTAATCCTCTCCCTAGGATTCACTCCCCTTACAAGCCGTAATCAACACAATGTGTTTCCCACTCAAGATTACCCAATCTTGAGTATCTCACTGTGATAGAATGATAGGATGTGTACAATAACTCTCTTCTCTCTCGAAGTAGATGGATAAGCACCGAAGCACAATTACAAGTCATCTCACTCTCTATGATAAGCTATGTAAACATTAAGAACAGAGAGTAAATGATATGAAAATCGAGTATTAGCATCTTGAAGATGTCGGCTTGTGTCTGCGTTTTTCGCTCTGTGTACTCGTGTTCGTATGGAGTCTTCAAATCTTCGGGTATTTATGCTAGTTGAAGCTTAATGACTTGTTAGAGTGCTTTGAATTCGTGGAGAATATAGTTTGTTGAGAATATGGTCATTGGGAATATAGCCGTTAAGATATAGTGTTGAGAACAATTGCAGATTTGAATATTTGAATATTTGGCTCTTCAAGAATGTCTCCCATGATGTTCAGCTTTTGTTGGTGGGAGCCTTCTTTGTTGCGCCTTGAAGAATGGTTAGTCTTCTTTCCAATTTGTCTTCCATTTGCTTTGTTTGAGAAGATATAATAAAATAATACAAGTGGCTCATGGAGTTGCTTTATTTGACTTTAAGGCAAATTCAAATCTTCTCAAGTCGAAGTTAAAGCATATCAAAGACATTGGACATTCAAATCCATTGAAGAACATTACCGTTCAGCATTAAACGTTGCTTCTTCGGTTTTCTCGTTCAATTTCGCCTTCTTTGTTGTTTCGAATAACGTGACAAAGTTCATCTCCATACTCTTGTGATTTTGATTTGTCAAATTGATGTTATCTCAAACTTTAATCACCTGAAACTTATACACAAATGATATAAATGATGTTAAGAAGTAGTATAAATCATTTGAGTAATCATCTGGATGTTCTTGATGAGATATGATGTTTCAGTCATGGTGATTTTTTTGAATCAGATGTGTAAATCTGTTCTGGAGTTCCAAGCTCGAGTTTATATAGGTAAGCTCGAGTTTGGTCTTCTTTTGAACTTGGAATTTTGCCTCTCGGAAGTCTCAAGCTCGAGCTTATAACTTATAGACTCGAGTTTGGGTGTTCATCGGGACTCGCTTGCTCTGTCCGAGCTAAACTCGAGTTTGGTCACTTATAGGCTCGAGTTTGGCTTTTTCCCAAAGTTCATTTCTTCTCTGGAACTCTCGAGCTCGAGCTTGTAACTTCAAGCTCGAGTTTGGACTTCTTCAAAATCAGCATTTCCTCTCGTAACCCGTAAGCTCGAGTTTGCTACTTGTAAGCTCGAGCTTGCTATTTGTAAACTTGACTCGGCTGATTTTGGACTTTGTTCAGTGAGCTTGCAACTTTGTCCACTTTCGAGGGCCATATCTCCCTGGTCTGAATTCCGTTTTGGTTGGTTCAACTCTTGATGGAAAGCTATGTGAGTCTACTTTCATATGCCATCAACTTCAGCTCCATCGAAGTTGTAGTTTGTGAGATACACTCAAAACATTGAGGCTTGGTTTTCTGTGTGGCGTGGATTTCTCTTTCCACTTCCACAATTCATAACTCCTTGATATGAACTCCTTTGGGCTTGAATTTTATATCAAAATGACGCATTGGGAGTCTAGTTTCATATGCCACTGGTTTCACCTCAATCGGATCTCTTGTTTGGAAGATATCATCAAATTACCAGACGTTGCCTGTGCTGAACGTGAAACAGAGTTGATCACCGCTGTAAACTCGAGTTTGTACGATGAGCTCGAGTTTGCCTAGTCCGAAACACCAAAGCTGCTGAAGACACTTATAGACTCGAGTTTAGAGTGCTAAGCTCGAGTTTGCTCATATCGATAGGCAAATTACTTGACAAGGTAGTAAACTTGAGTTTAATACTTGGAGGCTCGAGTTTGCTCATCCAACCTCATATTTGCTTGTTTTAACTCGAATTGATCCATTCCAACTTCCATTTGATTGTGGAGACTTCTAGGACCAATCTTAGAACTTGGATAATGATGTCTTCATTCCATTCAGCAAGTTCTTCCTTTTTCCATCTCCCATCTTGATCATTCTACATCATTTAACTTAGACTCATCATTCTCTGCAGGTTCTACCTTCTTCAATATCTCCTTCTTGATTAATCTCTATAATTCAACTTGGATTAATCTACATTAAATACAGCAGTTAGTCAATGTAGGAGATAACTATATTACTCAATCTTTTTGCTTTTAATAATGACATCTATATAAGGCATCATCAAAACTAATCATAACCAACAGTTGGATCGCCATTACTGCGGGGTTTGGAGTTCTCTGATGCTGCCACAAAAGCCAAGGCCGAAGCTGGGTTTTGAATTTCACAGTGCTTTCACTTCTCATCTAACTTCCACGGCCTCATCACCATTGTGAAGAAAAGAATCAGCTTCGGCACAAACCCGGCCTCATGCCGATATAGTCTATGCTTTGAGATAACCCTCACCGAGGCCAAAGTCGAGATAAATAGAGACCGACATTCCTCGAGATCGAAGCCGAGATACCCCAAGCTCGGGCATTGGGTTTGTCTAGTTCATGGGAGGTATCTTCTTGCTTTCATCAGAATTTGAAGAACCCGACATCTTGCTTGCTGACTTCCTCGGTGGTATCTTCTTGCTTACTGCCCAGATAAGCTCATAGCATAATTCGATGAATTTGTGTTTGTAATTGCTTTAATCATCCCATGGCAAAAACTGATCTTCTCGGCATGCATAGAGTCTCGGCATACAATCTCCAGTATCCTCCACTCCTCGACATTGACCTACTCAGACATCTACAGAGCACTTTGTCTATCTCGGCCTTCAAATGGCTATCTCGGGGTCCCTGAATCTCAGCATAATAATGATCCCGGCGTGAACCTCGGAACAATAGGGAATATACTCGGCATGCATCTAGTAATCTCGGCATGCATCTAGTGGCTTCATCTTCATAATCAAAGTAATGTAATGCCGCACATAATTTTGGATCGTTCTACCCAAATTCAAGATCTCACGTAGAAAGCAGCAGAATCAAACTCCAGAAACCAGAACTATATTGTGATGAATCAAAGCAGAGATTAAAGAATGCAGAACCTGGTTGAATCCGAGCTTTACACTGAGATCGAGGAAAACCAATTTGATGGCGACGATCTAAGAAATTCTGCGAAACTGCAAATCAGGTAATATCCCTGATCTGTCGATCTTTATTCTTGGACAACAAAGAAGCGTCAGGGACGACCCAAAAAACCCAGCGAAGAATATGCCCGACAATGAAATTGCAGAAATATTATCATTGGTAGAGATTCCCCACACTGATGAGATCGTCGTCTGTCTTAATCGCAGAAACAACCTCTTTTGCTTTTGGTATTGACCATCTTTGGTTATGGGAATCACAAATTTATTGGATCCCCACGGTCGGCGCCAATGTTCTATCATAAGAACACAGATGTCTAGCCCTAGGTGGGCTAGTATGTTGATGTAGGATCAAAGAATCTACCTCCTAGGTATCCATGGATGGGATACCTATGAGAATAAGAGATCACAGAGCACACACATGAAGGCTTTCGCCTAAGGGAGTGGGGTGTGTGTTCTGTGTAGACTGAATTGTAAAGAGGCAGAGTTCATAATCTGTGTACCTTAGGGTTCACTATCTATTTATAGTGGGTACCTTAGGGTTTTGATCCTCCTGAAGGAATGTTCCCATGATTGGCATGACTTTCGCCCCACTACCTGCACTATCATGGTTATGGATATGATCGTGGGATAATGGACCTCTTACCTTATTTAAAACGATTCTGTTGTGAAGTCCTCTTCTTGGACCCAACCTTACCGGGCCCATTACTTGGGTCCATAACAATACTCAAGAATTATATATACTACAAATAAGTAGGACTTGTTATAATAAATCCGAGACATTCTAGGATTGGATGGGAGAATTTGAATTTTAAATACAAGTGAATCTAATCTCAAATAACATAGGATAATAACTTAATCCTATAATATCTAAATTATAATAGCATTATGAGGAAAACATATCTGCTTTTGTGGTAGATAAACTTTTCTGCAGCAAGAGAAAAACAACATCGTTTGATCCTTTTTCCCCCCTTCCTTTTACATGTTTTAATCCTCTTTTAATCTTCCCTCTGCAAGTACCGCCGGACAGCACAATAAAACCTAGGAAGAGACAAAATCTCCCTTTTTCTTAACCTGGCGTTAAGAAAAACTCAAGGCCATGAGCACCATCTGGGTTGATCATGTACAAAGTTTCAGAATCCTTAGAACCTACCACCCTCTGAAAGCTCGCCCTCATATACGTCAATTCCCCATTTGAACTTTCATTCCCTAACGACGTACTCGGAATAACTCTGGCACCCATCGACACCCCTCTTAAATGCTGCATCGCATACATCTCATCTTCACCCAACTGCTTCCTACTTATCGAATAACCCACTTTTCTTCCATTGCAATACACCGCCCACACCAGGGAAGATTTTGTCTCTTCCTAGGTTTCATTTGTTGTTCGGCGGCACTTGCGAGAGGGAAGATTAGAAGAGGATTAAAATATATAGAAAGAGGGGGAAAAAATAGGATCAAACGGTGTCGTTTTTCTCCTGCTGCAGAAAAGTTTATCTACCACAGAAGCAAATATGTTATTCCCTAGTATTATTTACACAAAATAATATAAATACCACATAAATATATGGGTACCGGTTTGCAAATATATCTTATTATTGAAATAAATAATAAAAAATACTGTTTAAATATTACAACTGTTATTTATTTATTTTAAAAAAAAATTATTTTTGAAGAAAAGGGTCAAACCCTAATCTAGACCCACTCTTATGTAAGATCTCTTCCTTCACACTCAGTGGCGGATCTTTGATGAGGCCAGAGGGGGCCATGGCCCCCAAAAAAAAAATTAATCATGCAAATTGAATGTGGGAACGTGAGATCTTTTGGTTTAAGCCAGTGGTGGACCTTTGATGATGGCCCCCTAAAAAAAATTAATCATGCAAATTGAATGTGGGAATATGAGATCTTTTGGTTTAAGCCACAGAATGTGAGAATTGTTCAACCAATTAATTAAATTTAATGGACAATGAGAAATTAAATGTATGTGATTGATTGATTGATTGATTATTCCAATTATGTCAAAAGTCCATCAGCATCACTTATATCATTTTCACACCCTTTGGCGTAAAGTTCAACATGAAAGCTGGATAATCATACTCCTTTGGCCCCCAATTTTTTTAAAAAAACATTTCCCCCCCTTCTCATTCCCTCCTGCAATCCCGCTCACAGACGTTAGACATTAGGGCACTGGGCACGCTTCTATTATTCTCCCAATCTCCCTTAATAACTCAATAACGAGAATAAGAGCGAGGAACGCGCCTATTTTTCGGCTCTTGCTCGCTACAGATAAATTCTCCAATCTTATTTCTTTGCTCTAATTCAACTCCATATTTACTTTGTCTGGTCTTGATTCTTTTCTAATATAAGAAATTTCTTAACCAGTAAATCTGGTTGAAATCGTCGAGTTTGATAAATTATTTTCTTGTTTCTTTCTTTATTTCCTTCTTTGTTTTCATTCTTTAATTCTTTTTGTTGTCGGTGAGAAATGATAGTAATAGATATCTTTGTTGTCTTCACAACTCAAACTGGATTTGTCACTCCCCTGTATTTGTCGGTCTATACTGAATATTACGATCTTGAGCCCAAATATTTATCCCAAAATCTGCTACTGTACACACTCCACGCTGCATCCCCGACACCGCCAGCTATAATTGATCACACACCTTGATCGATTACTAGCTAGTCGACTTTTAAGGTTGATGTCAATTGTCAAGTGTTGGATCGTGCGTTCCATCAACGACTTGCTATGTGTTCAATTCTTCAAGTATCGTACGCATCCTCATAGCTTTCTCCGGTGGAATCCATCTTTTAAAATGAACTCTCTCTTTGCATAAAAATTTGGAAACCTGTTTCTCCATAGAGCTACTATAAGCTATGCTAAAAGCTTGATTTGCGGATTTTCTAAGTTCAGCCTTTCAGCCCCAGTTTTCTAAGAGTCTACAAATGATTCTCATTTAGAAATTTTGAGGAAGCCATTTATAATTATCTATGAGCTTAGCTTGAATCACAGATAATTCTGAATATTCTTCCATATATTTGTAAATTATATATGATTGTGTATAAATATATTTTATAAAATAAATAGACTGATTTATATGTCTACGTGTATGTATTGTAAATTACTAAAATATAGTAGTATGTGTATGAATTTCGTGTTTGAGCCCACGGTACGTTAATTTGGTCGAGATATTGTTATATTATGACTTTTGAATCTTTTAGGCAAGGCAACGTTCTGTTAAAATATATTACTGTTATTATTATTTTAGTATATTATTATAATAGTATAATATATAAAATAGCTGGCTAAATAATTATTATATTATTCCTCTTTGGCGTGTTTAAATATGATTATATTTTATATAAGTGAAAACATGATTTACCGTTATTGAACATATTTGGCATGGCGGCTGTGTTTGTAGTGGGTTGGTGTATGAGGGATATGTATGAGCCTTATCATGTGGTATGACATCACTCGGTGCACGGTGTATGGTACTTGCTAGGGTCCTTTTTTCCATGTCTTCCTTCGGACGGGATTGCATGGAAGCTGTGAGATAGGTGACACCTCCTTAGTTGCGTTTAAGGAGGGGAACCATAATCTAAACTTAAACTCTATACCTTTGGCCGGGTGTATCTTAAGAAATGGTGAGCTTTCGGTCAAACTATGTGTTAGCCTATGACTCCAGTCAGCGGAATAAGGGTGGACGGTGTTATAAGGGAGACTGCATATTGCATACCGCATATTATATACTTGTATACTACATTATATGATGAAAATACATATTACAATTATGATTAAATTTGAAATACTGTTGTATGAGGATTTGACACATACAATATATATATATATATATATATAATCAGCTCCTTCTTTGTTATATGTGATTTGCTTGTGTATGGTACAAACTTTCAGTAGTTTCTGAGACGTCGAATCTCACTCTATATTAACAATTTTCAAGTGATTGTCTTAGTAGGGAGCAAGGGAAGGAACCTATGGAGTGAGCCTTGAAGGCTCGGTTGTGCTCCTAGAGATTTTGTTATGTTGTTTTATTTGCCATGAGCCCATGACCCTAGGGCCTCTCTTTTCAATTTTAATTTTTTGAATAATTTTAAGGAATTAATTTAATGTTATGAGGTGGAATTTAGTTAAATTAAATTTTCATTTTAATGATTTGGAATTTGAGTATCTTCATTGGCAATATGTAAAATATTTTTGCTAAGTATTTTAGTGTTGAAAAGTGGGTGTCACACAGTTCCTCCTTTCTTTTCATTAATGTAATTATTCTAATTTGAATTGTGTTTGTCCAATTAAACAAAAAATTTATATAAATTAAAATTACAAATAAATCAAAATCAAAATTTATCTGTTTGGTTTGAGGGGAGGGGATTGAAGGAGACCTCTTTCTTTCATTTGGTTTAAATTTTTAGGTGGGAGGAAAGACAAAGTTGTGGGTTAAATTCTCATCCCTCTCTTTATTTTGGGTTTGAATTTTTCCCCTCATCTCTTTCTAACAAATCAAATTAAACAATGTAATAGGGTTGAGCAAGTTGCCTGCAACCCGGTAGGCCAGTCCAAACCCATCTAAAATTTCCCACTTAAGCATGCTCATAAAAGACCCATGATGGGGTGGGTTTAAGAATCAAATGGGCGGGCTACGAGCACACCTCGGGTTATCCATACTCACCCATTTAAATTTTTAAAATTTATTATGATTTGTTTTTATTTGTGTGTATTTGTATTTTGTAAGCACACCCCATTACTTTGGTTTTGGTTAGTTTCTTAGTTTCTTGTTTATATGAGTGCTATAAATTTTATGTTTTTTGGTTTCCGAACTCGATCCTAGCTATTTTTGGTTTTTTTTTTTTGGTAAAAATGGGGCCTCAGCCCTTTATCATTAATGAGACATGATGGAACGTGGGTATACAAACCCCACCCTATCCCTACACAAGCACTCAGCCATTTCCTGAGGAGGAATTACAAAAACTTTCATTTCCTCCTCCTGTACTATAATGATATTTGCTAGCATATCAGCACTTTTATTGCCTTCCCTATATACATGTGTAATTCGGAAATTTAAAAATCTGGACAACGCCTTACGGATCATCCACAACAATTGTGACTCCCTCACATTGTCCTCATGCCGATTACAGAGCATAGAGACAACAGCTGCAGAATCACATTCTATCACAATATTCTGGAACTGATAAGAAACAGCAATTTCTAATCCCATGACCACCGCCCAAAGCTCTGCTTTAACAGCAGAACAGCACCCCAGTTTCTTAGTAAACCCACAGATCCACTCCCCCTGACAGCCTCTGATTACACCACCACAACCAGCTATTTTCCCTCCACACTTTGATGCCCCATCTACATTGATCTTCATCCACCCTTCAGCAGGAGCCTCCCAGCCAATAAACACCTCCTTTCGACAACCCAGGCCTTGCCCAAATTCCACTTTAGCCTGATTTATTTCACCCACATACCTGACCACCGCACTGCATAAATTGGTGGGCAAAACATACCCTTCCTAAAAAATGCTTCTATTCCTCCATCCCCACAATAACCAACACCCAACCGCAAAAACTATTGCCCAGTCACTTCCTAACATTGACAAATTCCATTCAATCCATTGCTTACCACTTAAGCGTATGAACTCTGGTTCAAACTTACCATGTTTCAGCTCAAACCACATGTTCCAAGCCACCTCACAGTCGCGTAATACATGCATAAGCCCTTCAGTTTGGTTTCTGCAGCGATAACAGAAGGGTAAGCCACCCATCATTCTCCCTCTACGCTCAACCGTAAGTAATCTATCCTGGATGGCAAGCCACAAGAACACCTGTACCCTCTTCGGCCCCTCCCATTTCTATAGCTTCCCCCAAATATCCTCACCCAGATCCTCCTCCTTCCTCAAGATGCTATACATCTCAGCCACACGGTAAATACCTTGCACACTGTTTCCCCATTGAACAGAATCTTTTCCCCTCAAAGCACATGGCGGAGGCATAGCCCTTATGAGGTTTATTCCATCCACATCCACCGATCTCATGATTTTCCCCATATCCCAGTCCCCTCCTTCAGTAGCCATGTCCTTAACTTTTATATTTCTTTCCCTATCAGCTACACCTTCAACGCAATTTCTAGATAGTTTAACACATGCACCCACCCAATGGTCTTCCCAGAAGTTAACCCTTTCTCCATCCCCTATTTCCCAAACCAGATTGCTCACCACCGTCGGCCAAATCTGCCCCAAACCCCTCCACAGTTCTGAATCAGACTTAACTATCTTACATTCCTTCATGAGGTCACACTCCCTCCCATATTTGCCTATATGCACCTTTGAGCAAAGACTATCTGGCATGGAAATTACGTTCCACGCCACCTTTCCCAATAAAGCATTATTCATTGTCTCAACATCCCGTATTCCCAAACCACCATTCCTCCTACTCTTACACAGCGACTCCCACTTCACCGCATGTATTTTCCTTCTTCCCACTTCACTTCCCCAAATAAAGTCTCGCTGGATTTTTTCCATCTGTCTTCCTACATTTGCTGGAATTACCGAATGCTGCATACTAAATACCGCCATTTGGTTTGTCACAGCTTGTACTAAAGTAATCCGCCCAGCCAAAGATAGTGTTTGTTTTTTCCAAGAACTCAACTTTCCTTGCATCTTATCAAGTAAAGACTAAAATCTCCTCTTATTATCTCTTCCACTAATCATAAATGCTCCCAAATACCTCCCTAGGTCCTCCATCTTCTTAAATCCAGACAGCATGCAGATATCATTTTGTACCCTTCTCTCCACATTCTTCAAGAAAAATACACTAGTTTTTTGCACATTCACCCGCTGCCCAGACATCTCACCAAATTTCTCCAGTACTTCCAACACAACGCTCATCTGATTCATATCAGCCTCACAGACTAATAACAGATCATCCGCAAAGAGCAAATGAGAGACATCCTTACCTTGTCTACCCATTCTCAACGACTTCCATCCTTTTGCATTCACACAATCTACAATTAGGTGAGTTAATTTCTCCATGCCTAAGACAAAAAGATATGGAGATAATGGGTCACCTTGTCTCAACCCCTTCGAAGGAACAAAACTATCCCTCTTCCCTCCATTCCACATAATTGCCATGTTTGTTGAGTTAATACACCCCCTTATTACCTTCCTCACCTTCTCAGCCACTCCTATTTCAGCCAATACATTCCCAACAAAATCCCAATTCATCATGTCATATGACTTTTCTAAGTCTATTTTGATAACCATATAGGCTTTCTTGCCCCTAACACGATTCATAGTATGAACTATTTCTTTTGCAATGATAATATTGTCATGGATGCTCCTACCCGACACAAAACTAGTTTGAAAAGGTGAAACTAGCCTATTCATGAAAGGTTTAAGCCTATTTACAATCACTTTTGATAGACCTTTGTACACAACATTACAAAGGGATATAGGGCGAAACTGACTTACCAATTCATGTTGCTCCACTTTTGGTATAAGCACTAGCACTGTATCGTTCACCTCGCAAATTCTGTCTGGGTTATCCCACAGGCCTTTAACAAACTGAATGACTAATTTCCCCACCGTTTGCCAATTATGTTGATAGAAAGCCGCCAGAAACCCATCACCACCCGGAGCCTTAAACTTACCCATTTGAAAAAATGCCTTCTCAATCTCCCCTCCGCTAATTTCCCTTCCCAAACTTTCTAATTCAAGCCCAATGACTTCTCCCCATCCTTGACATGTAGTCAACCAGCCCCTAACAGCATTATCCTCTTTAAACAAAGACACATAGTATTTCTGTATCATCTATAAAATTCCTTCCTCATCATCCATCCACAACCCCTCAGAATTTTTTAGCATGCTAATCTTGTTCTTCTTCCTCCTACACAAGGTTTTTGTGTGGTAATACCTTGTATTACGATCACCCTCCGCCAACCAACGACCACGAGATTTTTGGAACCATAAGACTTCTTCTTGCCGTAATATCTGCAAAAATTCCTCCTCAAGATCCTTCTCCAATCAAATTAGGTAGGGATTATAGTGCCTTGCCATCCCTTGTTGTATGCCATTCAATCTGTTCATAATTCTCCTTTTACGATACTCAATTTTACCGAATACCTCTTTATTCCAGGATTGTAAACCTTGCTGTAAAGCAAACAACTGTTCAGAGAAACCATCCCCTTCTTTCCAATGTTCCGTCAAAAACTCTTGAAAACCACTGTGCATCTGCCACGCCAATTCATATCTGAAGTTTCTGGCTCCAAACCTAGTGGACTCCCTTTTCAGTTTCACCAACATAGGATGGTGGTCTGATCCCACCCTCGGAATGATCCTAACCTCTGCATCCTCAAACACTTCCAGCCACTTCACATTACACAAGCAACGGTCCAGCCTTTTAAACACTCTCTCCAAACCTTCCCATTTAGGCCCCTTCCAAGTGAAAAAAGGCCCTTTCGATTCCATATCCACTAGCTCACAGTTTTGAATCCATTCATTAAAGATTCTACATCGATTCTCGTTCACTCTCCCCCTTCCCTTTTGCTCCAGGGGCGACTTGATTTCATTGAAATCACCCGCCACTAGCCAAGGTGCATCAATCCCCTCCGCCACCGCCTACAAACTACTCCAAACTTGCTGCCTTCTCTATTCACATGGATTCGCATACACTGTTGTGAATAACATTTCCACTGCACCCAGCTTTAACCTACAGTGAATAAATTGTTCCTCACTAACCAGTACATCAAGTAGGAGTTCCTCTAGATTCCACATAATCCAAATACCCCCCAAAAATCCCACAACTTCCACTCTTCTTGAAAATTTAAATCCCCAGTTCTTAATCACTTTCGCTACTGGATTCCCATTGATACGAGGTTCCAGAATCACTACCACATAAACCTTATATCTATACCGCAACTCTTTAAGGACAGACGCAAACGTTTTGCTTGTTGCCCCCCTGCTGTTCCATATCAGAAAATCCATCATAACCAACCTTGATTAGGTAATACTCCCACAACCCACTCAAAGGTTAAAACTCAGCAAGCACAGGGGTACTAGAGGCCTCCCCCATGCTCAAAGCTACACCCTCTGTCTGCTTCACTTCCATACCTCTCATTTTAACAGCATTTGAACTTCCTGACCCCTTCCCCTGCATTCCGCCAGGGTGCAGGTTCTCTTTTTCTGTCATACACACCTCTTTCCATTTATACCTTTCCACATTACTCTCCGGTACAAACGAATCATTCTCCATACATAGGTCTCCATCATGAACTTTATTGCTCAAAACCTCGTTATTCTTCACTATTACACCATTTTCTTTCCTCAAATCCTCTACGTTTTTCTCTGAAAGCGCAACCCTTCCCCCTTGTTCCTTCCTCACTTTCACATTTTCTTTCTTTCCAACACCCACACCACTCATCCTACCTTGCTTACTAGAAAACCCCTGCACTTTGACCCGCGATGTAGACTCAGGCGCCGGCTTAGCGCCGTAACTCCCGCTTGAACACCATTTCCACTCCGTTATCTTCCTTCCGCATTCTTCATGTAATACGAGAACCTTGAACCAGTATTCTGTACATGCTTTACACCTTCATAAACTCTCGGCCTTTTAACACGTTGAACCGTCTTCCACACATCTTTAACCCCACCTTCTCCGCTCTCAGCCTTCCTCACCTCATCCTGGGTCTCAACTTCCATTCCATCCTCTACCTTCTTCTTATGAAAAATAACACAACCATCTTTATTATGTCCAAACCATTCACAATTAGAGCACAAACTACTCAGACTTTCATACACCACGCTCAGTTTCTGTCCTTCCACAATAAAAGCTGGAACCAGTGGTTTTGTCAGGTCTAGTTCTACACACATGCGAGCAAACTTGCCCCTAGAGCGCTGAGCCATATGCACGTCCATCCGGATTGCTTTCCCAATCGCATTCCCCAAATTCAAGAGGAATTTCTTATCAAAAAGAGGAGCAGGTAGTTCAAGAATTCTGACCCATGCAACCAGCGATTCAATTGATGTACTCTTCGGATTGAACTCTGGCTTCCATCGTGAAACACTCACATACGCATCTGCTATAACCCACGGCCCCCCAGTCAACGCCCCCATGTAATCCTCATTTTGTTGAAAATTAACCAGATAAAAGTCGTTCTCTAGGTCAAACACATCAATCTTACCTTTCCTCTCCCAAATCTACCTTAATTTCTTCAGCATGAAACCGTAAGCTGGCTGCCTACCCATCAATTTCACCACCAAGGTTCTTCAAAAGGGTCTCATGAGTCGCTCCATTTCCTTCTCTTCCAAATTGAAGGTCAGACATAGCGGATTCGACAAATCAATCGAAATACCATTGCTTGGATTCAAGACTTTCGCAAAGTCTATATCGGCACCATAATCCTCTGTTCCCTCGTCTTCTTCGTTCCTCATCCATTCCCACCAGCACGTCTTTGCACTCACGTTTTGTAATAGAGACTCCCTATAAGACTTCGGAGCATCCTCCTTACCGTCAGCTTGCATCCAGCTTTCATCGCGTACCTTCAGCGATTCCTCACCCGAGAATTCCTTTTCAGCAAATCGAACTTTCCTTTTCCTACGACTCAGTTCATCACGCTCGTAGACTGATCTATCCTCACCCTCCCCCCCTCACAAGATGCGATCAGAAGGGACACTCATTTTCTCCGCCGCAGTAGGCGACGGAGCTCTCAGAAACGAAATCGGAAAACGCGAGCCCTAGCAGAGCTCTGGAATCGTTTTTTCACTATTTTTGGTTTTATTATAATAACTAGATTCCAAAATAGGACTATGGTTAAGATTATAGCCTTTAATTTTTCTTAAGTATTTTTTTTTATATAACATTGTCTTTAGTGTGCATTTTTATGTGCAGTGTTTTAGAAGAAAAAATTAGTAAAGGAAGAAATTTGTTAGTGGAAGTAATACGTTAGTGTTGGTTGCATAATGAATTAACAAGAACCAAAATTGTTTTAGAATAATTGTCCATTGACTTTATGGATTTTATTTTGTTTCATAAGGAGAAGAACAATTCTTTATGGTGAATCTTGACAATATATTTAAAGGTGATTAGTTTTGTCATGATTGTATTTTTGCCGAAGGGTATAAAATAAAAAGACAATACATGGGCTATGCAAGTAACAAATTTGTATTTATGTTAATATATTGTTTATATATTATAGGGGTATTTTGTTTTGAAATTATATCAACTAGTATTTATTTGACAGCTAGTGCTACATCCCCTTCATCAAGTGAATCTGAAAATGATGATGAAGTATGGAGATCTAATGGAAGCATGTCATTTCATAAATCTTTTAGTTTATAATTGTCATGATTTAGTTTGAAAGTTGAAGTTTGAACATTAAAATGACGTTATGATGACATATGTTTAAAGTTGAGATCTTTTGTACAATATGTGATGATTGAATTTTAAAGTTTTAAAATGGTTTTTTTAAAAAGTAGAATATCACCTAGAGGGGGTGAATAGGAAATTTCAAAAACTATTTTCAAAATAGATGAGGAATAGTAATACATAAACAGAGAGAATGAATACAGAGAATTCATACTGGTTCGGTCCAACTCATTAACCTATGTTCAGTCCCTAGACACTCTAGGATTTTCACTAACTCTTAATCACAAATATAATTACACAAACTGTACTCGAAGTGATCCCTTCACACTCGAATCCACTCCCCCTTACAAGTTATAATTATACACTCACACTTAAGGTCTCTCTACCTTGAGATTAAAACTATAAACAGATAATTAAATAAGTGTTTAATACTCCTCACCGACTAGATAATTAATAATCACTGAAGTACAAGAATATCCGAAGATATTAAATGAAGTAAATGAAAAAGTGAATTGCAATAGTGTCGAATTGAATGCGCAGAGTTTCGTTAGGTGGCGGAATTGAATGTGATGAGCTTTTATATCAACTTTCATTAATGCCATTAAAGAGCTTTGAATATAGCTGTTGAGACTCTTCAAGCTTCCGTTAGGCATAGATGGTTTCCGTTAGGTACAGTCAAACGTTGCTTCATTAATTTGCTTGTCGTTGACGTACTTGTGCTCAAAAGACGACTCAGAACATTTGTCGGAATGGGTATGTTTCGAAGGAATGATTTCATCTGCTACGAGGCTTCATTCCGTTTGTTGGCTTTGTTTTCTACACGCATTAAATACTTCTGACACACGAAGTGGCTTTTCGGCTAATCACAATTTTAAACATTCATTAATCATCGGAAATCCACTCAAAAGATAGTTAGTATTAGCTTAAACACGTTTGAGTAAGATTTAAATAAAAATGAATAATAACCCAAAATATTTAAGTTTATGATTAATGTTATAGCGAAGGTTTCTGGTAGATGATGTATCATACTCGAGTAACAATACTATTTTACTCGAGTAACCAAGATGCCACTCGAGTATTGGTTCATAACTACTTGAGTAGTATATAGTTAGAACACCTTGCACCTATATCAGAAGAAGTGTTACTCGAGTATACACATTGTGTTACTCAAGTATTTAAGAATCAAAGCAAAGTTTAGAGACGCTCATGGCACTACTCGAGCAACAATATTGGCTTACTCGAGTAAGGGGTTCTGCCTACCCGAGTACAAGAAGTCTTATGCCAAAGCATTGCCTTTGTCAAAACATTACTCGAGTATATGGTAGCAGTACTCGAGTAAGGTACTTAAGTAAATGTATGTTGCTACTCAAGTATCATCATTTATATCTCATATCTACCCTCTGTTTGAAGTATACCCGAGTACAACTTATGTGCTACTCGAGTAAAGGGAATTGGTTACTCGAGTATACATATTTGAATCTTAATTTCTTCTTTGCCTGAGGTGTACTCGAGCACTGTTCTCCTGCTACTCGAGTATGGTACTTGAGTACAAGGAGATTGGTACTCAAGCATCAGTTACTAATACTTCACTTAGTGTGTGATTTCAACAAAGAACATATGGCACTCGAGCACTGTAAATAGGGTACTTGAGTATGCCACTCAAGTACAAGAAGATTGTTACTCAAGTATGGTTATCACTGAGCCCTCTGTTCTGTGTTGTTGCGATGACACTCAAGTACCACAAGTGGGTTACTCGAGTATGGTTAACCACTGGGCATCTGTGAAAGGCTTTTCATATGTTTACTCGAGTAAAATAGTATTGTTACTCGAGTATGATACATCATCTACCAAAAACCTTCGCTATAACATTAATCATAAACTTAAATATTTTGGTTTATTATTCATTTTTATTTAAATCTTACTCAAACGTGTTTAAGCTATTACTAACTATCTTTTGAGTGGATTTCAGATGATTAACGAATGTTTAAAATTGTGATTAGCTGAAAAGCCACTTCGTGTGTCGGAAGTATTTAATGCGTGTAGAAAACAAAGCCAACAAACAGAATGAAGCCTCATAGCAGATGAAATCATTCCTTCGAGACATACCCATTTCGGCAAATGTTCTGAGTCGTCTTTTGAGCACAAGTACATCAACGACAAGCAAATTAATGAAGCAACGTTCGAGTGAATATTCTGTGATCACTTAAACACACTACTCGAGTATGGCATCTTGCTTACTCGAGCATACTCAAGTAACATTCTATGATTACTTAAACACACTGTTAGATTGAGCATGCTCGAGTAAGCAATGTGTCATACTCGAGTACACTCTTAACTTAGCCAATATTCACTGATTCAAAAACTTAACCATTTTCAATATAAAACCATAATCACTTCTAAGTTTTGTTATCATCAAAACTCCGAGAACTAACAATTTTTACCTATATAATTTTTTTAAAAAAAAATAGTTCAAAATTTAAATGGGTTACCCATAACTTGTTTTAACGCGCCCATTTTTGTTATAACCTATTTAACATGAGCTTAATTGGTTTAGGTACGGGTATGGCTAGCCCGTATTTATGCAACATTAAATAAGCAGGCTGTGGGTTTAGGTTTAGGCTTTCCAACCCACCCATTACTCTGTTCTACAATGTAACATAATCTCTCATTCCCTTAAATCAAACAAACTAAAAAATTTGAGGAAAAAAACTGAAAGAAAAGTAAAAAAATCAAAAGACCCTTCTGCTTGCACGCACTTCAACTTTACCATTCATGGAATAAAAGGGAGAAAAGTGGACAGTGATGGATCAATCAAGGGAAGAACTGTAATATTGCCCCGCTCGAGGAAAGAACAACGTTAAAGGACTTTGATAGTGTCAGACACGTAAGACAAGCAAGACTTTTAAATTTTAAAGTCACCGTTTGAATGAAGTAAAGATGCAAGATAAGTTTTATTTTTATACTCCTAACTAAAATAAATAGTTCTGAATTGTTGCACGCCGCTGGCTTCTCTCTGCTTCACGCAGCTGACTTCTCCTACTGTCAATGGGTTCGTTGCTGTCCTTTTCTCAATATTGCACTGGTTTGATGTAATTTTGGATGTAAAATGGTAGGGTTATTTTCTTCTTCTTCTTCTTTTTTAAAAAAAAAAAAGGTGTATAAAGTATTTTAAAGTATCTATTATCTTAAAATATTTTTATAGTATTATAAAATAATTTTTAATGTGTTATGAATATATTAAATTATATGGATGTCCATTAACTCTTAACTATCTACAATTCATGAAGGTTATTTGGGTATTATATATATAGGCTTGTAGGCCGCAAATGAATTACCGCCTAATAGCCCACAATAGGGAATTGGGAAGCAGAATTGTGTTGCTGTCAGTGTGCTAGATTTGCATCCATTGGTATCCCAAGCAATAAATGAAGAGTACGCTTTGCTTGGGCTATAAAAATACCCACACTCTCATCACACATGCACAGATGTAGTTTTTCCAAGAGAAAAAGGAGAATTGTGAAAAGACATTACAAGAGAAGTGAATCAATATTGTTCTCAGATTTTCTCTCTAAATTCCTGCACCTTTTATCTTATAGTTATTTTAGTTTTGTAACATAATGCTTTTAATCCTTTAAATTATATTTTCAGTTGTACCCATATCTTAGCAGACTAATTGTAATTGTACCCTTAACATAGTTTTGTCAAACATTACTTTAAAATATTAAAAGCTACTAAAAAATATTTTAAAGTTGGTGGAAATCATAAATCAGTATCCTAAGTTTTGTGCTCGTTACAATTGAGAAAAATACATTAAAAATAAAATTTTAGTCAATCTCCTATAGTGATGGATCCAGAAATTTTAATGATGGGAGCGAAAATATTTTTTTAAAAAAATACTATATTATAAATAAAAGTACTTGAAATACAATACATACCTAATATACAAAAAAAATTGAAAGAAATTTACTACAGAAATTAAGATCACTTCACTCGACTCTTACTCTACGTATTTTCATATTGTTAAACTCATTTATAATTAAATCCGTACTAAAACTCAAAACAACTTCATTCTATTTTAAAGTCTGTTCTTGATTATCTTCAAAGCAGAAAAAGATCTTTTAGCAGTTGCTGTAGAATCTGAAAGAGTGTGTACAAGTCTAATCACTCTATCAATAAAAGAATAAATGATAGACTTTCCAAGTGGTGTTGAGTCTTCAAGTCATAACCTGCTATTGCTTTCTTGTTTTGTAATTATCTCAGGTGACTGGTGCCCTTCAAAATTCGTTGTAAAGGCTTTGCTAAGCAGTGAGCACATATTATACAACGACGAATGACGGAAGTCTAGTTTTTTTTTTTTTTTGGGGGGTAGAAAATAATGGACTTGTCTGGGATACCAGCGGGAATAATGACTTATAACAATCTGATTTATGGAAAAGTCAGATTGTGAAATGTGATTTATGTTTGGATTGACGGTAGTATAAGTAGCTTTTGATATTTAAACTTATAGTTAATCTGAAATATTTTTAGGTACCGACCGACATCGAAATTATACTTCAGGAAACTGAATGGTACTAAAAAAATATACTTTATGATCTTGAAAAATCATTTTTAGTACCAGTCAATACCCTAAAATATTTTGTAGGGTACTGAATGGTACTAAAAAAATACTTCATAATCTTGAAAAATTATTTTAGAATCTTGAAAAAAAAAATTAGTACCAGTCAATACCCTAAAATATTTTTTAAGGTACTGCATGGTACTAAAAAATACCTCATGATCTTGTCCATAAGTCCAATTGGAACAAAAGCTCCTCAAAGTAACTTTTCAAATAAGTTACTTTTGGTCCATAAGTCCGATTGGAACAATTTATCAACCAAACATGCATTTTCTCATAAGTTCAATTCAAACGGTACATAAGTCCGATTGGGCTCTCCAAAAATCATACCAAACATACACAATGACAACTTGTTTGGATCCTCTTATTTTTAAGCTAAAAGCTACATCTAAGCTCAAGCTATTAAAAAAAAAAAAAGAGCTAAAAACTGTTTGATGATTATATAAATTTTTTAGCTTAAAAGTTATTTAAAAGCTGAAATTAAAAATAAGTTGTTTGCAAAATTTTTGTTATAAACACTTTTTCTAATAAAAATTATCATAAAAGGTACATTATAAAATAACCTTTAAACTATCAATATATTTACAAAATAAAAATACTATGAGAATAGGTTTTCCAACCGTGGAGCACAATCAAGAAATCATCAGTAGTCTTACAAATTGTCAAACAGTATTACATTCACATGAAATCACCTATTTCTATTTTTCATTAATGTTGATGCTATTTGATTTCGAACTCTATTCATATAACTATTATCTTCAGTTCTCCTATGACTATGGATACTCATTTCTTTATCAATGTTACATTTTTCTTGACCCTCAGGAATATAATCAAGATTAAAATCACACTTGTCAAACTCTTCATTATCAACACTAGACTTTCTAATGAAGTTATGAAGGGCTATTTGTTGCAATAATAATTTTTTTCCTGCTTGATTAATGAAAATGACTTCATATCACTAAGATGTGCCACTTATTCTTCCAAATTCCAATCGTTCTCTCAATGACATTTCTTAGTGAGAAATGTGCAAAATTGAAAAATTCTTGTAATTCATGTGGTTGACTGCAACCTCTAAAATCAAGAATGTAATACCTTTCTCTTTTAAATGATGTTAGATACCCTTTCATGTTAGGATATCCAACATCTACTATATAATACTTCCCTAAAAAATTAAAATATTTATTATTAGTTCATATAAAATTTCAATTAAATAAATATAAAACTGACATAGTTTATATAGAAAAATAATAAATTGTACCTTCAAGAGGATGAGGGAACACACTTTTTATTTCCTCAAGCACATATAAAAGAATACATGTGTCATGTGTTGTACCAAGCCAACCAATGGACACTAAAGATGACGGCGAGGCCAGAGCGACGACGCCAATTTATGCTGCAGATGAGGGCTTCTCCAGAGTGAGACAGTCAGGAGCGGCCTCTGCGATCGACAAATTCCTGAGACGTATGCGTCAAGAAGATTAGGTTTCTCTTAAGAAAAAAAAGGCTTATAAAAAAGCTCCTCTATGGGAATTTTTGGCTTTTGGTTTTTTTTTTTTCTTCATTATAAAATAAGCTCTTATAATTAAAAGAGCTTTTGTAAAAACCTATTTGGCATAACTTTTACTTATAAGGTAAAGATAAATAACAAATAAGAGGATCCAAACAGGCACAGAGTCTTAACCGAAAAAGTTTACTGGAGCTTAAAGTTTATGAATTCATGTGCAATAACGTTGGGTAGGGATCATATCATACTATTACTGACAGAAATAGTATCAAAGGGTGTTGGATGAATTTATTGAACCAAATACCAGTTACCAGCAATAGTTTGACAGGCTTTTTTTCTTTTTGATAATATGGCTTTTTTTTCTTTGTTGGCACAAAGACAGGCTTTAATTTGAAGGAAGAACAAGCCCAGAATGAGGCCCAACTCAGGGCAGTGTGGTGGAGTATGATATTTCTTTTGGTCAACTAGTGGATTAGCATATGAGTGTACTGGATGTTGTGTATTTGGGGGTATAGTGCAGTAGCTTTTATGGTGGGCACAGGGATATGTTGTTAGTTTTTTTTTTTTTTGGGCCCCTTTAGGTCAGCCCCTGATCTCTTAAGATTATTTTAAAGATTAAAAACAGAAAAAAATTATTTTAGGATATACTTAAAACATATTTTAAGATGGGAAAATTTCATTAAAATACAAATTTGCAAAACCCCCAAAAGTCTTCCGAATTTGTAAAAAAACTGAGAGGTACAAAGGACCTATGAGGGATATGCAAATTCGGGTGAAATTACCCTTTTATCCTTATTTTTAAATAAATAAATAAAACAATAAAATACCCTCCACCCCCCCCACCACTGCCACCACCACCGCGGCGGTGGCCGGCGGTGGAGGGTATTTTATTTTTTTATTTATTTATTTAAAAGTAAGGGTAATTTCACCCGAATTTGCATATCCCTCATATGTTTTTTGTACCTCTCCGTCTTTTTACAAATTTGGAAGATTTTCAGGGGTTTTGCAAATTCAAAAGGTATTTTAATAGAATTTTCCCTTTTAAGATCCCGGATACTTGTGGAAAAATACTAAACACTCTTTTCTTTTAAAAACTTAATCCAGCCCCATCATTTTGCACCCGATACTTAGAGAGGCAAAACAAGCCGGGCCCATCGGGCCGCTGCTAGTTAAGCCATGGCCCTTCAAGGGCCGGGCTTAAAAATGGACGAGATATTTGAAATTAGCCCTGGAGGGCCGGCCACGATGGGCCGGGGGCTTACACGACCGGCCGCGGAGGGTCGCGAGCCGGCCACCGTGCCCTTTTCACGGTAGCTTTTTTTTTTTCCTTTTTAAATTTATTAATTTATATATTTTTTGTATTTGTTATAGAGTTGTTTATCCATTTAACTACAAATACATAATAATTATACTTTAATTTTATGATTTGGTTTTTTATTTGTTACAAATAAAGATTATGGATGTGTTCATGATGCGGGAGAAAAATTTCATGATATTCTTACTCATGAGCCAGAGGCTACTACTCAAAGTGAAGAACAATCAAATGTCATTAAAATTGATGATAGTGACGAAAATGACGACAATAATAGTCATCGTACTAATGTCGCTTAGTGATATGCTTTTTATGTTTTGTGTGAATTAGTGACTGTGCTTATTTATTAGATGATTCGTGTTGTAATTTACTAATTATATTTCTTTGAAACACACGGAAGAAAAATAGTTAAAATTTGGAATAGTAATTTCCGGGCCCTGCAGGCCGGCCCTGGCCCTGGTGCTCTCGATCCGGGCTTTGAAAAACATGTGTTTTTCTTACTCCGGGCCCTGGAGGGCCGGACCAGCCTTGATTGCCAGCTCTATTGATACTACACCCAAAACGGTGCAGTTTTGAGTGGAGGATGGCAGGACCAAGTTAGAGCCGAGAGAAGCTAGCTTCTTCTTTCTCTAATCCTTATTCTCTCCTTGTTCCTCTTTCAAGCTTCGACTCTTCCTCTCAGGGAGAGAGCTATAAAATATCAATCAAATGGATTTGTTGGATTCGAAAGAGAAACCAAAAACCGTGAAAGAAGGAGAAAACGACAACATTGATCCGTCTGTTCTTTCAACGTTTCGTCTTCGCGCAGAGAGATCTTTCTCGCAGCTCTGAACGCTGCCATTGAACTCAACTTGTTCGACTTCATCGCTAAGGAAGGAGGAAGACACGTGTCAGCTTCTGAAATGGCCTTTCGGCAAGCTTGGACAATCTCATGGTCCTTCATGATGGAAGAGAAAGAACTGAGAAAGAATTTGAATCTCTTTGCAAACGTTCTGGCTTTTCTGCTTTCAAACTTGCTTCTCGTGCTTTCTTTGCATTAGGAGTTATGGAATTCTACAAAGGGTTAAGGAGCGCTCAGCACCACGAAGTTTGCCCCAAGGAGCGTCCAGTACCACAAAGTTTTTTTGGGAGCGCCCAGTACCACGAAGTTACGTTTTGGGAGCGCCCAGTACCACGGCCGTTAGTTGACCGTCAACTTGGATGGAATGCTGACGTGGCGATGACGTGGCACTGACACGCTGACATGGACGATGACGTGGAATAATTTTAAAAAAAAAATCGAAAAAAAAATCAAATAATTAGGAAAAAAAAATCAAATAATTAGGAAAAAATTAAAATAATTTGAAAAAAATCAAAAAATTAGGAAAATAATTAAAATAATTTGAAAAAAAAAATCAAATAATTAGAAAAAAAAAATCGAAAAATTAGGAACAAATTAAAGGGAAAATTCCAAATAAATACTATTTGAATTTGTACAAATTTTTAAGTCTGTCGAATTTGTAAATACTATTTGAGGAATATGAACATTCTGGTCAAATTACCCTTTTACCCTTTAGTGTTAAATAAATAAAAAAATAAAATAAAAAATAAATTGAAACATCCTAAATTTTGAGTTTAGGATATTAAAAATATTATAAGGAATCAATTATAGGAAATTTAGACCGGATAAATTAAAAGGTCAATATTTGGAAGTAAAGACATATTTTCCCGTAAAAATTAAGGACAAATAGTTGAATTTTTTTCTAATTAGTTGAATTTTTTTCGATTTTTTAAATTTTTTTTTCCTAATTATTTCAACTTTTAAATTTTTTTCTATTTTTTTATTCCACGTCGCGTGTCACTTCTGGGGGTTGTACAAATTCAAATAGTATTTATTTGGAATTTTCCCTTTAATTTTTTGATTTTTTTTTCTAATTATTTGATTTTTTTTCCTAATTTTTTGAATTTTTTTCTAATTATTTTAATTTTTTCCTAATTATTTGAATTTTTTCTAATTATTTGAATTTTCTTCGATTTTTATTTTATTTTCGATTTTTTTCCTATTTTTTTTAAAAATTATTACACGTCATCGCCACGTCGCATTCCATCCAAGTTGACGGTCAACTAACGGCCAGGTGGACGGGCGCTCCCAAAACGTAACTTCGTGGTACTGGACGCTCCCAAAAAAACTTTGTGGTACTGGACGCTCCTTGGGGCAAACTTCGTGATGCTGAGCGCTCCTTAACCCTTCTACAAATAAAACGGGTAGATTACCAATCCTTAGGTAAAGGGCAATTTTATTCTAGAAGTTTTCATTTGGGGATAATTTTGTCTTAGAAGAATTTTTTGGGGTAATTTTGTCTTAGCCATTATCTTGGTTAATTTTAACTATTAGTTGATTGGATATATATATTGAGCTGTCAGTTTACATGTCCACATTATTTTTGTTAAAATGTAAATTTATGCTGAAAGTTCATGTGTTATTTATTTCATCTTTTTTCAAAGTTAAATTTAAAACTTTTGGGACAAATTTACACTTCAACAAAAATGACGTGAATGACATGTAGATCGTTAGCTTAGCTATTTGATCAACAAATGGCCAGAGATAGCTATCACGGCAAAATTTCTCTTTTTTGATACTTCCAGAGCAAAATTGTTCTCTTCTTTTGTAACTTTCAGAACAAAATTACCCTCAGTGAAAACTTATGGAACACTTCGTGCTTCAAGAATTTAGAGATTGTTTTTTTACCCTTGGTCTTTATTATAAATAGAATAAGGTTACTTAGCCAGTCGAATTGAAGCAGGACTTCAATGAATGTCTGAAGTTTAAACCTTCTTGATGTTATTTATACAGCACATAGAAGAAAGGGAAAAGTACTAATATAGGAATTTTTTACAAAAATTGTACCCAATTAAAGCATATTGAAAAAGATTTATCAAACTAATGCAGTTAGTGGCGTCGTGTCAGGCGACACCACCAATAACGTTAGGGTCCACGACGCCACTGCTCAGTGGCGTCGATAATCCGATGGCGTCGAGATAATCTAATGCCACTAAGCGGTGGCGTCATACTTATTAACGCTACTAGTAGCGTCAATAAGTACGATGCCACTAAGCAGTGGCGTCTATTAATTGACGCCAAAAGGCGTCAATTTAGAATTTGTGGCGTCAATGTTTTTTTTAAAAAAATAATTTATAATTATATTTATAACTATAAATGATAGTTCTACTTAATTATAAATAATAACAAGAGTAAATAATAATTTTAATTTATAATTAAGGGAATTAAAATATTTAAAATTTATTATAAACATTAACATACAAAACTAATTAGTAAATTAATTAATTAGTGAATTTACTATAAACCTTAAGATAGATGACTAATTATTTAATATTTTGTACATTAATAATTTAATATATAAATTGTAAAATATTATTAGCTAAATTTAATTAAAGAAATTTGTGAGAATAACAATTAGTGAATTAAATAAAAATATTTTGTGAAATATGTTGTATATTATTATTTATAGTGTACCCTAATATTTTGTAAAAAAAATATAATTATTTATTTTTAAAAAAAAAATTGACGCCAGTGGTGTCAATTACTAGATGCCACTAGTGGCGTCGTACATATTGACGCCACTAGTGGCGTTAATAAGTACGACGCCATTGCTCAGTGCCATCAGATTATCTGATGCCATTGAGCAGTGGTGTCTTGGACCCTATCACCACTGGTGGCATCGCTTGACACAACGCCACTAACTGCATTAGTTCGGTAAATCTTTTTCCATCTGCTCTAATTGGATATAATTTTTACAAAAAATTCCTATATTGGTACTTTTCCCAAGAATAAAGTCTTTTATTTTTTTGGGTTTTATTAAATTCAAATGCTTGTTATTAAGAACTCTTGGGAAAAAAGTTGAACTCAAAGATTATGGGAATGCATTCCATCTCATATTTTAATTTTATCAGCTAATTAAGATAATAATTTTCTTAATAAGCAGTAGTCAATGCCTTGTTTTACAATTCTGCCTTCTAATATTTGTGTGAGCCTAAGTAATATATATGATAGCTTGTAGCACATGTGGTTAATCTGTCTAAGGCCCCATGCCAATGGGGACACGTCTTAAATTACAATATAAAATTAATGATAAAATTAATCATCTATTGATTAAGGAGATATATTTTTTAAAACCAACCAAATACGACAAGTGGCATATAAAACTAGAATTTACCTCTTGTTTTTCTTACTAGAAAATGAGACAAACTCCTCATATTGGAATCATTTTCATTTGTGCATTACAAAAATAAATTTACTGCAATTATTATGTTACATCAAATGACATAAATTGAGAGGTAATGAACTAGAATTACTATCTCGTGTGATCAAAAAGAAGAGATGTAATCAGGATAATTATTTATCTGGAATATTATATTTCGATAAAAAAATACCTATTGAAAATAGGTGAACATGTGGTTTCAAATAATAAGTAATAATTATCTTATTTTCTAAGGTAATTACTATGGGAATTAGGAGAGATAAAGAGCTAAAATGTATTTTTAGAGCATTAAATGGCCTAAAAATATTATGATAAATCCCAGGAGGCAATAAAATATTTATTAAAAATTAGAAAGTATGTTGTCTCTAATTTTAGGAATTTTTGGGATTATTTTCCTTGGAAAATAATGAGGCAAAATTAAAGAATTTTGGGGAGCATAAAGTTGCCCCATGATTTTTAATATTTTACATGGAGCATAAAATACCGATGTCAGTGAAATAGTTATGAGGAAATGATTAATCCTAATTAAGAAAACTATCAACAATTTTAAATGCCTAAATCCATGCAATTAAGAATGGGCCAATAGGAAAATTTTGTGAAATAAAATATGATAAGTAAAATAATATTAAAGTAATTAAAGTAGCACATGAGATATTTAAATCCTTGAGTTATCTAATGACATCATGATATCTGCCCCAAAAATCCACTTGTGCGTCTAGCATGTGTGAAGAATTATAAGCCAAGTATTCAAATATTATTCCATGAATTTACTTGAGCCAACAAGCAATAGGAATAAAACATTTTGCTAAATGAAAAGTATATTTAATGGCTAAATGGGAGAGACCATGTCGGCACACAATGGAAGAAGGAGGAGAGAGTATTTATCATAATTTAACTTAGCTTTGAAAAGTCAAAAGAAATCAACTAGCCAATAAGAGGGATTGAACAATAGGATTATTTGCTAATGGAAATATGCATTAAATGCTGAATTAAGAGATTGATGTCGGCATGAATATGTTGATGGATAAAATACACATTTAATGATTAATGAAAAGGGATGTCGGCCGTGTACAATTAATGAAATCTACTTTTCGTGCATAAGGTAATTAATGAATAAATAAAAATCACAATGTATAGCTGGTTAGATGATACATGTCGACCAAGGTTTGGATGGTGGAAATGAAGCCTTGTGTACAAGTTTAGATTCAATGGCTAGAATTCAATATGATAAAGTCATGAATAGTGCACATTTTTTTTCTATAAATAGGCCTTCGTCCATTTGAGTTTTTCACACCATTTCCTCTCAAGAATTTCAAACTAGAGAGAGATTAGAGAGAAGGAGGAGCTATGAGAAAGTTGTAGCAAAGCCCTGGGTAAGTTCTTCGGTCCTTAGTCTTTAGTTTCGGTAGTTCTTTCGGTAGATATAGTAGGAATGCTAGATTTATCTTTAATTTTTCAAGATAGTCGAGATATCATATTTAGGGGTAAATATGATATATATTTTGAAAATATGATGAGGGAGAAGATCTGTCAAAATTCTGGAGAGATAGAGCGAAAAAAGTGAAGCTCTGGCGAAATTCCGCCGATTAGGGGTTCAGGGGCAAAATGGTAATTTGTACCTAAAATGCATGTTATGCTGCTAGATATTGATAAATATTATCCTTATAGGATATCTGAGATAAGCGTATCGCTGTCGTACTGCTGTCGTACCGCTGTTTCACCCGCTGTCAAAAGTACCGTTTTCCGTAAAAGTACCGTTTTCCGTCAACGAAGGTACGTTCGCGTACTGTAACACTAACTCTGATATTTATGTTATGCATGTATGTGCTATGTGTATTTTGTGTGTATAGTTGTTATGTTGTACGTTCGTTACTGTAACACTAACTCTGATATTTATGTTATGCATGTATGTGCTATGTGTATTTTGTGTGTATAGTTGTTATGTTGTACGTTCGCGTACTCTAACACTAACTCTGATATTTATTGTATTCGTATATGTGATATGTGTGTTGTATATGTGTTGGTGGTATGATTGAATGCATGGTGGTGTTAGAGGATAAGCGAACATATGCATGCGCTCGGGAGCGATATTTCGTATGCGCGCCGGGAGCGATATATCCGTATTCGCTTGGAGCGGTATGCACGCATTCGCGGGAGCGGTACATGTAGGAATGGTTCATTTGTTATGCGATATCTTGTATATGTAAATATGAGGTTAACCGTTACCGGGGGTCCGTATGCATTGGACCTCGCCTCTTAACATAGCGTCGGAGTTCGGGAGGACCGAGGACCGAGGAGAAAGGCAAGCGGAGCCGCATAGAGATCCTTTGAAGATCTCTTGTTGACACGGCATGGCTGTTGCCGGGAGACACTTTTGTTGTTATTCACTTTAAAAACTCTCGGTCATTGTACCGTTTTTGTAAATCAGCCAGACTTACTGCATTTATAAATATATGTATCAGTTACTCAATCGGTCCGATGCTCTACTCTGATGAAAAAAATATATACTGCTTTTGAAAATGGGATGTTACACTTTGGTATCAGAGCAGTTGTCCTGGCATAGATCTGATTAAGTTATTCCAAAACCTTTTGGTGCCGAAGGCAGGGGCTAGTCATGTGGATCGCCCAATCGGTCACCCTAGCACGGTGGGGCTCCCATGATAGACACCTACCGGCCAAATTGGTTGAGTAACGAGTTAGGCTCTACGCCTTTTTAAAGAGCATATTTTAAAAATGAGTACCGATATAGCCCTAAGTCGGTGTACCACCGGGACCGGTATACCATTCCGAACCGGTGTACCACCCCCGTCGTGCATCATTCTAACCCGGAATCGTAAATCCATCGTCCATATTCATATTTGATATCGACCCGATCATTTTGATAACTCGATATCGTCTCACGGTAATTCGATAATTCGATAACCCCGATATCGTCTCGATAACTCGATAATCGTCGGCGCTTGGACGGTAATTCCATCTGAGCCCAGGGCTTCTACATGGAGCTGGGCCACGCCGGATGAAACTCTGAGATCAATAAAGATAAGTACATGCAGTATTTGACTCATGTAGAGGAACTCCTGACATGTATTTACACGTTTCTGAGTAGACCTAATCAACGAAATCCTGAACGAGGGAAATATTGCGGGTGCCTGTTTGTTTGTAGTGTAGATGCTAAGTGCGATAAAATCTATGTGTAGTATAAATGCTAAGTGTGATAAAGTCTGTGATATAGTACTTGTTGTTTTCCTTGTATATCTAAATATTTTCCCTAATAAAGAAAAAAAAAAAGAGAGAGAACGAGACATGGCGAATTTAAGAGGAGCTGGAGCTCCCAGAGGCCGGGGCAAGGGCCGTGGTGGAGGACGAGGTAGACAACCTCGGGTGGATCCAATACCAAACCAACCAGAACAGAATGAGATACAGGAGATGAGAGGAACTATACACGAACTGAGGACTCTTGTTGAGGAACTGCTGGAAGAAAGGCGGGAAAGACAAGCCGAGAGACAAAGAGAGGATCGAAATCTTTGAGGAAGAGGAAGAAAGTGAGCAAAGTGATGAGCACACCGAGGAAGCTGAGGAATCTGACAGGTCACAATCACCTCCTCGACGAGGAAGAATAGTGGAGACCACAAAACACTGGGTCACGCAATTTTGCAAGCTCAAGCCACCCGTTTTCCATGGGAAGAACGATTTGGCTGAGGATTGGTTGATGAGTCTAGACAAAATATTTGAAGTCATGGATGCCGGATAATCGGAAGGCTCAACTTGCGATTTATAAACTTGAAGGTGATGCTCATAGATGGTGGAAAAGCGTAGCTACAACGTTGCGAACACGTTATTGCCCCGTCACTTGGGAGAAGTTCCTAGAAAAATTCAACAAACGATTTGCCTCCCTCAACTCAAGTAATCAAGGAGGAGGAGTTTCTCCATATCAAACAAGGCCATGACGAATCCTTTGACGACTACTTTGCCGGTTCACCAACTGTCGCGATATTCGTCATACTTAAAATGTACCGACAACGAAAGTTTGGAAGGCGAATAGGTTGATTTTCGGGTTAAGGTATGAGATAAGGGAAAAGTTGGTATCCCAAAAGAAGATATGCGAGATGGCTCTAGTCGTGGAGTCTTGCCGGCGATTGATCGGAACTTGAAGGAATTGCGGAGGGATAGACCTTCCAACAACGAGTGATCTTGGTCATAGCGAGGTCAACCGAGAAAATTCCTCGCGGAAGAGAGAAGCACCATGGAGTGACTACCAAAGAGAAAGTAAGAGGCCACTTCGGACTAGGGCGGCGAAGACAACCCCGGAATGTCGGGACCCCGATCATGTCCAAACGGGGGAGATATCATCCTTGAGTCACCAGATCTTGGGGTACGGGTTTGCTTCGGATGTCGGAAGCCGGGACACATTATTACGAACCGTCCCGAGAAAGCTGCGGAGAGACGGGTTTGCTACGGATGTCGAAGCACGGACACAGCACGCACTTTGTTCGGAGAAAACTGCGGTGTCAAGATCGCAGAACCCAGGCCGAATGTACACACTAACATGTACCGAGGACGGGGGACTTCCGGAGATGGTCCAAGGTACTATCTCTTTTCAAAGGAATCTTCTCTAGACGGTATATGACGGAATCTTCTCTAGACGGTATTTGCAATTTAACAAAAATGATATAAATCACAAAATAGTCCCAAAACTTTTGGAAATTACAAAAAGGTTCAAAACTCATAAACAGAAGCATGTTTTGGATCACTTTTAGGGGTCTTAAAAGTGTTTATTTATATAGATCGAGATAAAACTCATCTCACATATTTTATTTGGTTTGTTAGAGGGAAAATTGTTGGTTATGATTAGTTTTGATGATGTCTTATATGGATGTCATTATTGAAAGCAAAAAGATTGAGTAATATAGTTATCTCCTACATTGACTAACTACTATGTTTAATGTAGATTAGTTCAAATTGAACCATAGAGATTAATCAAGAAGAAGAGGAGATATTGAAGAAGGTATAACTTGCTAAGAATGATGAGTCCAAGTTGAATGACAAAGAATGATCAAGAGAAGAGAAGAAATAAATAGTTGGATTATGAAGAATAATCAAGATGGGAGATTAAAGAAGGAAGAACTTGTTGAATGGAATGAGAATATAATTATTCAAGTGCTTATATTAATGCTAGAAGGCTCCAAAATCATATGGAAGTTCAAATGGGTCAATTCAGAGTTAAAACAAGCAAATATAAGGTTTAGGACGAGAAAATTCAAGGTTTGAATACAAACCTCGAGGTTTGAGTGTCTTCAGCATCTCTGGTGTCTCTGGACTAGCAAACCTCGAGTTTGCAAGTGAAACCTCGAGGTTTCGGCGGTCTTCGACAACTCGTTTTACGGTCGGTTCAGCGAGGTCTCGGTAATTCGATGATATCTCCCAAACCAGAGATCCGATTGAGCTGAGATCGGTGGCATATGAAAGTAGACTCACAAAGCTTCCCATGAAGACTTGAACGGACCAAAATGGAGGTACGACCAGGAATATATGGCCTTTGAAAGTTGACAGTCAGTTCAAGACGTTTCAAAAACACTGGTCAAGAATAGTGTTCATTCATCGGATCATAACAGACATAATACAATGAGTTTGGAGCTGATTCTTCTTGCATTGGGTTCTTACCTCAAGCTTGGACATGTAAACTTGAGTTTGAGATTAGCCAAGAGTTTTGGGCTTACAGAGAAGGACTCCAGGTTTCTGGACTGAGCAAAACTCCAGGTTTCCAGAGAAACCTCCAGGTTTCGTCATACGAGACTTCTCATCAATTTTTACGGGAAAATGAAAAACTCGAGGTTACTTTTGTTTAAACCTCGAGGTTTTGACTTACGAGAGAGTCTCCTAAGTTTTGAACTCTTGAAAACCTCCAGTTTTTGTCTAAAACCTCAAGGTTTCGTTTTAACATGAAAATCCCAGGTTTCACAAGTTTTGTGAATAAACCTCAAAGTTTGAGCTAAATTAAGTTTTCTCAAAGTTTTCCAAAATTAAGAGAAAACTCGAGTTTTGGGGACAAACCTCGAGGTTTGTCCAGACAGAAAGTATCTATGTTTTTCAAACTTACAAAACCTCCAGTTTTATCTTCAAACCTCTAGGTTTATGTTTTGGCGCAAAAACTCGGAATTTCCACATTTGAGCGAAACCTCGAGTTTTGACACAAAACCTCCAGGTTTTGGCATCCAGAGAGCAAACGAGTCTTCACTAATTTTGAAAACCTCTAGGTTTCCAAAAAACCTCTAGGTTTACCTTGGCGCGATTTTTCAAAGGTTTCATATTCAAATGAAACCTCGAGGTTTCTGATAAAACCTCCAGGTTTTGGCGACTGACGCTTTTTGCCACTTTGAAAAACTCCAGTTTTGGAAAGAAACCTCCAGGTTTGATGTTTTGGACTTAAATCTCTTTCACTTGCTACAGTCCAAAACTCGAGGTTTGAAGAACAAACCTCGAGGTTTCATAGCGACTTCAGAATTTCAAATCTGACGAATTTGCAATACCTTCTTGTTTGATCTTAATACTTCCTATGATTAATCTGTAATGTTCCTAGATATGTTTAACCACTTTTTTAGTGAGTTTCAGATGAATTAGAGAATGTTTATTGAAGGTTTAAAGCAAAAGCAAAAAGCATGTCAGAACATTAAATGCTAAACCCAGAAAGTTGCATACTTTTTGGTAATCCTTCTGCACACGCTTACAAAGGATTAATGTCTACCTACCACATCCAGTAGCTGCTATTCCAACGGTTTAATTTGCAGAGGGTCAACACCTAACTTCTAGACAACCGGATTAAGTGAAGAGTAGAGAGAGAAGACTCCAAAAGATGACTCCAACAGCTATATTAATTCACCAACGGTCATAATGAAGCTTGCAACGGATCTTTAATGCTCTCTTGGTATAAATAGAGTTGCATTCATTTCTTCTCAACAACCAAGACTATAGAAAATGAAAATCATTCAAGTTTCCAACTACTCTTGAGTTTTCTTGTATAAAGTATATGTTGATACATTAAGCTTCAGTGTTTATCATTATCTACTCTTAGAGAGAGTTTATTGATGTAAATCATTTATTGTAAAGGAATCACAAGTCGGGGACTTGGTGATTGGGTTCATTGATTGCAACTTGTAAGGGGAGTAAGTTCTAGTGAGAGAATTACTCTTGAGTACAGAGTGTGTAATCAATTGAGATAGTAAAAATCCCAAAGAGTCTGGGGACTAGACGTAGGTCAAGGGATTGGACCGAACCAGTATAAATCCTTGTTTCTTGCTCTTCTACCCTCTACTTAGTTCATCTCTGTTTTTAGTGTACAAAAACGAGTAAGCTGAAAAAAGTTTTTAAAATCCCCAATTCACCCCCTTGGTGATTTAGCTCCACTTTCAAAAATATTATTTGTTTGATTTAAGAGGGGAGAAGGAGGGTGGTTTAAAATTTGATTCCTCTCCCCTCCAAAATTTTTAAATCAAATGAGGGGAGGGGATCATTTTCCCTTCCCTCACATCCTTTCTAAAGGATGAGCACTCTCCTCCCTCCATCCCCTTAAACCAAACAGGCCATAAAGGATGAGTAGGAAAAGCTCTTTCAATTTGGATAGTCCCGATTTTTTTTTTTTTTAAAATATCGTTTTTAAATGAAAAAATATTTTTAGAAAATATGTTAGTTGAGAGATTATCTTTATTTTAGATTTTTTACTCATTAAAATAATTTTATTTCAAAAAAGTATAAAATAAGTAAACGGATCGTCTAGATCCTATTTATATGGTCCAGATGGGAAGAGCTTTCCCTACTCATCTTTTGGATGAGTAGGAAAAGTGATTACTATCATCTCCCATCAAACCAAACATGGTGTAAAATGAGAAGGGGGACAGGCCTTACCCTAGAAAAGATATTGACCAAATTACCACTAATAAAAAGAATATTCTTTTTTATTGAAAGTGAATTTATTTCTACTCTCTAGAGTCCCTCAAACCAAACATAAACGTAGTGGGGGGAGGGGGACCATTGACTTCTCCGATTCTCACCGCCACCGGAGCTGCGCATCCACTCTCTCCGTTCTTACTCCCTCCATCGCTCACCACCATCATTGTCGTTCTTCTGCGCTAGAAATCACTCCTCCACCACTTCCACTTCCCTCTTCTCCATCATAGATCTTTCTAGATTCTCTCTTCAGTTTCAACTTCTTCCAGCCAATGCCTTCACCCCCATTCCTCTTCTCTAGTTCTAGACTTGTTTCACATTCAAATCTCCACCAAATTCGTCCTCTCCTCCTTCAATTTTCATGGCAACAGTGAAGTTTCAGTTGGTGACAGCTGCTAAAACTCCAATGAGAAGCTATGCTCCAACTATTGAGGATTGGAGATTTGCACTGAGTGCAAGAGCTTAAAGAGGGAGATTTTCTTATTCGTATTGATATTGTAATTCTTAGCTAAGTAGATTAAGTAGGATTTTTTTGTGAGTTAATTGCGGTTTATATTGTTGAGCCAAGATTGTGTTCAGATTTGGATGATTGTGATTGAATGAATTTTATTTTTGTATTTTTCTATTAATTTAACGAGACTATTTATGCTAAATGATTAGTTCGTGTAGTTTATGTAGGTTAATATGACTGTCGCGATTGTAAATTCATATTAGAGGTAATATTTATATTAATTTAATCCCATTCACAAATTAAGTGGTTATTGAATAATATTTCTAAGCAATAATTATGAATGTGATTGTAAGAGTAGCTATTGATTATGAGTATTGGGCCTAATATGATTACTTGAGGTTTTTAATTAAGACTTCGATGAATTTCAAATTTTCATATTATTTATTGAACAAAGATAGTGATTAAACTAATTTCTTAAATGAATTCAGTTGATTCATGTTCCATTCTATTTTATTCAAAAGACAATCATACAGTAGATTAGTACTCTTGTACATTTCTTGCATTTATATATTTTTAAGGGTTGAGGTTTAAAAATATATATGTGGTTTTTTCAAAAGTGTATCTAATACCAAGTGTTTTTTTTAGTGTAAAAGTGACTATATGGTTACAAAAGTGGAGTAGAAATACCTATTGACCGTTAGTTTAACTTTTTTGTATTTTTAAGAATGACATGAACAAGGACTCAACTAAATTTTATCACAGCTAGTAGTCGAGAACTAGAGAAAATTACAGAAAAATGCCCAGATAGTTTTAAAAATTATAGAAAGGTGGAATCGGTGGCGAGAAGGCAGAGATGAGCTGATCATGGGTAAGATTGGGATTGGGAAAGAGAAAGGGGAATTGAAGAGAGGAGGGTTGAACTATAATTTCCAAAATATCTTTACTGCTAGGTAGGATGAAATTTAGCTGAGTCATCGTCCATATCAACTTTAGAAATACAAAAAAGTTAAACTAACTGTCAATGAATTTTTTTGCTCCCCTTTTGTAACCATATAGTCACTTTTGCATGCACAAAAAAGATAGTTGGTGTTGGGTGCACTTTTAGAAAAACCATATGCGTATTTTTGCAATTTAACCCTATTTTCAAACAAAATCCCAAAACCAATTTCCCTTATTTTTATTGCATTTGCATGATATTTAAATCACTTAGAAATCAATAACAGCACGTTTAGTATAAAGAAAGGAATGAAAAGGAAAATAATGAAAAATATTTTATCATAGAGGTGTTTGGTTTATACTAGAAAAGAAAATGAGGCAAGAAAATAAATAAAAAGACTATTTGCCCCTAGAGTAAAATTATTATTTAAATGTTCATGAGACTAACGCACATCACTAAAGTCACATCAAGAGGCTTTTATGTTTTTAAGCATTTTCTCTCCTCACTTAAAAATTGATTCACACTAATTTTGATAGGAACATTATTTTAATTATATAGCTAAAAATGGATTCCAATGGGAAACCATTTTCTAGCTAAAAATGTAAACCAAACATCCCCTGAAAATTTTATTTTTCCTTTCCTACCCCCTATTTGCGGCGAACCAATCGAGCTTAAGGCTTCTCAAGAGTAAAAAGTGATCCTAAATTTACCTATATACAATCCTTAATTAACTGTTTATGGTCGATGTCAAAGTTAACGTTAAAAAGTCTTTATCACAATCAAACAAAATTTTTATATAAATTAAAATTACAAATAAATGTAAATCAAAATTAATCTGTTAAACGAGGGGAAAAGATTATACCCAATTAAAGCAGATGACAAACATTTTATCAAAGTAATGTAGTTAGTGACGTTGCGTCAGGCGACGCCATTAGTGGCGTGAAGACCCTTAACCCCACTCATTTGAGTGGCGTGCAATTATATAAAAAGAAAATCAATATTAAATATAATAATAATATATAATAATAATAAATGATAAAAAAATAGAATAATTTAAAACTCTAATTCATTTAATTTGGAGTTAAAAAAAATAAAGCATGAAGTTGAAATAACTCACTAAGAACGCCTTTAAAAGATTACATTTTTTGTATAACAAATATTTGGTGCATACAAATACTTTTACACGATACACTTTTAAGGGGCGGTCTTAGTGAGTTATTCCAGCTTTCTTTCTTTGGACTATAAATTAAATGAAGTAGGACTTTAAATTATTTTACTTTTTTATTTATTATTATTATTTATATATATATATATATATAGTGGTGAGACAATTTGAGACGCCACTTCAGTGGGGTCTCTAATTATCACACCACTCAAATGAGTGGCGTGACTTTCCTTGACGCCACTCATTAGTGGGTTAAGGGTCTTCATGTCACTAGAGTTATGAATCAGGGTCGGCCTGGCCCGATAGGGCTTGGCCCTACAAGACCTAAGCCTAATAGGGTCGGCCCTGCAGGGCTTGAGATAAGGAAACCATTTGTTTTTTAAAGTTCTCATTTTTGATGATAAGATAAGGCAAAATTTTGGTCCTACATATGGCCGAAAATTATTATTTTAAATTTTAACTATTTTTTCTTCGATTTTTTTAAAGAAATATAATTAGTAAATTGCAATCATTAAAGTTATAATTTATCAAATAAATGTTATCAACACTAATATCTAAACAATATAAATCATTCAACAAATAAACACATTCATTAATTCATAATAAAAAACAAATAAACACAAAGAATATGTTTATTTTCCTATTTTTTCAAAAAATATTAAACAAAAAAATTGCTTTATGTATGCCCACGACAAAATGCCTTTCCCTCTCGTAATTTTGTATGTATCTGCAGATTCCTTGGTTCATGTATAATTTTACCGATAGATAAAAATAATTATACTTATTTTACACCAAATATATTTACAATTTATTACTTATATAATATTGTAATACCAAAGTATGTGTTTATTTAATATGAAAACATCACTTCTTTAAAATTTATAATAACTAATTATGTGTTTTAATACAAAATAATAATAAACATAAAAAAAGGTTATAGTTTAAATTAAAAAATCTAAGTAATTACAAATAAACACATTTATTAAGTAGAAGTTTAAATAATTAATTAATTTTTTTTTAAAAAAATTTACTGATTAAACGGGCGCACGCCGACCCGAGCCTACAGTACACAAAATTTCGAAGCCCGAGGCCCTAAGGCGGGGGCCCCGCGTGGGCCAATTTCAAATTTCGGTTTATTTTTTCAAGCCCAGCTCGCAGGCTTGAGAACTAACGGGGCCGGCCGATGGGCTCGGCCCCGATTTCCCGATTCTACATGTCACTAGTGGTGTCGCCCGACGCGACGCCACTAACCGAATTACTTTGGTAAAATGTTTGCCATCTGTTTTAGTTGGGTATAATTTTTCATAAAAATTTATGCTTTAGTACTTTTCCAGTTAAGCGAGACGAGAAAGGGTGTGTTTGGTTTGATGGAAGGGAGTGAGAGGAAAGAGAGTGGAAAGTAGGGAATTGATTAAATTGTCATTAATGAAGAGAATATTTTTTTTTTGTTGAGAGTATATTTTAGAATAGGCTAAACTATATTTTTAGTCCTATAAGTTTACATTAGGCATACTTTTGGTCCCTTAAGTTCATAAAGATACTTAAGTTCATTCATAAAGTATACTTTTGGTCCTAAAATTTAACACCGTTAATTTTGCTAATATAAAATGAAAACTTAAGTGATAACGGTGTAAATTTAAGTGATGATTTTGTAATTAAATGCTATTAACTTAAATTTAAAATATGAATAAATTGAAAAATATATAAAAATTTTGTAATTAAACGCTTATTATATCATCAGCTTGAGTTATTTGCGTCGGCGTTTTCAAGTTAAGAACATTAACGTTGTTAGAATTTTAGGACCAAAATTCTACTTTACGAAGTTAAAGGATTAAAAGTATACATTATCTAAAACTTAAAAATTAAAAGATATCTTTAACCTTTAGAATATTAAAAAGTTTCCATAGATTTTTTTTTGATAAAGAGGGGTAAAAGATCTCCCCCTCCCCTCTTCTTCAAACCAAACTAACCCAAAAGGTGGGGCAAAAACGAAAAAAATGAAACAAAGAAAAAAGTAAAAAGTAAAAAGACCTTTCCGCTTCTACGCACTTCAACTTTACTATTCATTGAATAATAGGAAGAAAAGTGGGCAGTGATAGATCAATCAAGAAAACAGCTGTTTCAAATTGCACAGCTCGAGGAAAGGACAACGTTAAAGGACTTTAATATTGTGAGACACGCAAGACAAGCAAGACTTTTGAATTTTAGTGTTACATGAATATATTTTTCTAACGCGAATTTAAATAAATACTAGTACTAAATTGTTTAACGCAACTTGCTTCTCTTTGCTTCACCCAACTGACTTCTCCAGCTGTCAGTGGGGTCCGTTGCTGTCCTTTTCCTAATATTACACTTTTTTAATATAATTTTGGGTGATAGGGATAAACATTTTTTTAAATAGTGTATAGTAATTTGAAATATTTTTTAACGTCTAAAAATTATTTTAAAATATTAGATGCTACCAAAAAAATGTTTTATAGTAGGTGAAAATCATAAATCAATATACTAAATTTTGGGTACCCGTTATAACTAACAAAAATACATTAAAAATAAAATTGTAGCCAGTCTATTTAAAAAATACAACTAACAAAATATTTTAAAGATTAAAAACACAAAAAATTATTTTAAGATATGCAAAATACTAAACACCATTTTCTTTTACCAGATTAATTCAGCCTGTCATTTTACACCCAAGACCACAACCAAAAGAATATAATTTTGAGAGGAGGGTGGCAGCGGAGCAAGTTACAGCGGAGAGAAGCCAGTTCCTTCTTTCTCTAACCTTCATCCTCTCCTTGTTCCTCTTTCAAGCTTCGACTCTTCCTCTCAGAGAGAGAGAGAGAGAGAGAGCTGTAAAATATCAATCAAATGGATTTGTTTGATTCGAAAGAGAAACCAAAAACCGTGAAAGAAGAAGAAAACGACGACGTTGATTCGTCTGTTCTTTCAGCGTTTCGTCTTCGCAGTAGCCAGATCTTCTCTGCAGCTCTGAACGCTGCCATTGAACTCAACTTGTTCGACTTCATCGCTGAGGAAGGAGGAAGGCACGTGTCAGCTTCTGAAGTGGCCTTTCGGCTTCCAAGTTCATGTCAGCACAGAGACTTGGCTTCCAGAATCGATCGTCTCTTGAGGCTTCTCGCCAGTCACTCTCTTCTCGATTGCAGGGTTTGTGAGAAGAAGGAAGAAGAAAAAGATGGTTCCACTGAGAGACTTTATGCCCTTTCTTCCATAGGCAGGCAGTTTGTGAGTGGATCCTTGGGATTCGTACCAATCTTCTCTCATCCTGCACTCATGCAAGCTTGGTGAGTGTATTTTACTCTTTATGAACTCATTTATTTCCTTTGATTCGTGATTCATTTGTCCTGAAATGTTCCTGAAGTCACTCTCAAGTCTTGACTCATCTAAACCGTGACTCCTTTCCATGTTAAGCTAATTTATTATGGAGAGCTCATTAAATCTGGACTCTTAGATTATTTAGATTTGATTTGGATGTTCTAAATTTGAGTATTGAACTTTTTTAAAAAAATTTATTTTAATCGGTATAAAATGTAAAATAAAGATGCGCCAACTACTATTTTTTGTTTTTAAAAAGATAAATTTTTACCTTAGAAAATCATTATTTTAAGAAACACTCAGATTTGTATTGTCTAAAATCAGATCTGAACGGCCCAGATAGGACAAGATCTGATAAACTTTCCAGCAAAAAGCTTAATAGGAAAATTGGGTCCTATGATCCTATCTAAACCCTCTCTAATTCTTTTTCATATTTTTTTTTCTCACTTTCTCTATCTTTCTCACACTATTTCTTAATTTTTACTATTTTTAACAGAATTTTAAAACCTCTGAATTCAGTTATTTCGTCCTTACTAGAAGGAGAACTATATGTAGTACTCCCTCCTCTCCTAATTAGAGACCAAGTTTGTAGTTACTATACTACAACAAAGGTCCTGTAATTACGACTAATTTTCAGATTTTAAATTGTAATACCACTTTGGTTTTTACCATAATTTTATTTTAACTAATTTTCAGATTTTAAGGAATGACATTGATAATTGAGTCATTAAAATTGTCTTTAAGTTGATAAAACATTCTAAATTCACCCTAATTAAATCTTTTTCTTGCTTTCTCTGAATTTACAATTCATTCTCGCTTCACCTCTCTCTTTTTTCTCTTTCCAACGAGAATTAAATAAAGTTAACATTAAAAAACATTAATCAATTAACGTCTAGGCTAAAAATTTCTTCTACAAGCAATTTATAATAAGACTTAGATTATTGTATCAGATGGTTATTTGGTCTTACCAAATTATAGAGTTTATTTATGAAGGAAATGCATCCGGAATTGCTTGCTTATTGAACTATTCTTAAACTTTGATCAGACGATCAACTACCTCTACTCTTAGCATTTAACTTGTATACTCATTGGCGCTCTTATATGATCACTCAATGATCATTTATTGCTTATTCATAAGGGAGAGAGTGAGTCACTTATGAGGTCTGAAGATTATATCAAGGCACCAAGAGCCCAATCGAATCTTAGGAAGATAATGGAACTCTCATAATACCTAAGCATTAAATGTGACTCATGAATTTGACTGAATCGGTATAAATTGTTGAGTATGCTTTTTGTCTTTTACTTAATTGTAAACCAACAATTATATATTTTCTTCCATATCTAATTTTGTTATTAATTTATTTGCTAAGTTTACATTTGCAAAAATTTATTACTCCTATGGTTCTAATATAAGATATATTTGGGGAGTTGATTTTGGTTCTTAATATAAGAAATGATTTTTATATTTGTCAAGGCTTTCTTAATTTACTAATTTACCCCTGTTGATGCCCTTCAACAATAATCAAGAAGGAGAGGGGATGAGATAATTAAGAAAAATGACTAGAGTGTTTTAGAAAATACATGTTATACTAAATAATTTAACTGACTTCTTTATTCTATTCAAATTAGGTAAATACATTTTATATTGATGACGGAAGGAGCACCACCAAATTTCCCTCCCTTTAGGCCCTAGGGTGACCTCCATTCTAATATATTTTGGTCATAATTACAAGACCTTGATTTCCTTATCTGTTGTCTCCCACAATTGTGTAATATATAAGGGCAATTTATCATAAAAATAGAGTTGTCAAAATGAGCAGAGTCCATTGAGCTGGCTTGTTTAAGCCCCATCTTAGTGTAGGGTTAGACTTGTATTTTTTGGGGTGTAAAAGGAAATCGGACTTTAATGAACTAGCTCGTTAGGGCTCACAAATGTAAAGGCCAGATCGTTAAGGTCAAGGCCCTATGCCGTTAAAGGCCAACCATTTTTCACTTATTAAAATAAAAGTGCTCATTGTTGTAATGTGACACCCCTTGCTTGGAAAAAAACCTAGGTATTTCAAATCATACACATTTGTGCCCTCATCAACTTTAAAGGTTCAAGTTGAGGTTAATCTGTCTGGCCCTAAGCACTGCCCATACATTTGGTGATATTAGACACATGTTTTGCATTGATTCACCCACATACACTTTATTTTATTAATATGTATGACTTGAATTAGAAAATTTAAGAGATTTATTATTTATTATTTTATTTTTCAAGATAGTTTTAAAATTTGACTTTTAATTAAAAAAAAACATGAAAGTGCGCAAGCTGGCCTTGAGCACAAATGTTCAAAGACGGGGCTTCAACAATATGATGGTTTTATAGTACGTGGCGTTTTCAAGCTCGGCCCTTTTAAGCCCTAGCCCATCATGGGATGACCCTTCAAGGCAGGGCTAGCTTGTTTTGATAGCTCTGTATAAATGATCAAAAGGAGGGTCTTGTAACCAACATAAAGTAAGTTTATTGGTGGAAGGCCTCACTTGATCCCTTTGGGTCTCAAGTTCGAGTCTCAGAGGAGACACTTGTGTTAGGAGAGGCGGCCACAAACCCCAAACTAGATATCAGATAGGGTCTTGTAAGAAAATCAATATAAATTTTCTACAAGTAACTAACTTCACTAGCTTTCTTAACATGTATGAATTGATATAAATCCGTCTCTCTCTTGTATTTAGGATTGTAGGAAATATTTTGATGTCTTGTGCATTGATCCCTTCTTATGTATGTATATGCGTAGGATCAACTTTAAGGATGTAATAATAGATGAAGACAACGACTTGTTCAAGAAAGTTCATGGAATGCCAATGTACCAATACGCAAAGACTGATCCAATATGGAATAAAACTTTCAACAAAGCAATGGCCAATGTTTGCAGTATGGAGATGAAAAGGATTCTGGAAATATACGAAGGATTTGAGGGAATATCAACAATTGTTGATGTTGGAGGAGGCACTGGTCAAAACCTTAAAATGATTGTCTCTAAGTATCCTTCAATTAAGGGTGTCAATTTTGATTTGCCCCAAGTCGTTCAAAATGCACATTCCATTCCAGGTACAATAAATCTCAATCGAGAAAGAAATACATGATTTTTTGTGGAGAAGATCTCTTTTTCTCATAGGTGGTTGATATATTTTTTATTTTGTGAAGGGATTGAACATGTTGGAGGGATATGTTTGAAAGTGTTCCAAAAGGTGATGCCATGATATTGAAGGTTAGTTTCCTCTTACTTGAAGCTTGAAATTTATCTGTAATTAATTGAGTTGTCTTTTGAGTACAATATATTGTTTATATATGTTCAAGGTTAAATTACATAAAACTCCCTTAAATTTTTGATCATTTACAAATAACCCCTTAAAGTTAAAAATTTAATAAGTCTTCCTAAGCTTTCAAATATGTGAAAATAAGCCCCAATTATCAATTATATATATTCCCTTAAATATTTTTTTATCTTCCTATGATCTTAAACTTTGTAGATAATGCCCTAAATTTTAAGTTGTATTGTACCGTCCGAAATTTGGAAAATATGGGAGCCCCACTAAAATTTTAAAATAGGATTTTGAAAACCCTTTTTAAAAAAAAAAATGAAAAATGGTCTTCAAAAACTAGATTGGATTCCAGAGTCAGTTGTGCATGGGGAAGGTGTTAGGCACCCCACAACTCCCGATCATAAGAACGGTTGCCCAAAGTCAATTATTTAAAAATGAATATGGCTTTGTAAAATATCCTAATTAGCCAAAAAATATTTACAAAAAAGATATAAAATGAAAGTAAAAAAAATAGTGTATTTGCAAAAGGAAAATAAGGAACAAATATATTTATTCACAAAGTTAGTATTGACCTGGGAAAAAGGCCTAGGGCCTACATGATTAAAGCTCACGTAGTTCGTTTGATATAAATGTGTGTCATTTTGTTGGGGTTTTTTTTAGGAAAATGTATATTTAATTTATTTGAAAAAATGGTGTTTTCGTTGGTTTGTGTGTTTTTATTTTGTTTAAAAAACAGTTTCTTTATTTTCTTTTTTTGAAAAAGATTTTGGATTAAACTTCCTCCAGAGGTTCCAATAATCTCACACGAAAGAATAATCATTTTTATACTTGCGGAGGTTCCAAAAACCTCACACGGTATAAAAATACTGTTGAAATCTAATTCTCCTTTTCATATAATAGAGAAACCTTTTCATTATAAAAAATGGTTTTAAATTATATTTTTAAAAAAGGAGTAACCCACAAAACAGAGTGTTCACATGTATCCAGATAAGTTATGTACAAAATCAATAATATGGGAGTTATCTGTATAAATGTGAGAGTTTATAGAGTTAACATCAAAGTTTCAAATGTCAAGGAATTTATCTGTACATGGTCCAAAGTTTCAAAATATATAATATTGTAAACATTATGGTATATGCAAGAAATACTGAATCAAATATTACAATCATATCAATGTTAGTATATTTGTGGGCTGTATGTCACAATTGATCAGATAAATGCAAGAGTTTAGAGAGTTCATTTCAAAGTTTCAAATGTTAAGGACATTATTTGTACATAGTGCAAAGTTTTTTGTGGGTGTGTGTGTGTAATATTGCGAACATTATGGTATGTATGTAATATATTATGGTAATATATTTGCAGGCTGTATGTCACAATTGGTCAGATGAAAATTGCATAAAAGTGTTGACGAAATGTCATGAATCATTACCGGAAAAAGGGAAGGTGATGGTAGTGGAGTTTATAATGCCTGAAGCAAATATGGCAACAGAAGAAGCCAAGTACGTGTCAATCTTGGACAATCTCATGTTCCTTCATGATGGAAGAGAAAGAACTGAGAAAGAGTTTGAGTCTCTTTGCAAAAATTCTGGATTTTCAAGTTTCAAAGTTGCTTGTCGTGCTTTTTCTGCTTTAGGAGTCATGGAATTTTGCAAATAAATGTCAACTAGCCAATCTCGTGCCTGTGCTCCGAACAGCCCTAATAGTGTGATGATGAGAAAATTACTATGCAGTTCTACATAAACAATTTAATCACTGAAAAATTGTATGAGTGAGTATCATGTTAGTGACAACATCTGGTGCAAGAAATGATAATTATATTGGCCACGGCATGTTGACAGATCAAAGAATTCTTTTTTGTTTAAATTGCTGATGTGGGACTGCATAATAATTTTCTCTAAATAAATACCATGCTATTTGGCGAAAAAATGATGTGACTATATGGACAGTGTTTTATGGGTGAAGGATACACACACACACACTACTATTTTAATTTATTGGTTTAATTAAGGGAAAATGACAAATAGATACCGTTGGAATTTGTAAAACGAAGCCCATTCAATTTGTAAAAAAGCTAAGAGGTGACAAACTTTTGAGGGTTATGTAAATTCATGCAAAATGACAATATTGTCTTTTAGCCCTCCCTTTAGAGAGATGAACCAGAGTGGGAACTAGGGGCTCGGCGCCAAAATTGATGCGTTACTTTCGTCGCTAAAGCACTCAATTAAACTAGGCCCTAATTAATTATGCAGTTTATGGTCAACCTAGGTCATTCTTTCAAGGAGCAATATGTGAGTTTTTCTTTAGGTTGAATTTATGTGATAAAAATGCAATGAAATAAAACTAAACTAACTAAATGCAAGATAATAATGATTCTAAAACCTATATGAGAATGGAACTAATCTAGATGTAGATGCAAATTTGAGGGGTTTTGTTGTGAGAGAATAATTAAAATCCAAAGAAGAGAAAATTGAACAAAAGCAAATCAAATAATAAAGATTTAATTCAGTTATGATGATGAAGGGGGCAACTTAGGAATTGTATGGAGTTAACTTTCTTAGCCCAAACCAATTAATTAGACCAAAGGGAGATTAATGAATTTGATTACCTAATTGAACATGGGAAAACCTCTAGCTCAATAGCACATATTCCACTAGAAAACTCATAATAAAATAAGTGGTGGCTAATTAAACTTATTAAAAACCAATCACAAAATAATCTTGGAAATCTTGTTTACAATTATCCAATTGAACAACTAGACAATTTATCAACTCAATCAAACAATCAAGATGATAAACCAAATTGTCAATTAAATTAATAACGAAAACTCAGTTAATAATTCAATTAACAATCCAAAGGTTGCAAACAAAAATCCAACAATGGTCTTGAACATAAAAATTCAAATAATCAATCCAATCCAAAAGAAATATGTTTACAATCTAAAACTAGATTGTTTTCAATTAACACAACTTGAAACCCTTTAAAACTAAAGAACCTCAAGTTTGGATTAAGAAGATAAAAGAATAACACTCCCTTGTGGTCTTCAAGTGTAAGTTCCTAGGCTCTAGCTTCCTTCATGCTCCTCCCAAGTTGCCTCCAAAGAGCTTAAGCTTCCATGAATTCAAGTTCTCCACCAAACATCATGCAGCTCACGAACATTAGAATTGATCAATTGATTGATAAATACGTTAACACACAATCGCGTGGTTCAGTGTCTGGACGTGAGTGGAAGATTCAATTGATGAATATAAGCCTTGTACAAATAACTGTGCGTGAGTGGCTCCGTGAGAGGATAAATCAATTTCTGCACCCGCGTCTTTGCGTCAGTGTGCGGCTTTTTATAGGCAGCAGTTAGGTCAATTAATGAGAGGAAGAGAGGGTTTTTAGGTATCAACTTGAGCCCATTAAAATTTAGGAAACTCAATACAATTCCACCATTAGATTTCCTTTCAGCTTCCAAATTTAATTCTGATAGTAGGATCTTCTAATATGCTTTCCTTGTCCTGCAAGAATTAAATAAAATCGTGACCCATCATATATTTGAAAATATTATTCAATCACAAGATATTAATCAGAATATTAATAATTTAAGCCTAATAATCTCACAATTAATTCTGATTTATATTATTTCCTAAAATCGGCTGACAATCCAAATATTATCTAATAAATCCAAATTAACCTAAAATAGTCCACAAAATAAATGAATAAGGAGGGATAAAATATATTAAAATTGGGATTTATCAGTGGCACATATTGTAATTGAGTACTTGATTGTATATTCATCTATTTTCCGTTTCATTTATTCCTTAGTCTTTTTTCCCCCAAACCTTTGAAATAGAAACACATGCCTCAAGCTCCTTAACAGCATTAATGTCAGCAGAAAAAGTCCAAAACAATTATGATCTTCTAATAGTGCAGCCGTCAGGATCTTCAACTACTCTTTCAAAGAGAAATAAGAGACACGACACTCCATTGGCTAATAATGGGAATGTGGGATTATCTAATATGTCCACCTCTACCTTCAGGGCCAACAAACAATAATCAAGAATATAAAAATACAAAAATAGTTCCCACGTGTTGTTTTGAGTTTTCAAATACGGTTTAGGTTTCGGGTCTACTTAACTTTTGATTGTGTTCGGCGTTTTCATGTTATATTATGCTATCTACCTTTTAGACAAGCAATACTTTTGGGACTTTCAATATATGTATGGGTCATTTAAAATAGATGATTATAAAATAATTACATGATTTATTATGATTACAAATAAATATTTCTCATTGTGCATACAATAACAAAAATTTCCAATCATAAAGACTAAATTACATACTAGTGGGAGAATTTAATTTTTTGGTTATTTAGTCACATTTCAATGTTTATATTGACCGGTTAAATTCTAATTGAGATTTAGTGCATATTTGGAATTTAAATGCATAAGGTTGGTATTTGTGATTAACATGCATCTTGGGGAGTAGTCACGGCATATCCTCTGTTGCATGCTTAAATAATCACTCATGTATTTTAAAATATAAACTCTATTCAATGGATAATATTAATTTAATCAAAGTGGGAGGATCGCATTAGTCACTTATGTTGATTAAATTAATTGGTTTAGTTCTTTATTAAGCTGTACATATGTAGAATTTAGGTGCACTACTAGAAAATTGCTGACGGAATTTTTTTCCGTCGCAAAATTAGGGTATTTGCGACGGATTTTAATTCCGTCGCAAATACCCTAATTTTGCGACGGAAATAAAATTCCGTCGCAAAAAGTAATTTTTTTGCGACGGAAATGGAAATCCGTCTCAAAAAAATCGCAAAAAAATTTACTTTTGCGACGGAATAGAATTCCGTCGCCAAAAGCAATTTTTTTGCTACGGAATTTCAATTCCGTGGCAAAAAGTAAATTTTTTTGTTTGCTTTTTTGCGACGGAATTGAAATTCCGTCGCAAAAAGCAAATTTCAAAGGTCGTTCCGCCCCTTTTGCGACGGAACTTCATTTCCGTCGCAAAAAAACTTGCTTTTTTGCGACGGAACTTAATTCCGTCGCAAAATCTTAGATTTAATCCCAAACTTGGAACATTTCGACCGTCGTCCGCCTTTCTTCTTCTTCTCCTCCCCTCGTGCGCACCTCTGGCCGTCCTTCCGTCTCCTGCGCCTAGCCAGTCCGTCGTCCGCCTCCTTGGCCTCGGCCTCGTCTTCCGTCCACCGTCCTCCACCTCTTGCCTTCCAGTTTGGTTCTCCGGCCTCCTCATCATCCTCAATCAGGTATTTTTGTTTGTTACATGATTCTAGCTAGCTATAAATCTGTTGCTTGAGGTTTCTCATTCCCTCTATAAATCTACTTAACTCTAAAAAAATATATGCATGATAATATAAAATAATATTTTACTCTTAATCTTACTATTAGATAACAGTTTTTTCTTGAGAAATTAGATTATATTGCACAATAATCGAGAATTTGGTCGACCTAGATCATTTTTATTTAGTGTATTAATCTTTGTGTTATCCCCATGCACCGTAAATCGAGATTATATTGTATTAATCTATATATTAGTTTGCTCTAATAATCGAATTATGAACTTTCCTGGGATGTAAATTATATATTTTGTAATTGCTTTTCTATGTTATAATTCCTAGATATTAGGATATGCCTTTCATAATCCTAGATAATCTTGTTATTTTATATTATAATCTAACAACAATGATTTTTTAATTATTGAAATCCACACAATGTTATATGGATGTTAGTAGGGTGGGTGATTTGCGTTTTTCTTATTCTTGTTATATGTTAAATTTTTGTATAATATATAATCTTGGTAGTTAGAGATATTTTAGGATCTAATCGGATTATGAAATTTGAATTTTGTAATTGCTTTTCTGTTTTATAATTCATAGATATTAGGATCTGCCTTTTATAATTCCTAGATATTATGATCTGCCTCTTATAATCCTAGATATTAGGATCGGCCTAAACCGATCAGTAGATTATAGAATTTGAATTTTGTAATTGCTAATTGCTTTTCTCGTTTTATACATTTTTTTTATTTCGTAATTTTTTATATTTTTTAGGAATCTAGTTTTGCGACGGAATGACCATAATGGTGCATCAGACAAAGGAGATAATGAAGCATATGCAGATTCTACTTCAGTCCCTAATGAAGGACAAGGGTGCGTGGTCGGTTTCTAGTGATGATGATGACCATCTTCGGGCCTTTGTTTTGATTTTTTTAGTACATATTGTTTGCAACATTATTATTTATATCTTGTTTTCTCTATGTAAACTCTTTATGATTGTTATTATATATATATTTTTATAGTATACAACTTTTTTATATATTTTATTTTGTAATTTTTTTAAATCAAAAAATTTAAAAAAATATATATTTTTTAAAAACGTCAAAATTTGCGACGGATATGGAATCCGTCGCAAATCCAAGAATTTGCGACGGATATGAATCCGTCGCAATTTTTTGACTTTTGCGACGGATACATTTCCGTCGCAAACTCAAAAATTTGCGACGGATAGGTATTTCCGTCGCAAATTTGCGGCGGAAAAATTTTCCGTCGCAAATTCACAAATTTGCGACGGATTTTACCGTTTCCGTCGCAATTACGACGCGGTTTAAAATATTGATTTTGCTACGAAAAAAGGTCTTTTTGCGACGGATTTCCGTAGCAAAAACTGATTTTTTTGTAGTGGTGCACATGATTGATATTATGATTAACTTATGTGTAAAAGTGGTAGCTACAAGACCCTCTTACAACATGCATAAATGATCACATAATTTTAGAATATCAATATTTTAAAGGTGAGTAAATATTATTTTGTTCACATAAATGATTTAGTTGATTAAATCAATCAATTAATATTCTCATTGACATTGTGTATATATATGGAATTTAAATTATACATATTTGATATTGGTGATTAACATATATATTATGTTTAAAGAATAGTTGCAGCATCCTTATACACATGTCGTATGCATTGTTAATCACATAAGATTTCATGGTATTAATAAAGGTTATATGTACAATTGATATACACAATGATATGATGTGTTTGTGATGAACCATGTAGAATAAAGGAGTACCCACAACATCCTTACTAGGTAAATGCACCCTATTTTGTTCTAACAAATAAAATACATCACATAAAGATTTGAAGACGTCAATTGTAATTAAGTACGCGATTATAATTAATATTTTCCCACATGTAGATAGTTATAATTGCGTATTTAGTTAGGGTGGAATAGAATGTCATTATATTTTCTAAGTAGCCCAATGTATTAGGAGATAGAATTGCATTTCAGTTTTATCAATTTGAGATAAATTCATGCTATGCTAGTGTCTTTACTCATATGTAGACTTTAGTGATATGAATTTATAATTATATGATTTACATTGGTAAACATGCGCTTATATATGATGATTGTTTGTCTTTTATAGTAATTTTGTAAGCATGATTAAATTTTAATTTTGACTTTGCATCATGATTGTTATATGTTCAATTGTTTAGTTTGATGTAATTTATTAGAGACAACTAAGCTTATAAGGAGATAAATATAACTCTTACCATTGGGATAAAATTGACATTAAGAAAAGTTCTAGTATTTATAATACTTGCATGGGAAATGAATAACATTATTGTCTCAATAAATTAATCTCAATTAAAAGATGATTGTTATAAGTACATAAAGAGAATGGAACAAAGTCAATGGTTTATAAATTCTCATAAATGTTATTGCATTGTTTTGTCAACTATTAAACGATCCTCCGTAATAGGGTAAATTGTGTCCATCAATTTTGGTGAAATGGATCCTTAGTTTATTATCTCATGAGCCATCACTCATATTCATGAATACTGCATGGATATTAGGTATTCATTGGAAATGAATATATGTAAGTTTTGCTCATAATTGGAAAAGAAGGGGATTTTAAATGAGGACTATCAAGCTACCAATCCAAAGGCCATAAAGTAACAGACATATAAAGTTTAATGTGTCTATAATTAGAGGCTTGATTGGAGACAATAATAGATATACACTTGTCATTGGCTATGTTCTAACAGATGAAATGGTTTATCTTGCTTTCAGTTGACTCTCCGAATACCTGAACATCTTTTACTTTGTAATTAAGTAGTGTAATTTGACACTTTTACAATATGCAAAGCAAAAGTGGGTAATTTGATCTAATAAAAAGGTTAATAAGGTAAAGTCAATTAGAAGAGATGAATGACATGAGGAGTACAAGATTGGGAACAATGACTTAGCCTATAGGTTTTCCTCTTAAGGGGAATACACTCAAGACAACTATATATCTTAGATGAGTTTCTAACAAATTTATATTTAAACCCTTTTAAAATATGAAAGTTGGAAACTCAGTTTATATATAATTGTCTTATAAATGAAAGAGTGTAGAAAGAAAAAACATCCCGAGAGACTAAGACTGCATATTTTGGTGAAGATGCAGAGAGGTCTTATGAATTCTAATGAGTTGTCTATTTCATTTTAGAAGTTGTGTAGTATTTTTTAAATGCCAAATTATTAAGAAATGTCATGATTAGTGAGAGTGATCAAAATCATTAAGGATAATCACACATCACAGATTGCTACTAACTATGCATAATGTACTTCAAGTAATCTGACAAGAACATAAATTTTGAGATTGACCCTAAATTTCAAATAAATGCATTAATTCATGATAGATGTGTTATATCTTAAGGCAGATCGACGACAATATGTGGATATTTGTAAAGTTGTTGGTATGCAACATTGAGTAATAGGTATTTCCTCCTATGTTGATGTATAAATCCTTCCATATCTTCATGTTTAATTTCTATCTTGAGTTGGAATATTATTGACATCTTTCCATTATAGACATAGGGAGAGATATATGTTAATTATGAGGGGAATTTAGTTAGAAAAACTAAGAAACTCCTCACAAGCATGTCTAACATTAGTGATAAATAAGGTGTTATGATACAATCACATACATAATAAGGTGGAAAGCATCATAGTCTTGTTTATATCACTAGATTAGTGGGAGTTGAGCCATCTATATCAATGATGATTCACTCATTGTTTATGTACTTTGACTTAATGTGTTACACATAACAAAATCACCATTATTCATATATGTGATACTGTAATACCTCAAATTCAACACCTGAAAACTTGGTCAAAATATTTGAAATACCTCCAACAGGGATAATCAATATCCAAATCATTAAATTACAAGACCATTTTAAATAAAATTCATAATTCATATTCAAAATAAATTTCTGAAAATGTTTCAGAGTTTAATACAAAGCGGAAGTTTTAGGTTAATGGTAAATAAAATAACATAACATAAACTATAGAAGTACAAAAGAGCCTTCAAAGCTCACTCCATAGGTGTCTTCCCTTGCTCCCTACTAGGATATTCACATGAAAAATGTTAATATGGGATGAGATTCACGTTTCAGTAACTACTGAAAGTTTCTATCGTACACAAGTAAATTACATATGATAAAAAGCAGGGTTGATCTCAAATATATTTATATATACCATAATTTCTCATACAAAATTCTTTTGCAAAAGTAATCATTATGTCAAGTTGTGAATTATACCATTTTACAATATGCAATATGCAGCCTCCCTTATATCATCATCCGCCCTTGTACCGCTGACTGGAGCCATAGACTAACACATAGTCCAATAGAAACTCACTCATTTGACTGGATGGTTTCAAGCTCACCAAAACTTAAGATACACCCGGCCAAAGGTATAGAGCTTAAGTCTGGACTATGGCTCCACTCCTTAAAAAAACAACTAAGAAGGTGTCACATGTCCCACATCTCCAATGTAATCTCGGCCAGAGGAAAACATGGAAGATGGGGCCCTGAAAAGTACCATCCACAATGCACCGAGTGGTGGTATAAAGAAATCTTATCATTCAAATTCTTCCTTACTCCAACCCATTACAAATACGACCGCCATGATAATAACATTCAATAAAAATAAAGTTTACTAAAACAAGCTTCCATTTATATAAAATATCATTGCATGGTAAACCCAAACATCTCATAAAACCTTATTGGACCAAACTGTCATTTTTGAAATTTTGGACTAAACTGTCATTTCTGAAATTCAGGACCAAACTGTCATTTCTGAAATTTGGGGGCAAAACCGTAATATTCAGTTTTCATTATAATAATATTGTAATACATATACATATAATTTAGTCTATCTAAAATATAACATAATTTATAATCATACATAATTAACAAGTATATGGAAGAATATTTAAAGTTACCTGTTACTCTATAGTTTCCAAAAATTACCGTAAGGCTTCCTTACGTTCCTTCTCTCTCTCTCTCTCTCTCTCTCTCTCTCTCTCTCTCTCTCCCTCCCTCCCCTCTCTCTTTCTCTACCTTTCTGTGAGTCTTGAGTGTTTGTGTGTTGTGAAAGAAAAGAAGGGGTGAGGTATTTATTGAGTTTTGGGTCTCAACCATTTTTCAAAAATCACATGTCTATCTACTACCCAACTACTTCAATCTACCACTCTTATGTCCATCTACCGTGTAACTACCATTCACATCTCCATCTATCATCTAACTACCATACATATGTCCATCTACCACTTAACTACCGAATACTCATCTACTGATCAAATTTCACATGCTTATATACTACATAATCATCTACCATTCAAATTAGCACTGATTTTTACCCTGATTGCAATGAAAAATACCGATTATAAAGAGCCTAGTAGCTTTCTTATCTCAGTCTTATTCCTAAACTCTCGTGTTCCAAAATTTGAGATATTACTGTATTATAAAAATAATCATAAATGATTAATTTCTTCCGAAAAAAAATTCAGGATGTTACAGATATGACTAGGTTAAATATGGTATTCTTTTAGAATATTGTTGAAATACTTGAGAACGTTATAAGTAACCTACGATAACAAGTATTTGAGCATTCATGGACAAATGTTAGTTGTTGTGAGTAACATCTATTATGAAAATATAATTAGATTGTCTATATGTCTCTAATATATATATATATATATATATATATATATATATATATATATATATATATCACATAGTATTCCTTCTAATCTAATTTCTTAGACGTAGGCTTGATTAAATGTGAGCATGAACAGGCAATGCCATTGCAAGGGAATTTTAGGAGGATTGTCGAGCATATTCTTGTTTGAATAATAACTGAGAAGCTGCAAGTTATGAAGTACATTTCAAAATATACATTAAGTTTCATGCTTAACATATAGGTGAATGATTAGCTTTGTTTAGTTTAGTAAGATGTGTTAACTATAAAATAGTTATAATTATGATTCATCTCTAAGCTTACTAAATAAGTTGCATCATAGAGGACTACAAGATTTCTGAGTAGTCACTGGTTGTTTAGTTCCATTATGAATTACTTAATCTACTCATTCTTAGAGGCAAGATACAAGATTTCCGGTTAAAGAATTTCATCATCGGGGTTTTGAATTATTAAATTAATTTGAAACCCATTAAGGATGTTATATGACCATAAAAGTCAATTGGTCATAAAACACATAAAGTATAGATTTGACGAATGAATTGCATGTATTTAGAGATATTCAAGGATCAAATACCTCATTTGTGAGATGAATCATATTGATTGATCTAGATGAGGTATTATCAAATGATAAAATTCAAGTTAGAGTTTGTTGTTTCAAATTGGTACTAAGTCATTCAAAATTAACAAACATTTAAGGTTTATTCATTAAACTTTAACCTATTAAGTAAAGGTTCTGCTTGTAATACATGGAAGATAATATCAGACTTTAGGAGACTTATCACCATGATTCTAGGAGCATAACCTTAATTAGCTTGACATGGCAACTGGAGTGTTAGATAATTTTTTTTTTTGATAAGAATGGAGTGTTAGATATTTTAATTACACACACACGACTTTATTTTATTTTATTGGTTTAATTATAAGTGTGGCCCGTTAGTCATTTTGGGCCTAATCTAGCTAGAATTTTTACTCAAACGATTTAATCACTTGTAATTTTGATGGGAGATAATGAGTGAGATAAACTAAGTAAGAGCGATACATGATATACAATTCTAAGAGTTCCTTGGTGATGGCTATTCAACAGACCATCACTATGCCTATCTTCCTATAAGAAGAGACCTAATTCTTTTCTACTAATTGTGTTCTATGTATTTAGTTGTCCTAATAGTAGATCATAATTAGGGATTCAGATCATTTAAGCATGGCTAGAGGTATTTACAAATTTAAAGTCTTCCACTGCGTCTCTGATGTTTTAAAATTCTTATATGCTCATATGATTTTTATTTAGAGCAAAATTCTAACAGTGTGTGGTAATTTCCTGAACTTAAGCTATTTGTAAACCGTTTTGTTCCTTCAAGGGGCATAATCGTAGATACTCTATGTCAATTGATAAATAATGCTACCATGTTCTCTTTCTTAGAAGGGTGAGGTCTCTTAGCTTACCACCTTACCAACATCTTGTTAGTTAAATTCAAGTGTTTCGATTGCATATAAGGCACTAAATTTTAAATTTAACTCTTAGTTTGCAAGTTGCAACTAGGATTTATTTTTGTAATTGTTTAAATTAGTGTTTGCGACTCATTTTTATGTTTCTTAAAAAAGTAGTTGGAGACCTAACCATCACTAAATTGATCGTTTAAGATAAGTGGAACAGTAATCTTATGGCATATTTTGAAGAATCCATAGGTGACATTTGAGGATAATAGGATAATCCACAAGTGGAACAACTGCTGTGTCATTTGTGGTTTAGAGATTCAAATGGGTGGCTTCTTGATGGAAGCTCACGGATAATTGAGATTCAAATCTCACAGCAGAATGGGTTGTTACGTTAATACGTTAATGTTTTATTAGAGGGGTCGTCTTCTGTAGATTGGGTGAAGAGACCACCGGTGTAGTTGAGAAGCTCAAATATTTTATACCGTACACCATGGTTGATGTTTTTCTGAAATTAGTACGTGTTTTTTCTTAGTTTTTTGGGGAATTAGAATGATGTTCTAAAGAAGATATTTAATTAACCAAAAGTCCAGTAATTCAATACAAGAAATAACAACCGATGTATATATATAGGGGTTTAAACTTCTCATGTTGCATGAGAAGAAGAAGATTCCTACACACACATGAAATGGTAGGACCCACACACATATATATATATATATATATATGTGAGTCCCACCATTTTATGTGTGTGTAACATGAGAAAACACTTCTCCTATAACATGAGAAGTGTTTTTCCCATATATATACTCTTCACTTATCATTAAGATTTTTTAGTAGTTAAATTCTTTCCTTGGCACCTCATTGTAATTCCCCCTAGCTCTTTTTAGTAGTTCTTTATCTTAGGACATCTTTCGTTTGCATTTGCGGGTTTTGTATTTTGGTCTTCTGGACTTATCTTTTCATTATGAATACGAATTTTCGCATTGGCAAATATATATATAGTTTATGATAACGTTCGTACCCAACATTTCAAACTTCGCCTTCTATATCTAAGGACCACCGGCCGGCCATCTCTAACATATAATATATGGCGTTTTAATTTTTTTTCCCAAGAGCTGTTCAACTCTATATGTCGTCTTTGAATTTCTTTTCGTTTGCTTGTTCTTGTCGCCATTGCTTGATTCAATGTAATTAATTAAAGCCAAATTTGAAAAGCTTGATTAGCTCAGTTGATAGTCTCTATTGTTGACAACATTACAATAAAATCTTTTTTATTAAAAAAAAAATAATAATTAATCCATTACACTATAAACTTTCAATTCAAGTTTACAAATATATTAATAAATTATTGTTAAGACAAAAGACATTTAATTTAATTTATTGTCTACAACATTAGTTTTTTTCTTTTTTTTAAAAAAATCCATTTCATTCTATTCGATCAACAAATAAGTATTGAATTTTTAAAACATTGGTTGAAGAGTCTCTCTCACTGTCTGTCAAAATTTACTTTTGCCTATAAAGTGTTGTATGTCATAATTGAACAAGTGTAGAAAGGATTTAACATTGATTAAAAAAATGTCTTTTTACATAGGTTTCCTAATCAGTTGTACCAACAAGTTTATACCTAGTGTAGAATATGATAGTGTGAAGAAAATTTACAGAAAAGAGGTCTTTGGAGTTGGAGATAGTGTAACTGATTGGAACAAGTATAAACTTTTATCAATTTTTCTGTTTGTGGTTAAAAAAAAAAAAACACACACACACACAGCATTTGATAAATGCGCTTATGAAACTAGTAGGTACCATTCATTATCATGATTATGGATATCTAACTGGTGCAGAAAATGTTTTCTCCACATTTACTCTACAAATCGTATAGAAAATTTCGGCCTCACTTTTTAATATAAGGGGTAAAGTAGTATCTAACAGTTTGATGTTATTTCTCAGTTGCATCTAGCACCCTAATATTAATTATGGTGCATACTATACCTTGATGCTATTTCTGCATCCAACACCCCTTAATATTATTTCTCAGTTACATCTACCCATGTAATCTTATTTCAATATGTATGATACCTATTTAATATATTTTTCCTTTTACCTCAGATTGAATAGTTAAATTATATTAGTGTACGTTTATTTTAATTTTTTAGAAATAATTTCACAGTCTCTAGGCCAAATATATGAATAAAAGAAGTTTTATTTTGACTTGAGAAAAATAAACAACACTTCCCCCCCCCCTTTTGCGCTTCCTGACCAGCACTTTAGTTTGGGTAAAATATAGGGTTAAAGTGTAAAAATACACATGTGCTTTGGTCAAAAGAGCACTTGTAACATCCCATTTTCAAAAGCAGTATAATTTTTTTTTTCATCAGAGTATAGCATTGGAGCGATTGAGTAACTGATAATTGTATTCAAAATGCCGTAAGTCTGGCTAATTACAAAAGCGGTACACTGTACTGAGTGTTTACAAAAGTAGATAACAACGGAGGAATCAAAATTGTCTTCGTGGCGTCACGTGCCGTGACAACAAAAGATGGTATTCAATCGAGTCCTTAAGCATGCTGCTTTCCTCTCTCCTCGGTCCTCGGTCCTCCTGACCCTGAAGCTATTTTAGAGGCTGAGGTCCAAATACACATCGGACCTCAGGTAACGGTTAACCTCATATGGAAGACAATACAGCATTATATAATGCAAGATTAATATGGAAAGACACATCTATCTATGCTAACAAGACACATCGCATGTAAAGTTATCTATGTTAACGGTGCACATCGCATGTAAAGTTATCTATACAATTCACTCGTATAGTCGTCTATCACATATAAGTATACAAGTAAATATCGAGTTAGTGTTACAAAGACGCGAACGTACCTTCGTTGATGGTAAACGGTACTTTTACGGAAAACGGTACTTTTTGACGGGTGAAACAATGGTACGTACGACGGCGGTACAACAAGCGGTCCGATTATCTTATATATCCTATAAGGATAACATTTATCAACTTCTAGCAAGTATAACGGGCATTTTAGGTACAAATTACCATTTTGCCCCCGAACCCCTAATCTGCGGAATTTCGCGGAGCTTGCCATTTTGACTCTAATCTTCCAAAATTTTGCCATACTTATTTTCCCATCACATATTTCGAAATACATATCATATCTACCCAAAAATATGATATCTATAATATATTGGAAGACTAAAGCTAAAAAAAAGCATTTCTATTATAGCTACCGAAAGAACTACCGAAACTAAAGACTAGGGACCGAAAAACTTACTCCGGCTTGGCAAGAACTTCCAAGAGCTCTTCCTTCTCTCTAACTTCTCTCTAGGTTTCGAAGTTGTGGTGTGGGAAATGAGAAGAGAAGAGGTTCCTATTTATAGGAAAATGGAGGGACAAGGTTGGAATTAAGGGATTTGTTTTAGAATGAATCTTGCACCGTTGGATCGCATTTTTGAGGACAAAACAATCTTGGCCTTACACCTAGTTGGGCTGCCCTACTTGCCCATTTATGACATCATCTTTGATGATGTCATAATGCTGACTTACCGCTTCCGTTCCCTGATCGGTGCTCGAATCGCGTAATTTTGCCGAATCGCGAAATGATGTCGGTGTAGTTTCGAAGTACTTTTCTTCCTCAGTAGGAATATATACTTTAATGAAATTTATGATCCCATTAAGGGTATTCCGTTATCTGCTGAAGATTTTAGGCTCGACGCCTTTGGTTACGGAATCGATTTAGGAAACACTAGTTTGTAAAGCGAAATTCACCGGTTCGTAATATGATCTCGATCTAAGTGACCTTATTCCTGGTTTCCAAAACTCTGCTTGTTTTCTCTAAGTCACTTTTAGCACTATCTGCCATTTCCTAATTACCCGGTACTCCTAATTACTCTGTTGGTTTCAAAAACGACTTCTGAGACCGCTCAATCGAGATGGATTTTTGGTTTATAAAAAGTCTTGTTGTTTATGACTTCAATCCTATATCAGGAGGTAGGATTTAAGTTCTAGTTGTTCCCACTTCTCCTGTTGGCTCTATATCGATTATATTATTATTTTATTCAAAATGCCTTCACATTTATTTTTTATTTATTTTTCTAAGCATAAAATATTTTATTAATATTTTATTTTTTATTTATTTAATAATTTCGAATTTCTCCAATTAAAAAAATTATTTAAATTATTTTTAATTCATTTACTTTATACCTTAATTATCCCATTAATTACCAGATTAGCCACTTACTAATTTTTGATAATTTTCTTAATTAGGATAAATCATTATCTCACAACTATTTTACTTACATTGGTATTTTATATCCCATGTAAAATATTAAAAATCATGGGGTCACTTATGATCCCAAAATAATACTTAATTTTGTCTCATTATTTTTCAAGGGAAATTATCCCAAAAATTCCTAAAATTAGAGACAACATACTTTCTAATTTTTTAATAAATATTTTACTACCTCTTGGGATTTATCATAATATTTTTAGGCCATTTAATGCTCTAAAAATACATTTTAGCTCTTTATCTCTCCTAATTTCCATAGTAATTACTTTAGAAAATAAGATAATTATTACTTATTATTTGAAACCACATGTTCACCTATTTTCAATAGGTATTATCTATCGAAATATAATATTCCCGATAAATAATTATCCGGGTATTACATTTGTACCGCTTTTGTAATCAGCCAGACTTACGGCATTTTGAATACAATTATCAGTTACTCAATCGCTCCAATGCTCTACTTTGATGAAAAAAAAAATTATACTGCTTTTGAAAATGAGATGTTATAGCACCTAACACCAAGTGCTTTTTTTAGGTGTAAAAGTGACTATGTGGTTATAAAAATGGAGCAAAAGTCACATGTGCTGTTAAAATGATTATTTATGAATTATGTGCTGCTTGTTCTCAAAAACAAATTGTCTATAAGAATATCATTTGGTCATGATTAGTAATGGATCTCTGGAAATATATCAAACAGAATTATATGGGCCCATTGAAATAGCATGTAAACCATATAAATTTGAAAGATGCATCTATAAGATGGTTACATGTGAGATTATTTGCAATACTGTTTGCAACCTAAATTTTGCAATGAAGCTTGCAACTTGTGTAACACCCCAAGTTCCGTAGTATAAATCGTGCCGGTGACACATGGTTTTTAAAAAAATCAACAGAGTTTGAGGTGCTACAGCTTAGCGAAATGCGGAAACGAAGAGCATGTACTAAAAATTTGAACAACGAGTAACTGATATAAAATACTCAGGCATATGCTGATGCCCGACGTATACTGGCTTTATTAAAAATTTCCCGAAGGAATATTCATGTGATACAAGACTTGTATAATTACAGAATTTACATTGTAACTATACATTTTCAGACCAAGCCATTTCTTGACTTGGGGCATAGAACCTAACATAGTTAAATCAACTCATTTGGCCAGGCTGGGTAAAGTCTAGTAGCAGCCTCCCCGAATTCACGGCGACTGATTGACTGAACCACATAGATGACCATTTCTAGTTTAAGCACCAAATGGTTTGAAGTAACCCTATTAGTTTCATGCCAGAAGGTAGGCTCTGTTAACCTTCTTCCTGTATTTGCTTTGACCGGTGCCTCCTCACGGCTCCGTCCATCGGCGTCTTTTTACGGCTTCATCTACCGGTGCCTTCTCTGAATCTCGATCATTTCCTGAACTATTAGTTTAAGACTGAGGTCCAATGCCCATTGGACCTCGTGTGATTAACCTCATGCTTATGTAAACAATATGTGTATGATGAGATATTCATGACATTACATCAATAATCAACACATAAGCACACAACAGATGTAAGATTAATATATATTAACAGTACATATCACATGTAAAGTTATCTATATAATTCACATGTATAGTTATCTATGTTAACAGTACACATCACATGTAAAGTTATCTATACAATTCACATGTATAGTTATCTATGTTAACAGTACATATCACATGTAAAGTTATCTATACAATTCACATGTATAGTCGTCTATCACATAAAAATATACAATAAACATCAGAGTTAGTGTTACAGTACGCATACGTACCTTCGTTGATGATTACGGTACGTTTGACGGTCGGAAAGTGGTTACGGATATCCTATAAGGGTAATATCGCATTTATTAATTCATAATTAATATGCCAAGAAATATTTTGGCTATGTATGACCATTTTACCCCTGGGTTAATTATTTACATCTTATTTGCTATTAATTTCGTAAAAACGCTGTTGGGCAGCATATGGGCTGATTTTTCGCCTAACTTTGAAAAATCATAATTAATTCCACAGAACTCGAAACGAGGATCCGTAAAATTCCTCGGAATCCTTAGGATGTCTCATTTTAAGGAAAAATATTGGTTATTACCCATATTTTATGAACACTTCCCAGTTTTCACATGTTCATCCTCTGCCCAGAAAATTTCAGAAAACGTAGCCCATTTTGTAGAATGTTTATCTCATAGCACAGAGCTCAAAATAATATGTTCTAGGTATATTTGAAAATCCCTATATATCTACTTTAACCATGAATTTTTTCATATTTTAAGAACCTCATCTTTAACATAAAATACTGACGTTTTTACCCCTGACTTCAGGAATCGCTAACCGATAAATTTTCGCCAGAGCTTCGCTACTTTGACCATAATCTTCCAAAAATTTTGCTATAACTTCTTCTTCATCATTTTTTCGAAATAAGGCCAATTTTAACCGTAAATTCATGAAAATAAAATTATAATTGGAAGATTATAAATCAAAACAACATCTAAGCTATAAATTAAAATGCTAGAGCTCAAGAACTTACCTAGAACTTTGCTCCTTCTTTCTTCTTGCTCCAAGGACTTCACTCTACTCACTCTCTAACTCTATAATCAGATGTTTTGAGCTGATTTGGTGTGAGAAATTGTGAAGACCTTAGCTTCCTATTTATAGAATTTTGTGATGGCATTTGTGCAATTATTTCAAACCTAATTCTTCTTCATTTAGAGCCCTTAGATCTTAACTTAGTTGAGAAGTTTAATCTCCACCCTCTACCCTAAAAACTGACCTCTCCCTCTCTTCCTCTCTTCATCATTTTTTCTACCCCAAAAGTCTTATGTACTAAGCCAATTTGTCCCCCCTATTAATGTCACTTTTGCTTTATGATTAATGCTTGATTGGTGACTAATTATTCACTCTTTATCTATGCCCATGACCGACCTCTTCACCTTCTTCCTTTAGTTAGTTTGTTTCAATTTTTAGTTACCCCAAATGTTTATTTAGTTAGTTGCAAGTTGGTAGTTTTATTCAAGTTTCTTCTTCATTTCTCAAACCTCAATTTTATGACTTAATTAGAGGTCTTTTTAAAACAATTTAATCACTTAAACACAAATCACAAAAGTTTGAGAAAATCACTTTGGAGATGACCAAGTTCAAGCTTAAAATGTGCTTGTTCATAATATCTACTTATATTTGATCTATGATCAAAGGTTCTCAAGATACAATTTATTTTCTATAGGTTCTCATTTATTTGTGTCTTGAATTTATCATAATGGTTTTCATCTTACCATTAATTAATTAACCATTTTTAATCTCTTTCATACATAAGCTTACATCATCTTCTTCCAATTACCCCTAAAGTCTCCCTTAATTAAAGCTTTGATTATGATACATTAAGTTAAATATCTAGCTTTTCACTCTTGCTTCTTCTTTTACACTAATAAACCATGTACTCCTCCCTCTTCATCTTTTTCCAAATTCACTTTATTAACATGCCCCAAAAGTCTCCAAGATTCCTTATCCTAAAGCCTTTAAAGTCTTCAACTTTTAATGCTTTGATTATGATTTGTTTTGCATGTGATTTGGGTAATTAATAAACACTTTTAATTCAGATTTTTTTAGCAAAGCCGTGTACCCCCTTCAAGTTGCTCTTCAATTTGTTTTTGTTTTTGTTTTTTAAAAAATTATTATTCCCCAATATCTAGAAGAAAGCCTCTTATTGGTTGACTCTAATTTCACATGGATTATGCTTTATGAAATCAAATTTAAAGCCTTTAGATTAGCTTTATTAAATTTAATCCAAACCTTTGATTTAGGTTGAAAAAATCTAAACACTATTGATGATATTTGTTAATGATTTAGGATTAAGAATTAATGCAATTACTTAGCCTCTTTAATTAGTAATTTTCGCCACTTTAAAATAATTTAAGGGAGGATTAATTAATCTTGGTTAATATTTCCAATATAGTGTTTTAGGGGTTATTAGGCCTAATTGTCAATATTTGATAGGTTTTTATATTAATCTTGATGATTAAAAACCCCTTGTGTACTAATTTTGGCCTTTAGATATCTTTTGGATATTAATTAAGTTGATATATTCTTAATTATGCCCTTTTAAAATTAATTATTAATTAATTTCGAAAATTACAAAAATCTCTCAATTATTGCAAATTTAATTGCCCAATAATTTTTGCTAATTTTCCCTAATTAATTTAGGCATCTTTTGATGATATTTGATTCCCTTTATGATATAGTTAAGATTATACTTGATTATGATAATCTTAAGATATTTTATGATCCCTAATAAGATTTAGAAAATCAAATATATGATCCCCATAATTCTAGGAAGAAATTGCCTAAAAAAATAAAATAATTATAATAGAAAAATTTGAGACCACATATTCACCTATTTTAAATAGGTATTACTTATTCAAATATAATATTTAAGATATAATATTTATCAAAATAGAATATCTAAGATAAATAATTATTTGGATATTACAATTTCGTAATACCCTAAAAATCGTATTTATGATAAGTATCACAATTTAGTAAATAATACCTATTGGGAATAGGTGAATATGTGGTCTCAAATAATAAATTATAATAATATTATTTTCTAAGGTAATTTCTATGGAAATTAGAAGAGATAAAGAGCCAAAATCCATAAAATGCATTTATAAGGCATAAAATGGCCTGAAAATATTATGATAAATCCTAAGAGGAAATGACATATTTATTTAAAATTAGAGAGTATGTTGTCTCTAATTTAGGTAATTTATGAGAATATTTTCCTTGGAAAATAATAAGGCAAGATTTAGTATTATTTTGGGGATCATAATTGACCTTATGATTTTTAATATTTGACATGGGGTACAAAATACCAATGTTAGTAAAATAATTGTGAGATAATAATTAATCTCAATTAACAAAATTGTCAACAATTAGTAAGTGATTAATTAAGTAATTAATGACTAATTGTTTATGCTTGAACAAGAGAATATTCAAAGTAAATTATGAAATATCCTTTAATGTTTATGGCCAAGATTAGCATAAAGTATACTTGCTAATTAATTGAAAAAGATTAAGAAAAGTTTACGAGATTAAGTACCAGAAAAACCCTAAACCCTAAAAGATTGCTAATCATAGGATTAGGCCCTAATTAAGCTTTCTAATTAAATTAACACATAATATAAAAGTAATTAAAAAAATAAATATAAAAGAAAATAATAAGGGGGCGAAAATTGTAGTGTGAAAGGGGTTGTAGTTATTTCAAAAATAATATCATGATATTTAGCAATTAAATAACAATATATTCGGTAGAAAGACCAGTTGGCTAAGTGAGAACCGATAGAAATAAAATCCTATTCCAAAATAAGTGAACTAAGTAGCTAACGTCAGAAATTATTATAAACGAGTATAATTTTATCCCAGAGTGGGCTGTCTCCGAAGTCATTTCCGAAACTGGCGGAGTGATTAAGTGACAGGATAAAAAGGGAAAAGGGCAGATAGTAGAAATGAGAACCAATGAAAAATAAATCCGTTGTGGAAAACCATGAACAATGTTTCTTAGGTCAGGACATATTATGAACCAGTGAATTTTTACCCAGAAGTTGGCATTACCGGAAGTTATTTCCGTAACCAATGGCATCTGTCCGAAAATGTTCAGCAGGCAACGGAATACCCTTAATGGGATCAAAAATTTAGTTAATCCAAGTATTTTGAAAGAGGAAGAATAGATCTTCAGAGCTGTGCGGCTGTATTTTTGAGATTCGCTAAGATTACATGATTGGAACACCGAACAGGGAACTTTATCGGTACAGTCACATAAAGCAAGAAGATGACATCATGCATGACATCATTTTGTTGACTTTGGGGGACAAGGAGGTCGTCTAGGAGCATGGATGGCCAAGATTGATCCTTTCAAAAACCCTAGATCCGACGGTTGAAATCCGATCTGATAAAGTGTGAATAGTAACCGAAATTTGCCTATAAATAGGCCTTCCATTCATTTGCAAATCCACACCAATTCCTTGCCTAATTCGAAATAGAGAGAAGGAGGAGTCCAGAGAAAATTGTAGCGAAGCCCTGGGTAATTTCTTCGGTCCCTAGTCTTAAGCTTGAGTAGTTCTTTCAGTAGTTATAGTAGAAATGCTAGGTAGATTTTTAATTTGCCAAGATAGTTTAGATATCATGTTTTAGGGATAAATATGATATTTATTTCAAAAATATATTGGAGGAAGAGATATGGCAAAATTTTGGAAAATTAGAGTCAAAGTAGCGAAGCTCTGGCGAAATTTCGCCGAATAGTCAAACTAGGGGCAAATTGGTAATTTGTACCTAAAATGCCTGTTATGATGCTAAATATTGATAAATGCGATATTATCCTTATAGGATATCTTTGATCACGTACCGTTGTTGCGCCGCTGCCGTACCGCTGTCAAACGTACCGTTTTCCGTCAGAAGTACCGTTTTCCGTCAAGCGTACCGAAGTACCGTCAGCGAAGGTACGTTCGCGTATTGTAACACTAATGCTAATGCTTATATATGTTGTGGATGGTTTCATAGCGCCATGAACGGGACTCTGTCCTGGACATGCACAGTGACTAAGGTATGGGGACTTAGATCACTATTTACAGCTTTACGGGTTATAGTCATGATAATGCCGTTATGTTTTCCTAGCGCTGAAGACACGACCGTACATCGTGGCACGGATGTTGCAAACCGGAAATAACTTTACATGTTGGTGTAGTTGTTATTAAATGATCATACGACGTATTGTATTGATCAATGCTGTAATATTAGAAATATCTGTTATACATATTGTTTACATAAGCATGAGGTTAACCGTTACCTGAGGTCCGATGGGCATTGGACCTCAGTCTTAATTAATAGACAGGGTAGAATCATGAACCAGAGAAGGTACCAGTGGATGGAGCCGTAAAAAGACACCGATAGATGGAGCCGTGAGAAGGCACCGGTCAAAGAAAATGTGGGAAGAAGGTCAACAGAACCTACCTTATAGCATGAATCTAATAAAGTTACTTCATATCATTTGGTGCTTAAACTAGAAAGGGTCGTCTTTGTGGTTCAGTCAATCAGTCGCCGTAAATACTCGGTGAGACTTCCACTAGACCTTACCCAGCCTGGCCAAATGGGATGATTTAACTAAGTTAGGTTCTATGCCCCAAGTCCACCTAAGGCTTGGTTGAAGAGGGTATAGTTACACAGAAGAGTTGTAATTATAAAGTTTTGTATTGTTGTATCACATGAACATTCCTTCGGGAAATTTTAAATATACCAGTATACGTCAGGCATCATCATATGTATGAGTATTTTTATATATCAGTTACTTATTGTTAAAACTCGTTCAAATTTTTAGTACATGCTCTCCGTTTCCGCAAAACGCTGAACTGAAGCACCTCAAAACTCTGATAATTTTTATAAAACCACGTGTCACCAACACGATTTATGCTACGGAATTTGGGGTGTTACAATTTCTATATCATTTAATTGCCTCTCATGATTAAATTAAGATTATGCTTAATCATGACAATTTTATTATAATTGCCTCTTGATTTTTGAAAATCATTTCCTTGATTAGATATTTTCTATTTGCCTTATGATCATCTATAATAGTTATTATTTTATGTGATTTAATATCACATTTTATACATCCTAATATGTAGTCACATAATTAACCATTGGTTAATTAATTCTAAAATAAATTCACTTTTGTATTTTTAGTATTTATTTACTAAAATTCAATATTCATTTTCGGGTATATTATGATCCCTAAATGAAATCTCAAGATTCACACTTGATCCTTTTAAATCTCAAGGAGAAATTGCTCATAAATTTATAATAATCAAATTACAAAATTTGAGACAATATACTCTCCTTGAAGTATTTACCAAAATATATCATTTATGATAATTAGGGTTTTTAGGGTATTACAACCTGAAGTTTGCAGTAATGTTTGAATAAATTGAGCGCACAATTTCAAGATTCTATGATCCAAAAATCATAAATTAAAGCCTCCATAAATAGCTAGATCAATTCTTATGAGAACAAAATTGTTATGTTGGTGTATTTGATCTTACATATTGCAGCACTTATATAAGCCAACAAAATTCTCCTGGTAAAATTGGCTTTTGGTTAGTAGCCAGACAAATTCCATATGAAAAGGTTTGAATGTGCAAATGCTTATAAATCTACCACAATGCACACAAATTGATATAGAAAGAAATTTGAGATAAATGTTGGGTAAGAACCTTCGTTTTCTTGTTTGTCTCTATATAAAATAAAATGACACTAGTGCAAAAAAGGGTTTTAAGACCGCATCATTTAGACCGGAGTATTGACGCCCCGGTCTTAAAAGTATGACCGATGGCAGTTTTGTAAATGTAAAAAACTTCTTGGACCGGATCCTTTATTCATACGTCTTAAATATATTATTCAATCCGGTTAACAAAACAACTGGTCTTTAACATGTTATTAAAAAAAAATTGAAATATCAATTACTTTATAAAGAAATCTCATACAGCCAGACTTATATTTTCTGCGGTCCAAAATAATAAGGAAAAATTTAAATATGAAGGTCTAAAACTTTTGAGACCGGTTATATATAAAAGACGGTCTTAAAGGTTATACTTTTAAGATCGGACATAAATTGTGGCCGGTACAAAATATTGAAAAAAATAAACAAAAATTAAATTAATTTTAAGACCGAAGTTTAATAAGATTGGTCTTAAATTTATACTTTTAAGACCAGCCTTTTAATAATTTCAGTCTTAAAATTAAATATTTTAAGATCGGACTTAAATTGTGGCCGGTATAAAATATTGAAAAAATTTAAACAAAAAGTTTATTACTTTTAAGACCGGAGTTTAATAAGGGCCGGTCTTAAAGGTTAACTTTGAAGACCGTGGTTTTGTACATCCAGTCTTAAAATTAAAGCACCAAATATATTCTTCTTCGCGCGAAACCTTATGTTGATCTCTCTGAACTCTGAACCCCTGTTCTTGTTGCGAAACCCCTCTTCCTGTTGCATTACCTCTCTTCCTCACCCACCACCACCATCCTCTGTTACTCTCTCATTTTCTCAGGCATTCCTCTTTCGCACCACCTCTCTCAACCTCTCTTCCTTTCTAAAAAATGAACAAAGAAAACTATTCTTGTCCTATTCATTCAATGCCAGTTACTTGTATGACTGGTATGAGTCAGAATGAACCCTCTTCATCTCATAATGAGCCTCGTAACCGCCCTACATGCCGTGATAGAAGTGGCACACAAAGGAAAGATGTATCCCTAAGTCGGACTTCTGGGTCAAAGCTCGAGATTCAGTTTGATGAAAAGTTGGCTCCTTTCAGTCCTAATAAAAACAAATATAATAGTTTTGTCAGCTATCTAGCACGTAGCAAGGTTAGCATCTTGACATATGAGTGGAAAAATGTCGACGATCGTACAGTAAATGATCCTATTTGGGACACTATTCGGCTTACATACACTGTTCCTAACAGGCAGAAGTTGAAAGAGAAGACATTGTCTTATTTTTCTGATTGGTGGAGGAAGTTTAAGACCTTTCTAGCTAACAACTATATTTTTGCCGAGGTTCCAGCTGGTAAGCCTTGCCCTAATCCTTGGGACAAGTACACATTTATTGATGAACAAACTTGACAACAATTTGTTCAGTTGCAGACCACTCCTGAAGCTTTGGTGAGTTTATATTTAGTTTTGTTTGCCCTTTTTTGTTTGCTTATTAACCTGTGCGGATATGTGAATGTTATTGTGTTCATCTAATCTTGTTAGTTAGATGGTTTGGTGTGTGAATAGAAGAATACATTTTCATCTTTTGTCCTGCATCAGAGGAGTATGTCTTAGTTTTATGCAAGTCTAATATGTAAACCGGAAAAGGTAAAATACTAAGTAGGTAATTAGGGAAATAATAATGGCATAAGAGTCAAGCCATTATTACAGTCTTAGTTCTGTTATAGTAGGTAGTAGTTAGACATTGCTGTTAGTTAGTTAGTATGTTAACTATGTAAAGGTTTCGATGCAAGCTGTTATTGGGCCTTAAGAGTCAAGCCTCTAACTATATATAATAGGTTAGGATAATATGTGTAGGAATCAGTTATGATGAATGAATGAATTGACTGAGTTGACAACAGTTTTGCAATTCCCTTTCCTCTGTTTCTCCCAATTTCTTCTACAATTCTACATCTTCCTTAAATAAAATGTTGAAACTTGATGAAGTGAATTTGACTAGTGTTTGAGGTTCATATCAAACAGAAGTTCTCTAATTTCTGTTAGTGAGATGGCTGAAATTCATAATTAATAGTTGCTTTCAATTCTGATTCACAGAAAATAAGGGAACAAGCACAAGAGATTGGGAGAAAGAATGATTGCCCGCATAGGGCTTCTCGTGGCAGATATGAAGAGGTTGAAAAAGAATTGATGGCGTCCAAGTGGAAGAGATTATTGGAAGATTAACCTGAATCCAATCCTTCTGTGATACATGATCCGCCATCTCCAATGTGCCGCGAGGAGTTATGGTTGTATATTCGACAAAAGCCAAGCGGCGCCTACATGAGTGAACAAACTCGTCTAGTTTATGAAAGAATTGTAAGTATCATCATTGTTATTTTTTAGTTACTGAACATGTTTCATTACTAAGCTTCTCGTTATCTGTATCTTACAAGAAGATCTTACAAAGAAAGAAGCAGACAGAGGGATATTTTATGTTGGACGGGAGGAATGATGTTTTAACTGTTGTGACTGGAAAACCGGATCACATGGGGCATGTAAGGGGGATTGGATGATGGGCAGGCCTGAAGGAATACTTTGGTAAATCCAAACGCCATAAACAAAGTATGGTTATCCGGGAGGAGATGGAATATACGCTGGTCATAGCGACTGAGGAAGCAGCGGCCAAAGCAGCGAAGCGAGAAGCTACATTAAGAGCAAATTTTCAAGCCCAGCTGGACAAGATGAAGGAGGAAATGATGGTGCTTGTGAACTCTCGTCCAGATACCACTGTTCCCTTGCCACACTCACTTGCACTTATACAGTAGAGCACTAAAGGAAGTTGCATTGTTGGACAGTTAGAGGAACCTTGTGACCTGTATGTGGAGGATCCTGATAGACGATTAGTTGCAAAAGGGACTGTCTACAACTTGGGATCAACTGTACACCACCAACAAATGGATGATGATAAAGTTAGAGTGTCAGTTGAAGAGGTGATCATTGATGCACTTGTCCCTCTCTTCACTGGTCAGCTGAAGGTTGTGAGTGATGTCAAGGGAACCTTCATCTCATGGCCAGTGAAGCTTGCACATGTTTCTACTCCTCCTAAAGCTCTAGCCCCTCCTGAAGTTGTTGGCACGGCTGAGTTGAGTGCCAAGGACAAAATTGTCCTTATGGTATCCAATAAAAAATTTGGAGTTAAAACATGGCTTGTCAATACAGAAGTAGGCCTTCGTAATAAGCACCCCGGTTTTGGTTGACCAAGATGATTTAATTTCCTTACTGTTTGATAAACAGGAGCTTACTGATGCAATTATTCTCATGTTTATAAAGTATGTATCCAAAAATTCTAATGCATTGAATCTTAATGCATTAACCATTAGTGGAATAACTCACTAGGATAATATTCTGGAACTCTAATCATTTGGACTAATGAGTATGTGCTTCATCATCTATGAATCCTAGTAGTCATTTTGTTACTCAAATACATCAACTTTGTCTTCATCCATTTTTGAGTAACTATATCTGTATATTCAAATTCTTGTCTTGAATGTTTATATATTCCAAGACACAATTCTAAAAGGCAAGATTATCTCTTGGTCAATAGCAAAGTCATTTTGCCTATATATTTCTATCCTACTTAGTCTTGTTGACTAATTCACTTTCTTTATGACTTTTGCTTTTGGAATTCAATGTTTGACATGTTCTCCAAATCTGAAGCATTTTGATATATTCTTTAAACTGTTAACTGTTAGTTCTCTATGTGTTTTGATGATAACTGACAATTGTAAACAAAAAAATAGGAATTTTTCTTTTGGTAAGTTGAAAAACTTACTATCAAAGGAAAACTCGAGTTTTGGTTCAAAACTCGAGTTTTGATCTTACCGAGAAAATCCGAAATAAGAAAAACCGCCGATTTTTAGAGAAAACTCCGAGTTTTTCACCATACGGAGACTTCTCAATATTTTTGGAAAAGACAAAACTCCAGTTTTTTTTTTTTTCATTGAAAACTCGAGTTTTGGTCATAGAGAGTCTCCAAAATTTTAAGATTGCGAAAACTCCAGTTTTGGTACAAAACCGCCAGTTTTCAGTTTGGCTTGAGTTTTCCAAGTTTTACTAAGATTTGTGAAAACTCAAGTTTTGGTTCAAAACTTGAGTTTTGACTTGGGTGAGAACTCTCAAAGTTTACACGAGTTTTCAAAACCGCCAGTTTTGGGGAAAACCTCCAGTTTTGACTTAGCACAGTTTTTCTCAAAGTTTTCATGATTAAATGAAAACTCGAGTTTTGTCCTGGTAGAGAGCATTCATGTTTTATCTAGATTTAAAACTGCCAATTTTCATGAAAACCTCCAGTTTTGATTTGGCCTAGTTTTCTTCAAGTTTTCATACTTAAATGAAAACTCGAGTTTTGGCCAACCAGAGAGCATTGCAGTTTTTCAGTGATTTAAAAACCGCCAGTTTTGGAAGAAAACTCAAGTTTTGATGTTTTGGACTAAAAACAATGTTTCATGATAAAAGTCCAAAACTCGAGTTTTGATAAACAAAACTCAAGTTTTCATAGCAGAGTTTGAAATTCGAATCTGACGAATTTGAGAAACGTTCTTGTTTGATCTTAATACTACCTACTATCATTCTTTAATATTCCTAGCTATGTTTAACCACTTTGTTAGTGAGTTTCAGATGTTTTAAAGGATATTAAATGAAGGTTAAAAGCCAAAGCAAAAAGTACCGTCAGCACATTAAATGCAAAACCCAGAAAGCTTGCATACTTTTGGGTAATCTTTCTGTACACGCCTGCAGAGGATTAATGTCTGCTTTCCACATCCAGTAGCTGCTATTCCAATGGACTAATATTCAAGAAGTCAACTCTGAACTTCTATACAACTGGATTAAGCAAAGAATAGAGAGAGAATAAGACCTAAGCACATCCTAATCCTTCCTGAATGTCTCCAACGGTTACATTAGGAATTACAATTGTCATTTAATGCACTTAGTATAAATAGAGCTGCATTCAATTCTTCTTAACACATCTATTGAAAATGAATTGCATTCAAGTTTTACACCTACTCTTTCAGTTTTCATCTGTATAGTATCTTTTGATACATTTTGCTTTAGTGTTTATTCTTATCTACTCTTAGAGAGATTTATTTGATTGTAAATCATTTATTGTAAAGAATCACAAGTCAGGGGACTTGGTGATTGGGTTCATTGATTGCAACTTGTAAGGAGGAGTAAGTTCTAGTGAGAGAATTACTCTTGAGTACAGAGTGTGTGATCAATTGTGATAGTGAAAAATCTCAGAGAATCTGGGGACTGGACGTAAGTCAAGAGGTTAGACCGAACCAGTATAAATTCTTGTGTCTTGCTCTTCTTCTCCATACTCTCTGTTCACCTTTGTTTTTATTGTTCAAAACAGACCACTTCGAAAAAGATTTTAAAATCCCCAATTCACCCCCCTCTTGGTGATTTAACTCCGCTTTCATTAACTTCCACCATGTTTAAAGTGAGCATTGCTTTCAAACATGTTTCAAAAATGAATCTTTCACTCATGAAAATTTTGATTCCATAATGTATTATCATGGTTTGAAAGAACATTCAAGATTTGAAACAATTTACATGTTTCATTATCATGTTTGAAATTTTAATCTCATCCATGGATTACTGAGATTCATATCAATGACATCTTTTCTACTTAAAGTGTATTTCCAAATTTTCATTGAGAAATAACTTTCTTAGAATCATTTAGTTGTTACCCTATCTGATTCATTGATTTGCATTCATTAGATTGGGTAAAATTATGTCTTTGGTCTCTGATTGTTCTACTCTTTGCTCAAATATCATATGATTTAATTCTATAAGAGCATAAGAGTTGTTTTGTCTAATCTTGTGTGGACTCAAGAATCATTGGGTACCAAAGAGCATATACATATATATTTGATTTGTGCAGGATGCTCTGTTATGTGGTTAGTTGATAATTCTCAAGTATGATTTTATTATACTCGAGAATTGGTGTATCATCTTCCCTCAATTCATTGCAATTTCTAAACTTATACTTGAGAATTGACAATGAGTTCTCGAGAAATATTGGGATTTAATAAGTTTGCTGAGTATCTCAGGAATTGACTATTCAAAATAAGATCATAATTCTCGAGAATTACTAAGGCATTCCCAAGAATTGTCGAGATAGAGACTACTATAGAATTATTGATTAATGGATCAATCTCGAGAATCCTATCTTAATTCTCGAGAATCATCAATTAAAAGGCTACTCTGCTGAGAATATTATCAACAACCATCAATCTCTGTCATCTGGGAAAATCAAATCTATTTCAGAAAATTGTTATGCAAAAATTGTTTATCAAAAGGGTTTCAAGTGTTCACAATACACACTTGAATTGAGGTATCTTAGCATTAAATTCACCTTATTTATCATTTGTTGAAGTATGTTATTCACGAGTATAGAAGGATCATTCTCGAGAATCTAAACCTCATTCCCGAGAATTGTCGGGCCTGTTGCATCACTTTATCATTACAATACTCGAGAAGCCTCATCTCATTCTCGAGTAATGACGGGTTTCGATTTCATCTGGCATGTTGTTTCAATTATAATTCTCGATAATCATATTATAATTCTCGAGAATTGGAGGACCAGAATATTTTATAAAGGTTGTGTCGTTTCATTTATCCTTCTCTGTTTCCCTTTCCGTCATCTTCTTTTACATATATCATAATCATGCTAGGCTAACTTGATTTCATTCACTCCATATTATTCTATGAAATTTAGCCTGAGCACACTCATTTTTTTTTAAATGATCCTTATGCTTTAAACTCTTTTATCATCATAAAAGGCATAAGTGATTTCTTCATACCAATTTCAAGTCCACCCAAGTGAACTTGAAAATTCTTAATTCTAAGATACCATGTTGTGTCCTCTGGAGCAAGGATAATTCCAAACCTCATAACATTTAATGTCACATTATTATTTGGTATCATTAAAGGGAACTTCATATTTTTAGTCATGTATTCATTAAGGGGGAGCTTCACATTCATTTGTGTTATATATCTTAAAAGCTTATCTCCTTTATTTGAAGAAAAAAAAAACCTTTTAAGCATACTCATCTGCATTCACTATGTTTTATTAGTTTTAATGATGAGTTAATATCATATTTTTCTTTCATTATCTTAATTTGAAAATATCACATAGAAAGGAATATTTTGCTATCTGATTGCACTAATAATTCTCCCTTGCAAGAAAGTTTTCCAATTGTCGCAGGAGAATTCGGTCTATGCAAAAATCTTCCTTAATGCTCTACAAGGAGAAACTATTACATTAAGGAAAGATGTTTTGACACTTAATCATACTGAAGCTGAGATATGCTCTAAAAAGTAGGCGAAAAACCTCTTGGAGTCAGCTAAACTATGCTCCATAAAGGAAGAGAGCCTACCACTACTTCATCTCAGGCTACAAGGATTCAATCGAATTGCATACAACAAGTAGATGGACTTCACAGATCATTCATCACTTTGCCAAATATAAATGAGCATTTCTGAACTTTATCTCTTTATATTCTGTGATAGAATCAAGTTGCTTTAATCATGAAAATTTTCCTTGAAAAACTCGCCAAATTGTTTTAACTTTTTTTCATAAAAACATTCCAACTTGCATCATATCAAAATGAAACTACTTTTACATAAGGGAGAGAAAATTGTTTTCTTGACATGATAATTTTTGACAGAAAATTTTTGAGTCTGTCATTTTTAAATTGTTTTCACGTTTGCCTCTCCTCAAGTATTTCTTCCTTACTTCAACTTTTTGCTAATGACAAATAAGGGGGAGAGAAGGGCAAGAAAAATATGTTGGGTCTAATATAATTTTCTTATTCATATACATATTTTTCTTAAAGTATTTGCCATCATCAAAAAGGGGGAGAATGTTGGATATGATTAGTTTTGATGATGTCTTATATAGATGCCATTAACTAGAGCAAAAAGTTTACATACTACATTTATCTTCTACGTGACTAATTCTTATATTTAATGTAGATGTAAAGTTTAAATAATGAAGAATGATCAAGAATGGAGATTGAAGAAAGATGAACTTGTTAAATATTATGAGAATATGAATATTGGAGTCTCTATAATCAAATGGAAGTTGGAATGGCTCAATTTGGAGTTAAAATAAGTAAATTTAAGCTTCTAGATGAATAGGAGTTGTTACAATTCAATTGCTACAATCCCGTGCATGAACAGCTCCTTCCTCCGCATAAAATCGAGTCATTCTCGAGTATGAAACATCAATTCTCAAGAATGAAACATCCAATTCTCGAGCATGAAACATCAATTCTTGAGAATCAGCGTGTTTCAGCAACTCTGTTTAGCTCTGTTTCACGATTCACTCAAGCGAGGTCTGGTAATTTGATGATATCTCCCAAACCAGGGATCAGATTGAGGTGAAACCAGTGGCATATGAAACTAGACTCCCAATGAATCATTTTGATATAAAATTCAAGCCCAAAGGAGTCTAGATGAAGGATCTATGATTTTTTTCAAGTTTCCACAACAATCAACGTCACAGTTCAGACCCACCTTCGGTATTTTGAGTGTATCTCACAAAAGGAAAATCCAAATGAGCTGAAACCAGTGCCATTGGAAACGAGACTCACATACCATTCCAAAAACATCAAGATCAAGAAAAAAATATTAATTGAAGGATATATGATGTTTTGAAGTTGATGATCAGTTCAGGATATCACAAAAATGCTGGTCAAGAACAACCTCCAATTCTCTGATGATAACAGACGAACTACAATGAGTTTGGAGCTGATTCTTCTTGCATTGGAAAGAAGGCTTTAAAGATTTTAAGTATTTGAATCAGAATTAACTTGTTTGCATCTCCATGAGAAATTGATTCTCGAGTATATGCAGGTGATTCTCGAGAATGGTTCCTTGACTCGAGTATGTGCGTGATTGCCCATTTTCAATATTCATCTCACGTCAGAGCAATTCTCAAGAATGCTTCTCGAGAACTGGTAAGTGATTCCCGAGAATGCCTTGACAGAATTACAATGGTATGATTTCTCTGATGTGATTCTCGAGAATCAGTAAGCAATTCTCGAGAATGGTTCTCGAGAATTGATAGTTAATTCTCGAGAATTAACGGTAAAAGCTCTTTGTATATTTCTCTTCACTATTAAAATGAGATGTGATTCTCGAGTATGGGTGAAATGATTCTCGAGAATGTTTAACTATTGATGATTTAAAAAGCTTTCTGAACGTATCATTCTCGAGAACCTATAATGTGATTCTTGAGTATCATCAAGACATACTCTCTGGAAAGGCTTTTTATCATTAGTTCTCGAGAATGGTATGAACAATTCTCAAGAATATATATCAGCATTTGAAATCTCCATTCTCTAATCTGCAATTCATTGATTATGCTTTGGGTACTTCATAATATTAATCCTTACTATTCCTAACATCATTTAATCAGTTTGCTAGTAATTTTCATATATGCTTAACATTGTCTAAACATCAAAATTATCATAAAGCAAATTTATGTTAGACGCATTTAATGCAACTAAGAAAAGCAAAGCAACAATTGGAATTAAAGTTCGTGACAGACGAAGATATTCCTTTGAGGCATACTTATTCCAGCTATTATTCTGAGTCAACTTCTGCATAAAGTACAATCAACGGCGAAGCATTTAATGAAGCAACGGTCGATTAATTTCAACGGAAATCATCTATGCCTAACGAATTTATGAAGAGACTCAACGGCTATAATTAAAGCTTCTCAAGGGTTATTAATGACGATCAACTATAAAAGAAGAAGCATTCAAAACAGAGAAGATATATACAAGCTTACATCTTCAAAATGTCAATACTCTAATCTCCATTTACTCTCTGTTCTCAATACTTACATATTTTACCATATAGAGAGAAATGATTTGAATTGTACTTTAGTGTTTATTATTCACTTCTGAGAGAGAGAAGATTTATCTGTAAACATTCTATCTGAGAGTTACTCAAGATTGGGTGATCTTGAGTGGGAAACCCATTGTATTGATTACAGCTTGTAAGGGGAGTAAACCCTAGTAAGAGGATTACTTTGAGTACAAAGTGTGTAATCAAGCGGGTACATTGATTACAACTTGTAAGGGGGAGTGAATCCTAGTGAAAGGGTTATTTCAAGTACAGAGCGTGTAATCAAGTGTATAGGCTTCTCTTGTGCCCGGATTAAACAAGAAGATAGTGGATTGAAAATCTCAAGCGAAGCTTGGGGACTGGACGTAGGTCAAGGATTGGGCCGAACCAGGATAAATCATATTTTGCATATTCTCTTCCCTAAACTCTTATATTTCCAGTATATATGTTTGAATGACTGACTATTGCTTTATAAAGTATTTCTGTCATACAAATTGATTTCAGTAAGTTGCGAAAAGATTTTCAAAGTTCCTAAAGTTTTATCGGACACTCAATTCACCCCCCTCTTGGATGAAAGCCAGGTCTAACAATAATATTGTCATGCAACCAATGACTAACATCACTGAAATGGTAAATGTATTTGATATTACATACGTTTGCCTGTACGCTGACCCCTTTGATGCAAGGAAGGACGACTAATATATTTTTATTTTTGATGTTACAGACGTTTGACTATGCTGACCCCTTTCCTGATAGTGATATTAAGCGCACACACGATGTGTTTTGTGAATATCTGTATGATTTGATGACCTCGGAAAGTCAGAAAAATAAATGATTTGTGAATTCATTTGTAAATATATGCTGTAGCAACAATCATCTTCGACCTGTAAATGAACAATTGTACAATTTGTTTAATGAACAATAATAATTTGTTTATTCATTTCAAACAATTTCCTTGTGTCCATTTGTGGTTGTTGAATGTATTGGATGGTGGATAAAGCTATTTAGAGCTTATACCTTTAGGACAAAATGTTGTAAATGAGCAGACTGAATGTATTGGATGGTGGATAAAACTATTTATTGCTTTATTTTAAAAAATATGGCGAGATGTTTAAGACCAGTACTAAAATTCTTCGTTTAATTTTAAAAAATATGGCCAGACTTTTAGGACCGTATATTTGTTAAATGTCCGGTCATAAAAGTATTCATTTAATTTTTAAAAATATGGCCAACCTTTTAGGACTGTAAATTTCTTAAATGTCCGGTCTAAAAAGTTTTCGTTTAATTTAAAAAAATATGGCCAAACTTTTAGGACCGTAGATTTGTTAAACATCTGATCCTAAAAGTTTACGTTTAGTTTTTAAAAAATATGGCGAGACTTTTAGGACTGTGTATTTGTTAAATGTCTGGTCTTAAAAGTCTTTGTTTAAATATAAATGGTGACCCGCTTTTGAGACAATGCATTAGAGTTCAAGACAACTGAGGTTCTGCTCAAGCTAGGTCCCTCATTGTCGTCGTTTTTACCTCTCCAGATATTGAGCAGCATTATTGGTCTCCTTTTTCTCTGTCTTTTTTTTTTTCTTGGAAAAAAAGGAAGATAATGAAAAGGACACTGAAAATAATCAAATCTGGGAGAGGTAAAACTGACGAAACGACGGTCCAAGCTTTAGAAGAATTGTCATTGTGTTTGTATTTGTTCGAATAAGGTAAACGATGTTTTTTTTGTATGGTCTTAACGTTGTATTTTGCGAATTTTTAATGTTGATCACACATGAGGACAATGCTTTGTTTGTTTCCTTTTTGTCGGAAAAAAAAAGAAGAAATGAAAAGGACAATAATCGAAGATGGGAACTAAAAATTTTATTTATTATAATTTTTATGCTGCCCCGGTAAGGGGTAGCACTACTACGAACAAAAAAACATAAAACATCTAATCCTCCCCATCGTTGTCGGAGGGGGAGGAGACGTCGAGGGCGTCCTCTTCAGAAGCATGGTACTTCACGTCATTGGCGTGGAGTACCATGTTGAGCTTGTTGTTAACGGTATGAACAAGCCCAAACAATTGGCCTAAGCGTCGGTCGTCGTGATCGACGTGAGCCAGCATGTGCTCCATCATCTATTAGAAAGAAGGATTTGGAGGCAACAGAGGAGGGCGATGAGGTTAAGGAGGAGGAGGAGGAGGAAAAGGAGGACCTAGTGGAGTAGCCATTACGGTGGAGGCTAGGCGGTGGAAGAGGTCCTAGAGGTTGTAGAAGTGATGGAGAAGAATGTGAAGAAACTAAAGTAACAACGGGTTTGAATAGAGAACCCCATCTTGAAGAATACAAAACGCCGGAAACTTTAACAAAGAGACGCATAGTTCCTCAGAATACGAGGAGTCGCATAGTTGGGAAGTTTACCTGGAAGCCGAAGAGACCTTGAATTATTCATTGAACAGAGTGTAAGGATACAACTCTTCTATCTGAGTAATTTGAAAAGAATGAACTTTTAATACCAGATATTATAAAAGATCCGTTCTTAAAAGTAATATTTTTTCAGAAAAAATTCTTACTTTTAAAAAATTGAATTGAAAAAATAATAATTGACTTTTAGGACCGGATACACGATAAAAGGTCGGTCTTAAAAGTAATTGAATTGATTTAAAAAATAAATAAAGGAAATTTAGGACCAGATATATGATAAAAGGACGGTCTTAAAAGTAATTGAATTGAAAAAATAAAAAACTTTTATGACCGAATAATTCTAAAATACGCTCTTAAAGTAGAAACATTAAATTCATTTATACCAATTGAATCCCATTCATTCTCATAATCAATTGCATATCTCTTGGCCCTTATTTTAACTCCTCACTACCTTTCTGCCTTAACTCCTTACTACCTAGCTCTCTGCCATAACTGATCAAACCATGGTTAGATACAAGATAACCGCTCGTAGGGGGTACTCCTGAAGCTTGTGCCTTCCTTAGATCGTTATACGGGGCGCCTTAAGCGAGAGTGCATTCTATTGTGAGTGAAGAGTCCCGGGTTGTTGGACCCATTGTTATTTCAAATGATGAAGAGATTGCCGCACCTCTTCCATCCTTCTGCCAATATTTGCCAACCACTTGGCCCCAGCATGCCTACCACTGACCCCTCTCCTCTTTTCTCTAATGATACATTGCGGCTGATGCAAATAAGACAAGAACTTGCTGATCTTCGGCGGGAAGTTAATGCTTTTCACGCCGATATCGCCAAGGCATTGGATGATAATAAGCTTTAGGATGATTAGTCAGATTCTTGTTGTTGATAATTTTCAATTTTTTTGTACGTGCATATTCTCCAGTAATGTATGAAGCATTAAGAACTAAGCTTAATTGCGTCTTCTTTTTGTTCATATTCTCCAGTAATTTAAGAAGCTTATTCTCCAGTTTTCCTTTATTTTCATTTAGTTGCTACTGTGCTCGCCAAAGCCAATCTTTTGTTTTTTTGTTTCATAATGTAAATAAATGAGAACCTTTAGGACATGATACGTTATAGGTAACCGGTCTAAAAAGTATTTGACTTTAGGACCAAATACTTTATAAAACTGCGGTCTTAAAATTAAATGAATAGTTCATGGCCTGTGCTCCTGATTATTTACAACTAATCTCCTATGTTATGCATGAAATGAAAGTACATCATGCTGTCTATGTTGATTTTGGGACCAAAACAACCCGGAAAGGACATTGATGTTTACCTTGAGCCCTTGATCGAAGACTTGAAGGAGTTGTGGGAAGAAGGTGTCGATGTTTTTGACTCTTTCAAGAAGGAGGTTTTTAAATTGCGAGCCATAATATTCTGTACTATAAACGACTTCCTAGCATATGGTAACTTGTCAGGGTATATTGTAAAGGGCCATAAAGCATGTCTGGTTTGTGAATAAGGCACATGCTACCATCAACTTCAACATGGAAGAAAGACGGTTTATCTTGGACATAGGAGATTTCTTAGCCGGGGCCACCCATATCGTCGATTAAAGAAAGGTTTTTTTTGGTGGCCAAGAGTATGAAGATGCTCCGGTGGCATTGACTGGGAGAAAGTTTATGAAAATGTGAAAAATATCAGTGTCATCTTCGGAAAGACTGCAAAGAGTAGAAAAGAAACAAATATATGGAAAAAGATATATGTATTCTTTGATCTTCCATATTGGTGCAATCTTAATTTGAGACACTGTATTGATGTCATGAATGTGGAGAAAAACGTAAGTGATAGTATTGTTGGAACGCTTCTCAACATACAAGGTAGTTCTAAGGATGGTGAGAAGGCAAGATTGGATTTGCAAGCAATGGGAATATGCGAAGACTTATATCTAAGGGCATATGGTAACAGAACTTGTTGTCCACCAACTTCTCATACTTTATCTAAGGATGAGAAACGAAGTTTTTGTGAGTGTTTACATGGGACAAAAGTTCCCTCGAGGTATTCTTCAAATTTTAAGAGGCTTGTATCGATGAAGGACTTGAAATTAGTAGGCCCAAAGTCTCATGATTGTCATGTCTTAATGCAATAGCTACTCCTAGTAGCTATTCAAGGCATCGCCGAATATGATCTTAAACACATTTTGACTAGACTTTGTTTCTTCTTCAGTGCGGTTTGTAGTAAAGTTTTCAAGATTGAAAAGTTGTATGAATTGGAGAATGAATGATATCTTATCTTGTGCCAGTTTGAGAAGCTTTTTGTCACTACATTTTTTGACATCATGGTTAATCTAATTGTTCATCTAGTGAGGGAGATAAAGTTGTGCGGCCCTATCCATTTACAGTGGATGTACCCAATTGAAAGATCTATGAAATTTCTAAAAGGGTATGTGAAGAACGCATATCGGCCAGAAGCATCAATTGTTCAGAAATATGATTCTAAAGAAGCCATGGAATTTTGTCAAAATTATTTGGCCAAAGTAAGACATATTGGGCTTCCTAAACGTCAGAATGCTGAAGGGGGTAGACGAGGGGCTTCAATAAGGAGTGTGGATTCTGATGAATTGTCACAAGTCCACTTATACATCTTGAATAATGTTGATGAAGTTTAAGCCAACATAGATGCACTTAAAGAAGCTGTAAGGAAAGAATATCATCGAATGACTGAACAAAGGTTGATTAGGGTGCATAATAAAACTTTTGCAAACTAGTTCAAACAAAAGGTTGAGGGAGAGGAATGTGTTTATGATACAATCAAATGGTTAGCACGTGGTCTTGAGGTTGATGTCATAAGTTGGAATTCGTATGTAATCAATGGTTATACATTTTACATGAAGTCCCTAGATGATAGGAGCACCGTCCAGAACAGTGGTGTTATGTTATAGGCTGAATCTATGCACTTCTCTAGTTCGAAAGATAAGAGGCCTAAATTGGCAGTCATGCCTTTATAGGGGTGTTCATGGGCAGGGTTGGACTATGTTAAAATTAGATTTCCCATTTTCAAATGCAAGTGGGTTAATGTCAATAATGGTGTTCAGATTGATTGGCTAGGATTTACATTAGTCGATATCAATAGTAGAAGTTTTGGAGATGAACCTTTTATTATAGTAGACCAGGCGAAACAAGTGTTCTATATCATCGATTAGGAAAATAAAATATGGTCTGTAGCTTTCCAAGGAAAAAAGGTCATTGATATTGATGAGGAAACTCATTCAAATTATGGTCTTCCTGAGAGTACTTCTTTTTCAAGGGGTCTCTTGGACATGAACGAAGAAGATGAAGCGGATAATGAACCCGACATAAGAAATGATCATCAAGAAGGGATATGGGAGGATATCCCTTTATAAAAGAGTCAATTCATAAGGTAATAGTCATATGCAGAATTCTTTGAAAACTTTATGGTTTTAACAATATTCCTTCTATGTTCTTAAACAATGTCACTGACTGTGAAGCTTTTGTTCTTGTTTTATTTTTGTGGCAGGATCCAATCGAAAGGGGCATGTTATAAAAGAGGATGGTACGTTGTTGGTGGGAATCAGATGAAGGCATGGTGAATATTATATTGGGCATGTATGTTGATTGACGTGCTGTATTTGTAAGTTATCTTATTGTATATATTGATTTAGGTGTTGTACTGTCATAGTATAGTCATTAATTAAAAGGCCACTTAACTCATGGTGAATAATATTTGTATTCTTTTCCCAATTCAATTTATTCATAATGGATTGTTAATTCATAGCTTGTAGTTGAAAGTATCGACTTTTATGTGTTAGATTTGGTGGTGGATGTGTGTATATATATGATCAGGAAGAACAGAATAACAGGAAAAAAATTCAGGAAAATTTAGACTGGAAATAAATACGCCGATCTTGAAATTTCAAATTTTAAGACCGGATGTATTTCAATGTCCGGTCTTGAAAGTCATACTTTAAGACAGGTGTACATATTAGGCCGGTCTTAAAAGTTGGTCTTTTAAGACCGGTGTATTAATCCATTCGGTCTAAAAAGTTCAATTTTAAGACCGAATGTATTTATTATCCGGTCTTAAAAGTTGGTCTTTTAAGACCGGTCTAATTATTCGTCTGGTCTTAGAAGTCGGTATTTGTTAGACCGAATTTTCTTTGTCCAGTCTTAAAATGTCGATCTGTTTAGATTGCCTATTTTTTTGTCCGGTCTTAAAAGTTGAGTTTTAGGATCTAGCAAAATATATATTAGGTCTATATAGTACGACTTTTAAGACCTAATGTTTTAAATGTCCCGTCTATAAAAGTTTCTTTACGACCTGTTCGAGTCTGGTCTTAAAAGTTACAGACTTTTAAGACCGTCTGGAACAAGACTGGTCGCGGGTCTGGTTTTACAGTGCCTCTTTTGTCCGATCTTAAAAGCCTTTTTTGTACCCGTGTGATGTTTCTAAAGGAAACAAATGGATTTGGGAGACTTATACTGAATAATTAGTCAATTGTCATTTACCATTGTTTTCCTAACATGAGGGGGAGAAATTGAATAGCTAGAAAAGAGAATATATAGAATGCATTATTACTATTAAATATCCTCGAATATAAAAGTATGAACCAGAAGTTCATCAGACTATGCATTCATAAAATATTATAAAGTATTTGCCACATGAAATTACTGACCTAAATGAGATTTGTGAAATCCCATATTCTAGCTAAATGCTCCAAATACAAGTAAGACATGCTCGAAGCATGAGAAACCATTCGGTTCGAATTATAAATATTATGGATAAATTGGAGCATATAATTAAGATGATCATATTAATGAAGCAGGTACTTCAAAAGAGTGCCGAGACATAACTAATTGCAAAAACCTCAAGAGAGGTTCAGGTACCTGAAAAGTAATATAGATCTTGTTAAGTTATGTCACAACTGGAAAAATGGAACCGAAAAGATAAAATTGTCGACAACAATTTTGAAAATGATATCATGTGATCAAATGAGGATATTATATTAAGATATGTCACAAGAAGTAGATATAAAGATGATTGGCCAAAAAGAAAATTGAAATTGAAAAGGGCACAAATATGATTATATTATGATAGTTAAAGACCTGCAATCCAATTTGAAATATATGAATGTTTATGTGAAAATAAAGATTTTCACAAAGTTTAATATGATTATGATGAGATATATGATTTTGTGGTAGTTACAATAATTTTGTATATATTATTAGTCAACAGGTTATGAAAGAAAAATTATGCGTCTATTAGATATTGTTATATATATAGCCTATGCATATGACTCACTAAATTATGAAGCTTGCATAATAATCTTCAAAGGATCCAAAATGCCACAAGCATATACAAAGATAATTTTTGTTTGCAAAATATGTTATTTGATATTCTAGAAGTACCTTATGATAATATTTAGAGATCATTGTATTCATTATGATTATACTGGTAAAAATTTAGTTCTTGCAGGTACACAATGGGTAATGAAAATAAGATTTAGTGATTTTCATGATAATTCTTTTATTGTTCCACAGCGAAAAATAGAATGTTTGGCTGCTAAGAGGAAGATATGCTTATAAGGACTTAAGGTGCTAGAAGAACAAGTCCCCGACGGACTAATGTATCAGAAGCACAAGTCCCTGAAGGACTCAAGATGTAGAAGCATCTATTTTAAGTTCTTGACAACAATACTCAATAAGTCTGTATGGCTTGAAGTAATCAAGGTGCATGTGGTATAATCTTATCAAGGAATATCTATGAAAAGAAGGGTACAAAAATGACCCAATATGCCCTTACATATTTATGAAAAGACCTAGAAGTGAATTTGTTATATTTGCTGTTTATGTTGATGATATCAACATCATTAGAACTCCTGAAGAGCTTCAAAAGACAATTAATTGTTTAAAGAAATAATTTGAAATGAAAGACTTGAGCATATCGAAATTTTGTCTTGGACTACTGATTGAGTACCTAAATAATGAGATCTTTGTATATCAAGAAACTTTTACAAAGAAGGTCCTAGAGCGATTTTATATGGATAAGTCACATTCATTATGTACCTCAATGGTTATAAGGTATTTTCATACGGATAAAGAACAATTCTGACCTCGAGTAATTGGCAAATAAGTTAAAGAAGAACTACTTGGTCCAGAAGTACCATATCTTAGTGCTATTGGAGCACCAATGTATCTTGCTTATTAGCAAAATATAATTCTTCACCAACACGAAGACATTAGAAGTAATGTTCTCATCAGGGGGAGTAAAATTAATGTCATTAAGAGGGGGAGTCGATACACAATGTACTCTTTTTCCCTTATCTAGGTTTTTTCCCATTGGGTTTTCCTAAAAAGGTTTTTAATGAGGCAGCATTGGACAATGTATCAATGGATGATGTACTCTTTTCTTTAGCTAGGAATTTGTCCCACTGGGTTTATCCTAGTTAAAGTTTTTAATGAGGCACATTCATAATGGACATCCAAGGGGGAGTGTTATGAATATTATATTTGTGGATGTCCATATCTCCCATGATTTCCTATTCATACCTATTAATCACTATGATTATGCAGTGGCGGATTTAGGGGGGCTAGGGGTGGCCCCGCCCTCCTAAAATTACAGCATTTGACCAAGAATTTCAGGAAATTATGTTTTAGCCTCATAAACATTTCAATATTTTCAGTTTAGTCCCTATTAAAAAGTCTCATGGAGGGACCTCAATGAAAATATTGAAACATTTATGAGGCTAAAACATAATTTCAAAAAAAAAAATTGGTCAAATTTTGTAATTTTCGCCCCCTAATTTCAAATACCAACTCCAATGGGTTCTATTCTATAATTTTTGCCCCCTAATATCAAATCCTGGCTCTGCCCCTGTGATTATGGAATCACATTAATTGTAGATTAGAGAGTTGTGCCTATATATAGAAGGCATATGTTATGTATTTGAGACACACTGGAATAAGAATTACTCTCCTCTTTTTTTTTTTTTCTATTCTCTTGTTCTTGTTCTCTATCTCTTATCTCAGATATATCGTTATATTTATAACACTTCCCCTATTTTGGTTAGAGTACTATCAAAAGTCAAAACACGTTATTAGGTGTCGGCTGGCCAAAAAATGTCGTTTAGCTAAAGATTCAAAGTTCAAACAAATTATTATAATAAATTAATGGTAGAAGTATGAAGGAGAGCATATATTCATGGTAAAAGTACGATGAGGATTAGGAGATGATAGAGATTTTGTCCGATCACAAAAAAATTAATATACCATAAAAATACTAAAAAAATAGTTGAATTTTCATTTTTCTGAAAACACGTGAAACCTTAAATTAATAACAATATTTAATTATGGCAGATTTCATTGTTGAATTGAAATGTTAAATTAATAACAATAATTTAATAGGTTGCATTGTTGAAATCTTAAATCAATAACGGTAATTTAATTAGGACATGATGGATATTACACTTAACCGTAAAATTAGATTATTTAATTTTAAAAAAAAATATTCAACAATTTGATATTTTATTTCTCACTCATATATTAGTATATATGGGGATAAATCCCCATTTGAGAAATTAGTTGTGGAATAGGATCTAGAAAATTAAAAAGCAAAGTTTTGAGGTCATTTGAGAGAAAAAAGTAACCATATGAAGCGACCACTCTACCCTTGATAAAATAAGGATATACACTTTCACTTTTCCCTTTATCAGTTTCCTCACTATTATCAACTCCCTCATCATGTCCTTCATCTTTTCTACTTCACCCTTCACAAACTCTATATCCCCTCAAGCAAACTCTAGCAACGAATAATAGTGATTCCGGCAACCAATGATGGTGACCTCCATCTTACAACGCCACATCAGATCTAGCGACCAAATGTTAGTGTAAACGTTTCACCCAAGAGGGGGTGAATTTGGTGATATTAAAAATTTAAAACAAATATGATAAACAATTAAATCAAAGAATAAGAATTAGAAGAATATCACCAAAGTGTGCACAACGGATTATATTGGTTCGCCCTTAACTTACCTACATTCAATCTTCAAAGCGTCTATGAGATTTTCACTATTGTTCCAACATTTCACAGGTTCTTGGTACCACAGTACAGAGAAATCCTCAACAGGACTTACTCCTCCTGACAAGTTGTAACCCAACAACTACACTCAAGGTCTCACTACCTTGAGATTTTACAGAGTTTAAATCATTTGTAAATGACTCTCACAGAGTAAATATATAATCACTGATGAACGAAATGAATATCAAAAGATATTGAAGAGAAAGTATTTGAGCAATAAATGAGTAGAAGATTAATCGTTTGCTTGGTTGGTTGCTTTGAATTGAATGCTTTTCTATTTATAGATAAACGCCATTAATGATCGTTGTGAGTGTTCAAAATTTTCATTAGAGACAAATTGGAGTCATTGGAAGAATCCAAGGTTCAGTCCCTTTCGTCTTTATTGTAATAAAAGCTTTAAGGTTCAATCGCTTTTGTCTTTGCTGCAATAAACGCTTCAGACGAAATCCATTTGGCTTGCTCTGTAATTGCTTTCGTATGCTTTGTTTCCTACTATGAATTTAATGTTCTGACACAGGAAATTGTTTTCGTGCTTTTGGAGTTAAACCATGATTTTAACATCTAAAGCTTATACACAAACAAGATTAGTAGCATTGAAAAAGTAGCATAAGTAGCAATCAAGTATAAACATATGTTAATCATAATATTTGAATTCTCGGAGACGTTGTGAATTGAAATAAGAACATTCACTCGAGTGTGTATCCATCACTCTAGTGCTTTTGTAATCCAACTCAAGTGTCTAATGAACTTTGAGTTTGGTAGTGAAGTGTTTCAAGAAAGGGACACTTGAGTGATTGATAACTTGACTCGAGTATCTTTTGTTTTGTTTGAAAATAACTCTAACTCTACTAGTGACTTGAGTGCATACTGTAAGTGGCCTTATGTCTCAGGCTCACTTGGGTGGACTCCAGGTAAGAAGCCCTACACTATTGGTTTATCAACGAGTGACTTGCACTAAACTTGCAAGTTGCTTGTCATCACTCGAGTGACATCACAAACACACGAGTGAGACTGGTTATAACTTGCATAACCTTCGTGAATGACTTGCTGTTAACTCGCGAGTTGCTCACTATCACTTGAATGACAACTTGCTCACTTGAGTGAGCATCTCTTTACTTTCAGAAAATGGGCGAGTGACTTGCAAAATCTCAGTGAGTGATCACCAACACTTGAGTGGTCACTTATCAACTCCAATGATCTGCCATAACTTCCAAAAATCCTTCGAGTGACTTGTTAATTTCCTGTAAATGACAGATGATCACTTGAGTGCTAACTTAACCACTCGAGTGATCTTGCATCACTTTTCATTCTTTCAGTGAGTGGCGTGCAAAATCACTGGAAGTTAGGATCATCACTCGAGTGCATTACCTGCCACTCGAGTGATCATCTCATATCACTTGTAGTGAGTATTCTTGTTGATTCAAGTTTTAGTTCAAATATAGTTCTATCACTAGAGTGTTTTGAAACATAAAACTTGAGTGACTTGAATCATCAAGTTCTCATTTACTACTAGAAAAGCATGAAATGGCGACGGAATTTGCAATGGAAACAATTTCGTTGCAAATTGTGCCAAAATTTGCAACGGATATAATAATCCGTCGCAAAAAAAGAGAAAGGACGCCGTTTTGCGATGACGTTAACGACAAAAGTGAACCATCGCAAAACTACAAGAATTTTCATGCCGTTTTGCGATGGGTAAGTAAAGTTGTCGCAAAACGATGTGAAAATTCACGCCGTTTATGTTAGTCACAAAACTTCATGAAAATTCACGCCCTTTTGCGACGACGTCAGTGTGCCATCATAAAACACTGTGACAATTCATGCCGTTTGCGACAAGTGAGTGACGTTGTCGCAAAATGGCATGAAAATACATGCCATTTTGCAATGGCTAAGGTTAGATCCGTGGCAAAAGTGATTTTGAGACAAAAACCTGTTCTGTCATAAATCAAGACAATATGGCTTTTAGATCTGCAATGGTTCACTCTCAATCTCCACCTTCTCGTTCGTCTCTATGCTCAATCCAGTCTCCGCCTTTCCGTCCGGTGTCCGCCTCTCGTCCGGTTTGCGCCTTATGGTCCGATATCCTCCATCCGTGGTTCACTCTCAAGCTTCGCCTTCCTATCTGTCTCCACGTCTCAGTTCGGTTTCCACCTTTCCGTCTGGTCTCTGACACCCATTTGGTCTGTACCTCCTCATTTATTGTCTGCCTCGCAGTTTGGTAACCTCCCTCCTTCTCTCTCCGACATTTTTTTTTCTCAGGTTCGATAGATTTTTGATAAATTGAATGATATCAATGGAAATTTTTGAAAAATTATGACTATTATCTCTCCCATTTTGTCCACAAAAACTAAAAATTAAAATCTATAATCCTGAATTATGATTTTCGTAAATTTATACAATCAATTAATTTGAGTAAGCAAAAACTTCAAATGCAAAAATGTAAATTCATGTTATAGGATAAACTCTAAATATGCTAATTTTCTATTTCCAATATTCTCACGTGGCCATAATCATATGTTGACTTATAAATCTTAAAGAGGACACAACGAATCATGATGTTGGATACAAACCATAATTGCCTTTGCCAACCCAATCTTCCTCCCACCAAATAAAGTTATTATGGTATTTTACCTAAATTTGTTATACACTGTCCGAAACAAAACTTAAACCAATTTTATATTATGTATGTCTGTGTTAAGTATATATTTCGTTATTGCTATTATGCGTTTTATTGTTATTATCATTGAACAATCTTTTTTTACAACAAAATAAAAATGTTCATGCTTTTAATACACTAGAAAATGTTCATGTTTTAATAGAGCAGGAAACTTTTGTCTCCTTGATCACCCACCACCTTCATTATAGGAGGTGGTAGTTGATGAAGAATAGTATGTTGTAATTTTTCATGTTTGTAATATGTCCCCATTTTCATCTGTAATTTCCCATTCTTTGTTTTCCCCTTCCACATGCATATCCACATCTTTTGGTATATTATCCTCATTCTCTGGTTCTTTGCTGGGATGTTCTTTGTTGAATGCATGTGTTTGCTACTTTCTTGATTAAGTGACAATTGATTGGTATAAGTGGCTAGTTTTGGCCACTTATATCCATGGCATGTCGATGTGTAAAGCATAGAAAATATATTAGTTAGTTAATTAGTACGGAAGTTAGAGGTAGACTATTGTAGTGTGTTTAATATTGACGAATGATTAATGAAAGTACACAGTGATCTGTGTTTTCTCTCCCCTTTTCCTCTTCTTTCCCCAATTCTTCTAAATTCCTTTGTTTCCTATCTATCACATGTATGTACCCACTGCATATATTTGGGATGCAAACAACATCTCAACCAATGCTTGGATGCAAAAAATGATCATAATGAAACAAAGTCCTTATGTAGGGTTGGGTTGGGGAAGTATGGAAGGCGACCGTGATAGGAGTTGGGCGTACAATCGTCTAAATTAGAGAAAACAACTAACTCGAGTATTCATGGAGGCTTTGGAAGAGCTCATCCAATTTGTTTCGGCGCAAGAAACTAGTTCAAGTAACGCGATTAGTTGTTCGTGTGCGAAATGTAGGTATTTCAAATTTCAAAATCGGAGCACGATTAGAATTCATTTGTGTAGCAAGGGCTTCATGAAGGATTATGAATATTGGGAATGCCATGGAGAAGTCCGACAAACACCGAGTGATTATTATGGAGACAGGAGTCATTGAGACAACCTTAATCAATATGAACAGTTGGTAATGGATGTCGTGGGATCGTCGATTGGCCAATATTTTGATCCCATTACTCATGCTGAACTATCATTCATGGGAGATGACCCCGGTATAGAAACTCAACCATCATATATGGGAGAGGATCCTAATCCGAAAGTCAAAAGGTTCTATAAAATGCTTTAAGATGCGCAACATCCATTATGGGAAGGTTGCGAACACATTGAGAATTGTGAACATTCATCGCTATAGGTTACCCTAGCAACACTAAACTTGAAGAGTGATTGCCATATGAGTGAGAAAAATTACAATGAAATGATGCAGATTATGGGTAAGGTTGTCCCAATGACAATAATTTGCCAAAAGATTTTTACCAAGCATAGAAAAAGGTGAAAGAGCTTGGGCTTAGATGTGAAAAAATTCATTGCTTCCCTAAAGGATGTATGCTCTATTACAAGGATTATGCTGAGTGGACCAATTGTAAATTTTGTGAACATGACAGGTACAAAGTTGTGAGGAATGGAAGGAAAACAACCCTTCAAGCATTAAGCAAGATGTGGTACTTTCCTCTCGTGCCTAGACTTCAGAGATTGTATTCATTAGAATAAACAGTTGCTCATATGCGATGGCACCGTGAGCATCGTAGGGATGAAAAAATTTGTGACGCATCCATCCGATGCCAAAGCTTGGCTTAAATTTGACGAAGTGAATCCTTTGTTTTCAATGGATCTCCGTAATGTGCATCTTGGTTTATGTTCGGATGGGTTCACTCTTTTCAACAAGACGGGTAGGAATTATTCCTGTTGACCTGTGATTGTGACTCTGTACAACCTCCCACCTTTCATGTGCATGAGAAGAGAGTTTTTGTTCCTTAACACGTTAACCCCTGGGTCATCCAACCCAAAAAGAAGATAGATGTATACCTCAGGCCTTTGATAGACGAGTTGAAGATGTTGTGGAATGAAGGGGTTCTTACATACAATTTATCATTGAGGCAAAATTTCACCATATGGGTTGCCTTAATGTGGACGATAAATGATTTCCCTGCATATAGGATGTTGAGTGGCTGGCAAACATCAGGGAAGCTTGCATGCCCGGTATGTCTGGAACAAAATATGGGTTTTATCTTACAATACAGTCACAAGGTCTGTTGGTTTGATGGGCACCGGCAATTCCTGCCCATCAAGCATCCGCTTAGGAAAAATAAAAAAGACTTTAGGCATGGTATGGTTGAACGGTGAAATGGACCTCATCGTTTAGGTGGCCAAGAAATATGGGATAAAGTGAACCACATTCAAAATGTTGAAGAGGGGGCTGCTTCTAGTAAACCTGAGGGATATGGCATTCATCATCATTGGCACAAACACAACATCTTTTGGGATCTACCATATTGGAAAAATCAATTGTTAAGACACAACCTCAATGTCTTGCATATTGGGAGGAATGTGTTTTGCAATATTATGTACACTGTGATGGACACCAAGGGCAAGATGAAGGATACAGTCAACGCAAGACGGGACATAGAAGCGATTTGCAGAAGGCCTAATTTGCATTTGGTGGAGTATGCCACGGGCCGGATTTCCAAACTTAGAGCATTGTACACGTTGAACAAAGAGCTGAATTTAGAATTCTTGTGATGGGTTAAAGATCTTAAAGTCTCGGATGGTTATTCATCAAACTTGTCAAGATGTGTCGACATGAACGAGGTGAAGTTATTCGAGATGAATAGTCATGATTGTCATGTTTTCTTTTAGAGATTGTTGCAGTGGGCATTCAAAGCACTATGGAAGCATATATGGACTATTCTGACAGAATTTTCCATGTTCTTTAGAGAAATTTGTGCTTCTGAGCTTAATGTTAAAAAGTTACATCATTTGGAGGCGAGTGTGCCAATAATGCTATGCAAGTTAGAGATGGTGTTTTCTTCTAGCTTATTTGACTCAATGGAACATTTGTCTATTCACTTAGCTTCTGAAGCAAGGGTGGAAGGTCCTCAACAATATAGGTGGATGTATCTGTTTGAGAGGCAACATATATATATATATATTCATGCAGTTATTAATTGACCCACATGGTGCTATAGTTTATAAATACCCTTTGATTGTCCATTATAGGTTTTTACGCACACTTAAGTACAAGATAAAAAAAATTAAAGGTACGTTGAAGGATCTATCGCTAAAGTGTGTCGGGACGAACAACCTATTAAATTTGCATCATACTATTATCCCCTTGACATTATATCAAGATGGAGAGGGGTACCTCGCAATGATGATGGCGATGATACGAGTGGTCAGATATCAATATTTAATTTTTCAGGCTGAGTCATGGGAAGACAATGTAGGTTAACTCTGGAAGGAAGAGATAAGCAAATAGAGGAGTGGTACATTCTAAACAATTGTGAAGAGTCAGCCCCATACTTAGAGTAAGATTTCCTCTATTTTTATTGTTATGATAAGTATTAAAGTATTAATTTCATTTTTTTTGTTACAGTTACTTCTCTAATTGGTTCTGATCGAGAAATCCTTCAAGGTTAGATTCTAAAGTTGATCACTTCATGAACACTGAGTTTGCTCAATGGTTTTGAGACTACTTTGTGTAAAACCATTTAGCTCCCCATGATGTTGTGTGGAGTTTATCTTACGGAGCTTCAAGAGTTGTTACCCAGTTTAGAAAATATGTAATCAATGGGTATCGGTTTGCAACTTTTGAAGTGGACGAAGATATGTCAAGTTGCAATTACGGTGTATGTTGTCGAGATGGCCAAGTTGAAGAGGTCAAAGTGACTACTATAGGAAGTTAATTAACATAATTCAGCTGGATTACCAGTGGGACAAGTCGATGACTCTGTTTAAATGTGGGTAGTTTGATAACACTTCACGTAGGACAAAAAGTGGACAAATATGTAAATGTTGAGATCTACTAATGAAAGAGATATACAGTGTTAGTTCTTAAGGTTTTGATGATAACAAGACTTGAAATCATTTAAGGTTTTGAATCATGTTTAATCATATGCATTCATGAATACTCGAGAATGATATTGGAATACTCGAGTATGGTTGGTCTAATATATGTGCTTAAGTGTTTCAGGGATCAATACTTGAGTATTGGTAAGATATACTTGAGTATTGGTTTGACAGATGAAGTATCACATACTGATTCTGATATGCTACTCGAATATGGTTTATGGATACTCGAGTATTGGCTAGACAGATCAACCATTGTAGATTGCTTCTGATATGATACTCGAGCATGAGCTCTGAAATACTCGAGTATGTGACTTCATCGCTGATAATGATCCTCACATATCAGAGCAATACTCAAGTATGAGGTAAGTGATACTCAAGTATGAGTAAGGTACTCAAGTATAGGTAAGGCAATTCTCGAGTATGCTTAGTTTCAATGTAATACTTGCTCTCAGGTTGTCCAAATACTCGAGAATGGTAAATGTGATACTCGAGTATGAATATGATACTCAAGTATGATAAACTAAATTCCCGAGTATGACTTGCTAATGTGTTTCAATTAGTTTATCTCTTTCAGCATAGTATAGGTGCAACTCGAGTATGAAGATTGAATACTCGAGTATGATCAAGATCAAAGCTTCTGGTATATCTGAACCACAGAGCTACTCTAGTATATAAGTATGGCTACTCGAGTATGATATATCAGCAAACACAAATCATCTATAACTTCATTCGAATGATTTGATTACTTGCTTATATCTTCCTACACATCACTCAATATTATATGCGATATCATTAATAATCTTCTTGAGTGATTTTCATATGTTTAACTAATGTTTGAAGTTTGATGAGCTGTCAAGTGGCAAGAGTTTCATGAAACAGAGACAACGCACTGAATCCAATTAAGGCTAGCCCATTCTGCCGAAATAGGCGCGGATGCTTAAATGCTCTCAACGGACATATTCAAACATTAAAACGAGACAAAATCAAATCAGAACGGTCTTCAATCTTCAACTATTATAAATACTCAAAGGATTGAATTCAACAAACACAAACCAACGCATACACAGACAAAGCATTCAAAGCGATCAAATTCTATTCTGTTTATATCTTCGGATACTATTGAGCTTCAGTGTTGATTATTCATCTACTCTGTTAGAGAGTTTTATCATTTGTTTTTACATTCGTTCAAATATCAAGATAATGGTATCTTGAGTGTAGGTGTACGATTACAACTTGTAAGGGGGCGTGAGTCCTAGGGAGAAAGGATCATCCTGAGTAACAAAGTGTGTAATTGTATTTGTGAGTTAGTGAAAAATCCCAGAGTGTCTGGGTACTGGACGTAGGTCAAGGAGTTGGACCGAACCAGTATAATTCCTATGTGTCATTTCTCTTTACTTCTTTACTACTTTCATTATTGATCCATCATACCGTGAAAGAATTATTTGAGATCACCTATTCACCCCCTCTAGGTGATATTTCACCTTCATTTGGTATCAGAGCATAGGTTTCTCTGTTGGGCTTAACATCCCGAGAAAGATTATAGAAGAAATATTGCCTGATGGAGCCTCTATCAATCGTCCTCCTGGTTTCAACGGAGAACATTATTCCTTTTGGAAAGCTAAATTTAGAGTCTTCGTTATGGCAACTGAATTTGGTCTATGGAATGTGTTTGAGAAAGGTGATTATAAACCATCTGTCACTAAAGATGGAGTTACAACAGTCAAGCGCAAAGAAGAGTACGATGAAAATGACAGAAGACTTGTTACTCTCAATAGCAAAGCTATCCTAATGCTTCAAAGCGTTCTTAGTCAACAAGAGTATTTCCACATTTGCAATCTGACAAGTGCAAAAGATATGTGGAAAGCATTGGAGATTGCATACGAAGGAACTTCTGGTATAAAGGAGATCGTATCAACATATTGACAACCGAATATGATCTCCTACGTATGAAGATTGGAGAATCCATAGGGGAATTTCAACTTTGTTTTACTCATTTGATAAATCAATTATCAGCTCTAGGTAAAACGTACGAGCAAAATTCTCAAGTCAGGAAAATCCTCAATGTCTTAACTAAAGATTGGGAAGCTAAGGTCATAGCAATCGAAGAAGCCCGAGGAGAGTCAATGCAATCAGTAGCTGCTATGTTCGGAAGCTTATCTGAATACGAAGGCAAACTCAAATTCAAGAAAGGCTTGGATGAAATCAACAACAATAGAAACAAAGGTGTTGCTCTGAATGCTGTGAAAGAAAAGGAACCCAATGAGGAAGATGAGGATGACGATGAGATGGCTATGCTTGTTCAAAGATTCAAAAAGTTCTACAAGAGGGATCAAGGTTTCAGAAACAGATTCTAGAAAGGAACTTCTAGCAATAGACAAGAGTCCAAGGACAAAGAACAAATTATTTGCTATGAATGTGAGAAGCCGGGATATATCAAATCTGAATGTCCTCAGTTGAAGGATGAAGAAAAGGATAAAAAGAAAAGATTCAATCATTTCAAGAAGAAAGCTTGCGTATCTGCCATATGGGGAGATAGTTCTTCAGATGAAGAAAATGACGAAGAAGAAGTAGCAAATGTCTGTCTAGTTGCTGAAGAACAAGAAAATGACGATGAGGTGAGTGACTCTGAGACTACATATGATGAGCTATTTTCTGAATATAATGAACTGCATTCTGAGTTTAAAAAAATTGGTAAAGAGCTTATTACTTCAAGGAAATCAAATTACTTGAGGAACAAGCTAAAGATATTCCTCTGGCTTGTGAAAATCATTCCTGTGAAAAATGTCCTGATCTTGAAAAGAAAAACATTAAACTTACACAGACTCTTGAGAAGTTCACTAAAGGCAGTGAAATGCTCAAAGTTATTTTGAAAGATCAAATATTTACAAATGATCGATCAGGTATAGGATATAATCCCAGTTTTGGCAAAAAGAAAGGGAAAAAGAAAAGTGGAGGAAAATCTTACTTAAACTACTTTCAGAAGTCGGTTCATTTTTCAAATCCCTTTACTCATTGTAACTATTGTAATCGTAAGGGTCATAATACTTCATCTTGTTTTCATAAGAAAGATAGAAAAGATAAACCTATTGGTAATTATCAATGGGTACCTAAAGGAACCTATATATTTCCTGAAGCTCAAATTAAGCCGAAAGGACCCAAGAAAATATGTGTACCTAAGGCTTGATCTTATGTGAATGACAGGTATGTCTGAGGGCATCAAAGACCAACAAATGGTATATTGATAGCGGGTGCTCCAGACACATGACGGGAGATCAATCCAACTTCATGACGATGAATGCAAGGGATGGTGGCAAAGGAACCTTTAGGGGTAATCAATCCGGAAAGATTGCTGGAATTGGCGAAATTGGTGAAAAAGGAAAACCCATGTTCAAAGATGTATATTATTTAGAAGGATTATGCCATAATCTCCTTAATGTAAGCCAAAGTGCAGACAAGAACAACTGGATCATTTTTGATTCAGAAGAATGTCTCATCGTGAACAAGGATGATATTCCAATTGACAAAGGTAACCTTAAAACCCTGTTCAAAGCATCAAGAGAAGGTAACTGCTATACATTAAGTCTTCCTAAAGTGAATTCTGAAAATTGTTTTGTTAGCAACTTAGACGAAAGCTGGCTATGGCATAAGCGTCTAGCTCATATGAATATGTTCCAACTAGACAAGTTGTTAAGGAAAGATTTAGTTCTTTGATTACCTAAACTACTTTTACAAATGACATGATTTGTGATTCTTGTCAAAGAGGTAAACAGACTAGATCTTCTTTCAAAAACAAGTTAGAAATCTCGACTAATAGGCCTCTTCAATTACTTCACATGGATTTAGTCAGACTAGCAAGAGTTAAAAGCCTTGATGGCAATTTATACACCCTAGTTATTGTTGATAATTTCCCTCGATTCACATGGACTATATTTTTACCATCTAAAGATGAAACATTTGATCTATTCGTTGTATTTGCAAAGAAAATACAGAACGAGAAAGGTATGTGTATCTCAGGTATACGGACGGATCATGGAGGAAAATTTGAAAACCATGCCTTCAGGGAGTTTTGTGATGCTCATGGCATTGATCACAATTTCTCCGCCCAAGGACACCACAATAAAATGGTGTGGTCGAAAAGAAGAATCGGGTTCTCACTGAAATGGCTCGTGCAATGCTAAATGAGAACAATACCTCTCAAGTCTTTTGGACGGATGCGACGAGTACTGCGTGCTATGTATCAAACAGAGCATATCTTCGGAAGAAGCTAAACAATACTTCATATGAACTGTATAAAGGAAGAAAGCCAAATCTATCACATCTACGTATATTTGGATGTAAGTGCTTCATCCATAAAAATGGTAAGGATAACTTGGGAAAGTTCAATCCTAAGTCCGACGAAGGTATCTTTCTTTGTTACTCCAATAGAAGTAAAGCTTACAGAGTATTTAATTTACGAACACGTATTGTAGAAGAATCAATTCATGTTGTGTTCTGTGAATCTAACCCTGATAAATCTCTTGATGAAGATGAACCTATTTTTCAAACTCAACCAATTTCAAAAACTCCTTCTATTCCTGAAAATTCAGAAAACATCCTAGAAGTTGAGCCTGAAAATGTTTGTGAAGATCATTTTCAATCTCAACCTCATGCCTGGAAATACAGTAGAAGTCACCCATTAGATCAAGTAATAGGTGATGTGAGTAAAGGTGTGAGAACCATAAAAAAAACATTTTAAACGAAGTAACTTCCTCAGCCTTTATCTCATAAATTGAGCCCTCTAAGATTGACGAAGCCCTATCAGATAATGATTGGGTTATAGCAATGCAAGAGGAGCTACATCAATTTGAAAGAAATCAAGTTTGGGATTTGGTACCTAGGCCTAAAGACCATCCAGTCATTGGCACCAAATGGGTATTCAAGAACAAACAAGATGAATCTGCAATCATAGTCAAAAACAAGGCTAGATTGGTTGCCAAAGGCTATAATCAAGAAGAAGGTATTGATTATGAGGAAACATATGCTCCAGTGGCTAGATTGGAAGCTATACGAATACTCTTAGCCTTTGCGCGTATCAAAGGATTCAAACTTTATCAAATGGATGTTAAAAGTGACTTTCTTAATGGTTTTATTCAAGAAGAAGTATATGTAGATCAACCTCCCGGTTTTGAAAGTGAATCTCATCCTGATCATGTTTTCCGATTGAAAAAGGCTTTATATGGTCTTAAACAAGCTCCTAGAGCTTGGTATGAGAGATTAAGCAAATTTCTTCTTGATCAAGGATCTGTTAGAGGTAAAGTAGACACAACACTTTTTATTAAAAGTAATAAACTTAATGAGATTTTAATTGTGCAAATTTATGTGGATGACATAATCTTCGGTGCTACTAATGATACCTTGTGCAAGGAATTCCAAGTATTGGTTGATGGGCAGAAGGCTCTTCATCAACGTATGCTCGATATAGAGAAGACCATAGACGACTTAGGAATCAAGCTTTATTCCCTTCCCTCCACTATACCTCCCGTGGCTTCTACTTCTGCTCCAGTTGCACCGGTCTCTGATCCTGTCTCTACTCCTCCTATTGATCCTATTCCTCATGTCTTAGATCCTGCTCCTACCTCTGATCCTACTGAGAGGCCAGCATCCCCCTCTTTGATGGATGACAAAGGGGGAGAAGAAGCAAGCTAGAAGCTAGAAGCTAGATTAGATTCTTTTTAAATTTGCTAGATGCTTAGAGACTTGCAGATGTTTAGAGAGACATGTAGAAGTTAAATCTTTTTTATGTATTTATGAAGCTTATTTTGACTTATGCTTACTGTGAAATTCTTTAGCTTTCTGATGTAATGTGCTTTAACAATATATATTTGATATCTATTTTAGGAACTTTTTGGTATGTATCATGAATTTTGATTAACTTCTTGACTTATGAAATGCAATTACATTATGGCTTCTTCACATTGTTATTATCTTAATCATTCTTGCCTCCATTGATATCAAAACCTAAATTTCATTTCAAAACATCTATCCAAGTGTTGTCATCATCAAAAAGAGGGATATTGTTAGTTCTCAAGGTTTTGATGATAACAAGACTTGAAATCATTTAAGGTTTTGAATCATGTTTAATCATATGCATTCATAAATACTAGAGAATGATATTGGAATACTCGAGTATGGTTGGTCTAATATATGTGCTTAAGTGTTTCAGGGGTCAATACTTGAGTATTGGTAAGATATACTTGAGTATTGGTTTGACAGATGAAGTATCACATACTGATTCTGGAATATGGTTTGTGGATACTTGAGTATTGGCTAGACAGATCAACCATTGCAGATTGCTTCTATATGATACTCAAGTATGAGCTCTGGAATACTTGAGTATATGACTTCATCGCTGATAATGATCCTCACATATCAGAGCAATACTCAAGTATGAGTAAGGTACTCAAGTATGAGTAAGGTACTCAAGTATAGGTAAGGCAATTCTCGAGTATGCTTAGTTTCAATGTAATACTTGCTCTCAGGTTGTCCAAATACTCAAGAATGGTAAATGTGATACTCGAGTATGAATATGATACTCAAGTATGATAAACTAAATTCCCGAGTATGACTTGCTAATGTGTTTCAATTAGTTTATCTCTTTCAGCATAGTGCAGGTGCTACTCGAGTATGAAGATTGAATACTCGAGTATGATCAAGATCAAAGCTTCTGGTATATCTGAACCATAGAGCTACTCTAGTATATAAGTATGGCTACTCGAGTATGATATATCAGCAAACACAAATCATCTATAACTTCATTCGAATGATTTGATTAATTGCTTATATCTTCCTACACATCACTCAATATTATATGCGATATCATTAATAATCTTCTTGAGTGATTTTCATATGTTTAACCAATGTTTGAAGTTTGATGAGCTGTCAAGTAGCGAGAGTTTCGTGAAACAGAGACAACGCGCTGAATCCAATTAAGGCTAACCCATTCTGCCGAAATAGGCGCGGATGCTTAAATGCTCTCAACGGACATATTCAAACATTAAAATAGACAAAATCAAATCCTGCAACGGTCTTCAATCTTCAACTACTATAAATACTCAAAGGATTGAATTCAACAAACACAAACCAACGCATACACAGACAAAGCATTCAAAGCGATCAGATTCTATTCTGTTTATATCTTCAGATACTATTGAGCTTCAATGTTGATTATTCATCTACTCTATTAGAGAGTTTTATCATTTGTTTTTACATTCGTTCAAATATCAAGATAGTGGTATCTTGAGTGTAGGTGTACGATTACAACTTTTAAGGGGGAGTGAGTCCTAGGGAGAAAGGATCATCCTGAGTAACATAGTGTGTAATTGTATTTGTGAGTTAGTGAAAAATCCCGGAGTGTCTGGGTACTGGACGTAGGTCAAGGAGTTGGACCGAACCAATATAATTCCTCTGTGTCATTTCTCTTTACTTCTTTACTGCTTTCATTATTAATCCATCATACCGTGAAATAATTATTTGAGATCACCTATGCACCCCCTCTAGGTGATATTCCACCTTCATACAGTTGGTTATGACCCATTCATACTAGCTCAACAGGCGGAACAAGTTTATTATACATCGTACCTTACATCCCGCCAAGGGTGGAGGGAAGTTATCAAAACCAAAGCCTGAAATATTATACCCAAGTCGAAAGAGTCAGAAACGAATGACGATATGACTGAACCGTTCCAAGCTGATGTGGAACATGTACTTCCTGTAAATATTGTTAAGGATGATGTACCTAGCAATCTCTTTGATTCCAATGCGGAGTTAGAGTTGATTCCTATCCAGATTGACAATGCGGAATCAGACGATGAGGTATAAGAGATTTATTCTGGTAGTGAATCTGAATTCGATGACTATGAGACTCCATAGGAAGGTGTGCAAGCAGAGGTTGAAGAACATGAATCATTCGGTTGATTTGTGTTCATTTTTTTATGGAGATTGTTTATACTAGATATGTTTTATTTCACTATTGACATATTAAGTACATTTCTTATATTTATATATATTTTGACATAATGTTTATAAGTGTTCACAGATGGAGCCTTCAGCTGGACGTTTAGGGAGTGGTGGTACAGCCCGGGGTCATCCTATTAGAGGGGGTAGGGACGACATCATCTGGCCAGTCTGCAGGTAGAGGGCTTACCTTTTCCCCATCTCTGCATCCACTTAATTTGTCATTTTCACTATCTACTACCATCTCTGTTATGGGTGGTAAGGTGTGCCTACCACTCGTACTTATCCACAGCAACAGGCAGAGTAGGTTTACTTTACAATTTCTGATTGATTTACATATATTGTATTTTCTTTAAGAATCTACATATTAACGTTTTCAATAATTCACATTTCTTCCTTCAGCACACTATGTTGTCTTAGAGCCAGGTTGGGGAAGATAGTTCCTCTAATACACCAGTGTGGGGATCGGTTGATCCTGCGACAAGGCTGACGTGGATCCGTCTTGTCGGCACCATCGAGTAACTCAAGTAAAGTTACTAGTAATGTTCAAATTTTTTACCTTTAGTTTGTATGCTATATTTACAACATTTCCTCTATTTTCAGGTTTGAGCCTTATAGTGTGGTGACAGATTTCATTGAGCAGCAATTATTCCGTAATTACGATCACCCTTAGGGCAATTGGTCAAAGATTCCTCAAGGTGATCTTGATGCTTGGTTCAACGACTTCTTGGTTAGTTATGTGCTTTATGGTTATTAATTTCGTCTTATCAAAATGCAAACTAATTAAGTATTTCTATAATTTGGAGGACTAATTGTTCATTATGGATTTTCAAGGAAAGTTTAGGTGGTTGCCTGCCCATCAGGGAGATTTGAAAAAAGCTTATAACTACAAGTCATACTGGTGGTTGTCTGATCGGTTTTATAAAATGAGAAATAATATAGGCAAGACAACTTGGATTCATCCTGAGACCACATCACAATTATTTGAAAAATGGACCGCTGATGAGAAATGGTTGCTGAAATCTGTGCAAAATAAGTTAAATAAGTCTCGAATGGATGGATTGTCATATACTGGTAGCTCCATTCCAATAAGTCAACATCGAAGAAACATTGTAAGTATACGTTATTTTCTATTTTGTTATTCAATATTTTGTACTATTAACAATCATCATTTATGTTTACAGGAAGCTTCTGGGGATGTACCTTTAGAATTGGTTGATTAGGCCACTTTTGAGCGGACCCATTCCCAAGAGTCTGCAGATTGTGGGAAGCGCTGGATTAACGCCAAGTCTCAACAATTAGCAGTGAGACATTTATTATATTTATTATTTGTTTCAGACACCAACATAATTATTTCATTTTACATACAACATTTGTGATGTATTTTTGTGCTTGTAGGAAACCTGGGAGAAGCTGTCACAGGAAAAAGCTTGGCATATTAAGAACGACCACTCATCCTCTCAGTCCGATAACAAGAACCTCGTCATTCAAGCTGCAGACTGATTTGACAAGAAAGGGAGACTTTTCGGGATGGGTGCCTCTGCCAGTTGAGTGAAGTCTACGAAGAGCTCATCTAGCTATATTGGAGGTGTTTCTGTAGGTAAACGTAATACTTTTGATATTAATTGTTACATTTTCATTCCCTCGTCCATTTGACTTCATAATGTTGTTTTTGTATATGAGCATAAGAGGGTGAAGGCGTTAGAACAGCAACTGAATCAGCAAGGAGAGAAGCTAAACAACAAGAGCAGATGGTGACTCAGTAAGCGGAGATGATAAAGTAGATGCAGGATCTAGTCCAATCCTTATTGAAGGAGAAGAAGTATACGGGGTCTGGTCTTGCTGATAATGATGACCATACTGTTGCTATATAGACATTTTTTTAGTCCATTTTGTTGGCAACATTGTTATTTATATTTTGTTTTCTCTATGTAAACTCTTATGATTGGTACTACATATTTTCATGATATACACTTCTTTTTTATTTTTGTAATTTTTAATATTTTAATATATTTTTTTAGGAATTGAATTTTAGGACGGAATATTTTAAATATTCCGTTGCAATATTCCTCAAATTGCGACGGATACAACTTTTGTTACAAACATCAACGTTTGTGATGGAAACAATATTCCATCGCAAATGTGGAAGTTTGCGACAAAATCATTTATCCGTCACAAATGTGGGTGTTTGCGATGGACATTGTATCCGTTGCAAAATCTCAATTTTACGACGGATTCATTTGTCTGTCACAAATGTTGACATTAAAATATTCCTTTAGTCGTAAAATTTAAATTTTGCGATGGATCCTATTTGTTCGTTGCAAAAATCGCTTTGCGGCAATTTCCGTTGTAAATTGATTTTGCGACGAAATTTCTCAATTTAGTGATGGCTTTTGTCCATCCAAATCCGACTTATATATATATATATATATATATATATATATATATATATATATATATATATATATATAGTGATTGATTATCAAAGTTTATTATCATCAAAACATAATCCAAGAACTAACAAGGTGAACCACAAATTGCATTGACCTTCAACAAATTATGACTAAGCTTTTAGGAATTGTAACTGAGCTTCCTTGGTGTGCAAATTAAGTTAAAATGCAAGTGAACTTTCACTAATTGCTAATGACCTTACGTGATATGAAAATTAAGTTAAAGTGCAAATGCAAATAACCTTTTATGAATTTCAAATGCCCTTTCATGAATTGAGATTGAGCTTCCAGGAATTGTAACTAAACTTCTTTGGTGTGCAAATTAAGTTAAAATGCAAGTGACCTCCCTCAAATGCAAATGCAAGTAACCTTCCACGAATTGCAAATAATATTTCATAGTGTGAAAATTAAAAGTGTGTTTGGTTTAAGGGAATGTGATGAGAGGGGAGGGGAGGAGGTTTAAACTTAGAGACTAATAATTAAGTTTTTCTAGGTATCCCATCCCTCCCTTCTAACTAAACACACCCTAAGTTAGAGTGTTAATACAAATATTCTTCCACGAATTCCAAATGACATTTCACGAATTACAACTGAGCATCGTGCAATTTTGTCATTTTCTCTATATATCTATTTCTTATAAAGGACCACAGATTACATATACCAATGGCCAATTAATTTCCCAATCAGGGACTTTTACCAATGTCCCCTTATATATGTATATAAAATTATTTTTTATCAAGTTATTATGTTGCTACTTTAGTTGTTGACTAACTGGTTGAACCGTTAAAAACCTAATTGTAGGGCCTTTTTGATTCGAGGTGTAGTCTCACTTTTAAAATATTAATTACTATAATATACTATATTAATTCAGCTACTAGATAATCTTCAAAGTCATTGGTTGACTCGTACTTAAATTTTTTTTGCTACATAAAACTTGCATCGTTTTCTTCATGAAGCAAGAAGAGAGAGAGAGAGAGAGAGAGCAATCGATCAACAATGGCTGTGCTAGATTCCAAAGAGAAACAAAATGATGAGATGCCAAAAACTGAGAGCGAAGAGGAAAAAGACGAAGACGTTGATTTGTCTGTGTTTTCAGCATTTCATCTTCACAGTACTTAGATCTTCTCTGCAGCTCTGAACGCCGCCACTGAACTCAACTTGTTCGACATCATCGTCGAGGAAGGAGAAAGGCACGTGTTGGCTTCTGAAGGGGCTTCTCGGCTTCCAAGTTTATGTCAGGATAGAGAATTACCTTGAGAAAATCACTGTTAGGTCCTAAGGTATAGAATTTATTACAAAAAAATCGCACACCAAATTCCCCTTAGGGACTTTTTTGTGATTGATTGTGAATAAGTTATTAAACTCTTCACACAAAAAAGTCTCGTTGTCAAAATCGTTTTTCATATTGTCAAAATGGCTTTATTAGTTGTTAAAATGTTTGTATGAAAATCTCGTTCTGAAAATGGTTTCTTATGTTGTCAAAATGGCTTTTCATGTTGCCAAAAATTGTTTAGGATTCTAAAATTTTACATGCTGGAGGAAAAACTCGAAGAATTTTTGACAATATGCGAAGTCATTTTGACAACATAAGAAGACATTTTCACAACGAGATTTTCATAGGGACATTTTAACAACTAATAAAGTCATTTTGACAACATGAAAAATCATTTTGACAACGAGACTTTTTTGTGAGGGGAATTCGGTATGGCACCTTTTTGTGATTAATTCCGTATCTTGGGACCTGACAGTGATTTTCCCAATTACCTTCCATAATCGATTGTCTCTTGAGGCTTCTCGCCAGTCACTCTCTTCTAAGGCCTATTTGGATCAAAGAAAAGGTAGGAATAGAAAGCAATGCAAATGAAAAGAATGAAATGGAATGGAAAATATTTTGTTTCGATGCATTTGGTTCACACTAGAAAAGAAAATGAGTTGATAAGAAAATTTTTGTTTGGTTGGAAGAAAATGAGGTAGGAAAATGAGGCAAAATACCATTTTGCCCAGAAGGATAAACCATCATCCACTGTTCAGCATCTTCACTTTCTCGACAATTCGAGTGCCAAATTCCCTCATTTGAATGGCAGTTTTTAGTGTTGACTTTGCTACAGTGATTTACACATGCATTTTTCAACATACTCAAATGCATATTTTCAACACGAGTGTGAAGCACTATTTCAACTCCTTTGTTCGCCCTTGTTTCATGTTCAAGTTTTATAAGATTCAGTAATTCAATTATATCTCTCAAACCACAGATCTGATTGAGGTGAAACTTCTTTCATATTAAACTAAACTCCCAATGCATCACATAGACAGAAAAATCAAGCTCAAATGAGTTCATATGAAAGAGATATGCTATTTTGACTTTGCCATTGGAATTTACACCCTATATTAGACATAGGTTTAGTAATTTGAATATAACTCACAAAATACACATCCAATTGAACTGAAAATTTTGGCTTATGAAAGTAGACTTAAAGAGCTTTCTAGGAATAGGTCATTTGCTAAATTTGAAGTTATATTGAAGACGTTATGCTTACTGGAAATTGATCTTCGAGCAAGAACTTAGCCTGTGTGCCATTTTTCAGTTTTGACTTTGCTACAGTGATTTAAACATGCATTTTTCACCACACTCGAGTGCAGATTTTCAGCACTCGAGTGTGACACTGTGCACTCGAATGTGAAGCACTATTCTAGCTTCTCTGTTCACCCTTTTTTTATGTTCAAGTTGTACATGGTTCAGTAATTTGATCATACCACTAGTGCAAAAAAGGGCTTTAAGACCGCCTCATTTAGAACGAAATACTGACGCACCGGTCTTAAAAGTATGACCAGTGGCAATTTTGTAAATATCAAGAACTTCTTACACCAGATCCTTTATTAATGACTCTTAAATATATTATTCAGACCACTTAAAAAACAACCAGTCTTAAAAAGGTAATTAAAAAAATTGAAATATCAATTACTTTATAGAGAAATCTCGTACAACCCGACTTATATTTTCTGCGGACCAAAATAATAAGGAAAAATTACAAATATAAAGGACTAAAACTTTTAAGACCGGACATATATAAAAAATGGTCTTAAAGGTTATACTATTAAGACCGGACTTAAATTGTGGCCATTACAAAATATTGCAAAAATTTAAACAAAAAGTTTATTACTTTTAATATCGGATTTTAATAAAGGAAGGTCTTACATGTTAACCTTTAAGACTGGCGTTTTAGTTCATCCGGTTTGAAAACAAAAGCGCCAAAAATTCACGCAAAACCTTACCTTAGGACTTATACGTTGCTCTCTATGAACTCTGAAACCCCTGTTCTTGTTGTGAAACCCCTCTTCCTGTTGCATTACATCTCTTCCTTGCCTACTACCACCATCCTCTGTTACTCTCTCACTTTCTCAGGCGTTCTTCTTTCGCTCCACCACTCTCAACCTCTCTTCCTTTCTCGAAAATGAATGGAGAAAACAGTTCTTGCCCTGTTCGTTCAACGCTAGTTACTGTGTGAGTCAGAATGAACCCTCTTCATCTCACAATGAGCCTCGTAACTGCCCAGCATGCCGTGGTAGAAGTGGCACACGAATGAAAGATGTATCCGTAAGTCAGACCTCTGGGTCAAAGCTCGAGATTCAATTTGATGAAAAGTTGGCTCCTTCTGAACCTAATAAAGGAAAATATAATAGTTTTGTCGACTATCTAGCACGCAGCAAGTCCAATAAAAAAGTTGGACTTAATCAGTGGCTTGTCAATACAGAAGTAGGGCTCCGTAATAAGCACTCGGTTTTGGTTGACCAAGATGATATAATTTCCCTGCTATTTGATAAACAGGAGCTTACTGATGCAATTATTCTCATTTTATAAAGTAAGTATCTTCTTCTATGAGTACATAACATAAATGTGAGACACTCACATATGTATATACTAATTCTCTGACGTCATTATTATAGGTTCATGCATCGTGAATTGGAACAACAGGGCAGAAGCCAAGATATTGGATTCTTGTGCCCACAGTACATAAGTCAACCATCCTTAGTGGAGAGACAATCATACATAACATCAAGGTTGTCCACCAATAGGAGAATGTGGTACTTGGCACCAAACTACAATAGGTACATATCATAATTCTTTTATGCAATTCCCTTAATTTTGCTACATATTACTGAGTACTTGTCTGTTGTGAATTTTCAATCGCCATTGGCAGTTGGTCCTAATTTGCGCGAAAGAGAATAAAGTGGTCTTTTTATGCTCCATTCACAACGATCCACTGCCTACATTGAAGCAGATCGTGAACAAGTAAGCATGTCATTTATGAACGCTCAATTTAACAAGAAGAGAAGCAGCATGTCATTAAATTGAGTAAATTTGTGATTTTAACAATAGGCCCTTGAAATCATTCCAACAAAAGGTCAAGAAAAGGGTTGGGGCTGAGGTCAAAGAGCCTACATGGATCATACCAAAGGTTAGTACATATTTGGACATTGGCACACTGCCTTGTGAACTTGGTCAGTAGTAATATATGCTCTTATATATTTCTTGTTCATTTTTAGACCCGTCGGCAACCAAAGGAGTCCAACTTATGTGGCCATTACGTCTTGACACATGTATAATATTGTCATGCAACCAGTGACTAACATCACTGAAACGATAAATTTATATTACATACCTTTGCCTGTGCGCTGACCCCTTTGATGCAAGGAAGGATGACTAATATATTTTTGTCTTTGATGCTACAGACGTTTAACTGTGATGACCCATTTCCTGATGGTGATATTGAGCGCACACGCGATGTGTTTTGTGAATATCTGTATGATCTGATGATCTCGGAAAGTCGGAAAATAATTGATTTGTGAATTCATTTGTAAATATATGTTGTATCAACAATCATCTTCGGTCTGTAAATGAACAATTGTCTAATTTGTTTAATGAACAATAATAATTTGTTAATTCATTTCAAACAATTTCCTTGTGTACATTTGTGGTTCCTGAATGTATTGGATGGTGGATAAAACTATTTATTGCTTAATTTTAAAAATATTGCGAGAAGTTTAGGACCGGATATTTTATAAATGTTCGGTCCTAAAAGTATTCGTTTCATTTAAAAAATATGGCCAGACTTTTAGGACCGTAGATTTATTAAATGTCCGGTCCTAAAAGTCTTTGTTTAATTTAACAAATATGGCTAGACTTTTAGGACCGTAGATTTATTAAATGGTCCTAAAATTATTCGTTTAATGTAAAAAAAAATGGCCATACTGTTAGGACCATATATATGTTAAATGTCCGGTCTTAAAAGTCTTCATTTAATTTAAAAAATATGGCCAGACTTTTTTATGACCATATATTTTATAAATGTCCGGTCCTAAATGTCTTTGTTTAATTTAAAAAATATGGCCAGACTTGTAGGACCGTATATATGTTAAATGTACGGTCCTAAAGTCTTCATTTAATTATTAATATATTTATTAATATATTGTTATATAAAAAAACACTTAGATATTTAAGGAATAATCATAATATTAAATTAAATATTTATTAAATATTTTGTAGCTACCACCTACATTATTAATTTAAAAAATATTCGTAACTACTTTTCTTATTATTCATATTTCATAACCGATTTACTTTATTTATTTAGAGAGAATAATCAAAACATTAAATTAAATATTTGTACCTAATACATCCTTCATTATTAATTTATAAAATACTGTGTAACTATCTTATCCATTATCCATATTTCATAATTGCCTTGCTTTTTATTTTTTATTTTTTTAATTCTAGTGTTTTGAGTCGGCCATTTTTGCTGATGTGTTGGCTAGAGATCGAGATGCTTACTGCTCTACTTTTATATAGCTAAGATAAAGATTGCTTTCCAGATATTCAGATAAGGCATAAATTAAACACACGAGAAAAAATTTAAAAATATTTTATTTAAAAAATTTTATGCAGTGACTATTACAAAAAAAAAACAAAAACAACTAATCCTCCCCATCATTGTCGGAGAGAGAGGAGGCGTCGAAGGCTTCGTCTTCAGAAGCATGATACTCCACATCATTGGCATGGAGTACCATGTTTAGCTTGTTGTTGACGGTATGAACAAGCTGAAAAAATTGGCCCAAGTGTCGGTCGATGTGATCGTCGCGGGCCACCATATTATGCACTAACTGCTTGACAGTCGGATTTGGAGGCAATGGAGGAGGGGGCTGAGGTTGAGGAGGAGGAAAAGGAGGACCTGGTGGAGCAGCCATTACAGTGGAGGCTAGGTGGTGGAGGATGCCGTGTAGAAGTAATGGAGAAGAATGTGAAGAAACTAAAGTAACAACGAGTTTAAATAGAGAACCCATCCTGAAGAATATGAAATGCCGAAAACTTTTTACGAGGAGACGCATAGTTCCTCAGAATATGAGGAGACGCATAGTTGGCAGTTTACCTGGAAGCCGGAGAGACTCTGGATCATGTGAACAGAGTGTACGGATACGACTCTGCTATCTGAGTAATTTTGAAGTGACTGAACATTTAATACCGGATTTTGTAAAGATCCGTTCTTAAAAGCAATATTTTTTAAGGAAAAATTCTTACTTTAAAAAAATAAATAATTGAAAAAAATAATTGACTTTTAGGATCAGATATAAGATAAAAGGTCGGTATTAAAAGTAATTGAATTGATTGGAAAAATAAATAGTAGACATTTAGGACCAGATATATGATAAAATGACGGTCTTCAAAGTAATTTAATGTGAAAAAATAAATAATATACTTTTAGGACCGGAAATATTATACAAGGACGGTCTTAAAGTAGGAACACAAAAATCATAATCAATTGTGTATCTCTCTGCCCTTATTAACTCCTCCCACTACCTCTCTGTCCTTATTAACTCCTCACTACTTTATTTAGGATCGGATATATGATAAAATCACTGTCTTAAAAGTAATTTAATTGAAAAAATAAATAAGATACTTTTAGGACCGAACATATGATAAAAGAACAGTCTTAAAGTAGAAACACAAAAATCATAATCAATTGCGTATCTCTCTGCCCTTATTAACTCCTCACTACCTCCTAACTCCTTACTACTTAGCTCTCTGCCCCAACTGCTCAAAGCCTCAAACCATGGTTAGATACAAGATAACTCCTCATAGGGGTACTCTTACTCCTGAAGCTTGTGCCTTCCTTGGATCGTTATACGGTGCGCCTCCTCCAGCGATAGTACGTTCTATTGTGACCGAAGAGTCTCGGGTTGTTGAACCCATTGTTATTTCGGATGATGAAGAGGTTGCCGCACCCCCTCAGCCTTCAAACCATGAAGAGGTTCCCACTCCCCCTCTCCAACCTCTTGACCTCAGCGCGCCTACTGTTGACCCCTCTCCTCTTTCCTCTAATGATGCATTGTGGTTTATGCGAGTAAGACAGGAACTTTCTGATCTCCGGCGGGAAGTTAATGCTGCTTACGCCTATATCGCCAAGGCATTGGAGGATAATAAGCTTTAGGATGTTTAGTTAGATTCTTGTCGTTGATAATGTTCAGTTTGTTTTTCTTTCTTTCTTTTTCTTGTGTACGTGCATATTCTCCAGTAATGTATGAAGCATTAAGAACTAAGCTTGTGTCTTTTTTATATTCATATTCTCCAGTAATTAAAGAAGCTTATATATTTTCTAGTTTTCCTTTATTTTATTCATTTAGTTTCTGCTACGCTCGCCAAAGCCAATCCTCTTTTTTTTTTAGTTTGGTTAATAAATGAGGACCTTTATGACCGGATACTTTAAATGGTCTAAAAAGTATTTGACTTTTAGGATCGGATTTTTAAAAAAACTCTGGTCTTAAAATTAAATGAATGTAAAAAGTTAGGACCAGAGGCTTCTAAACCGCAGGTCATAAAAATTAATTAATAAAATTATATCTTTAGGACCAGATACTTTATAATTAATCGGTCTTAATAAAATTCAAAATACTAAAACATATCTCTGTCGCGCGGGAAAATAAATTTCCCTCTCTGAACTTCTCTTGTCGCGCCGAAAGTGATTACTCAGGTTCTGTCTCCAGTGTTTGTGTGTTGCTTTATCGTGGCTTCGCGTTGCTCTCTCGACAATCACTTTATGGTTCCTTAGCTAAACCTCTATAGACCAAGATGTACGAGGTGTTTCGGTTATATAACTTTATGATTTTCCTGCTTATTGTTCTGGGTTTTTCATGGGTTGAACGAAATCGGTGAAATGTTCTTGTGGGTTTCTCTGTTGCTAATGAATATTGTAGTTTGAAGATTATATTTGCATTTTAGACCTACCCAACTGACCAACAAGTGTTTCTAGGTTACTCTTGCTGTCTGCAACATCAACGTGGTGGCCGGAGAAGAAAGACTCAGCAAATGCATTTGAATTTATATTTTACAGGTGAGCCAACAAGACCTTCATGCGATGCATTTAATTTCTGCGTCATGCATTTATTTTGCTTCTTGGATTCATTGTGATACATTTATGACCAAAAGTGATTCTTCTTTATGCATTTAATGGGCAAGTTTCTCCGTAAAAAAAAAAAGAAAAAAAAAGACATAACCGACATTGAGCATATATATGCATTTGGAGTTGCCTTTTTTTATATGCAAGTTTCAGTTTTTTGGATTATATATGTTAAATATTTCCGTCTATATAGGAATTCTATATGGATCACAGTTGGATAAATGCTTTACGGACGAGTGTTGAATATCAGAATAGGGTGAGGGAATTTATAGAATTTGTTAAACAAAATGCCCATGATGATAGTGAGAAGTTTTATTGCCTTTGTGTAAAATGTTTGAATGAGAGGCGATTAAGTCCTGAAGTTATACACACACATTTAATTTGTGAAGGATTTTGTAAGACTTATACAGTATGGTAATGGCATGGTGAAAAAGTGCCAAGTGGTTCTCAACATGGGGAAGTGGCATTTGATGATAATGACACGGATACGGATGATCGCATAGAGGACATTATTCGTGAAGTAGAAAAAGAGGCTTTTGAGCAATCACATGCATATGGTAATATGTGCAGTGATGCAGAGACCCCGCTATACCCTGGTGTAAAAAATACCAATTGTTGAACATTGTATTGAAATTGGTAAGCTTGAAGGCACGTCATGGATGGAGCGACAAGAGTTTTTCTGAAATGCTTGAGGCTTTTAAGGACATGCTTCCGGATGATAATGTGTTGCCATATCGATACTATGATGCTAAGAAAATACTTTGTCCGATGGGATGGAGTACAAAAAGATACATGCATGCCCGAATGATTGCATGTTGTATAGAAAATAGTTTAAAGAGAAGTAGAAGTGTCCGGTATGTGAAATTTCAAGGTACAAATCAAATAAGGGGCCTGCAAAAGTGTTGTGGTATCTTCCAATCATACCAAGGTTCAAGCGATTGTTTGCTAATGAAAATGATGCAAAAATTTTGAGGTGGCATTCAGATGAGAGGATTTCTGATGGAAAGCTTCGACATCCGGCCGATTCTTCTCAATGGAAGAAAATCGATCACTTATTTCCTAACTTCGGCGAAGAACCTAGGAACCTTAGGCTTGCCCTTAGCACGGATTGCATGAATCCCTATGGTAGCCTTAGCAACATACATAGTTCATGGCCTATACTCTTGATTATTTACAACTTATCTCATATGTTATGCATGAAACAAAAGTACATCATGTTGTCTATGTTGATTTCGGGACCAAAACAACCCGAAAATGACATTGATGTTTACCTTCAGCCCTTGATTGAAGACTTGAAGGAGTTGTGGGAAGAAGCTGTCGATGTTTTTGACTTTTTCAAGAAGGAGGTTTTAAAATTGCAAGCCATGATATTGTGTACTATAAATGACTTCCCAGCATATGGGAACTTGTCAGGGCATAGTGTAAAAGGCCATAAAGCATGTCCAATATGTGAAGAAGGCACATGCTACCATCAACTTCAACATGGAAGAAAGACGGTTTATCTTGGACATAGGAGATTTCTTAGACGAGGCTACTCATATCGTCGATTAAAGAAAGCCTTTTTTGGTGGCCAAGAGTATGAAGAAGCTCCGGTGGCATTGACTGGGTAGCAAGTTTATGAAAGGAGAAAAATATCAATGTCATCTTTGGTAAGACTGCAAAGAATAGAAAAGAAACAAATCTATGGAAAAAGATATATGCATTCTTTGATCTTCCATATTGGCGCAATCTTGATGTGAGACACTGTATTGATGTCATGCATGTGGACAAAAACGTATGTGATAGTATTGTTGGCACGCTTCTCAACATACAAGGTAGTTCCATGGATGTTGTGAAGGCAAGATTGGATTTGCAAGCAATGGGAATACGCGAAGACTTACATGCAAGGCCATATGGTAAGAGAACTTATTGTCCCCCAGCTTCTCATACTTTGTCTAAGGATGAGAAACGAAGTTTTTGTGAGTGTATACATGGCACAAAAGTTCCCTCGGGGTATTCTTTAAATTTTAAGAGGCTTGTATCGATGAAGGACTTGAAATTAGTAGGCCAAAAGTCTCATGATTGTCATGTCTTAATGCAACAGCTACTCCCAGTAGCTATTCGAGGCATCACCGAATATGATCTTCAACACATTTTGACTAGACTTTGTTTCTTCTTCAATGCGGTTTGTAGTAAAGTTTTCAAGATTGAAAAGATGGATGAATTGGAGAATGAAGGATATGTTATCTTGTGCCAGCTTGAGAAGCTTTTTGTTCCTACATTTTTTGACATCATGGTTCATCTAATTGTTCATCTAGTGAGGGAGATAAAGTTGTGCGGCCCTATCCATTTACGGTAGATATACCCAATTGAAAGATCTATGAAATTCCTAAAAGGGTATGTGAAGAACGCATACCGGCCAGAAGCATCAATTGTTCACAAATATGTTTTTGAAGAAGCCATGAAATTTTGTCAAAATTATTTGGCCAAAGTAAGACATATTGGGCTTCCTAAACGTCAGCATGCTGAAGGGGGTAGGAGAGGGGCTTCAGTAAAGAGTGTGGATCCTAATGAATTGTCACAAGTCCACTTTACATCTTGAATAATGTTGATGAAGTTCAAGACATCATAGAAGCACATAAAGAAGCTATAAGGAAAGAAAATAATCGAATGACTGAACAAAAGTTGATTAGGGAGCATAATAGAACTTTTGCAAACTGGTTCAAACAAAAGGTCGAGGGAGAGGAATGTGTTTCTGATACAATCAAATGGTTAGTACGTGGTCCTGAGGTTGATGTCATAAGTTGGAATTCGTATGTAATCAATGGTTATACATTTTACATGAAGTCCCTAGATGATAGGAGCACCGTCCAGAACAGTGGTGTTATGTCAGAGGCTAAATCTATGCACTTCTCCAGTTCGAAAGACAAGAGGCCTAAATTGGCAGTCATGCCTTATTATGGGGTTATTGAAGAGATTTGGGAGGTGGACTATGTTAAAATTAAATTTCTCATTTTCAAAGTAAGTGGGTTAATGTCAATAATGGTGTTCAGATCGATCGGCTAGGATTTACATTAGTCGATATCAATAGTAGAAGTTTCGGAGATGAACCTTTTATTATGGCAGACTAGGCGAAACAAGTGTTCTATATCACCGATCAGGAAAATAAAATGTGGTCTGTACCTCTCCAAGGAATAAGGGTCATTGATATTGATGAGGAAATTCATTCAAATTATGGTCTTCCTGAGAGTACTCCTTTTTCAAGGGATCTTCCGGACTTGAACGAAGAAGATGAAGCGGATAATGAACCTGACATAAGAAATGATCATCATGAAGGCATATGGGAGGATATCCCTTAATACTATAAACATTCATAAGGTAATATTCATATGCATAATTCTTTGAAAACTTTAAGGTTGTAACTATATTCCTTCTATGTTCTTAAACAATGTCATTGACTGTGAAGCTTTTGTTCTTGTTTTATTTTTGTGGCAGGATCCGATCGAAAGGGGCATGTTATAAAAGAGGACTTTTAGATATCTCTCTTTTTCCTTTCTTTTTCTTTTTTTAGTGTCTCACCGATATTATGTTGAACTTTTAGATATATGTATATATAGTTATGATTTTCTTTATATCAAAATGACTTATAGTAATTGATAGGACATACCTCAACTTTATATTCCTTCAATTCTAAGGCCTCGTTTGGATGAATGAAAAAGGTAGAATGAATGGAGTGGAAAGGAAAAGAATGGAATGGAAGGCAAAATATTTTCCGTTAATGTGTTTGGTTCGCAATGGAAGAAAAAGGGTTGATAGGAAATGTTTTGTTTGGTTGGAAGAAAATATGTAGAAAGATTATGTATGATACCATTTTTACCCCTTAAAATGTCAATTTGACAAGGTTCCAGTAAGAGACAGTGGAGTGCCACGCCAGCGCCACACTTGAGTGTTAAATAGTAACACTCGAGTGTGTATATGCCATACTCAAGTACTCGAGCCCACGACACTTTGTAACAGGAAAATAGGGCTTCTTTCCCCTATTTTCATAGCGCACTCAAAGTGTGGTTCCGTTGTAAGAGTTCGCAACTTTATCAATCCACTCACATTCTTATTAGAGGTTTCAATCTTTGCGTTAATGGCAACTATCATCTCCCACCTCTCTTCCTTTTCCAAGTTCCCAACTTCAGCCCAATTTCCTTCTCTGCCATCTACTCTGCTCACTCTACATCACAGGAACCTTGTGATTTTCTACTGCTCATCCTTAAAATCATCGTCTCTCTTCTACTTCTTTCACCCAACTCTCTCAGCGAATTGGTGCATTTTATCCTTCTGCTCTCGTGTGAACTTAGTCCTGAACCGCTTCATAGAATTCATAATCGGCATCCCCAAAGTATTCGCCGGAGCAGCCATGCTCCCAGCATGGGCCGATAAACCTATAGAGAGAGCCACGAGCATATGGGGCGTGGAGGGGTAGAAGGAAGATGAGATCGAGGGCAGGGAAGTTGAATTGGGGCTCGGATTTAAAGCTTGGAACAACGGAGGCGGCGGAGGGTGGTGCCGATGGTAGGGCTGATGCTCGATAAGTGTGTGATGAAGCTCGCTCATTAATTAATGTTACAGTTAAATACTTCCCCAAACTCTCAGTTTCTTGATAATCCAGCTTGGTATAAATAGTTCTCTTGGGGCTTAAACTCATGTTTTTGGAGATGTAAATCCTTGTCTTGGAATCACTAATTTTGTTTCAGATGATAAGCAAAAGGCCTTGAGAACATGCTTCATTACTTGTACTTAAGCACTTGTGGAGTGAGCAAATATGATAAGGTCATCAGTAAAAAAAGAGTAAATACCATTTTGGGTCCCCGACAAAAAACACGAACCTAGGGACTAAAATGAGACTTTTTATGGACTAAAAAGGGCTTTTCGGAAATTTGCGAGGGACCAAAATGTTCACCAATCGACCCTTATTCATCTTTTTCAGGGACTAAAAGAGCATTTCTTTGTGTGAGGGACCAAAATGGGGTCCGTGTTTTTTTCCAGGGACCCAAAAGGGTATTTACTAGTAAAAAAATAAGTGAGAAAGAGAAATACCATGACAACCCATTTTGATTGTTTTTCATTCACCATCATCAACTGCAGCCTAGATAGATTAGAAAATCCTCTATATGCAAAGAAAAAATATGTAGGAGGAAAGAGTATCCCCTTGATGAATTCCTCTTTTGGGTTGGAAGGGAGTAGATGGTTTACCGTTACACATAACTTGCACCATCGGGGTGGTAATACAAAGCATAATTACTTTGATTAATTCCTTCGAAAAGCCAACATCTGTTAAGGTATCTTTTATAAAATCCCACCAAAGATGATCAAAGGTCTTTTTCAAAGTCAAGCTTTATGGTTATCCAACCACTCTTGCCCTGTTTTTTCCTTATGAAATGCACAATTTCTTGGGCAATTGTAATGTTGTCAATGATACTCCTTCATTTTATAAAACTTGACTGGTTTGGACCTATTAGTTTGGGCAGGATATTCGTTAGCCTATTAGCAAAAACTTTCTTAGCTACCTTGTAAGCTACAATACAAAGGCTAATTGGGCAAAATTCGGAGATAGAGCTTGGGTTATAGGCTTTAGGGATTAAAGAGATAAGAGATTGATTAAGATATGGATCTAAGGTTCCACCACACCATAAAAGTTGGAAAAAAGAGTAGAGCCTGTAACCTATTGTGTCCCACTAGTTTTAAAAGAAGAGAGCGTGTAACCCATTTATCCCAGGAGCCTTCAACGACTTCGTTTGCAAAAAGGGCATCCTTAATTGCCTCAGTACTGATATAGCGATTGAGCTAACCATAGTCAAGCTGAGAAAAAGAAGGGAATGCACCTTTGAGATTGTAAGAGATTGAGTGAGTATCCTCTAAGGAATAAAGGCAAACATAGTAGTTCTGAGCTAACTACGAGAGGTGTTTTTCGTCTTCATCCAAACTCCATCCTCATATGTGAGTTGTTAAATCCGACATCTTCGCTTCTTAATTAAAGCTTTAGTGTGATAGAAAGCAATATTATGATCTCCCAAACATAACCATTTTGAATTTGACTTTTGCATCTACATAAGTTCCTGCTTGAGGCATATTTCCTTAAATTCCTCTCGCAAGCTTTGTTTGAGGTTGTAAAGATAGGTGGGGTATATAAAGTTTTCAAGCTTCCTTTAGATCCCTCTGTTGCAATAAAGAACTTTTCTTTTCCTCTCATCAATTGAGCCGAAGACTTGGAATTCCAAGTTTGGGCTGCAGAAGATAAGGCCATAATATCTTCCACAATATCATGGCTTGGATTGCAATTTTTTTGGACCAAGTTTGTGAAACCTGAGTGGATTACCCATGATGCTAAAAATCTAAAGAGCCTATTAGTTTGGCTTTTTAGACTTCTAAAACCCATATGAATCTGGATTCGCCTGTGATGAAAAATTATCTAGGGCAAGTGATCTAAGCAGCTGGAGGCAAAATTATTTATCCAAGATAGGTTACCAAGTGCTCGATATAACCTCACATGTAAAGCACCTTGTCTCCAAGTGTATTTTGATCCATTAAACCCCAAATCCAACAATCCATGTTGGTCAATGAAGGATTTTAAGAAATTTCAATTATTGTTCAATGGCCCAACTCCTTCCTTTCTTTCATGCTGGTTAACAATGGCATTATAATCCCATGCTAATAGCCAAGGGGTATGTTGTGAAGAAGCCAAGTCAGAGAGATCTTCCCATAAGAATTTTCGCATACTCGATTGTGGGCTACCATAAATAGCAGTAAACAAGAATATGATATTGGAGGTTGTAAAGTGTAGATCCATGTGGAAAAATTGAAGGTGGTTGGTGATTACTCGCAACTACACACGGTCTACCATATCATCCACATGCCTCCTGAAAATCCTTGAGCTTCAATGCAATGAGAATGTTGATAGCTAAGAAGCTTAATGACTTTGTCAACTTTGATTCTGAAGATACAAGGTTCCACTATAACAAAAATAACATGCTTATAATTACCTACAAGAGAATGAAAGGGGCAAAGTCAAAATCAACTCCCTCCTCAATAAGCATGGCAATGTCGTCTTTGAGCATGTCATCCAGCTAGTCGTCTATAATTCCATGTGCTATTTCTTTAAATATTTTGACTGAAGGTTTGACTGTATTATCATTTGGTTTGGCTCTGAGCTTATGGATATGAAGCCCAGTGGACAACTTAATGCCTCTATTTGGCGATGTTGGGTCTAGTAGCTTGTGATAGGAGTGTGCTTGGACCAAGTTTGAATTTTGGGCTTGATCCTTTTCTTGAATCAAGGTAATGTCTTGGATGCGAAGTGGGGCCATATCATCTTGCACTATGATTGTCCTATGGTTGCCTCCTACCAATGTGGTTTGAGCTTGCAAGGATATATAATAGGATGATTGGAAAATGTTGTCCCTATTATGGACCACCCCTTGAGTATCTTTTTGTCTACTAGTAGGTTTTTTGTGTGTGGCCTTTGCTCTTTCCCTTTTTTCCAAATTTCAGGTGCCTCAACGTTAAGGGGAGGTCTAACATTATCATACAATTTGTTGTGCTTCTCTTCCTAGGTCATTTCGTCATTGAGGGCTTCATATCACGATATGGTTGGAAGAGCATTATGTGCTTTGCCCTAATCCTTTTTGCCAGCTTTATCATATGGTCGACTCCTACATTGTACCTATATCCAAGCACCAAATTGGTGGGTTTCATGTGCACCCTCTGTTGCTTTCATATCACACGCCATGGAAGGACAATTGTTGTACACTGCATCACTTGTCGCTGTTGGGATTTTTGCCGAACAGGCTCCTTCCAAGTATCTATATCTACCACAGTGGAAGCAAAGTGAGGGAAGCCCCTCATATGCAACATATATAATTTCACCATCAACCTGAATCTTATATGTAAGAGGTTTTGTGAGGTCTATTAGTGAAAGTGGAATATCACCTAGAGGGGGTGAATAGGGGATTTAAAAACTCTTTTTGCTATTCGCCCGAAAAACTAATAAAACTAAGACAGAGATAGAGAGAATGAACACAGAAATATTTTACTAGTTCGGTTCGACTCTTTCACATCCATCCAGTCCCCAGACACTCTGGAATTTTCACTAACTCACAATCACAAATACAATTATACACTCTGTATTTGAAGTAATCCTCTCATATTAGGATTCACTCCCCTTTACAAGTTGTAATCGTACACCCACATTCAAGGTCCCTCTACCTTAAGATTAAACCGATGAACATATAATCAAATAAGTGTTTAAACTCTTCACTGAGTAGATGAATAATAATCACTAAAGTACAATAATATCCAAAAATATTAAATGAAGTGAATGAAACAGTTAATTGCAATAATGTTAGATTGAATGCGCAGAGTTTTGATAGCTTGGTGAATTGAATGCGTTGAGCTTTTATATCAACTTCCATTGATGTCTATTGAAGAGCTTTGAATGTAGCCGTTGTGATTCTTCAACCTTCCGTTAGACACAGATGTTTTTCTATTAGGCATAGTCGAATGTTGCTTCATTAAATGTGCTTGCCGTCAACTTACTAGTGCTCAGAAGTTGATTCAGAACATTCACCGAAATGGGTATGCCTCGAAGGAATAATTTCATCTACTAAAGAGTTTCATCCTATGTGTAGCCTTTGTTTCTGCAAACAATAAATGCATCTAACACACAAAGTGGCTTTTCGTCTAATCACCGTTTAAACATTGATTAATCATATGAAATCTACTCAAAAAGATAATTAGTAATAGTATAAATAAGTTTGAATAAGGTTTAAACAGAAACAAATAATAACCCAAAATATTTAAATTTACGATTACTATTACAGCGAAGGATTTTGATACATGAAGAACCATACTCGAGTAACCATACTAGAGTACTTGAGTAGCTATGTGAAAAGGCTTTGACAAGTGCCCAACAAGCGACCATACTCGAGTATCATCGCAGCAATGCACATCAGATACTCTGTGATGGATGTACTCGAGTAACAATATGTGTGTTACTCGAGTAGCATACTCGGGTATTCAATTCCCAGTGCTCGAGTATCATATGTCCTTCGCTGAAACAATACACTTAGACAAATATTAGCAACTAAAGCTCAAGTACTCTTCTCTTCATACTCGAGTACCATACTCGAGTAGCAGTAGAACATTGCTCGAGTACAGCTTAGGCAGAGAGTCATTATAAGGTTGAGACATATATACTTGAGTAACAACTTGTCTTTACTCGAGTACCTTACTTGAGTAACAGTAAAATTGTATTTGGGTATACATCAAACGGAGAGAAAATATAAGATATAAACGATCATACTCAAGTAGCAATATACCTTTACTTGAGTAAACCCTTACCTTATACTCAAGTAATAGACAGATAGGTACATTTGAAATGCCTGAAATCCTTTATACTCGGGTAGACAGGAATTTCTACTAGATGATATGTCAATTTGACTGAGAAATAACTATCAGTGGATGATTTCTCGTATATTTTGTCGTCTCCACTTTCCTCACATGGTGGGTACACACAAACAATTTGATCAATTACATGGGAAGGAAACCAGTACTCCATCTTCCTTTTATTCCACTCACCCCCTTCATCACATATTCAGCCACACTGTCATTCCGATCAATGAGATGTTCATAACCCTCAACCATATCAATGAGAGGCTTTTTCACTTCAGACCAATTGTCCAACCAGAAAGATGAAGACCAACCATTCCCAATTTTTCTCCCAATACCATTTCGAAACTTTTCCCAAACTTTGTTAATTCGTTTTCATATTAGGGACGAGCTCCTTTGCTTCTTAACACTTGAAATCTCATTATCATCATAGTTATATTTAGCTCTAAGCACTTTCCCCATAAGGCCTCTTTATTGCATGTAAGTCTCCAACCTAGTTTCATGATAAAGGCTTTTTTTTGTTTTCATAAATTTCTAATTCCCAGCCCTCCTGTATTATTTCCTTGTTGTACTTGATCCCATAAGATTAAATGTAACTTACGACTTTCTTTAGCATCCCCCCATAGGAAACTTCTATTGCTTTGTTCCATTTCCTTGACCATACGCTTTGGGAGCAATATGGTCTGCATGTAGTACATGGATAACACAGATAGCAAAATCTTGATAAGGGTGGTTCTACCAGCAAGATTCAGATATCCTCTCTTCCACCCAAAGGTGCAAATTTTAGATAAGAAGCTTTCTTATGAATGATTGGAACACCCAAATATTTCCCCAAATCTCCTGTTAATCCAACCCCTATTTTCCTACTTAGATCCATGGTTCTCGACAAATGAACATTCTGGGAGAAACATATCTTAGTACTTTCTCCATTCATTTTCTATCTTGATACACCACAAAAGAGATCCAAATAATCAAGCATAGTCTCCACTTGAAAGATGGATGCTGCTCCAAAGAGGATCAAATCATCAACAAAGAATAGATGAGACAGTAATAGGAGTCCATAACCCTTCATCAACTGCATCTTGTATTATATGATGTAGTCGCTCCATGCAGAGAGCGAATATGTAAGGGGAAATTGGATCACCCTACCTGATCCCTCTAGTTGGGCAGAAAGGCTCTGTAGGTTCACCATTCCAAAGCACCCGAAGTGAAGAAGAGGAGACACATGTCATAATAAGCTCATACATTTTTTTCTTTAATACCAACCATCCTCTAAGTATCACTGATAAATGACCATTCCAATCTATCATAGGCTTTCTCCAAATCCACATTCACTGCTAACCAACCAGAAGAACATGTTTTCCTTTTCATTGAGATTATTACTTCTTATGTGATTATTATATTATCATTGCTCTGTCTACCCGCGATAAAACTGTACTGATGATTAGCAACCTCTTTGCCCATGATCAATAATAGCCTCTTGTAGAGTACTTTATTAATTACTTTGTAGCTCACATTGCATAAGGAAAATGGTCTGAAGTCCTGAATCGTGTTTGAGTTGTCCATCTTTGGGATAAGTACAATGTTGGTGTCATTCATCCCTCTTAATTTGGATGGATCATTATAAATTTCTTGCACCATTCTATATAAGGAATCACTAATAATGTGCCAGTACTCATAGTAGAAGAAGGCTTGAATTCCATCAGGTCCTGGAGCCTTAAATGCACCAATATCAAATACCGCTAGCCTAACTTTCTCAATACTGATATTTGCATAAAGCATAATCGCTTCCTCTATAGAGAGACCAAGAAATCCATGACGTGGTTTAAAATCTTCCTCAGGATTTGAATCGATGTAGTAAAGCTCTCGATAAAAATCCATTGCAATCTTTTTAAAATCTGCTTGGTCAAAAATCCACTCTCCGTTAGGATTCTTCAATCCTTCAATTGAGTTCTTTCTCCGCCTAACAATGGTAGATGCATAAAAAAATTACTATTGTTATCTCCCCGTTTTAGCTAGTTTCATCTTGACTTTTGAAACCAAAAGAGCTCCTCTTGTGGTAATGCCCTGTTGTACTCCTTCCACAACTCCTTTTCAGTTTTTATTAAATATTGACTATCCCTCCTAGCTTGCACCCTTTCAACCCCTTCAATTTGTTTTAACAGTAGCCTCTTTCTTGCTAGTATATTCCCTACTCTAATCCTATTCCGCCATGTGACTCTCTCACTAAAGGAAGAAGCGTTCTCCAACCATTGATAATGACTTTAACCTTGTTGCACAAAATCTTTAAAACCCTTCTCAAGTAGCCATGCAGCTTGACATTTGAAATGAGTTGCAGGGAACCGATGATTATCATTTGGGGAACACTTCACAAGTATTGGCCGATGGTCCGAACCATATTTACTTAAATGAAAGCCTTTGGCATTTAGGTAGCTAGAGATCCAATGATTATTAACAAAGACCCTATTTATCTTTTCCTTCAAGATATTCCTTTCTCAAGTACTCTTATCTCTCGTGCACCCTACTTCAACAAACCTGCATTGCTGAACACAGTCTCCAAATAATCTTATTGATCTAACATTCGGTTGTGTAATTTTTATCTTCAGACAAAAGATAAGCATTGAAGTCACCCACTACAATCCAATGATCATCTATCCCCATGATTAATAGAAATTAAATCATTCCATAATATTATCCTGAGATTACAACACGTCTCATCGTAGACACAAGTTAAGAAGAAATTTTGAGAGGAATTCTTAGCTTCAACTTGAACATGCAACAATTGAGTAGATGAAGATACATAGTCAATGGAAACATAATCATCATGTTAGAGAATCCAAATACCACCTGTGTAACTTGTGGCTTCCAACCGAATCAAGTTACTAAAACCTAATTTTCTCACAATTCTATCAACTTTAATACCACTAACTCTTGTCTCAGGCAAAATAAGAATTTGGATATCCCTTCCCTGGATTAAATCTCTAACTCTACTAGGAAACAATTTAGCTGTAGCACCACGAAAATTCCAAGATACTATATTCATGTTAAATAAATCAATAGCTAAACAGGAAACTTAGAAGAAAGTTGCTACTTACAGAGATGACGATACAACTTTTGAGTCTTCTTCTCCATCATCAACATCATCATTTTTCCCATTTTTGGCTCTGTTCCTAGAAGAATTCACAATGTCAGGGTTGCATGGAAGTATTTTCTTCTCTTCATATTTCTTCTTTTTTTCCCTTGGCTTCCTCCTTCATTCCGCTGACTTTTATCATCTCTATTGTATTAGTAGATCCAATAATAACATTGTGGGCCCTTGCTACTTTTTTCTTAATACACATGGAGGATAAACTATTGGGCCTTAGGTTGTAATCATCGGTGGTTTGGCTCAAAATTACTGACTGGCCCACTAGAATATTGGTGACCTTATCCTCCTTTTCTCTAACTTTCATCACCTTTTCCTTCTTTTCTCTCTCCGCAGATGACTTTAAATGAGACTTCCCAATCACCAATGTACATTTTCCACCCTTGTCAAGATTCAACTTTTTCTTTTCCTTTATAACCAACTACTTCTTCCTTATTTCCTCCCTCCTTAGATGACTCTATGTGAGACTTCCCCTTCTTCAATGTACCAATTTCCAACTTTTCTCTCTCTCTAGACTCAATGACTCCTTCCTTAATTGATGATAGGGCCTCACCCTCTTTCCTTCTCCATGTAGTCACAGCAACTTCTGTCTTTCTATGGCGATCTGCACCTTCTGAATAGATATGGTCCTCCACATCCTGCAACACATCAAACCTTGCACCTGAGGTAGATTTCTTCCCCTTCCTATTTGTTCTATTATCCTTGGGTATTTTTCCCAACTTCCTTTCTAGCTCTAATTTGTGGATTCTTTTTTCTAGAGTTACTTGTTGCTATCATCCATGAGCCAAATTCTTCTTCTGAGTTAATTCCTGGCATACTTACCAGAGGCTTTAACTTTTTACTTCATACCTTTAGCAGCCAGCGAGGGATGCTCAAGGGGGATTTTACAAAATAAAATAAAGGGGCAATAATGTCTTTTTCATAACATTTTAATATTTTAAAGACTGATTTGAAATTGTTAAAATTCTAATCCCTAATTTGAGATTTTGATATTTCAATGGTATTTTGATTATTTTTTTCCAAATTACTGATGACTATCCTAATATAATAAGGAGTAAATTCACTAGGAGGCTGACTTTTTCAAAGACAATGGGTAGCTCGTACTTGAAAGCTTTTGCTATAAAACGCTAGCTTCATTTGCTCAAAAGAAGCAAGAAGAGATAGAAAGAGATCAATCAACAATGGCTTTGTTGGATTCCAAAGAGAAACAAAGTGATGAGATACCAAAAGCTATGAGCGAAGAAGAAAACGACGACGTTGATTCGTGTGTACTTTCAGCGTTTCGTCTTCGCGGTACCCAGCTCTTCTCTGCAGCTCTGAACGCTGCAACAGAGCTCAACTTGTTCGACATCATCGCTGAAGAAGGAGGAAGACACGTGTCAGCTTCTGAAGTGGCTTCTCGGCTTCCAAGTTCATATCAGCACAGAGACTTGGCTTTCAGAATCGATCGTCTCTTGAGGGTTATCGCCAGTCACTCTCTTCTCAATTGTACGGTTCGTGAGAAGAAAGAAGAAGAAGAAGAAGAAAAAGATGGTTCCACTGAGAGACTCTATGCCCTTTCTTCTATTGGCAGGCACTGTGTGAGTGGATCCTTGGGATTCGTACCAATATTCTGTCATCCTGCACTCGTAAAAGCTTTGTAAGTATATACTCTTAATTAACTAATCCGAGTTTGATTAAAAACCCTGTTTAGAAGATTAAAATGAGATTCTATCATTTGATGAATTAATGATCAACACTGAACAAAACCTATTTGTTTGATTTCTCAAAATCAGTTTTGTCTATTATAATTCTTACAAGAAAAAAAAAATGTTTAGTAAATATTGTTTTTCTTTCCTTCATGCATGATCTCAATAAAAAATAGATGGGTTATGAGATAAATTTATACATGAACTTTTGGAGATAGGCACCTAGTACCTAAGTACCATAAAATTTATGTGATTGCAAAAATATAAACTGACTACTCCCTCCGTTCCTAATTATAAGACATAGTTGACTTTTTTTGGAGAAATTAAGGAAGCTAATTAAATTACTTTAGAGTATTTTTTTATTTTTTTCTTCAAAGTAATTAGTTTGACTAATAAACTAATATATAATCTAAAGATACACAACATATAAAATGATTAAGTAACTTATTTAGCTTCCTTAATATCTCCCAATAAAGTCAACTATGCCTTATAATTAGAACCAGAGGTAGTATTATAAATGGAGAGAAAATGTCATTTTGGTTTAACTATAATCCAAATCCATTATTTTTTGTTTGCGGGTCCCACTAGGGTCCTGGTGTAATTGAGTCTCATGTTCTCTCTCATCCCAGTCAACTCTCCCTGTCCCTCTCAGCTATTTTTGCTATCTGAACATGGACAATTGAGCATAATAAAATAAACTATTATTGATTGATTTGTTGCCTATTTATAATAGGGTTAAGACGTTAGATACACCCCACTTCGTCATTGATTTTCTTATTCAAGTTTAAATTTGATAAAAAAAAACAATTATTATGCAATACCCTAATTTCCCTTTTGTCCTTAAACCTTGTATTTTGGTAATATTTGGCAAAATGCAAAGGTGAAAGTGTTTCACAGAATTATAAAATAATGGCTTTTTAAGTTCAAAAGAGCCATAAAAAGGTATTGAAGACACTTAGGCAAATTAAATCAAGTTAGCAACTAGTAATTGGCAAATTAGTTTGTGCTAATTAGGGATTAGTGACATATTGTCTTCAACTTAATAAAGGGTAATAAAACCTTTTTCAAATGGCTGATTATTTTGAAAACATAAGGGTCAATGGAAGACACAATAAAGCTTGAAAAATACCCAAATGCAACTTGATTAATTAACAAACCAATTAGGCTTGGACATGTGGGATTTAGGGACACCTAAGCACTTATTTGTGTCATCAAAGTGACATCATAATCAGCACCAAAAGTCCATAATTCCAGTTGGGCATTGATGAAGCATTGAGAGCCAAGTATTTCAAGATATTATCTCAAGAATTAAGCCTTAATCCTCTTGTAAATTTATGAACCAATGAGACAATTTGAGCAATAGGAAATTGTCACATGGAAAAGCCATCCAAAGGCAAAAAAAAAATGAGTAGGGATGTTGACCAAAAGGATGGAGGGTGAGGATTAGAGCTGATTCGATGATTAGGCAAGGAAGAAGGAAGAAAAGTTGGATCACTTAGCAAAGTGAGGTCCACCTTAAGCTTGCTATTTGCCCATAAATAGCAATGGTTCCCTCTTCATTCATCACACCATAACAAACATGAGCTAGAGAGAGAGAGAGAGAGAGAGAGAGAGAGAGAGTTGGGCGAAATTTTTAGAAGGAAGAAGGGAAGGAGCTAGGTTCAACATACAAGGTAAGGTTCTTGATCATAAACTTTGTGATTTTTTGTAAAATTTTGGTTTAATCAAGAAAATTATGAAGTAAAATTATTTTCATGTTTTAAGGTCACCAATAGGTTTAAAACGCAAAATAGAATGAAATCATGGTGAGAAATAATTTTTGGAATCCAAAGATCAAAATAGTGAAAGTTGAGAAAATTTTCAGATTTCAGTTTTTTAAAATCAGTCACCTTGTGGCCCATCTTTTATGTTGAAATTGATCTCTAAAAATCATTAAATTTTACAAGAATAAAATAGACATCCAAGGATTTATTTTGATATAAAATATATGATCTTTAGAGATTTTTACTAGGAGTTACAAATTCTTAAAGTTAACCCACGTTTCAGGAAGTTAATTTGAATAGAGGTTGTTATATATATGGATTTTGGCTGATCAAATGATGCTTACAAATCCTGAATTTTTTAGAGATATAATAGAAAAAAGAGGCTTTATTTATATGTAAACCATGTAATTTTTAGAGTTTTGTACAAAAAGATGTGAATTTTTCAAATTGACCCATGTTTCTAGACTTGCAACTAGAATAGTCATAGGAAACATCAAAATTGGGAATGATTCAGAGGCTTCGACCTTCTGGAATTATTTTTCCATTAAAATATACATGTCAAGGGTCAAGTAGATTTTTTATTCACATCAATTGGAGTTTTGTACATATAGTTATGATTTTTCAAAGTTACCGAAAAATCTGAGCAGAAATGCTAGAACTTCATTTTTAAAGGAATGTTAAGTTAAAGATTGGATAAATAATCCACTAAGAGTAAAAAGGCAAAAAGAGGTTAAAATAACCCTTTAGGATATTATCCTAAGCAATATGATATTTATTATAATGTCATATAAAATATGGAAAAAGAGATAATGCGATGGTAATATTTTAGGATATTTGAGAAGTCTACGATCGGATTCAAAAGGATGGGAATATTACTAAATACTCGGTGAAAGGTACGTTCATGTACAGTAACTTTAACTCTCCTATGTCTTGTATGGCTTTATATGCTTGATTGATTAGAGTCATAGGCAAGACTGGTCTTGGACCATGCACCGTGACTGACTAAGACTAGGTCTTAGGTCACATGTGTGTTTACATTCAATGTAGTTGTGGATTATTGTTGTATATGATAATACTGCATGCTTGTTTTCCTAACGCTAAGAATACGTGTCTGGGACACGTAGCACTGGTAAGTGCATCTGCCATTGACATACATTTTTTGTGTGCTATGTATTGAGGTTACTGAATGTTGTTCTGAATATCTATCATATATTGTTTATATTTTACATATAAGGTTAACTGTTACTTGAGATTCAATTGGATTCAATCTCATACTTGACTAAACGTTCTGGAAAGGAATCTAGACTTGGGAAGGCGATAAGGACAGAGCTGTGGAGAGACACCGATCAAATCAATGCTAGAAGAAGTTTAGGCAGAGCGTGAACCTAATAAAGTAGTTCATACCATTGGTGCCTAAGAAAAGATGAGTCGATGTGGTTACATAATAAGTCACCATTGCGAAAGCACAGAGGGACTCCCACTAAGATTCATACTGACCTGGCCAATTGATATTGATAACTAAGTTAGATTCATGGCTTTAGGTCAAGTTAGAGCATGATTTAAGTTTGTATAATTGTATCACAAGAATATTCCTCCAGGATTATAATTTAACCAACATATGTTATTAGTTACTCATCGTCCAAATTTCAATACGTGCTCTCTGTTGTGAATTACTCTAATTTGTTAATACCGTCAACTCTGTTGATATTCCTAATACTACGTGTCAATGAACATAATAAGTAGTAACGAATTTGGGGTGTTACATATTATCACTTAGTTCCCCCCTCATAGGTGATCTTCATTCTAAAATACTTTTAGTCATAAATATAATACCTTAATTTTCCTTGACTCCAACAAAAAGGTGCAATCAATAGGAGGGGTATTCTTAAAAAATCAATATAAATGTCCTAAATATAACTAATTTTCTTAACATGCACTTGTTATCATAATTCTCTTCTACTTTCAGGACTTAAGAAATTACTCTCTCCAGTTCTTCATATAAGATATACTTCAATGAAAAAATTGAATTACAAATTAGATCTCATATTAAAGATTAGGGTAAGTATTTAATGTTGATGATTTGGTCATTGATTCCTTTTGATGCATTTACGTAGGCTAAACTTGAAGGATGCGATAATAGACGAAGACAGTGACTTGTTCAAGAAAACTCATGGAATGCCTATGTATGAATACGGAAAGACTGATCCAACATGGAACAAAACTTTCAACGAAGATATGTCCAACGTTTGCAATATGGAGATGAGAAGGATCCTGGAAATATACGAACGATTTAAAGGAATATCAACACTTGTTGACGTTGGAGGAGGCAATGGTCAAAACCTTAAAATGATTCTCTCTAAGTATCCTTCAATTAAGGGTGTCAATTTTGATTTACCCCATGTCGTTCAAAATGCCCCATCTTTTCCAGGTAAAATGAATTTCAATCAAGAAAGAAAACATGATTATTTTGTGGAGATGATCTTTTTTTTTTCCATATATGTTGTTAATTAGTTATTGTGTATGTATTGCTGATAATTTATTTATCGTCGTCGTTATTGTTGGTCATTGGTGGATGCATGTTATATGATGAATGAATTCTCTTTTTCCAAGAGTTGGCTGACTTCTAAGAAAATTTTCAAATTTTTTAAAGGGATTGAGCATGTTGGAGGAGATATGTTTGAAAGTGTTCCAAAAGGTGATGCCATTATATTAAAGGTTAGTTTCCTATTACTTGAAGCTTCAAATCCTATTTGTATACGTAATTGATGAGTTTTCTTTTGAGTACATACACACATTTATGTCGTGTGTGTTTGACTAAATGATACTAAACTTCGTAAACTTTATGACATGCATATCTAACTTTTATCATCTCTAAAAATTTACAATAAACCCTCGTACACTTATATTTATGTAGATGACCCCTCTGTTGTTAGTGATATCATTAATTATATCTGCATATAGCTTATAGTTGAAGGGTGTTAATGTAAACTCAGCTTCTTCTTCTTCTTTTTTTTTTTGGGGGGGGGGGGGGGGGGGGGGGGCTATACGGACAAAAAAAGCTTAAGGGTGTATATAATTGATAGTTGGGGGTTTTTCACACAAACTTGAAAGTTTGGGGTGGTTTACTTATTATTAAGTTTTACATGATGAGACAGTTATTTAAATATGATTCAAAAGTTTAGGAGTATTTTTGTGTAATTTAGAATGTACGTATACTACCTCCTGTCCTTAATATAAGAGCTATTAGTTGATTAATTTGAGTAGATTTAAAAAGTTAGTTATTTTAATTATTTGTAAAAGTATAGGTTGGTTTCTCAAAAATTCCATCTTTCATTATGATTACTCTTATTATGTTTGCAATAAATAGTGATACTTTTGGGAAAAAAATATTATAAATTTGAGAGACAGTAGAAAGCGGATTAATGTATTATATTTAGGATCAAATTCAATTATCAACTAACTCTTATGTCATGGACCAGGCAGTATATTATATTGTAAACATTATGTTATATTCAATCAAACATTATGAGTGTTAATGTCATGGTATAATACATTTGCAGGCCGTGTGTCACAATTGGTCAGATGAAATTTGCATAAAAGTGTTGAAGAAATGTCATGAATCATTGCCTGAAAAAGGGAAGGTGATAGTGGTGGAATTTATAATGCCTGAAGCCAATAAGGCAACAGAAGAAGCCCAGTTTGTATCAATGTTGGACAACCTCATGTTTCTTCTTGATGGAAGAGAAAGAACCGAGAAAGAGTTTGAGTCTCTTTGCAAAAAGTCTGGATTTGCAAGCTTTGAAGTTGCTTGTCGTGTTTTTAAGGCTTTAGGAGTCATGGAATTTCGTAAATAAATTAAACGTCAACTACTAGTTCTCTCGTGCCTGCGTTGTGCACAGCTTGATGATAATAAATGCCATGTATACTATTTGGCAAACAATATATGTGACCATATGGATATTGTGTTTTATGGGTGTGGATGAATCACACTTGTTGATTTATAGGTTGTGTGGGAATAACCATACTATCTAATGTGATCCTTATATAATTTAGCATTTCCCCTTTTTTTCTTCATATTTAATGATGAAATTAGTTTGGATATTATCTTCTTTTTTTTAAAAAAAAAAACTAATTACTTTTTTCTTCATAAAAAATCATTTAAAAAAAATGTTAGTTGAGAGATTAGTTTTATTCTAAATTCTCTACCTACTAAAAAAATTATTAAAAAAAAAAATCTGGAGGAGGTCCTCGTGCAGGAAATCTGATCCCTTCACTGTTTTGGTTAGAACGCTGTCAAGACAGTGATTAGGGTAGGTTGGACGCTTTACATGTATTGTCTTAACATTCAAATTTCAAATAAATTATTATAATAAGTTAAGTTGATATGCTGAAGCCCGAACTTGTCTGTACCTTTATTAAATTTGGTGCAATGAAGTGTATATGGAGTCGCAATTTTAATCGCTTTTAATTTTATTTTTTTGGTATATCGCCTTTTTTATCACTTTGTCGTAAATGTTTAAAATAAGTAAAATGGGTTTGAAATTCCTTAAGTTCATTACTAAAAGTCTAAAACAATTCTATAACCTCATTCAAAAATTGACCAATTTTAAAATTGGGCTTAAAGAGGTAGAAGTATCTTGTGTAGGGGATGTAACACCCCAATTTTCAAAAGCGGAATAATTTTTTTTTCATCAAAGTAGAGCATCGGAGCAAGTAAAAGAGTGAGTAATTGATATATCATTAATTGTGGCGTATCTGTCTGTTCATAAAAAACGGTACATTTATCAGGTATTATAACGATACATATCTAAAAATCTTTAGCCGGGTCTTCACGCGTGCTATTCACTCTGCTTACTCTTGTCTTCGGTCCTCGGTTCTTCGGACCCTGAAGCTATAGTAAGAGCTGAGGTCCAATGCCCATCGGACCTCAGGTAACGGTTAACCTCATGCTCATGTATAACAATGTCTGTATGATGAGATATTCATGACATTACAAAGTGATAATCAACACATAAGCACACAACAAATGTAAGATTAATATATCAACAATACATATCACATGTAAAGTTATCTATACAAATCCATGTATAGTCGTCTGCACCTCACCGTGCCACGATGGCCTATCGTGTCCTCAGCGCTAGGAAAACTCTAACGGCATTATCAAACCTATAACTCGTGTATAAAGTTGAATGTATATGTAGTGATCTAAGCACCACAAACTTAGTCACGGTGCACGATCCAAGACAGAGTACCATTCATAACTTTATGAAAGTATCTATCACATATAAGTATATAATAAGCATCAGAGTCAGTGTTACAGTACGCGTTTGTACCTTAGTCCGTTCGGATAGCGGTACGCTTGCTTGGTCGGTACGTCTCCCGATTTTCCCGGATATCCTATAATAGTATTTTTTGCATTATTACCTCGTAAATAATATCTTAGGAGATATTCTAGCCACTACCGTCTTTTTTACCCCTGGTGGATTTGTTACTCCAATTATATCCCTTTATTTTTCAAAAAAACGCGATTCAGCATTTCGGGGCAGAATTTTCACTAACTTTGAAAATTCATAATTAATTCTAAAAAAATCGAAACGAGATCTGTAAAATTTCCCGGACTCCTTAGGATGTCTATTTTTGAGAAAAAATATTAAATTCCACCCAGAATTTAAGAACAATTCCCAGTTTTTATGTTTTCACACGCTGCCCAGAAATTTTCCCAGAAAACATGGCCTTTCTTCGAGAATATTTATCTCTCTGTAAAAAATTCAAAATGACACACTATAGGTACCTTTGGAAATATTTACATGTCTACTTTAACCATGAAAATTTTCAGAATTAATTAACTTCATCTGCAACATAAAATTATGGTGTTTTTATCATCGACTCCGAAAAACGTCTACCAGTAAATTTCACGAGAATTTCGCTACTTTGATTTATAACTTCCAAGAAATTTGCTCCATAATATTTTTCATCATATTTTCGAAAGAAAAACATATTTAACCATAAAAACATGAAAATAAAATTATATTGGAAGATTAAAGATCAAACTAACATTTATTCTAAAAACTATAAGAACTCAAAGCTAAAACTCAAGAACTAGAGAACTTCCTCCTTCTACTCCCTTTATGATTTTTTCCTCTCTCACTCAATCACTTGTATTTGAGTTGGTTTTTGGTGTGGAGAATTATGAAGGCAAAGCCTTCTATTTATAGCAATTTGTCATGGTAACTTGGTAATTCTTTCAAACCTAATTCATCTTGTATTTTGGCCATTGGATGAAATCTACTTTGCAAGAATTAATCTCCTCCCTTCATGTGATTAGAGAGCCCTAACTTTGTCAACAAGTTTTGAATATCCAAACTTAACCTCCAAGTTTTGCTTTTCTTGAATTTTAATTACCTTTATTTGACTTTTATTTTAACATGTGTGAAAACAAAATTACTTCCTCTCCAAGCTTGTAGCCGTGACCCCTCCTCCTTTCACTACTCTTGAATTATGTTTTCCTTGTCTCTCATAATCTACACCTTAGCCCCTTATTGGTTCTTTGATTATCACTTGGATTTAGGCTTTATTTCATGTAATTAATTTAGGCCATTAGATCTTGCTTTATTAAATTAAATCTTGGTTCTTCATTTTTTTAATCCTAATTAGTATTCTTAATATAGTGCTTTATATGTTGTTAGTATTCCTAATATAGTGGTTCTTTTATTTTAAATCTTTAGTCATCTCTTTTATGCTAATTTTAAACTCTCATTGGCCTCTGATTATTAATTAAGGTAAAATACTCTTAATTAACCTTTTTAATTGCTACTAGATTAATTATGAATGTTCATGCAATTAATCCAATTAATACCAATTTAATTTCCCCATAATTGTTTTAATATTCTTTAATTACCCTAGTCATTTTCACAACCCTTTATGGTTTATTCTTGATGATATAAGAACTAAATGTTAATATTTTAATTAATGTAAACTTAATTGCCCAATAGTTGTTGGTATTTTTCTCTAATTAGTTTATGTATTTTCATGTCATTTTATTGTCTCTTATGATTAAATTAATACTATGCTTAATTATGATAATTTTATGATATTTTATTATCCCTAAAAGAAATTAGAATGTTTGAGTCTTTTTGGTTTATTTAGTTTTAGGAGAAAATTCCCTAATTTAAATTAGATTAGCTATAATATTTTTGAGACCACATATTCACCTATTTTAATAGGTATCATTTATCAAAATATAGTGGTTATGCTAAATATGATTTTTAGGGTTTTACGAGGGGAGAACCTCTTCGATTTAGTTGACGGAATATCATGATTTGATAAGTTCATGTGTTATCCATGTCATTTTTGTTAAAGTGTAAATTTGCTCAGAATGTTTTCACTCGGAAGCAATGTTATCCTGAAAGTTTTTTAGGTTCAATATTCTCTCGAAGTTTCCAAATCATATAAATTTTACCTTGTTGGTTATCCAAGTTACTTTTAACCATTAATTGACTAAACATCACTACTACAACATCGTTAATATATAATGCTCAATCTTTTGTGGTTTCAGAGTAAGCTATAAAATATCAAGAGGCGGATATTGTGGAAGGCAATACTTAACGTTGGTATACTAGTGCAAAAAAGGGTATATGAAGAACGCATACCGACTAGAAGCATCAATTGTTCAGAAATATGTTTCTGAAGAAGCCATGGAATTTTGTCAAAATTATTTGGCCAAAGTAAGACATATTGGATTTCCTAGACGTCAGCATGTTGAAGGGGGTAGACAAGGGGCTTCGGTAAAGAGTGTGGATCCTGATGAATTGTCACAAGTATACTTATACATCTTGAATAATGTTGATAAAGTTCAAGCCAGCATAGATGCACATAAAGAAGCTGTAAGGAAATAAAATCATTGAATGACTGAACAAAGGTTAATTAGGGAGCATAACAGAACTTTTGTAAACTTGTTCAAACAAAAGGTTGAGGCAGAGGAATGTGTTTCAATAAAATGGTTAGCACGTGGTTCTGAGGTTGATGTTATAAGTTGGAAATCGTATGTGATCAATAGTTATACATTTTACACGAAGTCCTTAGATGATAGGAGCACCGTCTAGAACAGTGGTGTTATGTTAGAGGCTGAATCTATGCACTTCTCCAGTTCGAAAGACAAGAGGCCTAAATTGGCAGTCATGCCTTATTATGGGGTTATTGAAGAGATTTGAGTGGTGGACTATGTTAAATTAAATTTCTCATTTTCAAATGTAAGTGGGTTAATGTCAATAATAATGTTCAGATCGATCGGCTAGGATTTACATTAGTCGATATCAATAGTAGAAGTTTCGGAGATGAACTTTTTATTATGGCAGACTAGGCAAAACAAGTGTTCTATATCACCGATCAGGAGAATAAAATGTGGTCTATAGCTCTCCAAGGAAAAAGGGTCAATGATATTGATGAGGAAATTCATTCAAATTATGGTCTTCTTGAGAGTAATCCTTTTTCAAGGGATCTTCCGGACTTGAATGAAGAAGATGAAGCGGGTAATGAACCTAGCATAAGAAATTATCATCATGAAGGCATATAGGAGGATATTGAAGACAGAATATCACCTAGAGGGGGGGTGAATAGGTGATTTCAAAAATTCTTTTTCTTAAATCTCACGGTGACACAAGAACGAAGGATAGAGACAAGGAAGAGAATTGAACAAGAGAAGATTTATCTTGGTTCGGTCTCAATCCACGACCTACGTCCGGTCCCAGAACTCACGGGTTTTCACTTAGGTACCCATTTTCTTTTGGGTCCTTTGTGGTTAGTTCGTCCCTTAGGAACATAGGTTCCCTTAGGCACCCACTTATAGTTGCCAACAGGTCTATCTCTTCTATCCTTTTTGTGAAAACATGATGAAGTGTTGTGACCTTTTCGATTACAGTAACTACAATGAGCAAAGGGATTTGAGGAATGAACAGACTTTTGAAAATAATTTAAATATGACTTTCCTCCTCTTTTCTTCCTTCCTTTCCTTTTATCAAAAATGGGATTATAACCAATGCCTGATCGATCATTTGTAAATTTTTATGCTTTCAAAATAATGTTGAGCATTTCACTTCCCTTAGTGAACTTCTCAAGTGCTTTCGTAAGAGATAAATTCTTTTTCTCCAAATCCAGGCAATCGTCACAAATTAGATTTTCACAAGAGAGATTTTCAACTTGTAGCTTGAGAGTCATATTCTCCCTTTTCAGGGTTATGCATTCCTCAACTACCTTTTCAAATTCAGTTTGTATTTCATTATATTCATCATAGGTAGGTTGTGAATCATATACCTCTTTGTCATGATCCGATTGTTCTTCCTACGCCACAAGACGAGACATTTGCTATTTCTTTCTCTTCCTCACTTTCATCTTCTCGAAGAGCTATCTCCCCAAATGCACGATACATAGGCCTTCTTTTTGAAGTGATTGAATCTTTTCTTCTTCTCTTTATCATTATCCTTCAAGCGGGGACATTCGACTTATAATGTCCGGCTTCTCGCATTCGTAGAGATAATTTGATCTTTATCTTTGAAATCTCTTCCGTTGTTCTTGGAGCGCCTTTACGAAATCTACTTCGAACCCTTGACCTTTTCTGTAGAACTTTTTAAATTTCCTCACGAACAGCCCAATCTCATCATCATCATTTTCATCTTCCTCTTTGTCTACCTTCTCCTTTTCAGCATTTAGAGCAACACCTTTGCTCTGGGTAGGATTAGCTTCTTCTAGTTCCTTTTTAAACTTCAGCTTGCTTTCGTATTCGGATAGACTCCCAAAGAGTGCAGCGACAGACATCATTGACTCTCCACGGGTCTCTTCAATTGCTGTGACTTTAGCTTCCCAATCTTTTGTCAAGACGTTGAGAATTTTTCTGACTTGAGGGCCTTGTTCATATGTCTTTCCCAAAGCCGAGAGTTGATTGACAAGATGAGTATAGCGAAGTTGAAACTCAGCAATAGTCTCTTCATTCTTCATCCGAAGAAGATCGTACTCAGTGGTCAGCATGCTGATACGATTTTCTTTAGTGCCACTGGTTCCCTCATAAACCACCTCCAGAGCTTTCCACATTTCCTTGGCAGTTGACACATTGCTTATTCGAAAGTACTCCTTTTGACTAAGAGCACTTTGCAACATTAAAACGACCTTGCTATTAAGAGTAATATTTCTCTTATCATTTTCATCAAACTCCTCCTCTGACTTTGGAACTGAAATGCCCCCTTCAGTCTTGGTAGGGATATAGTCTCCCTTTTCTATGACTCGCCAGAGGCCATATTCAGTAGCTAGCACGAACACTCTGAACTTTGCTTTCCAGAATGAATAATGTCCTCCGTTGAAGCCAGGTGGACGATTGATAGATGCCCCATCAGGTAATATTCCTTCCATGATCTATCTCGGGATGTTAAGCCCAACTCAGAAACCAGGCTCTGATACCAAAATGAAGACAGAATATCACCTAGAGGGGGGTGAATAGGTTATTTCAAAAATTCTTTTTCTTAAATCTCACGGTGACACAAGAACGAAGGATAGAGATGTAACATCCCATTTTCAAAAGCAGTATATTTTTTTTCATCAGAGTAGAGCATCGGAGCGTTTGAGTAACTGATACATATATTTCAAATGTCGTAAGTCTGGCTGATTACAATAACAGGACATTGTTTTCGGACGTCTAACATCAGTGTAACTACAAAAACATAAGAAGTCTTCAGCCGGGTCTTTATGCGGCCTGCTTGCCTTTCTCCTCGGTCCTCCTGAACCTGACGCTATGTTAAGAGCTGAGGTCCAATGCACCGGACCCCAGGTAACGGTTAACCTCATGTTTACATACATCATATAAGTACTACAGATATTCATGGAATTTTGACGACACTTACTACGTTCAAAGTAGGGTATACATAATCAGATATATATGGCAATAACAATACAGTCGGATGTAAGGTTAAGGCACAAGGAGAAATGTACATGATCAGATATGCACGGCAATAACAATACAGTCGGATGTAAGGTTAAGGCACAACGGACATTGGACATAATCGGATATGGACGGCAATAACAATACAGTCAGATGTAAGGTTAAGGCACAACATAGAAAATACAACATGACGGAGGAAACTACATATATGCATACAATAACCATCAAAGTTAGTGTTACAGTACGCGAACGTACCTTCGTTGACGGAAAACGGTACTTTTACGGAAAACGGTAAATTTCCGATAGCGAGAAAAACAGCGGTGTGACGGCGGCACAACAGCGGCTCGACAGCGGTTCGATTATAACAGATATCCTATAAGGATAATATTTAACAACTTTTAGCAGCATAACGGGCATTTTAGGTACAAATTACCATTTTGCCCCCGAACCCCTAATCGGCGGAATTTCGCCGAGCTTATTGTTTTTGCTCTATCTCTCCGAATTTTGATGATCTTTTCCCTCATCATATTTTCGAAATATATATCATATTAACCCCTAAATATGATATCTAGAATATCTTGAAAATTTAAAGATAAATCTAGCATTCCTACTATATCTACCGAAAGAACTACCGAAACTTAAGACTAAGGACCGAAGAACTTACCCAAACTTTGCTCAGACTTTCTCCAGAGCTTCTCTCTCTAACTTCTCTCTAAGAGGCATATTTTTTGTGTGAAAAATGAAGAAGAGAAGCTTGGTATTTATAGAAAGACGGATGGCGGAACGGTAAATAATTCGAACTTCGGTCTTGACGAATATGGACCGTAGAATCGCATTTTTGAGGACAAAACACTCTTGGCCCTCCATTTCTTGTGCAGACCTCCCCCTCCCCAATAGTCAACAAAATGATGTCATCTTGATGGTGACATCGAGCCGTCTTACCGATAAAGTTTCGATCCGGTGTCCGAAACGCGTAATCTTGACGAATCGCGAAATGCGCGGCGAGTTTGAAGTTTCTTTCTTTCTCATTAGGAATATCTAGTTTAATGAAATTTATGATCCCATTAAGGGTATTCCGTTATCTGCTGAAGATTTTAGGACAGACGTCTTGATTACGGAATTGAATTAGGAAGCGTCAACGTCAAGGCAAAAATCCACCTTTGGTTTGTAATATGATCGACCTAAGTCACTAGATTCCTAATTCACGGCAACTACTTGTTTCGTATTGACTCTAAATCCTCTATCTGCATTTTCTCTCTCCTACCCTAGGTGTCTTAAATACCCTATTGGTTCAGGAACCGACACGAGACCGTCAATCCGAGATATAATTTCTTTGGTTCATAAAAAGTCCAGTGATAAAAGACTAAATTTCTATATCTTGAGGTAGAATTTTATTTCTATATGTTCTCATATCTCATGTTGGCTCTTTTACCGATTATATTATTATTTTATTCAAAATATCTAGATATTTATTTATTTTTCTTTTATTTTTTATTTATTTTCTAAGCATAAAATATTTTATTAATATTTTATTAATTAATTATTATTTATTTAATTATTAATTTCGAATTTCTCCCTTAAATTAATTATTCACTAATTAATTTACTTATATCTTAATCTAAACAATTAGCCACTAATTACTTAATTAGCCACTTACTAATTGTTGATAATTTTCATAATTAGGATAAATTATTATCTCACAACTATTGCATTTGACATTGGTATTTTATGTCCCATGTAAAATATTAAAAATCATGGGGCCATAAAGTGCATTTAATATTATTATATTTATGCTTCTCTATTTTTCAAGGAAATAATCCCAAAAATTCCTAAAATTAGAGACAACATACTTTCTAATTTTTATAAATATTTTACTACCTCTTGGGATTTATCATAATATTTTTAGGCCATTTAATGCCATAAAAATACATTTTAGCTCTTTATCTCTCCTAATTTACATAGTAATTACCTTAGAAAATAAGATAATTATTACTTATTATTTGAAACCACATATTCACCTATTTTCAATAGGTATTATTTATCGAAATATAATATTCCAGATAAATAATTATCCGGGTATTACAAGAGACAAGGAAGAGAATTGAACAAGAGAAGATTTATACTGGTTCGGTCTCAATCCACTGACCTACGTCCAGTCCCCAGAACTCCTGGGTTTTCACTATCTTTCAAATGTAATTACAGACTTTGTAAACGAAGGATGATCCCCTTACTTTCGGACTCAAACCCTTACAAGTTGTAATTAATACACCTCTCTTAAGGTTCCTCAACCTTAAGTATAACTTCTTGAATGAAATAAATAAGTGTTTGGAAACTCCTCAAGAGTAGATGAAATGAACAACGAAGAGTACTCGAGAAATTAATGAAGTAGTTGAAACAAACGGCGAATGAGTCTAAAATCAAATTAATTGCTCGGCGTTTCGGTAGTTGTCCGAATTCAATGCTTGGCTATTTATAGACATGACCAATTAATGACCGTTGGTGGAGTTCTTCAAGTAGCCGTTGAGACATATGAATGTGGCCGTTTAGACAGAAGAAATTCTCGTCGTAGGTTGTTCGTCTGTCTTTCAATTTGATTCATCAGAGTTGACATTCTCTTTCATTCTTTTTGCATAGCCGTTGTGAGATAGCATTTAATGTGTAATAGGAATGTCGGAGAGGCTTTACTTCGATCAGAACAATTTAGCTTCGGTTTGGATAACTTCATTTAATGCTTCTGTCATAGCAAAATGCTTTATTCTAATCAGCCGGTAATTTGTGACTAATTAATCTGAAACTCATCAACACACTGGTTAAAAGCATTTGGTAATCTTAATAAGTGATAATCCAAAGTAATAAGATAGAATCAAAGATTTCGTAAATTGTTCAGAAACGAGTTTTAAAACAGGGGCAATTATGCTCGGGCAATAGCTCAGGCTTGCTCGAGCAAGGCTTTAGGATTTAGTTATAAAGCCTCATACTCGTGATGCTCGGGCAGGATCATTTTGTTTGCTTGGGCATAGTGCTCGAGCATGATGATATATATGCTCGGGCAAGCTTCTCTATTTAGAGCAAAAGTTACTTTCCTTCGATATTGCTCGGGCAAGTCAGAAAGCATGCTCGGGCAACCTTCACACAGAGGCAATTTTAAGAAGCGAATATAAGTACGCTCGGGCGGACACTTTTCTTTGCCTGGGCATAATGCTCGGGCAAGCAGTTTTCCATGCTCGGGCAAGGTTACTTTGAATGGGAGCGGGCTTCTTGCTTGGGCAAGCTTTTCAGTTTGCTCGGGCAACTTGCTTGGGCAAGCATTCTTCTCTGCTTGGGCAAGACTTCCTTGTTTGAGGTTTTTTGCTTTCGTCTCGATCTTGATCGGGCAAGATTGTGACCTTGCTCGGGCAAGGTCATGCTTTCCAATGCTTTCAGGTATTGCTTGAGCAAGCTTCATTTTGCCAGGCACGACGTTGCTCGGGCAAGACTATGACCTTGCTCGGGCAAGGTCATGCTTTCTGATGCTTTTAGTTGTTGCTTGGGCAAGCTCACGTGAGTCTTTATTTTTCCTTCAGAGGGCCCGACGTTGCTCGGGCAAGACTATGATCTTGCTCGGGCAAGGTCATACTTTCGGATGCTTTTGAGGGTTGCTTCGGGCAAGATTGTTTTACCTTGCTTCTTCCTTCACTGAAGTCCGATGTTGCTCGGGAAAGGTTCTATCTTTGCTCGGGCATGATTACTAAAAATCTAATCATGCTTAATTCAATCCACTTGGAATTGTGATCATCAAAATATAGGAGTTAACAGATATCCCTTTATACTAGATACATTCATAAGGTAATATTCATATGTAGAATTCTTTGACAACTTTAAGGTTTTAAATATATTCATTCTTATGTTCTTAAACAATGTCACTGATTGTGAGGCTTTTGTTCTTGTTTTTATTTTTGTGGCAGGATCAGATCGAAAGGGGCTTGTTACAAAAGAGGAATGTTATATGTTGTTGGGTGGGAATCTGATGAAGACATGGTGAATTAGGCATGTATGTTCATTTAATTAGGTGCTGTCTTTGTAACTCATTGTATTTGTAACTTATCTTATTGTATATATTCATTAAGGCATGGTATTGTAATAGTATATTCATTAAGAGACCACATATATAACTCATGGTAAATAATATTTGTATCCATAATTTCCAATTCAATTTGTAATTCATAATGGATTGTTCATAGCTTGTAGCTTAAAGTACTGTCTTTTAAGTGCTGGATTGTGTAACATCCCATTTTCAAAAGCAGTATATTTTTTTTTCATCAGAGTAGAGCATCGGAGCAATTGAGTAACTGATACATTTATTCAAATTGTCGTAAGTCTGGCTGATTTACAAAAGCGGTACATTGACCGAGAGTTTTCAAAAAATGAATAACAACGAAGAAAGTCTTCACCGGGTCTCGTGCGGCTGCTCGCCTTTCTCCTCGGTTCTCCGAACGACGCTATGATAAGAGGCGAGGTTCAATGCACATTGAACCTCAGGTAACGGTTAACCTCATGCTTAAATATGACAATATATACACGACAACGGCAATCAATACAACAGTCCACAACAGATGTATGATTAAAAATACATAACCACGTATGTAAGATATATAATAACCACGTATGTAACATAACCACGTATGATACAGCAATAATAACCTCATATGTGACATAACCACGTATGTGACATAACCGTGTATATAACATAACCACGTATGCTACAACAACAAACAGAACACAAAAACATATATAATCATACAATAACCATCAGAGTTAGTGTTACAGTACGCGAACGTACCTTCGTTGACGGAAAACGGTACTTTTACGGAAAATGGTAAATTTCCGACAGCGGGAAAAACAACGGTGTGACGGCGGCACAACAGCGGCTCGACAGCGGTTCGATTATAACAGATATCCTATAAGGATAATATTTATCAATATCTAGCAGCATAACAGGAATTTTAGGTACAAATTACCATTTTGCCCCTGAACCCCTAATCGGCGGAATTTCGCCAGAGCTTCGCTGTTTTCGCTCTATCTCTCTAGAATTTTGAAAGATCTTTTCCCCTCATCATATTTTTGAAATATATATCATATTTACCCCTAAATATGATATCTAGACTATCTTGAAAAATTAAAGATAAATCTAACATTCCTACTATATCTACCGAAAGAACTACCGAAACTAAAGACCAGTGACCGAAGAACTTACCTAGAACTCGGCTATACTTTCTCCGGGCTCTTCCTTCTCTCTAACTCTCTCTAAGGCATGAAATTTTGGTGTAGAAATGAGAGGAGAAGTCTATTTATAGAAGAAGGGAATGGCAATTCGGTAAATAAGTCGAACTTTATCGAGATCGATTCGAGCCGTCGGATCGCACTTCGCCACGTGGCTCCATCTTGGCCCTCCATGTGTTGGATGACATCATCCCTTCTAGAAGAAGATGATGTCATGCATGACATCACATGTGTCCGACTTACCGATAAGCGTTTCCTCGATCGGTGTCCGAATCGCGTAATTTGCCGAATCTCAAAAATCCGGGAGATGATTTTTGAAGTACTATCCTTTCTTATTAAAACTACTTGGGTTTACTAAATTTTTGATCCCACTAAGGGTATTCCGTTATCTGCTTGAAGATTTTAGGACCGACGTCTCGTTACGGAATTGAATTAGGAAGCGTCGGCGTCTAGGCAAAAATCCTTTGGTTTGTAATATGATCGACCTAAGTCACTAGATTCCTAATTCACGGCAACTACTTGTTTCAGTATTGACTCTAAATCCTCTATGCATTTTCTCTCTCCTATTTAGGTGTCTTAAATACCCGTTGGTTTCGGAACCCGACCTCGGAGACAGTCACTCGGGATAAAATTTCACTTGTTCATAACAAGTCCAGGATGTTTCTAACTTTGTTTCTATATTTTGAGGTTGGATTTTATTTCTATCCATTCTCAAATGTCTGTTGGCTCTTTACCATATATATTATTATTTTAATCAAAATATCTAGATATTTTTTTCTTTTATTTTTTATTTATTTTTCTAAGCATAAAATATTTTATTAATATTTTATTATTTATTTATTATTTATTTAATTATTAATTTCGAATTTCTCCTTTAAATTAATTATTTACTAATCAATTTACTTATATCTTAATCTAAACAATTAGCCACTAATTACTTAATTAGCCATTTACTAATTGTTGATCATTTTCATAATTAGGAATAATTATTATCTCAAAACTATTTTACTTACATTGGTATTTTATGTCCCATGTAAAATATTAAAAATCATGGGGCCATAAAGTACTTTTAATATTATTATATTTATGCTTCTCTATTTTTCAAGGAAATAATCCCAAAAATTCCTAAAATTAGAGACAACATACTTCCCAAGTTTTTGTCAGTATTTGTTGCCATATGATATTTATCATAATATTTTCAGGGTATTACAGATTGGGTGTGGAATATGTATGATCGGGAAGAAATAGAATAGGGGAAAATTCGACTTTTAACAATGGTGTATTTAATAATAGTCTGGTCTTAAATGCCAATTTTTTAAGACTGGTGTAATTATTCATCCGGTTTTAAAAAATCAGACTTTTTAGACCGCACGTTTTTTCTTCGGTCTTAAAAGTCAGAACTTTTAAGACCGGATTTATTCATTAGTACGGTCTTAAAGTCGGTACTTTTAGACCGGTGTATTTCCCTCTAAGTGTACGACTTTCGTTTATTGCATTTGCTTCTAGTGATCCAAGTGAATTGGGGTATAAAGGAAATAGATGAATTTTGTCAAAATTAAGTACCCCCAACATGATTAGAAAAGGATTTTGGGTTGTGGGTATATTTTCAAAAATTGGAAACTTGGCAATCATGAGGAGGTGTTGTTCAAATTTCTATTTCATTGTACTGTTCTTTCAAATATATGTCATAGTGAGTAATATCCGGTTTTTGCTTTGGTTGGAGCATTAAATATGTGTGTGTATCCAAGTGATTTTAACTTTTTTTTTAGCCATGTCATTATTGTTATCCCTATTATAAACTGAAGTTTTGAACCATGTCATTGATTTCCTTTTGAATGTTGTTACATGCAAGTCATATTATATTTTAACATTCTTAACTTATTTATGCATGTAGTACTTTAAGGATAGTTATTGTGAGCAATATTCACTCGGACAGATTGACAAAGTCATAAAAGAGTTGACTATGATTGTTTATCATTGTTGGGTTGTTGCATAACAGAGTTAGTTATAGAGTAGCCATATTTTTGCTTAAGTGTATGTTAGGTTCTTAGTTTAGCTATTTCAACTTAGATTTGGTCACTACTAGAAAAGAGTAAAATTACAACGGAATTTGCGATGGAATTTTTCCATCGCAAATTTTGGGCTGTTTGCGACGGAATTTAAATTCCGTCGCAAAATTGAAGTTTTTTGCGACATAATTACAAAATCCGTTGCAAATGAGGGAACTTTGTGACGGATTTATAAATCCGTCGCAACTTTTGTGATGGATTTATAAATCCGTCGCAAATTTTGCAACAGAAAAGGTGTTCCGTCGCAAACCGGAGAAAATTCCGTCGGTTTACGACAGACAACACTGTCCCTGTGATGCTCCCGGTGCCATCTTATGTGACCAATTGTTTTTTTTTTATGAATACAATCTCTGAAGTATGGGCACGAAAGGAAAGCACCGCATCTTGCTTAATGCTTGAAAGGCCGTTTTCCTTCTATTCCTCACAACTTTGTATCTATCATGTCCACAAAATTTACAATTGGTCAGCTCAGCATCATCCTTGTAATACAACATACATCCTCTAGGGCGGCAATGGATTTTTTCACATCTAAGCCCAAGCTCTTGTACCTTTTTTTTTCTTAGTAAAAATCTTTCGGCAAATTATTGTCTTTGGGAACAATTTTCCTCATGATTTGCATCATTTCGTTATAATTCCTCTCACTCATATGGTGATTATTCTTCAAGCTTAGTGTTGCTAGGGTAGCCGATAGTGATGAATGTTCACTATTTTCAATGTGTTCGCAACCTTCCCATAATGGACGTTGCGCATCTTGAAGCATTTTATAGAACCTATTGACTTCTGAATTAGGATCATCTCCCATGTATGATGGTTGAGTATGTGTACTGGTGTCCTCTCCCACGTATGATGGTTCAGCATGAGTAACGGGATCAAAATATTGGCCGATCAATGGTCCCGCGGCATCCATAACCAACTGCTCATATTGATTAAGGTTATCTCAATGACTACTGTCATCGTAATAATCACTCAGTGTCTGTCAGACTTTTCCATGACATTCCTAACATTCATAATCCTTCATGAATCCCTTTTTACACAAATAGATTCGACTAGTGCCGGATTCTTGAAATTTTAAACACCTACATTTGACACACGGACAACTGATCCAGGTACTTGAATTAGTTGATTGCGCCAAAGCAAATTGAATGAACTCTTCCAAACTCTTCAAGAATGTTGGAATTAGTTGTCTTTTCTCAGTTAGACGATTGTACATCCAACTCCTATCACGATCGCCTTCCATACTTCCCCAACCCAACCCTACATAAATATATACAGTGGGGATATACCCTAGTCCACAAAATAACATGTTGGCCAATACAACTGGCCACTTATGCCAACCAATTGTCACTTAATCAAGAAAGTGAGAAACAAACACATGCATTGAACTAAGAATAGATTCCAGCAAGCAACCAGAGAATGAGGATAGTACACCAGAAGATGGGAACAAATCCTTGTGATTATTTAAGACAATTTTATGAGGGTCATATTAAGGGCTAATGCAATTTTATAACATGGCATAGGATGAATTTGAAGTTTTATAATATATATGGGGTAAATCCATGTGATTATTTATTTAGGACAATATTATATAAGACATAATCAAGTTTATTGTATAACTTGTTAAGGATAGTTTTAAATCAAAAAATTAAATGAGATAATTTTTAAAAAAATATTTAATGAGTTATTTTTATAAGAGACTAAATCAACTAACTAATTTCACTAATTTTTATCATACATAAAAATTTCATTATTCCTTAAAGTCACATCTTCCTCCTACTTTACATTAATTAATTAATTCTCTTATCCCTAAACATCACTTCTCAACACTTCACTTTTCTCATTTCAACAACATCCTATTTATAGATTTATGTATCATTACCAACTAATACAAGATCATAATTTTCTCACACAATTTTTTCACTACACAAAATAAACCATTAAAAAACAATGCAAGATTAATATTCTCACTAATCACATCCAACATAAATGATTTAATTCACCAATGGAATACTCATTATCGTCAAAAACAATAAAACACCCAACATTAGCTTTCAGAATTTCCAACAAGACAATTTTACCAATTCAACATGTAAACTGGAAATGGAAAAATAAGAGAGAAGAGAAGGAGCTTACCGAAAATGGAAGGGGAGCCGGCGACCGGAAAGGGAAGGGGAGGAACTGACCAGGCCAAGGGGAGGAGGAGACCACCGCACCGGAAGAAGAACTCACCAAAAACAGATGAAGGTCGCGATGAGGAGGCGGAGGGGTAGAAAACTGAGGAGGAGGAGGATGGTCGGAGGGGCGACGGCGAGGAGGAGGGCCAGAGGTTCGCGGAGAAGTACGAGGGGACTGAAACTTCGAATGAATGAGGAGAAAATCGTGCATGAGGAGTTAAAGGGGGGAGATTTGCGACAGAACATGAATTCGTTGCAAATCTCCCATTTGGGACGGATTCGAAGAGTCCGTCGCAAACCGACGGAAAAAATTCCGCCAGTTTGCGACGGACTCTAAAGTCCATCGCAAACTTGTGACGGACTATGATCCGTCGCAAACCGGCGGAGTTTTCTCCACCGGCTTGCGATGGACCACCATTTCCGTCGCAAAAAGTTCATTTTTGCAACGGAATTTAAATTTCATTGCAAACAACCCAAAATTTGTGACGGGAAAAATTCCGTCGCAATTTAACTCTTTTCTAGTAGTGCTTTATGGCAAATTTATTTCCTTTAATAGAGATGGAAATTCTTCATTTTGCCTCCAAAAACTTTACAAGTTGCAGGTGTGCGATTGATGAAATCCTCATGAGTGGGTGGTTTTTACTTCAGTACATCGAGTTCTTCATTAGTTAAGTATCTCTATTTTTAATTAGTTTTTACTAAAAATAGGGAAACTTGCTATTTTCTCAAGTTTCAACCATTAAAGAGAAATAGTGATATTTGGTGATGCTCTGATATATGATGAGACTGTTGAGTCTTTTGAATGGCTTTTTGAAACTTTTTAGGAAACACACATAAGGAAAAAAAATGTCATTTAATATGTTTACTGACCCAAATGCTGCAATGGCATGAGCCTTGAAAGAAGTAATGCCAAATGTAAAGCATGGTTTGTGCACATTTCATATTAATAGAAATGCGGTGAAACATCTTAGGAACTTATTGAAGGATGACTTTCACTTTTTAGGCAAATTTAATTGGTGCATGTATCATTATGAGGAAGAATTAGCATTTGAGGAATCTTGGAAAGCATTATTATCAAAATACAATGTAGTAGATAATCCATGGTGTATGTCCATTTGTGAGTTAAAAGAAAAAATGGGCAGCATGTTATATGAAGAATTCAAAGACTCTTGGTATGAGAAGCTTGCAGCTTAGTGAAAGTATCAATTCATTTATAAAAAGTTGCACAAATCCTGAATTGAAGATTAATCAATTCTTTTAAGTGTTTGATCAGGTTGTTGTGGCAACTACGGTTTAATGAATTGAAGAGTGATTTCAACTCATGACAGAAGCTACCAAAGTTAATTTTGAAGGGTTCATCTATGCCGCAAAAACTTTCTCAAATTTACACTCCAATTTTTGACTTATTCCAACAAGAGTATGACTTGCGTGACGTTACTTGTATAAAAGAAAGAAAAAGTACGAATGATAAATGCAGATGAGGATGCAATTATATATGATTATGTCATCACAATGGTTGACAATAATGGACAATGGAGATTGACATTTGAGCCATCAAGAGAGGAGGAGGAAGCTACCATAACGTGTAGTTGTAAGAAATTTGAACAATGAGGAATTTTATGTTGTCATGCACTGAGGATATTATATGGCCAAGAGGTGGACAAGAGAAGCAAGGTATGGTCTGGTGTGGTGTATGATAATAAAGGAAAGGAAATTGAGGTTGATCCTAAATTAGAATTGCTCAAATTGATATAAGGAAACTGTCAACCTTACCACGAGTCACCTCATAATACTCCTCAAAACGCTCACGCTTTAACTCATAATTATCACACTTAAGAACAAACATTTTGACAGATTTCAGATCGACTAAGTTGAGCGTAGCGTCTACAAATTGAAGGAAGGATTCATAACGACCAAAAATTAGATCGTGAAACTCAAGCTTGGGAATGGAATGCCAAAGAGATCTCCACCTCTTGGACAAGACGGATGTTGCAACTACATCTTTGGTTTCAAGAGATTTAGAAGAGAGAATATGCAGAAGCAAATCGTCCCGTAAATGGCTAATCCTATCCCTCATTTTTGTTTCTCCGCCTCAGCTTTCATTTTGAAACAAAAGATGAAGTGAAAGGTTTTAGTTGAAGCCCTCTGGAGAGGAGGAGACAAAGCAAGAAATGGGGGAGAGAGAAAAAAGAAAGGGGCTTAAATTGAAAGATTGAAAGAGAGAGAAAAAATGACAGAGTAGGTAATTTAAAAATTCAAAATGAAAATGCTATGCACGAAGCCCAACGCGACCCACACTGTTGAGCCATTACTATTGAAATAAACAGTGATCTGTTAGAGGATGAACAGTGTACGTACGGCTTATTTTCCTATTGCTATTTGTTATTAAGTATATATTGATGATGATGATCTGAACAAGGTTTTTTTTTTCCTGATTTGATGGTGTTATGGACTCATATATTGGGCCAGTCAGTTACCCGGCCCAATAAGAGGACTTGCAGTAAAACACCCATTTAATCAGGTAAATGGTTCACCGCTACTCCATCGTGTCTGTTATGCAGGATCGTACAGGTAGTGGAGCAGGTGTCTGCAGAACGTGGGGCGCATAATGGGCGATGGATAGGTGCATTTGCATGGGAGTGAAACCCTAGGTAATCTCTATAAATAGGAGATTACCCACCAGGTGCACAGGACCTTCTCTATTCCATTGTTTACAATTCAGTCACACAGTGCACACACCCACCCTCAGGCGAATCGCCATTTCCGTGTAGCACCGTGGTCTGAGTTCACTCGTTGATATCTCCTTCATAGATATCACCGAGTTGAAGCCTTCTTCTTGATGTTTAACTCTTAAGCATCTTAGAAAGGCCTATTGATCCTATATTAATACCCCTAGCTTGTTAAAGCTAGACATCTGTGTTCTATACCAGAACATTGGCGCCGTCTATGGGGAATCGGTAAATTTTGATTCCTGTGACCAAAGATGGTCAATAATTCCAATTCCCAACTGCTAAACGAAGAATCATGGAGTTTTGCAATTAGGGTTTGTGAGGTTAAAAAATTCTGATGTTTAAAGGGTTCGTGGGCCAGTTCAACTCGTCGGTGTGAATCCCTGAAGCTTTTTTCTATCACACTTTTAATTCTTTGGCATCTAGTTCTCGGGATAAGCAAGACGCTCAGGCAGAAAGCCATGGAAGCCCAAAGAAGACGCTTTCCCTGAGAGATTCGCCATCTTCTCCAAATTATTTTGCTCGAATCCAAACGGGTGAAGGGGGCCAAAATAGTGGCAAATGCAAAAACCTCAATTCCAACCCGTTGGATAAGGACGCCTTCAAGGCTTGGACTAAAGATGTGCAGGAGTGCAAGGGTTTTTATCGATTGAAGATGCAAAGCCGGGGTGCTTCAAGCACAGTGCCGAGATGCAAAGCCGGGGTGTTTCAAGCACAATGCCGAGATGCAAGCCGGGGTGCTTCAAGCATAGTGCCGAGATACAAAGCTGAGATGCTTCGTTATGCATGTCAAATATTTAACACAGTGCCGAGATGCAATGCCGGGATGCTTTGCCGGATATTTGAATGAACGCCATAATGCACAGTACATGCTTGTGTGGTAAGCCGAGATGAAGGCATTCATCAAGGGTATTACTCTCTTGAACCGAGATTCCTGTGAGTATATGATATCTTTCTTGGTTTCCTAGTTTTTAAGCACGTGTGCGCAGTGATGAAACTGAGGATCACGGTTCGGCCTCTTCTTTCTAAGGCAACGTCAGGCTCCCTTCATCCACTTCTAACCGAGATATATCCAGGTATGAATTGTTAGAGCCCGGTTTGAATTGTTAACTTCATCCGGGTTGCAATGAGCGTGGGTGAGAACCATGCTCCATCTGAGTTACAAGTAATGTCGAGATGCCTCAAAATATTCAAAATGAATTCACTTTCCAACTCTGCCATGGTCCAGTCATTTGAAAGAAAATGCCGAGGTGTACAATTGACACTGTTCTGAGATACCATTATGCAGAGATTGGAGATGCTTGAGAAGCCGAGATACCCAGGATCCAATCTGAGATTCCATGTGTGTGTGTGTGGATCGAGATAAATGAAGGTGGCACTCTCCAGAATTCCACTGCAGAGATGCAAATTTCTAAAAGGTCTTGAGATGCCGAGATGATGAGGAGTAGAAGTTCTCCACTTATGCAGTCGAGGTGTGTTTTAAAGATCTAAATCCTGAGGTTGTTAAAGGAATCTCTATGGAACTATTAAATCATGTGATACTGAGATGGTGATATCCCGTGATGTTGAGGTACCGAGATAGTTTAAGGTTTTTATCAGAAAGCCGGTGTGCACATTCCCCGGATGAAGGCCCAAGTTAGGGCGGGTCGGATCCTCCGTCGGATGCAAATCCAAGGTTTGGAATCTTAAAGGGGAAAGAGGTCGGTTGTGTTTCTTTGTTTTCGGCAAGGTACAATCAAAGTCGCCATGGAAGGTTAAAGCGTAGCGACCACGACTTCGATTCGCAATACCGTGAATGCAATCTGTTTTCAGGAAGCTGCTTTTGCTATTTTACATGAATGCAACAGGAGGGACAAACATCTCATGCTTCATGAAGTGGGGTTTTCTCCAGGTATTTTGAAATGGATTTATGATTATCATGCATTTATTTCAAGTGACAGTTATAGCCCACTTTGTGATGGTAATTCATGCTTGGATGCTGGTAAAACTAACATAAGTGTAGGCTAGAAGATCGACCAGAATAGTGAAAGTAAATTCCTGTGCATGAGGAAAATTCGTTTAAATCATCCACTGTAAGTGGGTTTACCAAAATCTGTAGTGAAACAGATCAAGAAGGAAAATCCTATTTTGATGAACCACTTTCCTGAAATCTTAGAGGTGACACATGGAAGCACATGGAACTTGACTTTGGTGTGTTTGCATTCCTAGATTGGAAACTTGGATGGGACATGAAAATATGGGAGATGAGTTTAAATGTAGTCAAATCTGATTGCGAGGAGCTTGTTGGACGGATCCTTGACAATTCAGATGCGGTCTCCAGGGTTCAAGGAATCTGTGGGAGATAACCTCGAGCTGCTCATCTTCACCCTCATGCAGCACCATATTTTTTAATTCCTAAGGTCAATAATCTTAAGGAGCATATTGTTTTTCCCAGCAATGAACTACCTTATTTGTATCAAGGCTTTAAATTAGTACCTTAAAAGGTCTCTAGAAACACAACTGGCTAACAAGCACTTGAAAGCCATGGCCTCAATTTTGAGGGTTACTTTTATTGGGTTTCAATTGGTACCTTAATTGGATGCACAGTTTTACTTAACGAAGGTTGTGCACATAAGCCATTTCATTCTAGCAATTATAAAAATCTGATTGTGTTTATTGCAATTACTAATGGGTATGCCATGCATGGTATGAATGATGAAGCACGTGAAGCTCGTCATCTTCTATATTGTCTGCTTGTAGTCATGTGGCCTTGTACATGACGGATTGAAGAAATTTTATTCAATAGAGAACACCCATAAAATCTCCATGACATGGAAAAGATTTCCATTAATCATCTTGGGTTGTGCTTCTCAAGTGGATTTGTATGATGGGACTACATCTTTCCCTGAAATTACAAGTATTCTAGAAACAATACGATTTATCTGGGCAAATATCCAAATGCTTGAAGAACTTTACTGTGACAGTTCAAGAGAGTCTATCAACAATTCTAGTGTCTTTATGTATCCAATAATGGATCAGCACTTTTTCTATCAATGTGATATAAATGCGTTGCTCACGTGGAAGGGTCGTTTGCATGAGAGTTTGGACATTATCATTGGCATTTTTCATGCATGGTAATGTTGAGCTTGCCAAACTACCCTCAAGACATATTCTTGAATTAGACTCACAAAATTCATAATATTATGTCTTGATATGTTGAGGCTGAAGTATGGGCAATACCTGGGAAGGTTGTTATGCTTGGCAGAGTTGAACCACTTGAGCGTAGTTTATCGCGCAAAGGAAGCTCAAATGGAAAATCTGCACAAGAAGAGCCTCATGTTTTTCAAGGGGTTGCCCAACAAAAATGCATGCAGCAAGGGTCTGTAAACCTCTTGATAAGGATGATGAAGACGTCATGCAAGAGTTTGAAAAATTGGCTCTAAATTTTGATCACAAGACCTTTGCTATGGCAATAAGCCGGGAAAATCCAAGAAAAAGGTGATTGAAAAATCCGGGATTCCTTAAAGTATTGCTAGAATTACAAGAACCAAGTTATTGGAATCAAATTCTTTCCGTATATCTACGGGTGTTGGAATGGCTTTATGCCTTGAACATGAGATGGTCAATTATTCCTTGGTTGATTTGAATACCTTTAGGAATAAGGATCCTGGTGCATCAAGTCCTTTGAATCCAAATGTGTCTACTAAACCAATGCTATAGCCAAAATATCAATGAGTGGATGGCATATCAATTCTGGCTTGTGGAAAAATTAAGTGGATTTTTGCAAGCTATAGACCCACATTTCCGGCAGAAGCTTGCAATGAGTGGATGGCATATCCATTAATTTTGTCTTGCTGTGCTATACTCACTGTTAAGGAAAACTCTATTCCTGATTATTTTTTGAGGAAATTTGGGGAGGAGTTTTTTGCAATTTCCACCCTCAATGTTCCTAATGCCAGTTCACAGAACAATTAGTTGATTAAAGGCAAAAAGGAACCCGGCTCCAAAAATAAAAGAAAGCAGACCTGGTTCTAACTGAATCTAGATAAAATCTGGGCCAGGTATATCTTAAAGTTCCTTAATTGGAATTATCTAAAATTTTGAAGGCGGACTCGGTAAAACTGAATATAGTCTAAATCTGATATCCGTATGGAGTCCGTCCCTACAAAAGGGATGAAGACGGAGACCCGGTGTAAACTGAATCTAGTTGAAATCTGGGATCCGTGTGTAGACGGCTATGTCGCCAAGTCTATAAACATGTAGGAATCAGAGGTACATAAACCCGTTTCCGAAAATCATGTGGAAGATAAACATGTAGGAATCAGAGGTACATAAACCCGTTTCCGAAAATCATGTGGAAGATAAACATGTAGGAATCAGAGGTACATAAACTCGTTTCCGAAAATCATGTCAGAGTTAAACATGTAGGAATTTGAGGTACATAAACCCGTTGTCAAAAAATCATGTACAAGTTAAACATGTAGGAATCTGAGGTACATAAACTCGTTTCCCAAAATCACGTTCGATTTAAACATGTAGGAATCCGAGGTACAAAAACTTGTTTCCAAAAATCATGTACAAGTTAAACATGTAGGAATCCGAGGTATATAAACCCGTTTCCAAAAATCATGTCAAAGCTAAACATGTATGAATCCGAGGTGAAGAAACCCATTTTCGAAAATCATGTCAAAGCTAAGCATGTAGAATTCATGGTAAATAAACCGGTTTTCGAAAGTCATGTCCGAGTTATACATGCATGAATCGAGGTGCACAAACATGTTTTAATGAATCATGTCAAGTTTAAGTTTTAACCCGGATTGGGGGCGATTAATTTTAATGTCAACCTGGATTGGGGGGCGATTCATTTTAATGACAACCCAGTTTGGGGGGGAAAGTTCATAAATGCATATACATGCCGATGTTGAATTCTTGGTAAAGAAACTAGTTTTCCAAAATCATGTCCGAAGATAAACATGTATGAATCCGAGGTATACAAACCGGTTTAAACTGAATCTAGTTTAAATTAGGGATCCTTACAAAGTTTTAAAGCCGGACCCGGTTTAAACTGAATCTAGTTTAAATTAGGGATCCTTACAAAGTTTTAAAGCCGGACCCGGTTTAAACTGAAGCTAGTTTAAATTAGGGATTCATGCAAGGTTTTAAAGCCGGACCCGGTTTAAACTGAATCTAGTTTAAATTAAGGATCCGTGCAAGGTTTTAAAGCCGGACCCGGTTTAAATTGAATCTAGTTTAAATTAGGGATCCGTGCAAGGTTTTAAAGCCGGACCCGGTTTAAACTGAATCTAGTTTAAATTAGGGATCCGTGCAAAGTTTTGAAGCCGGACTACAGTTAAAATCTGAGCTTCTATGTAAAGTTAAAACCTGAGTTCCCTGTGGAGAGCTAGGTTAAACTATCAATGCATCCCGGCATCTCAGAGACCTGAACCACCGCGCTGGGGGGCAGTGGGTTGTTAGTGGAAAAGCATGATTATCAATAGCCGAGATTAAGGCAAACCAGAACACAACATGAAGTATTTTCCATTCAACATGATTTGCTTACATGTTATTAAATGCAGGAATATAGACCATGATCCTGGGAAAATCGCTACGAAAGCAAGCAAGGGATCTTATTTCTTCTCAAACAACCCGGATAAGCTGGATATATCTTAGCCAAATCCGCGTTCAAACAATCAATGCATCCCGGCAGCCCAAAGACCTGAACTACCGGGCTGGGGGCAACTGTTATGGACTCAAATATGAGGCCTACTCAAGGTGTGGCCCAACAAGAGGCAACCAGTATTACACAGATGTAATGGCAGAACATTTGGACTTAGAGGCACAAGAGGCCCAACAGTCCAAACCCTAACTCTAAGGTACACTCTATAAATAAAGGGTAAACCCTAAGGTACACATCTTCTAAGCTCTCTCTCGTTTACAATACTGCCTACACTGTGCACACACCCCACCCCCTTTGGCTGTGTACAGTGATCTTCTATTCTCAAAGGTATCTCATCCATGGATACCTAAGAGGGAGCTATTCACTACTACAAAATATGGATACTACTACCCTAAAAGACGTCCCTTTTTAAAAAAGGGAAGTAAAAAGTGAAGGAGGTGGCATTCTCGTAATTATTTACTTGTTTTTGAGACTTTAGACGACCTAAATATTAATTTAGGACGCCTAAAATTTTTTTTGATGTCCTAAATATATTATAGGACGCCTAAAATTTAATATTTGGCGCAATTTAGAAAATTTGGGAAATATTTTAGCCCGAAATCTTTTTTTGGCGACCTGAACAAGCTTCAGGTTGCCAAAACATTTTTTTTGGCGACTGAACAAGGTTCAGTCGCCAAAAATTTTTTTGTGACGACCTAAACAAGGTTTAGGTCGCCAAATATTTGGCGCCATTTAGGATTTTTTTGGCGCCGGAAAATTCTTGAAAATTGACTTTAAACAACCTAAATGTTAATTTAGGTCGCCTAAACTTTTTTTGAGACTTTAGACAACCCAAATATTAATTTAGGTTGCCTAAAATGAAATATTTGGTGCCATTTAGGATTTTTTTGTCGCAGGAAAATTCTTGAAAATTGACTTTAGACAACATAAATATTAATTTAGGTTGCCTAAAATGAAATATTTGACGCCATTTAGGATTTTTTTTTTTTGGCGTAGGAAAATTCTTGAAAATTGACTTTAGACAACCTAAATGTTAATTTAGGTCGCCTAAATTTTTTTTGAGACTTTAGACAACTCAAATATTAATTTAGGTCGCCTAAAATGAAATATTTGACGCCATTTAGGATTTTTTTGGCGCCGGAAAACTCTTGCAAATTGACTTTAGACAACCTATATATTAATTTAGGTCGCCTAAAATGAAATATTTGGCACCATTTAGGATTTTTTTGGCGTAGAAAAATTCTTGAAAATTGACTTTAGACAACCTAAATGTTAATTTAGGTCGCCTAAATTTTTTTTGAGACTTTAGACAACCCAAATATTAATTTAGGTCGCCTAAAATGAAATATTTGGCGTCATTTAGGATTTTTTTGGTGCCGGAAAATTCTTGAAAATTGACTTTAGACAACCTAAATATTAATTTAGGTCGCCTAAAATGAAATATTTGGCGCTATTTAGGATTTTTTTTGTCGTAGGAAAATTCTTGAAAATTGACTTTAGACAACCTAAATGTTAATTTAGGTTGCCTAAAATTTTTTAAGACTTTAGACAACCCAAACAATTATTTAGGTCGCCTAAAATGAAATTTTTTAATTTTATTTATCCCTTCTCTCCTCTCGCACTGGCATTTAATTCCCCACGTACGCCTTCCTCTTCTCATTTTTGATCTGCACATACGCCTTTCTCTTCTCTCCTCTACACCTCATCTTCTCTTTCGATCTATTCCTACTCCTTCAACACTCTTCGATCTAGCTAGGCGAGGAGAAGGCGGCCAGGAGACGACGGTGAGGAGACGATGGCGAGGAGACCGAGCAACGAGACGCGGAACCGCACTTCGGAACAAGAGTCACCATCGATTTCATCCAAAACGCCGCCGCGGTAAGTATTTTTCCGGATCGACTCTTGTTGATTTTTTAGATCCGAGAGGGCACCAATTTTTGCAGATCTAGAAATGGAGCCTTGCCTAGATCCGGATTTTGGAAATTTGGTGGAAGAAGCTCGGGAGCGAAAAATGGTGTATATATTTTTTGTTGGCGTTACTTTCTTTGTTCTTGAATTTGAACTTGTTTGTCGATATAAGAATGTAACTATGAATTTTGGTGGCGATAATATAATATTGGAATCTACGAATCTATAGTTTCTCCTTTGGTTTTTTATTGTTGATTGCTAATGTGTTGTTCTTTTGGTATTACGGAATAATATTGATTGTTGATGTGTTTTTCTTGCTCGTTCTTCTTCCAATTCACGGCCAACCCCCAAACCGAGGTTTGGAGGGTTTTTTTTTAAAAAAAAATAACAATATAAGGCGACACGAATTTAAATTCAGGTCGCCTTAATAAGCGTCTGAATTTTATTCGGGACGCCAAAAAGTCAAATTTTTTTACTACCCCGTCGAGACGTCCCTTTGGAAAGGGACGTTAAATGGGTCTTATTTAGGTCGTTTTTTGGTTTTTTGTAGTAGTGATTTGATCTTATATCAACATCTTAGTCCTTTATGTTGACATCTCGTGTTCTTATGCCAGAACAGATGGCTTCTTCTTCAAGTATTGAGCGAAGTGGTGGAATGCAAGATGTGAGCTTTGAGGATAATACTTTTTTCCTAATATATATATTATCACCTAGTATTGTGTTTAGTTTCATGATTCTCCTTCCTAACATAAAAGTGGTACCTTTAAAACTTGAATTCGAGATACGATTAGACCAATTCTATATTAGTTTTCCGAACAATAATTTTACTAGTGTAATCTAAAAGCATCATTTCAATTATTATTGAAATTTTAGATATCCACGATGGAGCTGTAGGATGGTGAATTGATTTTCCCCCTTTTTTTCCAATATGTTGTGTTCTCTTAATCTTTCAAAGTTAAATACATTCGAATCCCAAAAACTATATTTATTGAGAGAAGAAAAAAACTTTACACCCTCTAAACCTTAAAAAATTTGTACACTTAATCAAATAAAAAATGTATAATATACCAACAATTGGTTGGTTGAGGTGATAAGCGATATCACCCTGAAAGTAGGAAAATACAAGTACAAATCCCAAGACACACATTTATTGGAAGAAGATAAACCAAACATGTTACTCTCATACATATGAAAAGTGTATAACATGCTGAGAGGTCATAACAATCAAAGAATTGAATTGTTGCGGCCGGAAAAAGGGCATTTTGCCTTCTCTTTTCTTTTCGACTTGACAGGGGAATTCTTGTCATTAAAGAATATAATTTCTAATTAAATCTCTTTACCATATTAAGAATTTGTTAATTTGTTAAAGATGCGGGCCTAAACTTAATTTTTGATAGCTTAATTGGAATTTGCTTAAAATTGACCCCACAAGAAAACGAAAACACAAAAGAAATAACCGTCACTGCAAGAAAGGTTCTGGAGGGACCCATCCACTGAAGCAGGAAGCTGCCTTTCCCGGCCGCCGGCGAATCCTCTTACCGACGGCATTCACTTAGAGTGACTTTCCGGTGAAGTTTTCGTTTCTCTCCTGGGTACTATTTCATTCAAAACCCATCCCACTTCCCGAAGACATTCTCATTAAACATATTCCTCCATACCCATTTTCTTCTTTTGCTCTCTCGTTTCGTCTCTCGCTTTCTCTCTTGCTAGTTGCAGGCGCTGTATTTTGCTCTCTTGTCCATCTCTTACATTTTTATGATTTTCCCCTCCCCTATCAGCCAAATCGGAACTGTGTCTCTTTGGTTTTACCCTTGCCTGTTCTTTCTTATTTTTACTCTAGAAATCACATACTCTGTTTTGTTTTCATTTCTTCTTTGTCTGTTCTTGTGATTGGTTAATGGTCCCGCATGATATCGACTGCAATTTGTTTCCTACTAGAATCTTTTGGTAGAAGGTGGTTGCCTAGGACAAGAATGCGCTAAATTTCACAAGTGAGAAGAGAAAGGAATTCGAAACAGAAATATCTAATTACGTAGCTCTAAGTAACTTGGTGCTATTAAATGTGTTAAACTATTGCTGCATAAGGTTTGTTTAAATTGAGCTACAATTAAGCTGTATATTGGGCCCACCTGAGAATGGACGAATGCTTCGATTGAATAAAGAGATTCTGTACGTTGAATTGCTATTCAGTATTTTATGTGTTGTGTGTCATCCTTCGAGGTTGATTATAATGGAAAAGGAAAATGTAATGTCAAGAAACATGAGAATAAAATCAGTAACTAGGCGGGCACAAGTGTTATTACGCTTGGTCCTTGGACATGAGAGTGGAATTAAAAAAATTGAACACAGACTGTGAAAATAAGGCACTGAGCCCCAAGTAATCCATGATTTATGTGCTTATGAAGTGTATGGTAGAAGAAATTTTCGTGTGCGTGCTTGTGTGTGATAAAATCTTAGACCATAGGATAGGTTACTTGTTCGTATTTGATTTATTGAGTAGTGGGAGAAGATTACTTTTGTAGATTAATTTTCTTGGTTTGGTCTTCCCATTACTTGCCCAGTTGTACTTCAAAAGTAACAGATTGTGCTTAACATCTTGTATAAATAAATTGTTTACACCATCTTGATTTAAATAGACATGAAATAAAAGAGAAATCTGAATCTGCTGATGGACAACTATGAGCTATCCTATCTCTGATATGACTTACATTGCTAATTGCATAGCCTGTGATTGCCCTAACTTTGAATTGTGGTTATTCTCAGGTTTCTATCACTGTAATACATGGGGTCTTCAGCTGAAGAAGAAGAAGAATATGCTGCATTCCTAGAGAAGATTAAACGGACAATTTACTTTGACAACCTTTCACCACAAGTTACTGAATCTGTTTTGATTACTGGGATTGGTCAGTTTGCAACTGTCAAAAGTGTCAAGTTTATTCGCAACTACAATGAACCAAGCGACATGCCACTGTGTGCATTAGTGGAATTGGATTCTCCTGCTAAGGCCAAAGAAGTGATATCGGTGACATCACATCGTCCTTTCATGATGTGTGGGATGCCAAGGCCTGTAAGGGCACACCGAGCTGAATTGGAAATGTTCAATGATCGCCCCAAGAAGCCCGGCAGAAAGATAGAATGCCGATGGTTGAAGCCTGATGACCCTAATTTTAAGGTGGCACAGGAACTGAAGCAACTTACACTCAAACATACTGCCGAAGCTACACGCTTTATGGAAGTGAGTTCATTCCTCTTTATTTTTCGCTAATTCCAGCAATGTGAGAATTAGCCAACAGGAGTAAATATCAGGAGTATCTTATTTACCAAATTAAGTTATTTGCTTGTCATATGTCATTGATACATATGGTAGTTTTCAAGTTTTTCTCTAGATTCTCACTTATGTCAACGCTAATATATTATTTGTGTCCCATTTGTTTCTGTGGTTTCTTTGTCTATGAAGCAATTAGCAATAACTTAATTGTTGGATGATTGTTTTAGTTACTTGCGATTCTGTGGGAAATATCACTGGAGATGGTGAAGTAATGTGAGTTTTACGGCAGTTATATATAATTTTACTCAACCCTTACTGGTGTATTATTGGAGTATTAGAGTAATTGACATGATATTAAACTTCAGGTACTGAAGTGAGTAGTGAAAATACCAGGGCTGAAAGAATTGTCGAACATTAACAAAATCTTCTGGGAACATATAGTATTCTTGTTCCCTGAGAACTTAGAAAAGAATAAAAAATTGAGACACTGGTTGATATTGGTGCCCATTGTACAGAAACCTTTGATACTTATGTTAACTGTACTCAAAACATGAAACCAGCATCACCAACTTCTGTCATTGTGTTGATTGCCATATTCCTTAGTTGCCTTGGCCTTTAGTCTGCAAGTTGGAGACTACTCATTTTCATGTTCAAAGGACCGCATTAACTGTTGTCACATAATGCCAAATATATTCCCTCTAGCCCCATTTTCCAATTAGTGAGAGAATATGATTGAAAGAGAAACTTGTCTGTATGAGAGTTGAAGAGTTCATACTACTCATTTGATAGAGAAAACATTATTTTAGTTTATATGCAGGCTAACACATTTTTCTTTTGGCTGAACACTAAATCATTCATTTGGAAGATCTCTATAAATCTGTGGTACTGTTTCTACAACATCAAAGAGATGCTTTAACCTATGGCTGGATAATAGTTGTTATAAATGAGCATGCAAAATACTTAAAGTGAGAAACAAAATATTCTAAAGCAGGTTTCATTTTGTAGCTACAACTAAAAGCAGAAGAGGAGCTTCATAAGCAGCAGACAGACAAAGTTAAGGACCAATATGGCAAGTTAAAGAGAATCGAAAGCATTATGGCTGATGGAACTGTCAAACGTTTGGCACGCCACTATAATCTGCATCTTCCAGATAATTGAAGGGGTTTTGATGAGAACCCTGCAAATAGTTTTCTATTTTTAGCTTTAGACGAGCATCTACCTCTAAATCTAGGTAACATATCTCATATATGGGTACATGTTATGTTGTAATCCGTGTCAGACATCCGTTTATACGGTCTCGCATTAGGGTATAGAATGATGATGAGACGATATTTTGAAAAGGATAGAACTGCTACAACAGATATACTTCAACTTTTTCTCATTTTATTGGGGAAATTCATCAAAATAGCAACTTTTAACAAAAATTGTACTTAGAACAATTTGAAAAATATTTACCAAACTAATGCAGTCAAATATGTAGTTTGACTAACGCACTAGTGGCGTTAGGACTTCTGATGCCACTAAGTAGTGGCGTTAGACTGCCTGATGCCACTAGTGGCGTCACACCAAGTGATGCCACTAGTGGCGTCTTTAAGATGCCACTTAAGTGGCGTGAATTTTTTCAAAAAAAATTATAATTATATTTAAAATTATAAATAATAATTCTAGTTAATTATAAATAATAATTTTAATTAATAATTAAGGAAATTAAAATATTTAAAATTTATTATAAACCTTAGGATACAAGACTAATTAGTAAATTAATTAATTAGTGAATTTATTATAAACCTTGAGATAGATGGCTAATTATTTAATATTTTGTACATTAATAATATGATATATAAATTGTAAAATATTATTAGCTAAATTTAATTAAAGAAATTTGTGAGAATAATAATTAGTGAATTAATAAAAATATTTTTTGAAATATGTTGTATATTATTATTTATAGAGTACCCTAAGATAGATAAAATAAGCTTAAATAGAGAATAATAATTAGTCAAATAATTAATTCACTAATGTTAGAGAATAATTAATTAGTGACTTAATAATGTATTGTGTTATTGTAAATTTTTATCAGTCAAATGATGATCCACGCCCGCAATCACTAATTGGTCAAATGATGATCCACGCACCGCAATCACTAATTAGTCATTTATCTTAAAGTTTATAATAAATTCACTAATTAATTAATTTACTAATTAGTCTTGTATCCTAAGGTTTATAATAAATTTTAAATATTTTAATTTCCTTAATTATTAATTAAAATTATTATTTACTCTTTTTATTATTTATAATTTTAAATATAATTATAATTTTTTTCTTAAATTCACACCACTTAAGTGGCATGAATTCAATTCAATTCGCCACTTAAGTGGCATCCAATTCCCCACTTAAGTGGCGTCTTAAATAAGATGTCACTAGTCGCATCAGTCAAACGATATGTTTGACTGCATTAGTTTGGTAAATGTTTTCCAAACTGCTCTAATTAGGTACAATTTTTGTTAAAAGTTGTTATTTTGGTAAATTTCCCCATTTTATTGAGATTGATTTTTGACAAGAATAGTTGTTCTTGTAGTGTACTGCCTCTGCAATATGAAGCACCTACAAGCCAGAAACTTGTCCATGATCACTCAATCTATATTTTATGTTTTGGAGACCAACAGTAAATAAATTTGACTATCCCCTGTCTGTATAGTTATCCCTATTGTCCCTCAATAGTTTTTCTTCACTTTCAATCAGTAATAGCTGCAAAAAGCAGCTCATTCCAGATATCTGTCAGCCCGGCGACGCACCAGTGGGTACAGTCCATGCCCTTGAATCCATTGTAAGAACTAGGGTGTGAATCTTTTCTGAGCTGTGACAGAGTTGTTATGTTAAGCAGATGAACAGGTTTTGTGATTTTCTTCAACACATCCATCACCACAAATGCTGCAGGAGGCAAACCGCCTGGGTAAGTTGATCCACTCATTGGCTCTGTTTCCTTTGCACAGTTTGTCTCTTCTGGGTGATTCCAATCTGATCCACTATATTATATGTCGCATGTTTAGCATAAGTCTAGTTAGTATGTTGCTAATAAAACTGATCTTTCAGCTTTGAATTAGGTTTATAAAAGACATAGTGTGAAACTTACTTGTAATGAGAAGGTGAAACTCCTTGATAAAGTACTTTGCTTTTGGTTGTGTCTACCTCTGAATTCACCCAATTAGCCCAAGTTGTCAGACCCTTCTGAAATGCAGCCATACGATCCATGTCCTTGAGTATCTTGCCATCCACTTGAACGTAATCCCATCTGCATCAGATAATATCCATCTTACTAGTCTTATTTTTACATGTTGATATAGGTTATGTGTTTTCTCAACTTCTCCTGAAACCTAACAGTTATCTGTGAATTGGCTGGGTGTGTTTGGAATTTTCTTTTACTTGTTAGAACACAGTTAAAAAATTATCTTTGTGAGTGGTTGGGTAATACCCAAACTGCGGTTTCAGAAACCTTTTTCTGTAAGCCGAGACAAAACTCATCTCACATCTTTACCTCATAAATCGTAAAAGCTATTCTTTAAATAAAGAGAGGTGTTCCTTGTGCTCAGATCCTTTTTTAGAAGTCATAGTCTTATGGGGTATTAAGTTATATAGGAGTTTGTAGAATCATACGGTTGCTTTGGTCCTCTACGGTACCACCAGTGCCAAGTGTTGAAGACCAAAATGTCCATGTTCTTCCATATATCTCCACTCTTGAGTGAGTCAAGCTTTAAGACTCGACCAATCTTCTCCTCTTCAATGTCAACCAAGTACAGAGAATGAAATACACTCACAGAAACACCATATTCCTGCAGGAGAAAGCCCCAATTGCTTCAAATTGTAACATAAAAACAGGACCCACAAACATAAATGACAATCCTGATTCATGAATATGTGGTAATTCTGCATTTTTGTAGTTCTGAAAGATAAGGTAAACTATGCAAATATCCTTTTAAGTGCTGTTGAAATCACACATACACCACCTCTTTAATTTCATTATTTCAAAATATTCAAACTTATCTTAAAAATAAAAAAGAAAGGTGTGCATATTTTCAACAAAACTTAAACAAGGTCATGTAATTTATGCTTGTTTTAAGGAAAAATTTGTAAAGGTTTTGAAAATAGATACAAGTTCTGACATTGTAGCAGAACTAAGGATAAGCCACTGTAAGTTATATATTTAGGCTTTTATGAGTGCTTTGCATGAGTTTGAAAATATATAAAAAGTGGATTAGAATTTACATATTTAGGATGTATCTCTAGATATGGAAATAGCTTAGGAACCTGGAAAGTAACATTAGTGATAGGTTCATTGGTCTGCTGTAGAATTTCAGATTGAGGTACTGCAGAATGAAGCAAGCAGACTAGTGATTGCCACTGGTTTAGACTCAGAGAGTCACCAATGAACATTATGTTCTTCCCCTTCATTTGCTCCAAGAAACTTTTCCCATCAAATCTGTAAAAATCAGTACTCTACATTAGCAAACAAAATGCTCATGTATCTCAGACTATTATTACATTTTAATTCAAATCTTCCCCAGAGTCCTGATTACAAGTTGGAGCTGGAGGTTTCATAGTTAATGAAATTATTTTGGGTTGGGCAGAATAGTTAATGTTAATGGTGTATCTACACAATCTCTTTGGTCAAGTATATCTATATATATTGTTACAAAACAAAGTCTTATTCCACTTTGTAGGGTCGACTACATGAATGAATCGTATAATGTCATTGTATTCTATCAACAACTAAATCCTTAAATAAGTTGTTAACCAAGGTCTCACTCAGTGACTTCATTGAATATTCTCTTTAGTCTTCCTTTACTCCTTTTCATAAGATTTTATGTTGTGTAATCCACCTTCCTCACTAGCACCTCCAACAAGAGGAGTATAAAAAAATCAAGAGATTTGGACCAAGAAATTTATTATATATTGTTAAAACATATAGTAAATTTACAAGTAATGAATAGCAAGGAACTTTGATGTTTAAGGACCACATGCAGTTTAGTTGGGTTCAAGCTGTGAAGAAGATATAAGTTGTTGTCGTTAGTTGTACAAGTTGTTCACGTCGTCTCAAGACAAGTAACAAACTAACATTATTGACAAAGTGGCTTGATAGTTGTGTTTTTTTAAATTATTATTATTATTTTTTAGAAAAAAAAAAAAAAAAAAAAAAGGCAATTAGGTTGGTCGGTCATGATTCAATGTATATATTACACGTTTTGAGGAGCATAACATAAAGACGCTCCACCAATCCTACCTATTTTGACTTAAATTGCTCCGTATCTTTCTGAATATTTACAGATAATTCTGTGACGATTTTCTTAAGATTTTACGCAAAATAATATATAGAAATTCATTCTATTTATAAGTCATGAACATTACATCTCATCTTTGTGCAATAGTAATACAATATAGTTATAAAGTATATTCAAATAATCCTTAAATCTGCTTTGATAGTAATGTACTGTACATAATTAGGCTTGCATATAATTATCTACATAAATTTAGGAAGTCCAAATAATTTATTATTAAATTTTTAAGGTGAAGTTGAATTATAAAATTCTAAATTTTCAAAAGTTTCATGCAAGTCATTTAAAATAATGTATGCACACTTTTTCATAAGGATGAGGGACCATTGTCATAAGTTATCAAGCGGGGCATTAATTATATTTTTTTTAAAAAAATCCTATTTAAAGCTTAATGCAATTTTACTGTTTCGCTTTTCAAAAATATAGTTCATTATTTTAAATATGGGGTGAATTTAAAATATATATTATTTAATGATCTAACCACCTCTTCTAAATTTCAATAGGTTTAGTGGGGTAATTGGAAACACCTTGTAAATTGTAATAAGAAGAGAATGGATACACACGTCATCTTGCTCTTATGCAATTAAATTAAAAGCATGTTCGGATTAGGAAGTGCTTTCGTCTTTTACTTTCCTATCATTTTCTTCTCCTTTACCTTTCATCACTCATACATCAAAATTTAATAATAAATAATTATAGGTAAATAAATTTATAGAATATTATCATTAAAAAAATCATTTGTTTCTCCTATATTTGTAAACCATTCAAATTAAATTTATTTATGAAAAACCTCAGTTGGTTTGGGCCCCACCGGCCATCAGCATAGTGTGTGTGTGTGTGAGAGAGGTGTAAGAATGTTGGGGAATCATCATGTGAACCTAATCTTTATGGTCGCTTTAGCATATAAAGACAGACACGTGATACAACCAAAGGATGTTCCAAGCAGAAAACTTTTTTGTCACGGGAAAACCACCAAAGCTCTGTTTTATATATTTATTAATTATTAATTACTTAATAAACTTGTTTCGCTTATTGTAAATAAATAAATTACAATATTTTATATTTTATACTCACTGACGATTGGTAATTATTAGTTAAAGGGTATCACATGCTATTATTGATTATACGACCAAGATATAAAAAATGGGGTTCACATGATGTGAATTTGCAATTCCTAGTGACAACTAATCACTCTATGGCAATCTGTGGTCAACAAATTAATAATTGTCTTCAACTTTGTTTTTTAAATGAAAATCTCAAAACAAAATCTATTGGAATTTTAAAATATCAAATTTGATTTTTTTAAAAAATGTCAATTATTTTAAGGAAAAAATCTCAAAAAAAAAAAAATTACTATTGGAATTTTAAAATATCAAATAAATGATTTTTTTTAATAAAATCAGTTCTCAATTATTTTATTGTTTTTGTTAATCCTAATATTATTGTTGTTAACAAGATTTTAAGGTTCTAGTGGTATTTTATATTTTTATTTTTATTTTTTAAATCTCATCATAACAGTTTTTGAATAACTTGTCTCAATAATAAATGCTCAAAATAATTAAAAGCATGACTTTTGATTATTTTTTAATTATTATTTTTCCCTTTGGGGACATCAAATAAAATTGGAATGATAAAGAGAAGATTAACATCACCTAAGGATAACAAGCCCAAATTGAGAACTATTATTTCAAAAAGGGTTTAAAAAAAATAACCCAAATTTGCATATCCTTTAATTAAAATTAGGTAATTTTACTAAAAAATTTAGTCCTGAACTAATACCTGGAGACTCCACAATGATTAAACCATTTTATTTAGATTAGGGATTTGTAAATTTAGGATAGTTTCATGCTTTTATATTTTAAAAGAAAAAGATAAAGGAAAGAGATAATTAAAGAGATGGAAGAAAGAGTGAGTTGGCGGTTACCTTGGCAAGTCGCAGTGAGAAGGTTGCCACCGGAAACTGAGATAGAGCCGATCGGGACGGCCATACTTGAAGCAGTCGAACTCGCTGCGAATGTGATCGCACTTGGCTGAGTCGTACAGAGGATACGATTCATCCTTCACCCATTCTCCTTCATATCTATCACAAGATGATGACGACGACGATGCTCTTCGTCTCCATTGATTCTGATAATGGTGGTGGTAATGAAGAGCAACACCACCAGCACCACCTTCTTCAGTGCTCTCCACTAATAATAATGGCCACACCCAAATGAGGCCCAACAACCCCACTATCAAAATGCTTCTTCTTCTTCTTTTTTCTCGCTACCCATCTCTTCTCTCTCTCTCTCTACAGAGAGTTGTAGTTTTGCTGGTGGGAATTGAGAAATTTATAGGCTTTCTTCTTCCATAGGTACTCCTCTGGTCCTGTATACTCCTCCAGTCATTCTGTTCATTTTTTAAAATATTGTTTCAATATTTAATGAGTTTGTTTTATTTATACCCCTCATTATTATTATATATTGTATTAATTAAGAGAATGATAATATTTATGTTTAGTTTATTTCTCTTTTATTTTCCCCCTATTTGGGAAAAAAAAGTTTATTTTAAAATTTATTTATTATTTTTAATTAATTTTAACCATTTTTTTAAACCATAAAATTTGGTTATCGATTTCTTATAAATAGGATTGAAGGGAATATAAAGAGAGAGAGGAAATTTTTCTATCTTATTTATAAGTTAAAGAGAAAAAAAAATTATATGAATGTACAATTTTATTTTTCATTTATTCCTGTTGACTTTATATTTATGAGGTATAATATATATAAAATAAGGGTTTAAATTTTATATTATAGTTAATAAAATTATAGATTTTTCTTAGTCAATGTTGAAATCAGGAGTCGAGTAGTAGTGCTGGTAAGCTTAGCTGTCTCTGTATTTATAAATGTACCAGGTGAGCCGTGCTTGTTAGCTTAGCTGTCTGTGTATATATAAATGTCAGATTTGACTTTTTATGTTAAGTTTTGTGCTTATTCATTGTCATATTTATTGTTCAAGATATTACCAATAAATTCATTAATTAAAAGAATGCTGAATAAATCTCAAGGATTGTTCCTACTTAATGAGAAGCCGTTTAGTTTGCTTCCTTCCCTTATTTATTTATTTTCTTTTTGGTGCATGCACTTTATTATTGTTAAACTCGCGAGTTGATTCATTTATCGTTTTTACGATCCTAGCTTTCAAAAACGATGAGGCCAAAAAAACTCGCTTAGCGATGAAACATAGTTAAACTCACGAGTTTATATACCGAGTCTACCGTTTTTACGTTTTTAGCTTACAAAATTGTGTTAACTTACTTTTAAACTCGTGTTAACTTTTTTTTATTTTATCATACTCAACAATTTTATATAAACATATTATAGAAATTTCTTTGTTGAATATGATAAATGATGAATGTTGATGGATTTAATTTTAATTATTTTAGATTTAAAATATATGTAAATCAAATTTTTACCATTTTTATATTTTAATTATTAATTATACACTAGTAATACTTATTTAATAATAAAAGTAAACTCTTATGAGTTTACGATTCAAGTTTGCGATACTGAGTCAAAGTCATTTGTTAGGAGTTTACTTAAACTCGCGAGTTTGACAACCTTGATGCACTTCCCTAAATTAATTTTGTTTTTGTCCACCCGATATCCAGAGTTTTACCCTGCCTAATCCGGATCCGACCCGCGTCACACATCTGGCTATGGTGGGTGGGTCTCCCAACGGAGCTTTTCTGCATTTACAAGGCTCAAACTTGATACCTTACTTAAGTGACACAAACCGCTTACTACTTATGCCAACCTCCCATTGGTTCCCTAAATTAATTTAATTCTCTTAATTTGACACTTTTTATTTTCTGAGTAATATCTTGGGTTCATTTTCAAGAAAAATAGACGAAGGCCTGGTGCGAAAGCTGTTCAGGCAACCCTTAGAGGATTTATCTCTTATTCCAAGGTACTAGTACCTTGTTAGAAGAAATAGGTGATTCTTATTGTTCTTCTAGTCATATTTATAGGGTAGTGGGAAAAAAATATTTAGTCATAATTATAGGTCAAAGAGAAAAAAATTTTATATGAATGTATAATTTTTCACTTCATTTATTAGTGTATTGACTTTATTTCTCATGGGGTATAATGTTTTTTATTTGATCAGGCGCTCCTTCTTCAAGGCTCTAGGGTAAATATTCTCATATTTTTCAACAAATATGTTTTTCGCTATTCGGACTTATGTTCTTCTCCTTATGAAAGTGATGTCCCTTACCACCTCAATTTGTCAGTTCTCATGGAGTAAAGTGATGTATCTTTCCACCTCAACACTTTTTTGTGTAATTTGTTTTCATGGAGTATAATGTATTAGTATATTAAATAAAAGTAAAATTGAATTTTATGAAAGAGTTAATGAAGTTTAACATTTTTATTTATTATGTAAGAGGCCAATCAATCCCACTATCAAATAAAAAAGATTTATCCCTTATTTTATGGACTAAGAGAAATTGTTTTTCATAAAAAGGACCTGATGAAGTATTTAATGATAAATGTATATTTGGAAAAATTAAAATATTTACTTTTAAGACATTAAGGAATTATTCTCTTTGCTATTATGAAGCATTTTTAAGACATTAATTAATTATTCTCTTGGGTTTTGCTTTCGATATCGCTCTACTTTCATAATTATAAATACAAAGAAAAACAATACATAATAAATTAATTAAGACAACACAGCAGACCAGTACACAGTAAAAATCAGAATCCGCACACTTATACATATCTACAGTCATTCATATATCTAAAGTTTAAAACCGATTTGAAAACTATATATATCTAAACATCGAATTGGTTATGAAAATTAAACCAATTGAACAAGAAGACCACAAAATTGACTAAGCTTATACCATTTGAGCCGAGGAAGTCATGAATGCGTCACCCACTGACGAAGCATAGTGGTCGCTAACTGTTCAACGACTTCCATTTAATCCGGGGTATACTCCTGGCAATATGCATCCTCAAAATATTGTATGTAAAAGCAAACAATAGACCAAGTTTGATATATATAAATGTATATCTGTCTGAATATATATATGAACAAATGCGTTTATATGCACATTCAACATCCTGCTTGAATGTTTCCATCATGAATGGTCGATTGCTTGGTTCTCTGCTAAAAGGATCATAGTCCCAAATCTTTTTCCTGTAGGGATTTAGTATTATGAGCATCCAATGTGCTCCAAATACAATAATAGATCACACAATGATGACAATTAGAAGTAGGGAGAATGATGAATAAATACCAAATGAAATTTCAAACCCCGAAAAGCCTGTTACAATTTGTAAAAGATATAAAGGTGACAATGATCAAATTGAGATTTTAAAATGTTGATGAATTTATCATTATACCCCCCCTCCCTCCCTCCCTCCCTCTCCGCACCACCGCCACGAGACCACGTCCTCTTCTTCGATCTCTTCCCACCATAGTGATCGTGAGACATCTTCATCTTCAACCTCAATCATCATCCCATTGTCTTCAACCTCCCTCTTCAAAGAACTAGATCAAAAGCCAAATCTAAAAAAACCATATTCGTCTTCAACCTCAATCGCGTCGTTTGTATTAGTGCTCTCCTTCTAGATCAGTTGTGCACAACCTTCTTCTTAGTCTGTTGTGCTATCGTCGAACTACCCCTCCTGAGTTGAATAGTATGTAAGTTTTGAAAGATGGAATATCACCAAGAGGAGTGAATTGGGTGATTAAAATTTTCTTTCCAAAATACTCTATTAGTTGCTAACGAAACAGAGATGAACATAGTAGGGAAGAGAAAGATTGAACATAATATATTTATACTGGTTCGGTCAAATCTTTGACCTACGTCCAGTCCCCAAACTCTCCAGGATTTCACTAACTCAAATGATTACACACTTTGTAACTCGGAGTAATTATCTCACTAGAACTTAATTACTCCCCCTCACAAGTTGTAATCAAATGTCTCAATCCCAAAGTCCCAATACTTTGAGATTCTTACAAAGATTGATAAACAATTATTAACTCTCTAAAAGAGCATATGTATAAACACTGAAGGTTTAAATATCCGAAAGTATTATCTAGCTGAGTAGAAACAGTACATGCTTGTGTCGCTAATTGAATGCGCAGAGTTTTCAGTGAGTGATGAATTGAATGCTTCTGGCTTTTATAGTTGATTGCATTTAATGACCGTTGAAGAGAGATTAATGAGCCGTTGAGAGTAATAAATATATTGAGTTTGAACGTTACTCCGTCTCTTCGTATTCTTCCAATGTTAGCCATTATTCTCCATTGACATTCTTCATTCCATTTGTCCGTTGAGACTCAATTAGAATGTTGACTGGAAATGGGTAGAATGCTTTATGGTTGCTCAAAAACTCAATTTCCATTTTCTTGCCTCGTCTCTGTTCAAACATTTAATGCGTCTGACACAAATTTGCTTTATGATAGTATTGATGGTTAATCAATGTTAATAATGTTTGAAACTCATTAGCAAATTGATTAAACTTGGTTAGAAATAGTAACAATCAATAATATGAAGTACCCAGAGTATAACCAAGGAATTGCAGATTATGAGGACGAATAATTCAAATCCATACACAATTGACTCGAGTCATATAGTGATGACTGGAGTTACTCTAACTCGAGTCACATATATATAACTGGAGTCAATGTTATCATACTTCAAATAGAGAAGATTTGCAAATATGATGACTGGAGTCATATCACAATGACTCGAGTCATAGTTCTAATGAATCAGACAGAGAAGATTTTAACCAAGATGACTGGAGTCATATAACACAACTGGAGTCATGGTAACTTGAGTTACGCATTTCTGACTAGAGTCATAATTGTAAATTCTTTCATACAGAGAGGTATTTCAAATAGATGACTGGAGTCATATAGGGGAACTCGAGTCATATCAGTCAATTAAATCAGTTAAAGCTCTATGTGTCACGCATGACTTGAGTTAAACACAAAATGACTCGAGTCATATCAAATTTGAAAAAGTTGTTATCGTGAAGACACTTTTAAAAGCTGAAGTACAATGCATGACTGGAGTCATAACAATTTTATAAATTGATTTTCAAAAACAGTAACTAGAGGCATATATCCTTAACTGGAGTAACTTAGATTAGAGATCACTTTAGCTAAAGACTCAGAGATATATGACTGGAGTTATATCAGCAAATTATGACTTTAAAAACTAACTTATTTTGAACTGAAACATTAGTAGTCTCTTGGGCTTACAATTGTCAGTCATCATCAAAACATATAGAGAACTAACAGGTTTCGAGGAAGAAGAAGGTGAACAGTAAATGTAAAATTTAACAAAAATCGTAATGGGATTAATAAGTTCATAAAAGGGTTTCACAAAACTTGTAATGAGTTTAACAAGTTCTTTACTTAGGTCAAAACATGTCAGAATAGGTTCTCAAAATCTGAGCAATATGAACAAAATTTATAATGAGATTAAAAAGTCCATGAATGAGTTTTACAACTCTTTTAATGAATTTAACAAGTTCATTCGTTAAGTGAAAAACATGTCACTCTGGTAAAACTAATATATGAGCAATATCAGCAAAACTTATAAGGTGATTAACAAGTTCATGAATGTGTTTCACAACTCTTTTAATGAGTTTAACAAGTTCATTCTCCACATTATAGAACATGATCCTTCCCATATACATAACTTTTATTACATTGTATATTAGATAAATAACTTAAATACATTGTATATTAGATACATAACTTTAATTACATTGTATATTAAATACATAACTTTAAATACATTGTAATTAAAGTTATGTATCTAATATACAATGTATTTAACAAGTTCATTCTCCATATTATAGAACATGATTTTTCCCATATACATAACTTTAAATACATTGTATATTAGATACATAACTTTAATTACATAATTAAAGTTATGTATCTAATATACATTGTAATTAAAGTTATGTATCTAATATACAATGTAAAGTTATGTAAATGTGAAGGGTCATGTTTTATAATGTGGAGAATGAATTTGTTAAACCCATTAAAAGAGTTGTGAAACAAATACTTGAACTTGTTAATCTCATTATAAGTTTTGTTGATATTACTCATATGTTGTTTTCACCATAGTGGCATTTTTTTTAACGAATGAACTTGTTAAACCCATTAAAAGAGTTGTGAAACTCATTTATGAACTTGTTAATCTTATTACATAATTTGTTCATACTGCTCAGATTTTGGGAACCCATTCTGACATGTTTTGACCTGAGTAACGAACTTGTTAAATTCATTACAAGTTTTGTGAAACTCATTTATGAACTTGTTAATCTATTACGATTTTTGTTAAATTCCACATTTGTTGTTCACCTTCTTCTCCTCAAAATCTAGATACCGTTCAACTCAAGAGGAGATAGGTTCGACGGTGTTGTGGGGTATGTTTGATGGTGGCGCAACAGACCAAAAAGAAGGTTGTGCGCAACGGATCTAGAAGGAGAGCATAAACACAAACGACAAGATTAAGGTTGAAGACGGATATGGTTTTTCACAGATTTGTTTTTTGATCTAGTTCTTTGAAGAGGGAGGTTGAAGACAATGAGACAATGATTGAGGTTGAAGATTGAGGTATCGCGATCATTGTGATGGGAAGAGAAGAAGAGACCGTGTCTCTACAGGCGGTGGTATGGCGCAAAGAGAAGGAGGAAGAGAGTGAGAGGAGAGAGAAAGAGGAAGAGGAAGAGGAAGAGGAAGAGGAAGAGAGAGTATAATGATAAATTCATCAACATTTTAAAATCTCAATCTGATCTCTATCACCTTTTTGGCCTTTACAAATTTTAACAGACTTTTGGGGGCTTTAAAATTTCATTTGGTATTTATTCGTCATCCTCCGTTAGAAATAATTGTTAATTAAATTTAAGAAAAATAAGTCTACCCACCAATGTTTTATAAGTCGGACTGAACATTGAGCCAGAAATGTTAACAGATCATGGTTCAAACATCATATCGGTCCGGCCGTTTGGTTGGACTGTGACGTAATAATAAATAAAAATTTAATGAAAAATAATTATATATATATATAATATTAAAAAAGTAAATCCATAAAAAGTCTAATTGTGAATATAATAACGCCATAATAATAATTTTTAATTAAATAACACCATATAATCAATGCTTAAAAAGTTGGACCAAACATCAAATAGTAAATATAATAATTAGATATAAAATAATATTATATACATCTATAAAAATATATTTACAATAATAAAATATCATATTATTAGATAATTTAAAATTAAACTTAAATAGTTGAATTAAATAAACTCACATAATAATAATGTATTTCCCAGCTCATACATCATTAAAATAGTAATAATATATAAAAACAAACTGCATATTAAAAATTGAAAAAAGATAATCAGAAAATGATCAAACATAAAAATCTAACGTTTAGTTGAAGATTAGACCTAGAAAGTAATAACCTTAGCAAGAATATAATATCACTGCTGCTCAATTATTGGAAAACGTGAAGCACAGAAATGTCAATTGCTTACTTTTTTTTTTTCCCCTCTGAAAATTGCTTACTTGTTTTGGATTACGTTTAGAATTAAAGAGTGTTTATTCATGTAATCCGAGACAAAACTCTTCTCACATACTACTCTAGTCTTATTTATAAGTCTCATTTGACTAAAAAAAATTGGTCTTATTTATAAGTCTCTTTTGACCAAATAAATGAAATTGTGATAATTTTACACATATTAGTTGTACTAATAAAAATAGAGAGAGAATAAAAAGTTGAAAGATATCTAATCATAAATGAGGGTAAAGTTGAAAATTCACCCTATAATCATTGAGCTAACTATCTCTCATTGGTATGTGTGATTTGGTAAAAAAAAAAAGACTTATAAATAGAACCGGAGTGGTTTTTGGAACTTTTGAATGAACAATTCATAAAAATCAATCTTTTTGGGATACATAATTCCTTATCGTATCAATTTCCAATTCTTGGTCATTAAGATTCATCGGCAATACATATTAAGGATATACATCACTCCCATTTCTCCTTTCGAATAAATAAAAATGATTAACAAATAAAAATTATTGAAGTTTTTCTATTTTCAATCGTTACTTTTGCTGGACTATGGAGAAAATAAGTTTTTTATGAAAACTTTAGTTTTGATGCATAAGTATGGATGGATTTTATCTTAATAGATTCAATTTGTACTTTGGAGCATAAATGGGCATGTTGATGTGCCCCAATTAGTGAAGTATTGTCACTGTTTATTTTTCAGAATATGCAGGCATGCTAGATTATGGTGCTGTATTGAATCACCTGTATATCTGTAGATTTTTCTGGATATTGGAGGTGTTAATCAACAATATGACTTAAGCATTTTCCTTTGTCATATGTTGATTTTATGGCTCCTTATAATAGTCCTTGTCGTCATCTTGTCCTTAATATATATAAATCTTAATTGGAGAGTTCATCTTAATACTAAATATAAGGCTATCTCCTATTGTCACTTTTTCCTAAAATACTTATGTTGATATCACCTTAACAATAATTAAATAGGGAAAATTGTAGTGTGGTCCAAGGAACAGGAAAAATTATTTTAAAAAAAAAAATCTCAGTATATGATTCATTATCTAAAAACTCTCAAAGAACATTAGTAATATAGGTTCGAATTATGAAATTACATGTTTTCCCGATTTACAAGTTGTGGAATTTATGAGAGAAGAATTGTATTCTTTTTTTAAAAAAAAATAAAAATTTTAGGAAAAATGTTGGGTTCACCATGATCCAAGGCAAAATCTCTCTTCCTCCTAGGTGATACCGATGTTGAACAGGGCAAGCCGTCTATTACCCTCAGGCGTTAACCTAGACACTTGGGAGCTATGATGTTTCCCGCCGCTTTAACCAACTCTAGGATCAAACCCCTCCCTTTGGTGATACAATACCTCTTTAAATACAAAAAGAGAGATAAGACTAAACAAATTAAGGAGAAAATTAAGGAGTAATTAATGGAGGAAATTTAGGAGATGAATAAGGAGAGAATAAAGGAGAATATAATATAATATTCTCACATATTCTCATACTCCCCCTCAAGTTGGATCATAGATATTAATCATGTCCAACTTGCTTATACAACTTTTAAATGTAGATTTCTCTAATGTTTATTGTGGTGCCACAATGCTTCTGCCTCTGTTCACTGAAATTAGAAGAAGGTGGATTTGGCTTACATCGAGACAACAAAGGAGGTCGGCGATCTCAGGCCTGTTTAGAGAGCATCAGATACTTGACAACGTGAGAGCATTGGTGACAAGATTGACAGGCAGATGGATACTCGATGATGTTGGGAGTTACGGCTGCAACAAGATGAACAGTCAATAGATACTTAACAACTTTGGGAGTAACCAGCTGCGAAAAGATCAACGAGCGGCAGCTACGACAAGATCATAATTGCTTGTGTCTTGAAAATCCTTAGGCTTGTACTTCTTAATTCTTAGAGGTTTTTTTTTTTTGTTTGGATTTGTACTTCTTTTTTAGTCTAAAAGTCCCATTTGTTTTTGTGGGCTTGTACTCCTTTTTGAGTCTCAGAGGCCTACGAATTTTTGAAATGACAATTTGGTCCCTCAATTCGATAAATGATAGATTATCTTGCAAATTTTAGAAATGACAGTTTGATCCTCAAATTTCTGAAATGGTAGTTTAGTCTTTTGTCAAAACTGCGTGTTTTTTAAAGGTCTGATAGGTGCAGCGTTTTTATAACAACACAACCTTTTAGGTTAGATTCTTCTTGCGCCACGAACAGAGAGATGAGAACGGATTGGACATGCCTTCTTCTTCACCTTCTCCTTCTTTCTCTTCTCTCACGGTGGAGCATAGAGGAGAAGGTGCTGGTTCAGTGGTTTTTCGGCGTTGCACTACCTCTGATTCTCGGACTCTGTCTCTTCTCTAGTGGTTCGAAGGTTTTCCGGTGCTTTGAAGGTCTCTCGATGGTCTTGATTTGAGACTTGAGTTTCTGCTACAGCTTCGTCGGCTGATGAGGTTGACGTAGTGAGTGAATGACTACAACAGCAACGCTGAGACTGATAGACTCTTCTCCCCCCGAGTTGTGACGCTGGCAATGTTGGTTGGGGCGGCCAAGAAGACCCATGATGAATGTTTTCTAGTTCGATTTGATGTTGAGCTTCTGACGAATCTAGACTTCTTCTTTCCTCTTTCCAGCGGTGAGATCGAGGCCTTCTGATGGTGAAGGTGGCAATCTACGTTGCTCTGGCAATCTGCGTTGCTTTGAGTTCTCCTACCGTGGCACTCTCTTCTCCTTTTCTCTTTCCGAATCACCCGCTGGAATCGGGGAACTTCGCCGAAATCTGTAAAGCCTTACTGGAAAGAATAACACCAGAAAAACATAGGTTCTCACTTCTGGGTTTTTTCTTTGGTTGTTCATGTTAGTTCTCTATGTGTTTTGATGATAATTGACATTTGTAAACACAATTTGAAGTTTGTCTTTGGTAAGTTAAAAAGCTTACTGTCAAAGGCAAACTCGAGTTTCGGAAGCAAAACTCGAGTTTGGACTTGACAGAGAGTAGCTCAAATTTATAAAGTAAAGAAAACTCCAGTTTGTTTAGGCAAACTCGAGTTTGCAAGACACAAAGAGCACTCAAGCTTTTCACAACAAGACAAACTCGAGTTTGGGCTTACAAACTCGAGTTTGTACCATACAGAGACACTTCAAGTTTTCTGAAGAATGCAAAACTCCAGTTTTGATTTACAAACTCTAGTTTTCAATTACCAAAAAGTTTATGAAATTTTTCTCTTATGAGGAAACTCGAGTTTTGAGTTTTGTCGAGTTTTGGCTCCCAAAGTTTTGAAATTAAGAAAACTCCAGTTTTCATATGGAAACTCCGGTTTACACCAAACGGAGAGTTTTGTCAAGTTTTGTGAACTTGACCAAACTCGAGTTTATGTTTTCCAAACTCGAGTTTGGGCTTGGCAGAGAGTCTAAATATTTTTCATCCCAAGGAAACTCCAGTTTGCACTTAGCCAAACATTTTCTAAGTTTTTCAAAGTTATAAAGAAACTCGAGTTTGTATTTGGAAATTCGAGTTTGTGCTTGACAAAAAGTTAACATGTTTTATCACTTTGAGAAAACTCAAGTTTACATTTGAAAACTCCAGTTTTCACTTAGGAAAGATTTTCAAAGGTTTCCAATTTTTAGAGGAAACTTGAGTTTAGTTTTGAAAACTCGAGTTTGTGTCTTACGAGAGAGCTTTGCTTATTTCACCATTTTGGAAACTCTAGTTTACAATTGGAACTCCAGTTTTCAGCTTTTGGACTTAAACATGTTTTCACTATAAAAGTCAAAAACTCGAGTTTGGATAAATAAAACTTGAGTTTGTGTCGCTGGTTTTGAAAATCAACTTGCTCGAATTTCGAAATCTTCTCGTTTGATCTTAATACTTCTTATCATCACTCATTACTATTTTTAACTATGTTTAATCGGTTTGTTAGGAGTTTCGGATGATTTAGAGGATGTTAAATGAAGATTTGAACAAAAGCAAAAAGTGATGTCAAGACATTAAATGCAAAGTTCGAAAACTTGCATCCTTTTGGACAATCATTCTACACACGTTGCAAAGGGATTAATGTTTCCTTTCTCATCCAAGAGCTTTGCTCTTTCAACGGACTAATATTTAAGAAGTCAACCATAAACTTATGTGCAACTGGATTAAGCAAAAAGTAGAGAGAGAAGAAGACCAAAGCTTAGCCTAATCCTTCCTGAATGTCTCCAACAGTTATATTGAAGATTACAACGGTAATTTAATGCCCTCTTAGTATAAATAAAGCTGCATTCAATTCTTCTCAACAACTAATATGCGAAAATGAAAATCATTCAAGTTTCCAACTACTCTTTGAGTTTTCTTGTGTAAAGTATCTTTTGATACATTTGTACTTCGGTTATTATATTTATTCACTCTTAGAAAGAGTTCATTTATTGAAATCCATTTATTGTAAGTATCTCAAGTCGGGGACTTGGAGATTGGGATATTGATTGCAACTTGTAAAGGGGAGTAAGTTCTAGTGAGAGAATTACTCTAGAGTTACGAGTGTGTAATCAATTGAGATAGTGAAATCCCAAAGTGTCCGGGATTTGGACATAGGTCAAGAGATTGGACCGAACCAGTATAAATTCTTTGTGTCTTGCTTTCCTTTCTCCTATATGTTATACCCTGTTTTTAGTGATAAAAAACAGAGCTTTAAAAAAAAAATTTAAAATCCCCAATTCACCCCCTCTTGATGATTAAGCTCCACTTTCAATTCACGACGCTCAAGCCTCTATTCTAAGCTATCTCTTTATCGCTCTTCATTGCGATGATTTGCAACAAATCTCTCTCTCTCTCTCTCTCTCTCTCTCTCTATACTGTATTTCTTCTGGTTTTGAAACGATTAAGGTTGCTAGAGAACTAATGATGAGAGAGAGAACTGACGGTGATAATGAGGAAGGAAGATGAAGAAGTTCCTATTTTTTGTTTTTTGCTTCAACCAAAGATGTGAATCTCCTGGCGTTGTGTATCATTGCCTCTCCAAGCCGTATCGTTTCATTGCTTGAGAAACTAGTATTCCTCCTTGTGGAATGACGGTGGAGCACAAAGGAGAGAAACTTTGGATAGAGCAGTGATTCACCAGCGTTGGAGAAACAAAACAGAACCGTTTATTTCCCTTTCTTCTTCAAGGCGCTGATACGATGTGGAATTTATGAGAGAAGAATTGTATTCTCATTTCATTGAAAATGTTGAGATACAATACCTCTTTATATACAAAAGAGAGAGATAAGACTAAACAAATTAAGGAGCAACTAATGGAGGAAATTTATGAGAGGAATAAGGAAAGAATAAAGGAGAATATAATATAATATTCTCACATATTCCCTCACAAGTCATAGTGTTACAATTGACAATTCCATCTATTAGCAAGTATATGTGCCTTATTGACAAGTCATACAACACCCATGATAATTGTATGTGTCTTATTAAGAAGTTATAGTGTTATCGTTGACAAGTGCATGTGCCATATTGATAATGGGATAAACATATAATTTCACAATTTGAATCTATATCACTAGGATCCCTTAGAAGTTTTTAGATAGTGAACTATATAATAGGACTTTTTTGATATTTTTTAGGACAATGCTGCAAATTTTCCCAATTAAATAATGCACTTATCCATCTAATAAAGTAAGCAATGAATGCTAATACAGATAAATGATAGCTTCTCATGGTTAACTAATGGAAAACAATGGCAATTTAGAAAAAAAATGTGTCTTATTTATTATAATTATTTAACTTAACTAACTTCATTAATTTAGATTAATTTAGTTCTTACCTTTATTAAGATTGTTGATACTGTTTTTTTTTTTTTTTTTTATATAGATTCTTACCAGTTTATTAACAGGGGAAACAAAAAAGCTTCTTCATCAACCCATTTCATGAAAGGTCAATCAATACTATTATTAAAGAAAAGATGAGTAATCAACACCAAACAAATAACAATTAACACCAGCCCATTGTTGGTCCAAAAAACTACACAAGACCATCTATTTAAATGGCCCACTTGGCAAAAAGAAAAGGCTAATCCGTGCGGGGCAATATAAAGATGGACTTTTTCCTCGTAATTACCCAGTTCATTTGGATCGCAAAATGGCCTTACTACATGGATACTAATTCAAGTTGGACTAACCCGACCCTGAAATATAGGGTTTTGATTAAAAAAAGACTCATAGATTAGTGGGGTAGGAGTGACTTATTTTCAATATGATTTTTGTAAACTTAAGATAGGATAAAAGTTTAATGGTAAAATGTGATTTTTTGGATTGATGATGGTAGAAGTGATTTTTTTCTAAGATGAAACTTGTTTGCATTATTATCTGAAATTTCAGTTGAGATGGAAAATAACTAAAAAAAATTTATATATATATATATATATATTATATAATATATATATATATATATATATATATATTTATTTTATAATTGAGAGAAAAAATTAAATTTGATAAAAAAAAGGGTTAAATTATTATTAAAAAAATTTAAAAATTATTAAGACATAAAATAAAATACTTCATCGTCTTATATACAAATTAAAACCTTTTTATTAATTAACTAATTTAAATTTAAAAATACAATAAAAAAAGATAATAATCCCTATATTCTCATCCTCTTTCCTTCCCATCTTTTTTTTTTTTTATTTCGGTAATTAAATGAAAATTGAGCGGTTCAAATTTAATTTTTTATAATAATATTAATAAAATATTAAATTATTAAAAAATATTTAAAAATAATATTTTATAAAACCGTTTAGATTTCAACCTAATTAGTAAGATGAAGGAGAGGATGAGAGCCAATTTCAAATTATTTGTTGCAAAAAAAAAAAAAAAAAAAAAGGTTAAAGAAATAAATTGTAATCTCTCCTAGGGTTTTTGCTGATCTCGCTATAAAAGAGATAGTCCTTGCCTTCTTGTATGGCTGCTTCTTCCATTCCAGCGAGGGATCTATCGTACTGAAGATTCAAAATTTAACGAAAGGTACAAGCTTTTCTCAATTTTATGCTTCCGATGTCGTTTCATGTTATTGATTTGACTGAGAATTTCTTATTACTATCGGTGTCATATCTGGCGTTGAGTTGGCGTGAATTGGCTTTGTCGATTGTTTTTGTGATGGTTTTAGTAATATTTGGGGCTGCCTCTGTTTCTACCGAAGATGGGGTGTGTTGATTCTCTCGTCTTTATTTTGGGATTTTGGAACCGTTCGATATCTAGAAGTTAAGATATACTAGTCTCTGGGATTTTGGATTTGTGTTTGGTTTAGTCAGATTATAAACTTGACAATTTAGTACTGGCTGACACTTATAGTATGATGTATTAGTGAAATGCTGAGCTTGGGAGTTCCTTAGTCCGTTGAAGCTAATGAACTTATCGTTTTTTCCATTGAGAATACAGTTAGTGATGTTTCTTGCAGAAACTTATCTGGGGCCTTAACTGAAGTGATTTAGAAAAGATTCTTTTGATTTGATTCTTTATTTTGTTGTTGTTGATGAGTCTGGACCAAATACTTCATCTTCTGCTGCGTAATAGATTTTAAGTTTCTTAGGAAACTAATGCACCGAGGGTTACATTCTCGTTCCTGTATTGATGAGTTGTTTTAGTTGTTCTAGATGGTTATTTCCGGATAGGCTGATACTCACATTCACCCTAGATTGTTTGTTCTTTTGAAGTTTTTGAGACCTACATTAACAATTACACTGATTGCCCACATTTTGAGATTTTATAGTACCCTGACTCGACTTCTCATCCATTATTTACCTTGAACTATGTTAAGCAGAATTTTCTGCAGGCCTTTGGTAATTTTTGCTTCATTAGATTTAGCAATTGGAAATTTGTGTAAGGAAGCGCTCACCTAGTCATCAATTTTTTGATTGAAAGTTAGTTTTAGTAGAAATTGAAATTAAAGATGGTGTTAGTGTAGGCTTCCTGAGATTTGGGGAGGCTAATGTAATGCAATATACATGTGATTGTATCAATTTGTAATTTTTGTGACAATGTATTAAACCACCAGAAATTTATGTATTAAACTAACAGAAACTTATTGGAAGTTCACCTATTTTCAGGAGATAAAAGGTGAAGTCAGGGCCCAAACTGCAGCAGCGCAATGGTTCTCAAGTAAGTTGTACTTTCACTTCGTTTTCTTCGTTTTCTCTTGTATATGCATGTTATCTTTGTATATGCATGCACGCTCTGAACCATAATCTCTTGGCATACGTTTAGTTGATATTCTTCTCATGTTGTTGGGCTATCTTTTGAAACTTTTATAGGAAAAAATAGATTCCAGATGAATTCATCAAGCCAAACAGTTAACAATAAGTTTCTGAAACTTCGTGCAATGCCTTGAGATCATTAGCTTTTGCTGCCTTCAAAGTATTGCTTTCTGCATTCTCTGACCCCCAAAATCTGTTTCATATGATTATTCTGCATTATACCAATATTATTGGCGTATAGAAGCTGAAATTGGTCACCTAATGGATTGATTTTGTGAAAAATTAATCCAACTTAGTTACAAAATAGTTCTGTATTGCTGGCACGTGATGCATCCGTAGACTAATTTGGAATTCTGTACAAGCAAGTCTGGCATTTTTCTGATCATAACAATAACAAAAAGTCATTTTTAAATAATTGCCTCTTGACAAATTTGGTAACTGGTATTTGATATTGGCATATCAGGACGGAGCTTTGTCGTTTTAGTGGGGGCAAGATCTACCCTGGGAAGGGCATCAGATTTGTTCGTGCTGATTCTCAGGTGACTCTAATTGGGTCAATCTTCCATTTCTAGGGATATTATTGTGATCTATTAGGCACTAAATGGGTTCTTTTTATATTTTTATCAGGTATTTTTGTTTGCCAACTCAAAATGCAAGAGGTACTTTCACAACAGATTGAAGCCTTCAAAGCTCACCTGGACTGCCATGTACAGGAAGCAACATAAGAAGGTATTGCTGTTATCAAAATTACCATTAGCTTTAGTCAACCTTAGCCAATATTATCCATTACAGGACCTGAATTGTATTAAATTTGTATGTAAATTAGGTTTGGTTTCAACATAGGTGATTCCTTGCTTGTGTTAAATGTTTGCTGCAATGAGAAGTTAGAATTAAGCATATAGTAACAGGATGCGTGTATCTACTGTATAGTGAAACTGTTTGAAATGCCTGTGATCTCTCATTGTTCATATGCACAATTCTTTTGTGTATCTGGTTTATGTAGGACATTGCCCAAGAAGCTGTGAGGAAGAGGCGTCGCACCACCAAAAAGCCTTACTCTAGGTCTATTGTGGGTGCTACTTTGGAAGTTATCCAGAAGAAAAGAACTGAGAAACCAGAGGTTCGAGATGCTGCCAGAGAAGCTGCTCTCCGGTGTGTATCCCTATCTCTCTCTTCATAGAGAATCTTTTGTTATCATATCATGTTTTGGATGGCATAATGTTACGTTGCCACATACATATATATCATCTGATAATCTGAACGGATATTGCAGTGAGATTAAGGAGAGGATAAAGAAAACGAAGGATGAGAAGAAGGCAAAGAAGGCAGAAGTGATGGCCAAGACACAAAAAGCACAAGGAAAAGGAAATGTTCCAAAGGGTGCTGCCCCCAAAGGTCCAAAACTTGGTGGAGGTGGCGGGAAGCGCTGAACTTCGTGGGTTTTTAACTCTTTTTTGGCTGCTAATTAGATAAAAGGAGTTTGAGACATTTATTTGGATGTTATTTTTCGCTTGATTAATCTGATATGTGGAAGCTTTGGAGCACCCAGTTGAATTTGAATGCATTTTGCCAGCAGATTTATTAGTAGTCTTTTATTTTAGTTGATGAAGCAGATGATTTGCCCAATGCCCTTTAAAAGTATTCAGGTTAAATCATGGTTGTAAGTTTCTGGGTTTATTGAATTCGTTTCTGGATTTATTCTGTATATTTAACGAAAATGTTGGATATGTCGTATGAAGCAAAGGGGGAAAATTTACGGGATATGGGGTAGGCAGAAATGGAGTGATAAATATAATTGGAATCTCAAGTGGAAGGTCCTCTGTCAAACCGTTACATCGTTGGATACTTGGTATTACATTGATAGTCCAATTTCAAAGAATCTAGGAAGTTGCACTGTTGCTCTGTCCCAAAGTATACGAGGTTGTTAACTAATAATTTACGGAAGTGTTGGTTAAATCATTGATTATTTAAGTTAATTAAAAAATTTGCCTATTTTTACTAAAGAATGTGACTTTCAAATACTCCTCATCCTATCTATTAGTTATGTCTAACATGTTTCACATAGATAGAGGAAAACCTTAGCTAACTTTATTTTAAAATTTAATAACTTTCCAATTTTAAATTTTCACTCAACCCTCTCGTACCAGACAGAAAAAGTGAAAAAATAAAAATAAAAAAATCAATAATTATTTAAAGCAAAATTTCGTTCTATAATCCATTCTCCCTGAGCGTCTCGTATCACGCCTCTACATGCTGACGGCTGAATGTTGATAAAACCAAACAGATCCATTCATGTGACCTATAAGCATTCATAACAGAAGCAAGATAGAGGAGAAACTTCACGTGTCTCTCAGTTAAAGCTAGTAAACTTCATTTTTCCCTTACAACACAAACAAAATGCATGGGAGGAAGCAGTTGTACAAGATAATCAATGGCTTCAGTCCATGACACTGCTCGTAAAATTCTATCAAAGTGAAGTAAGAGTTGTGTGATAGACAGTATTGATTTCCAAATTTGTTCAACATGTCATAAGCATCAGTGCTTAATAAAAATGCTTCTCTCATTACATCAGAACAGACCACCGAGCCGACGAGCACCGAGTGGAGAAAACGGCAACCATCAAGCACTGAGACCGACTGGAGGGTGAGGAGACGGCGAGCACAAGGGTGAATGATGTAAAACACTCAGATACCATTGATCTGGAATGAGGGGGAAAAGAACAGAAATGGAGTGGGAAGTATGAACTTGAGGGGGGAGAGAATCTAAACCATATCAAATAAGAGTATTATTCATCAAAATCTGTCTATTACAAATGAGAGCCTAGCTATTATTGTTGTAAATATTGCATATAGATGTGTCGAAGAGTCTTTTCAATATTATGGAATATGTTAAATGAAAAGATACGTTTTGAGGTTCTTATAAATAAAGAGATTTGTGTTAGTTCATGAATCATTCATGAATTTAACAGATAGTTATAACTTTTTAATTAAAGAGGTGTATATTCAAGAATCACCACTTCAAGGCATTGATTCATTGTCTACAAATACTCCAATTATAACACCATTTAGAGGAGAGAATCAGAAGCATCGGCAATCTCTTGCTGAGTTATTTTATCTTCGTTCTACCGCCTTGATTTACTCAAGAAGGGTCTATTTAATCTTAGGGAGTACTGCTTCCTATGGTTACGAAATAACTTTATAGGACAATGTTCTCGAACACGACTCATATCATCCGCTTCTTCGTTCTTTCCATATTGCCAACTATAACAATCTATAGAATTACTTTCAATGAACGATGTGGCTATGGACGGTTTGGTTTGGGTTTCCAACGATCAGTTCCCCACCGTTGCGTCGGTTTGTAAGAACGGGAAGGCCGAGGTCATATTTTAGGATGTTATATATTTGAAAAGCTCTAATTTAATTAATTAGAATGATAGGGGAATTTGTTTTGAATTAAATTAGTCATCTTACGGAGATGAAATTTTGATAATAATGAGATCATTATTGAGTTCATGCTTGTTAATTTATTATTTGGTTTCTAGTTGCAGAAATTAAATATATTTAACAGTTAAGTGATGAGCTTTATTAACAAAGTCCTAAATTTTAGGATGTTATATATTTGAAAAACTCTAAATTATGGCGTATTAGTGAAATGCTGAGCTTGGGAGTTTCTTGGTCCATTGAAGCTAATTAACTTATCGTTTTTTCCATTGAGAATGCAGTTAGTGATGGTTCTTGCAGAAACTTATCTGGGCCTTAACTGAAGCGATTTATAAAGATTCTTTATTTTCTTGTGGGTTGATGAGTCTGGAACAAATACTTCAGTGGACCGATGTTTTCCAGTGTTGTTAATTGTTTGTTGATGATATGATACCTGAGACTGAATCTCAATTAAGTTTCTGGGGAAACTAATGCACTCGGTTACATTCTTTTTTTTTTTTTGTATTGACGAGTTGTTTTAGTTGTTCTAGATGGTTATTATTTCCGGACAGGCTGACACTCACATTCACCGTAGATTGTTTTTGTTCTTTTGAAGTTTTAGAGATCTACATTAACAATGTTACACTGATTGCCCTCATTTTGAGATTTTATAGTATCCTGACCCTTCATCAATTATTTACGTTGCACTATGTTAAGCGTATTCTGCGGGCTATTGGTAATTCTTGCTTCATTGGATTTAGCTATTGTAAATTTTTGTAAGGAAGCCTCGCCGAGTCACTAGAGATGGAATTTTCATTATCAATTTTTTTTTATTGAATTAAATTTGTATGTAAATTAGCTTTGGTTTCAACCTAGGTGATTCCTTGCTTGGGTTGAATGTTTGCTGCAATGAGAAATCAGAATTAAGCACATATTAATAGGATACGTGTATCTACTGAGTGAAACTGTTTGAAATACCTGTTCATATATGCACAATTCCTGTTTGTGTATCCCATCTTTCTCTTCACAGAGAATCTTTTGTTGTCATATCATGTTTTGGATGGCATTATGTTTTGTTACCTACACATATATATCATCTGATTATCTGAATGAATGTTGCAGTGAGATTAAAGAGAGGATAAGAAAACAAAGGAGGAGAAGAAGGCAAAGATAGCAGAAGTGAGGATCAAGAAAACAAAAGGATGAGAAGAAAGCAGCAAGGAGGATCAAGAAAGCAAACGAGGAGAAGAAGGCAAAGAAAACCGCGGTGATGGGCAAGACACAAAAAGCACTAGGAAAAGGAAATTTTCCAAAGGGTGCTGCCCCAAAGGTCCTAAACTTGGTGGAGGCGGCGGGAAGCACTGAACTACATGTATTTTTAACTCTCTTTTGGCTGCCAATTAGATAACGGGAAGAGAAATTTATAACCATTCAAACTGCCACTCCATCCATTTCGAACTTTTCTTTTATTAATTGAGCTTTTGCCACCTTCAACATTCACACCCTAGGATTCAAAAGATATTGGAGCTCTTTATTTCATTTCATTTTAGGTTTGAGTATTGTTTAAATAGAATACACTGAATGTATATCCAATCCACTTGTAAGAAGAGAGAATGCATATCCAATCCACTTGTAAGAAGAGAAGAGGGAAGTATTGTGTGATGTGTTGTACAAAAAGTTAATAGTCAAAACTGCAGGCATAAATTTTGGTGTTGGCGTGGAAGAGGTAAAAGAAGAACCATGGGGACGCACGTTAGAGAGAATGGGGGCAAGTGCCTACCCTTAAATTTTATTTTCCCGTGATATGAAAATGCCTTGTATTAAAAAAGATGTATTTGATAGCATTAATAATAAGGTAATTATGATGAAATTCCAAAAAATAAGGTCTAGAAATATGACATTGTAATTATTTTTATTTTAATATACTTTTGTTATTGATTGAGTGTCCACCCTTCATTAATTTCCTGGATCCGCCACTGAAAAGAGTCAAAAGCCTAAAACAGGTTTTTCACCGTAGGAAGGCACAAAATGAATCTAACAAGAGATTTTACTCTCTTTTTTTTTTATAAATTTAAATATAAAAAATTAAGAAATCCTATGAAAAGTTAATAATGGGGTGTTGGACTATCTAGTATCTACAAACAATAACAATATAACTTCATGTGAAATCCTGCAAAAGAAATGTTAGGCAATATCAGGCAATGGTTGGATATTGTTGGCCTGTTCATTATAGACATAGCCTTAATAGCCTGTGTTACTTTAGCAAGTTATGAATCTGTTTATGTGTATGAGCAGCAAAAGCATAGAAAGAGGACGCAAAAACAGTTTCTACTTACATGATAAGTTATAGAGGAAGGAAAAAGGGAGGAGAAGGGGTAACAGTATGGTGGATGCAGGGTTTGCAAATGAAAAAGCATGCTCCTAGTTTCCACTTAAGTTAATATTTGTGTCTAGTCAATTGAAAAAGGGAAGATCAAATCAAAATAACCTAATACAGAAATTGTAATTCTTTAGTTGATCAATGACACGTACGTTCCAAGGGTTGGGGGGAAAAAAAAAAGTTACGCCTGAAAATAAAAGTCATCATTTTGAGTGGTTGATGAATAAAGTTCCAAGTCATTACAATTGGGATGGTTAAACTTACATAAAGAAAAGTAGATATGGAGATGAATGGTACATCCACAGGCGTAACTAAAAGCAATACAAATGGGAAAGGAACAGAAAACGTTTTTGGAATTGTGTAACAAAGAAGGTCTGCAATACTCCATTTGCTGTACTAGCAAAGTTGATGAGCAAGGTGAATCACCTGCAAAGAAGACGGGGAAAAATCATACCCTCTATTCATCCACAACTCAAGAAAATCAGACTCACCCTCCCTTTGAAGAACACGTTAAAACATAGTAAGGGAACAGTGAAGTAATAGGACCATTGTCAACAACCATACATTCCACATTCACTAATGTATTTGGTTTGAGGAAAGGGGAGAAATTTTTTATCTTGTTTTAACCAAACTGTCCATGAAATTTTTTCAATATTCCACCACTGTACTCTCAACAAAAAAACTTTTTATTCTTATTAATGACAATTTGGTAAAAGTCTTGTCTCCCCCATCCCCTCCCACTGCAAAAAAAACTATGATTTGTCGCTGTTTTTCTATAGCGGTCAAACATAACCGCTACAAAATCATGTATTTGTAGTGGTTTATTGAGAAAGCGCGACAAATTAGTAGCGGAATCTTGGCGCCAATGCGCGGGCTTGTTTACATCGACATTTGTAGCGGTTTACATAAAATAAACCGCGACAAATGTGGTGGGCGCTTGGCGCGTAATGGAGGGAAAGTTTGTGGCGTGGGATTTGTTGCGGTTAATTCAAAGTAACCGCTACAAATAATTGAAATGTCACCCATTTGTCGCAGTTAATGCTAAATGACACCTTAACCGAGACAAAATGCTACAAGTTGTAGCGGTTAACCCAATAACCGCGACAAATACTTACCCTATAAATAAGTGATTTGTCCGTACATATAACTATAAATTCTTTAAGAAATTTTTAAATCTCAGCTTGTAACTGAATGAACTATCTCGGCTTGGTAATCGAAGACATGCAGATATCTGCAGCTCTAATCTCTTATTTCGGGAGATAAGAGCGGCGAGATATTTGCCTCTCTCATCCTTATAGCCGAGACGGTTCCTTCGATGACAATCCGCATTTAATTCTTTCTTTGACGGAAAGACTTCTACTCTTCGAAGATAGTCTAACATGCGGCCGAAGATTTGGTTCTATTATAGCCACCTTTCTCTCTAAAAAATATTTCGATCAAAATGAGTCGTGAGTTTTTCTTGGGAGATTGGTGGCTATATTGAAACCGAATCTTCACGGTGCATGTTAGACTATTGTTAGTTAATTTATTATTCTAAATTTATTACTTTCGACTTTCAAATTAAATAAATTAATTAAATTATTTAAGAGCCTTTTAAATTACAAAATAATTCTAAACTAATTAGTTTGACTAATAAACTAATTAGTTTAGAGTTTTTTTTTTAAAAAAAATATTAACGTTGTAGCGGTTCTTCGAAAAACCGCCACAGAATGTGAACTGACAATAATTTTGTAGCGGTTCATTTCTAAAACCGTTACAGAATGTAAAAGGTTTGTCATTTTGTAGCGTCTAGTTAACAGCTACAAAAAAATCACGAATAACGAGGGAATATAGTCGTGGTTTTTGCCGCGGTTATTGTAGTAACCGCAACAAAATTAAGAATTTTGTAGCGGTTACATGAATAACCGCTACAAATTGTAGTTGTTTATATTTCACCTTTCACTTTTTAACTTTTGTTGTGGTTACATTTTTAACATTATGGATTCTAACGATAACGGAAAAGGAAATCTAGAGTGCCTATTAGAGGCAGTAGTAATAGAGGCCGGGGCCGTACGAGAGGGCGTGGGGCTCTATCTATCCCTCCACTCAATCAGGAGCGGAACTAGTTTGATCAACTCTTCGCCGATGAGCCAATCCTAGGCATAGACACCGTAGGGGGAGAAGGAGGCGCAAGCCTATCGTTCAGCGACCTCGACGAAAATGAGCAGATCAATTTAGACATTCCCATATCTGAAGCGGAGCGCTTTTTGGATGGGGAGAACGAGCGGGACCAATGGAACCCCCGACCATCATCTTCGCGGTCTACCGGATTTGTGGTGGACGTAGAAGGTAAATGTAATTTATTTTTTGAGAAAAGTTAAAGTTAAATTCGTTACATTTAATTTAATTTAATTTAAACGTAACACAAACATGTTTTTTATTATTGTGTAGATACACATGGGAACATCAGCGGGAGGATTTGGATGTTTCGGGGTGACTTATATGGAAGATTATCGTGTCATAGTCCCTTTAACGAGGACACGGACCGGCCGACCAGCAACGGTGGTCACCCATCGAACCGGTTCTGTCGGAATTTGGGGGAATTGGGCATGGTTCCCGATCTACTGCGAGGATTGGAGGAAGGTTCCGAATAAGGACAAAGCGTTCACGACATTGTGCGGGTAAGTTATGGTGCTTAATTAAATTGTACTTTGTAATAGTTATGATTTGTGATTTATTTATTGATTTATTAATTATTAATTAATTACTAATTAAATCATGATACTGAAAAAGTTTAAAGTGCGAGCCGCCGCGAAGAGATACGTCCTCATGAAAATAGGGGAAGGGTGGAAGAGCCGGAGGGTCGTCTCTACGACGCACAAAATGGAGATGGGACGATGCCTCTGCGGCGGTTGATCGATAGCCCTCCGAGATAGCGTGGAGCCAAACGACCGGGCGGCTTTTGTCCATTATAGGAGGGGTCCGAGGGACAGTAAGTTTTTTAATTATAGTTTAGATATAATTGAAATTACTTTATAGTTTAAATATAGTTTAAACTTTACATTTTGTTTGCTCCTCCTTGCAGGCTCTGTCGCAGAGGAACACCAGAAGCAGGCAACAGCAGAGGGTCAATCACACGGCAAGAACAAAGACGTTTGCTGTGACCTACAGTGAGATGGTATGTTGCAAGTTAAATTAATTTCTGGTTTAAATGATTATTGTTTTATTTTTGAAATAACAAAGTTTATATTCTTTTAATTGTTTCAGCAAGAGAAGGCTCGGCAGGAAAACCGTCAGACGGACTAAGAGGAGCTGTTCACACGCACGCATAGACACCGTGATGGGATGCCGACCTCGGAGGCGGCAGAGGAGATAATAGTAAGCTACAAACAAAATTAATTACTTTTTAATTAATACATTTAAAGTTAATTAAATTGTTTCATTAATGTTTTATGAAAACTATGCGTCAGGCCCGGATTGAGAAGAGTCAAGCAGATCTGCAAGCGTCGCAGCCTCCAGAGTCACAGGGGTCTGTGGATCTTACGGCCCCATTGAAAGCTGCTGTGGGCCCGGTCGTGCATCCCGGACGCGTTTTGGTTATGGGGCTAGGCACAAGGCCTAGCATGGTGTACGGCAAGGCCTCCTGCTCTGAGGCCGGCACCTCTGGCTCGAGAATGCCACCACTGGCGGAGGTTGATGCGATCATTGCCGCGAAGGTTGCTGCACAAGTTGCCGAGCAGATTGCGGCACTACAGGCCGCGAATGATGCCAAGAGAAGGCGCCGGCAAGAGAGATATGACCGTTGGTACTTAATTCAGAGGCATACTTGGGATGCTGTTCACGATGCCTTGATTGAGTTGATGCCTGACAGATGGTTGCTAGCTCCCGAGCCTCCCCCTTCGTTCAGCGATGAGGATTCCCCCGCCCCCCTCCTCCGTCCGTCTACGAGGATCAAATTCGGCGTCCTCCTGCTGCTGATGACGAGGGCGATGCTACCTCTGGTCGTGCACTAGCCCCCCGAGATAGGACCCGATCATCGGGCTCCCGATAGTTAGTTTTTATTTGCTCATCTCCGCCTCCCTCTTCGCACAGACTATGTTATTTGGTTTGTTAACGATTTTATTTATTTAAATTAAATGGTATCTTTTATTTTAGTCGGTTCTTGATATTGGAGTAGTATTTGAATACTTATACATTTATATAGGGTCATTAATTATTGTTATCTATAATTAAAATTTAATTCGATATTGTAAAATAATAAATGGAGTTAGCAATTAGTGAATAAAAAAATATTTTTTAAAATTCAACTTCAAAAACAGGCGCCAACATCTGTAGCGGTTTTCAAATAATCGTGACAAATCTGAATTTCAAATGCAAAAAGGCGCCAAGGTTTGTCGCGGTTGTTGTGGCGGATAGTCACCGCTACAAATTTTGGCGATAATTTTCTTCCAAATTTGTGTCGGTTTTTGTCACGGTTATCCAATAACTGTGACAAATCTAAATTTCAAATGGAAAAAGGCGCCATTGTTTGTCGCGGTTCTAAACCGCTACTAAATGTTTTGTATACTTGTCGCGGTTTTAAACCGCTACAAATACACTGGATGTTGCATTTAAAGATGTCGAAGCTTGCATTGAAGCTAATTAAACATTCTCTTTTCATTTGTATCCTATCTTACATTTGTTTACTACATATGGATAAGTCTTGGATCAAGTTGCCGCGAAATTCTCCTGTATATTTAGCAGGATTGAAAGCTTTCTTAGATTTCGCCTTCACTCACGCCAGCATTAATGGCAAGATCAAGTGTCTGTGTTGTCGGTGCAAGTTTAAAAAGTGGCAAACACGAGAAGGTGCCATGGAACATCTTCTTCAGAAGCAATTCCCGAAAGCATATACATTCTGGGAAGTTCATGGTGAGACACGTGGTATGAGATATGGGGTTCATCTTCCTCGAAGCTCACAAGTAGCAAATCAAGTAAATCAAGATGATCTTGTTAATGAAGTTGTTCGCGATGCTTTTGGTTATCAAGACGACAACTTCACGGAAGAAGTTCAGAGCACAGAACCTGTTTTCTTCAGGAATGATGCAGCTCAGGAATTTTTCAGCCTCATGGATGAGAGTGATCGTCCTTTGTATCGCGGTTGTCAGAAATACTCAAAATTATCTTTTCTGATCAAATTGTACCATATCAAGTGCTTGTGTGGGATCACTGATAAGGCAATGTTGATGTTGCTTGAATTGTTATGGGATGCTTTCCCTGACGCGGACATTCCCACAACCTTCTATGAGGCCAAGAAGGTAATTAACAGATTAGGCTTGAACTACGAGAAAATCGATGCCTGCCCCAACGACTGTATGCTTTATTGGGGATAGGATGCTCGGAGGGAGACTTGTAAGAAGTGTCATACTTCAAGGTTCAAGACATGTCGGAAGGGAAAAAAGCAGAAGAAGAAACCTGCAAAGATTTTGAGGTACTTTCCTTTAAAACCTCGCTTACACAGATTGTTTATGTCGTCTAAGACAGCTGAGCATATGAGGTGGCATGAAGCTGACAAGACCGAAGATGGTAGACTCGACATCCACGGGATCTTTGAAGCGTGGAAAGCGTTTGACTCGACTTTCCCGATTTCGCGGCGGACCCTAGAAATGTTCGTCTTGCTTTGGCGACCGATGGTTTTAATCCGTTTGGAAATCTTAGCACCGGCTATAGTATATGGCCAGTTATGTTGATACCCTACAACTTGCCCCCTTGGATGTGTATGAAACAAAGCTCATTCATTATGTCCATGATCATTCCAGGTAAAAAGGCACCGGAAAATGACATCAATGTGTATCTCCAACTGCTTATCAAGGAGTTGGTGGAGCTGTGGAATGTAGGCGTCGAGACGTATGACGCGCACGAGAAGACACTGTTCAACTTGCGTGCGGCGTTGATGTGGACTATCAGTGACTTTCCTAGATTGGGCACATTATCCGGGTGGAATGTGCATACCGGCCTTGCGTGTCCGGCTTGCAATTTTGACTCTGACTCAGTTCGTCTTCCTCACAGTCGTAAGTGGTGCTTCATGGGTCATCGGAGGTTTCTCAATGGTACGCACAGGTTTAGGTTGCAATGCAATCATTTCAATGGGCAACAAGAAAAAAGAGGACCTCCTAAGCATTTATCCGGTGCAGAAATCATAGAGCAGCTTGTGGATGTTGAATTTGAGTATGGGAAAAAAGACGATCCAGCAAAGGCCGGGACAAAGACAACCAGGGCTTCTGGTTCTACGCCCCAGCAATGGCGGAAGTAAGCGTCTTCTTCACTCTTCCGTATTGGAAAGATAATTTGCTCCTACACAATCTGGATGTCATGCACATTGAAAAGAATGTGTGCGACAATGTGTTGTACACGATTCTGAACGAACCAGGCAAGTTAAAAGATCATCTTCAAGCGATGAAAGATTTACGAGAGATGGGAGTTCGTGGAGATGCATGGCCGGACGAGCATGACAGATTTCAACCGGGAAAATTCACCCGACAAAACCGAATAAGGAAATCTTCCTCGTAAAATTGAAGGCTATAAAAGTTTTGGACAAGTATTCAAGCAACATTTCACGATGTGTTGACGTGCGGGCTCGAAAGGTTTTTGGGCTTAAGAGCCACGACTCACATGTGCTTATGCAACGGTTCCTTACGCTAGCCATAAAAAATACGCCTCTCGATGTGTCGATCGTTTTGGTCGAGCTGTGTTCATTCTTCAGGAAGTTGTGTTCCAAAGTTTTGATCGTGGAGGAGCTCGACCAGCTGCAACATAAACTTATTCTTACGCTGTGTCATTTGGAGATGATCTTTCCTCCCTCATTTTTCACGGTCATGGTTCACCTAACAAAGACACCTTGTTCACGAAACAAAGCTTGCGGCCCGATTCACTACCGATGGATGTATCCTATTGAGAGGTACTCATTTAAAATTAATTACTTTAGCATTCCTCCCTAGTCCCACGTCTAACCATTGATGTATGGACATTTTCCCTTCATTACTTTATAGGTTTCTTGGGAAACTGAAGTCTTACGTAAGGAATAAGGCGTGGCATGAAGGTTCAATAGCAGAAGGTTATATTGGGGATAAGGTCTTATATTTTTGTTCCAGGTACTTTGATGACATTGAGACGTCATTCAACCGACCGTCTCGTGTAGACGATTCTCCTGAGCCCGAGCCATCAGTAACAGAGTTGTTAATCCCTCGAGTTGGTAAACCGGTTGGCGTAACCGAGAACTTCAAAGCGACGGCACTTGAGAAGTTTCAAGCACATAGACATGTTTTGATTAATTGCACTAAAGTTGAACCGTACCTTCTGTAAGGATTTCACACAGATATATCTTACACTATATATTTCCTTACATGTTATACTCACATTTCTTGGTCGTCTTCGCATGTTTAATTGCAGGGAATTCAGGAGTCATGTCAAGCGTCAGCTGAGGATCCGTACACAGACATCATTCGAAATTGATAGAAAGGTGCACAGAGAATTCTCGAGTTGGTTTAGGAGGAGAATAATGAATGACCACAACCCGCACTCACCGTAATTCGAGCTCGCACTCGGCCCCTTGATCACGCCCAAAGATTTACGGCATACAATGTCAATGGTTTCAAGTTTTGCACCGTTTCACGAGATCAGGGATTGCTGACCCAAAACTCCGGTGTATATGGCACGTTTGGGACGAGGAGTTATGCGAGCAGCAGTGACGGGAACATGCAGTTCGGTGAAGTCCCGTATTATGGGAATCTTCTTGATGTGGTCAAGATAACTTACCAAGGCCTTTTCGCCGTGACACTGTTCAAGTGTTTGTGGGAAAATACGACAACGTCCCAGGAACTCACGACTGATGACTTAGGCATCACATCAGTGAATTTCTCTCGGCCTATTCACACTAGTCAGTCTGAAAATGACGAGCCGTATATTCTTGCCTCAAAGGCCCATCAGGTTTACTATGTCCCCGATAAGAGACACAGAGATTGGAATATGGTGGTTCACCTAAAGCCTCGGGACCTTTACGACATGGGCGATGGTGATAACATCGCCTACGAGAGTGAGCCGTTCCAGCCCGCCAGCTTCGAAAACTTCTTTCCAGACGGCGATGACAATTTACCTATAGTTCGGTACGTTTTTTAATATACGCTTTATGGAATAATAACATTTAATTAACTAAAGTTTTATTTGTGTGCAAACATATTCAACTCACACCTAACATTTTATACAAACTTTCTTTGTAAGGATGGTGACGAAGATTGAGAGAAAAAATTATGCCAACGATAATCGTAATCTTGTTTTTATTTTATTTTTAAAAAAAAAACATATTTTTTCTTTTGTAACGGTTTTTAACCGCTACAAAAGAAAAAATAACCGCTACAAAAACAACCGCTACAACTACGCATCATTAACCGCGACTAACAACAACCGCAACAAAAAGCGAGCACTAAACCGCTACAAACTTATGCGCAGATATCAAAATAAATACCCCCAACAAACCTCATTTAATATGCTTCAACACACGTTTTCTCTCCGTCTTCTCTCATATTTTTACGTTTTCTCACAGATGTTACGTGTTTGAAGAGGGTAAGTTCCATTCAACCGGATCAAATCTAATGTTTATCGAAATATTTCATTTTCCTTCAACCCTGTTCATACTAACTTTTGTTACTTTACGGTTGCATTACGTCTATTTTTAAACTTTTGTTCTACTTCCACATATACATTATTCGATCCATTTTGAGACATTTTTTTAGAATTAATTTTATTTTAATGAACTCATAATTTGTTTGTATTATACGTACATATTTTCATCGTTTAATACCCCACATAGTTACTTTATATACTCAAATATCATTTTTTTAATATCATTTATTTTCACTAAATATTATAAATAATAAATATTTACTTAATCAATATAATATATTTTTTTCAATTTTATAAATTTGTAGCGGTTATAAAACCGCTACAAAATGGAACAAATATACAAATTAACGCGCCAAAAAATAAGATGGGAAAATATTGTCGCGGTTCACAACCGCTACAAATATATGCAATATTTTTTAAAAAAAAAAGGCGGGATTTATTTGTAGCGGTTCTTCTTGCTACAAATATTCCTAAGAATTCAATATCTTGGCTGCAAAATGTTTTCCAAAAATTTGGCGGGAATATTTGTAGCGGTTATATAACCGCTACAAAATATTTTAAAATCGGTGGCGCCATTTTTTCACATAACTAGTAGCGGTTAGTATACCGCTACAAATATCATCACACCCAAGTTGTGGCGGTTGGATAACCGCAACTAGTGTTCCAACACCGAGTCATCGCAGCTTCATTTTGTGGCGGTTATAAAAACCGCCACAAATACAGTAGCGGTTAGGTTGTATTGAGTAGCGGTTATTTTTAACCGCGACAAATAGGTTTGCCACGGTAGATTTTGTAGCGGTTCATTTAACCGCGACAAATCTCATTAGTTGCACCAATAACCGATACAAATATGTCATTTTAACCGCTACTAATACCCCTTTTTTTGTAGTGTCCCATCGAGCGAGGAAACAGTAAAGTAATAGATGGGAATGTGGAGATGACAAAGCGAATGCGGATGAAAACCATCTTACACCTTATGTTTCTTGACTGGAGCTGAGTCCCAACGTGTTCAGCCCAAGAACCTCTAAGGTTGCACCTAACATGATCCTTAGCCCTGTCTCAGATAAAGAAACGATGGAAAAACAAAGTGACAAACAACCGATGGAAAACCAATAAGCAATAACAGCACATTAAGGAAAGAAGAAACAAAACGAACATGTTTTCCTTGGGATGATTGAGTGCAGTAAGGGCGACCACAGACTCCTATTGATTCCAAGAATAGTGGACTATTATAACTAAATAAATGGTTAGAAAGTTAGAGAGAGGGAATAAAGAAGGCGATTTTGGCAGGGTATTTGAAAGACGAGATATAATTTAAAGAAGGCAAAGACAACTTTCACAGAGGGTAAGTCAAAATGGCTAAGCAGAAACTTAAGATTTGAATGAAACGGCTTGCACGAAGCCCAACGAAATTGGAGGTGAGCCTGTGAATAGTAATGTGTGTGTAGCTGAAAATACGCCGGATTTGGAGATGGCTTGCCGGAACAATACTTACTAATATAATGATAATGATAATGATTGCAAATAATCAATCTTTCCTCATCATGCTTACGGCTTCGTTGAAAAATTAAAGGCATGTGCACTGTCATCTGTCAGTGATAACTTCTACGCTTGCAAGTCAATTTGAGAGGCTTAAAAGCAAGGCTTAAATCTTACTCACATGATGGGTAATCATGTTTATGAATATTAAATGCCTTTCCTTCACCAACAGGGTTTAGTTTAGCTTCCCTGGATTAATATTTGAATCCTCTTAAAGAGGAGTATTCACATTTAGTGTCTGTCAGTATCTCGAATACAATTACACTAACTATACAAAACATGCCTCATTTCCTTCAAAAAAAATATCTTAAAGCTACTGCTAACAAAGAAAAACGTCAAATCAAGAAGATAGCAATTTCTTTGTAGTGATAATACTCCGGTTTTTAATGTAAAACCTAATTAACTAATTTGGGTAGATTAAATATGTTATCTAAGTTAGTTAATATGATTTTTTTTTCTCAAACACTTTATTCATCTTCTTTAATTCTCTCACTCCTTCTTTTACTTGATTATTATTAAAGAGATATCAATAAGATTAATTTAGGGGAAAATGGATAAAAATGTGAATTATGTCTTACATTTAGCATTAATATCAACTTCCTGATTAGATCATACGTTAAGGCCTAGAGAGAGTAATACATTTATGAAGTTAATGATTAGTACTCACATACAGTTGAGGAAAGTAATATGAAATTAGTATGACTGGAAATAGTTTTTTTATTAGAAAAAAAAAACAATTGTTTTGCAGTTATAATCATGCATTTTTTTTTTTCATGATAAATTAGTACTTCAGGCAGGACAGGGCAAGAAATAATCTTAATACAGAATTAGCTTTAGAATAAAGATTACAATTTCAATTTTATATCTGCATTTTCCATTCTCATCCAGTCCTACAGGGAAGATAGACAACTAGGATGAACATATATACAATAATCTAGTCTTGAATTTCCATGTCACATGCTGATAATGATGATGAAAATTATAGTGTACCTTTTAACAAAAGCAGAGATTGCACTGAATATTGAATATAAAAAATGTCAACTTTAAGACCTAGGAAAAAAGCCATTAACATAATCACTTAGTTATAAGGTCAACCATATAAAGATCAATTAGTGATTAGAGGGACATTTTGTTCAATGAGGAAAATGAAAAGAATATAAAATAATCACATGAGCATTCATCATACACTAAGCCATAATTTGATCAGGTTTAGAACGCCATTGAAGAGGGAGACCCTGTTCAAAAACATAACAAAGCAATGGAGAATGCAACAACAAAAAAAGGCATAAATTCAAATAACCATGTCTGCTCTGTTCAAAACTGGATCAAAGAAGCATATTCCACAAAAGATTGTTCACAACTGCATCATAAAAGTATATTATGGAATTCAAAAAAAGTTGCTTTTGTTCAACTTACAGCAGATGAAAGTTAAATAGTTATAACATATGTATATTAATAGATTTTCATAGCCCACGAGTCTCATAAATATTGACAAGTCATAGTGTCACTGATAATAAGTGTATGTGTCATATTAATAAGTTATAATGTTACCATTTTGTATGTGTCATATTGACAATGGGGTAAACAAGTAATTTCACAATTTGAATCTATATCACTGAGATCCTTGAAGAGTTTTTAGATAGTGAACCATTTAATGGAATGTTATTTTTATTTTATTTTTTCGTTTGTTTGAACCATACTTCGATTTTCCCAATTAAATAATGCACATATCCATCTTATAAAGTAAGCAATGAATGTTAATACAGATAAATGATACTCCCTCCGGTCCTAATTATAAGAGTACTTTTTGGAGTTGTTTTGGTCCTAATTATAAGAGCAAGTTTTAACTTTTGTCAATTTTTTCCTATAATACCCCTATTTATACTTTCTCAATAATAATTAAAGACAATAATAATTTAATAATACACCTATATATATTTTATAAAGTAAATAATGTTTGCAACTAATCAATATTATATACACCTCAATTATACTTTTTTCTTATAAAATAATTTTGAGCAATTTTTGTCATATAATTAATAAATTTTAAAAGCGCCCGGACCTCTCGATTTCTTGCAAAACCTTATCTAGGCGAGATCACAAAATCACGCAAATTATAATTATAATTATAAATATTAATATAAATTGAGTTGAAATCAAAACTAACCGCAAAAGTATCGGCGTAATTGATCACGACGTTAGGTGGCACGAAAACGTAAATTATTGAACACTTCCCTCCTTAATCAAATATATATCTATAAACCTCCTAGCCATCATATTATTGGTGCACGTGTTCATCCCATTTGGCATCATCAACAGAAGCTATTGGTCAAAAAAACATGAGGTTGATACCAAGGATTGAAGCCACGTCAACATCAGTCACAAACCCTTTGTTCTTATATCATCTCTCCCTCCATTTTTTCAAATTCAAATAGCAAATTCCAATATAAAAACCAGTCACAAAAAGGAAAAATGAATGTACCGTTTTTTTCTCTCTCATCTTGTGAGAGTTTCTCTCTCAACTAGTGAGAGTTGGTAGGTTGTTCCTTTGGAAAACCAGTCTGATGGTCCTTTCTTCCGAAAAGATGATCCTTCTTTCCTTTCTTCCTCATCTTTTTTCCTTTTCCCTTCTCTTCATTTCTTTGAGTTAAATTTTTCCTCCGGGAGGTGTGTGTTTTTTTCTGGTTTACCATCCTTTATTTTCTGAGTGATATTTTCTTTCGGGAGGTGTGTGTTCTCTCTGTCCTGGTTGTGCTTGTTGTTGGTATGGAAAGGGGTCACGGAAATGATGATAATTGTCGACAAGTGTAACGCTAAAGCTAGCGTGATGAAGAATTCGCCGGCGGTACCCGGTTGGTAAACTCATATCTGGGAAGAATATGAATATCCCCACAATCGTCACGATGATAAAAAAGGGTTGGCATCTGAATAAGGAAGTAGAGATTCATGAGCTTGACCGCAGCCAGCTTGTTTTTCTTTTCCGCTTCCAAGATAGTAAAGACGTCGTCTGAATCCTTAAAGGAAAGCCCTGGTCTATACTGGGTTGTCTGTTAAACATTCAGATCTGGGAGGAGTATATGGTTCTTAAGGATGTTAATTTTGAAGAAGCTCCTTTTTGGATCCAATTCCATGGGCTACCGTTGGAAGCTTTTAATGAGGAGAATGTCAAAACTCTCGGTAATGTGGTAGGCGACTTGGTCATGTATGAAAAACCAAAAATGAATGGAAGACTAAGTAGAGGTTTTATCAGAGTTAGGGCATTGATTCAACTGTCTAAACTGTTAATCTCAGGTTTCTGGGTTCCTAGAGATTCTAAGGAACCAGCATGGGTATCTGTTAAGTATGAGAGGCTCCAAAACCTCTGTTATGTGTGTGGTCGAATAGGTCATGAAGGTAGGATTTGTAGAGAAGCATCAGATGAAAGGAAGAAGACTACAGAACCCTATGGCTTTGGGAGTTGGCTCGATGCGCATCCGTGAAGACTTTCGAAGAGGCTATTGTGTTTTGCAAGTTGAACTAGTGTGAAAATAAAAGAGAGAGGACAGGTCGGGATGTGAGAAGGAGGATACCGGCTTGGAAAACGTTGATTCTCGACGGAGTTTGGATTGATAGGAACCGCCGGAGTACATTGCCGGAGCACCGAACGCTAATCCGGGTATTCGGCCCCGGGAAACGACGTTGGTCAGAGACGAATCCCAATAATTGATGTTGACATGTTACACCGAATTGGTATTTTTTCGGAGGCCACGCCGAAAGCAAATCGAGAAAATACCAAACCCAACTCCCGCTCCCATCGATGTCATCAGTCAAGACAAAGGTGTGTCAGCTGGGTCCACGGAGTTGGAAAAGGAAGGTAGAGAAATTGATTATTTTATTGGCCAAAGGAAATTTGATTTCCACGGGAACACAGGTTTGGTTTTGAAAAAGGGGAAGGAAAAGGAAGTGGCATGTAGGCCCATAAGCTTTGAAAAAAAAAGTAACTGATGCAAAGGAAGTGGCATGCGGGCCCATAAATTTTGAAAAAGAAAGTGATGCCTTAGGATATACGGAGCTAGTGAATAATGACCAAGTTATTGGCCTATTAGACGTTGAAGTGGTTTTCCCTAACCCCAAGTTGAAGGAGCTCAGTCATCATGTAGAATTTCCAGCTGGACCCGAGCCATCAGGTGATCCAGCTACTCCTCTTATTGAACTTTCCCCTATATCAGCTATGTCCATTTCCCTGCGTAGCTTCCATCTCAAAAGGCCACTTGAGTCGGACCCAGGCCCTTTTGAAAACAAGAGGCAACGTAAATTGATCTTTGAAGTCCCAGTAACTATTCCTCAGTCACGGTCTGCAGATTCTCTGGTTCATCGGGGACGACGAAAGAGCTTCAGATCGGTGAAATCGTTGATCCGAAGTAGGAAAAATGAAAATCAGCTGGCGAATTTGAATTTCCCAATGGCATCAGAAATTGACTTTCCTACAAGTTGGGTCACGAGTGAAGCTAAAGATATCGTGGCACAATCTTCTTCATCTGAGCAAACCTCCGGTGGCTAGATGGAACCAGGCACCGGTTCGCCATGAATATTTTAGCCTGGAACTGTCAAGGTCTTGGGGTTACCTTGACAGCTAGGAATTTAAAGGAAGAGTGCTTCCGAAAAAAACCCCAATTGGTGTTCTTAATGGAGACTAAGCATAAGGCTACATATATGAGAAAGCTGAGGCGACGGTGTGGCTTTTGTGAAGATTGGTTGGTGGATCTTGTGGGGAAAAGTGGTGGGCTAGCTGTTTGGTGGAACGAGATTATACAGATTAGTATAGTATTCTCCTCCTCCAATATTATACATGCAAAAGTTGAATCTGATGATATGGAATGCCCTTCATATATTTCTTTTATCTATGGTCCGCCTTGTGAGGAGGATAGACGATTATGTTGGCAGGAAATAACTAGAATTAGTAGTAATATAGGTGAAACCTGGTTGTGCCTGGGAGATTTTAATGACATTCTGTCTCAGTCGGAGAGTTGGGAGGGCCGCCTAGAGCGTGGAGAAAAATTCTGAATTTCAAATGTTTTGTGGTGGGCCGTGAATTTGGATGATCGGGCTTCAACGGTTATCATTTTACCTGGTGCAACAATAGAGATGAACCGTAGATTAGGGAACGACTTGATAGAGCTTTTGGAAACTACTTGCTTAGGGAACAATTTCCTAATCTTGTGTCTACCATATGGAGCCAGGTGGGTCTGATCATCTTATGCTACATATTCAGTGTCAACCTGTTTGATTCGGAGAAAGAAGACCTTTCGTTTTGAAGAATCTTGGACCTACCATCCTGAATTTCTCGAAGTCGTAGATAGTAACTGGGGATCTGTTCTTGAGGGGTGTTATAGCACCATCGTCTTTCTTTGGTAATTTGAAAAGGTGTACGAGTGTCCTTGGAAAATGGAGTAGGAAAGCCTTTCCTAATAATGCCAGGTTTTGGAAAAATTAAAAGATCGTTAGCTTCTCTTTCTCATGGGAGTCTAAATGTTGTGTCTTCCAAAGCAATTAATGATGTCAAACTGGCTATGGATCGTCTGTATGAGTTAGAAGAAAAATTCTGGAAGCAACGTTCTCGGGTTAATTGGTTGTTGGCAGGAGATAAGAATACTAAATTCTTCCATTTGTGTACGGTTAAAAGAAGACAGCGTAATAGTATCCAGAGCATTAGAGGTGATGATGGTCAGTGGTTGTTAGAGAAGAATGCTGTGGTGTCTCATATTGCAAGCTTTTTTCAGCAGCTGTTTGCTTCTTCAGGGATAGTTGATCCGGATCCTACTCTTTCTTGTATTGACTTGCGTATTACGCCGGAGATGAATTAGAGATTGATGCTCCCGGTAACTAAGGAAGAAGTTAAGAGTGCAGTCTTCAGTTTGGGGAGCTCTAAGGCTCCTGGCCCAGATGGTTTCTCGGGTGCTTTCTATCAAAAGTCATGGCATAAGGTAGGTGATGATGTGTGTAATATGGTGTTGGAATTTTTCGAAGGCAAATCTTTTCTTGATTTTATTAACAAAACTAATATTACTTTGATCCCCAAGGTAGCTAAACCATAGTATGTATCCCATCTCCGCCCCATTGGTCTATGCAATTTCTCATATAAAATCATTTCCAAAATCTTGGCTAACCGCATGAAACCATTGCTTGATAAGTGTATATCACCTAATCAAGGCGCCTTCGTCCCTGGTCGATGCATTCAAGATAATATCATCATTGCTCAAGAGGTTTATCACTACTTGAGGAGGAAGAAAGATGGGGATAAATATGAATTTGCACTCAAGATGGATATGAGCAAGGCCTATGACAGGGTTGAATGGGCCTTTTTGGAGAATGTACTTAAAAGATTCAGATTCTGTGATGATTGGGTTACTCTAGTTATGAAGTGTGTGCGATCAGTTCAGATGAATTTATGTCTATCTGGGGAAGTTGTTAGCTCTTTTTCACCTGGTAAGGGTCTGCGACAGGGGGATCCTATCTCACCATTAGGGGTGGAAATAGGCCAAGGGCCTGTGGCCTGGCCTGTTAAAAGCCTGCTCAGGCCTGGCCTGTCAGGCTAATAGGCCAGGCCAAGGCCTAATTTAAGACTGTTTGGCTTAATAGGCCGGGCCTAGGCCTCGAATCGACACAGCACAGCGGCAGCCGCTGTTAAGGAGGGTAAAAAGGTAATTGCAATTTTTTTTTTATGTCCGCCTTTTAAGTCTAGTAATTAATTTTTTAAAAAACACCTTCACATTTACATTGCTTCTCCTAATCTCCCGTCGTCTCCTCCAGTCCTCTCGGCCACTCCCACCCAATGATCTCCCCCAAAAAACCCTAAATTCCTAAACCTCCCGGATCGGCGAACGCCACCGATCCCTCACCGTCGGCATCGCACCATTCGGGATCTCCGCACAGCGCCTCATCACCGTGCTCACCGTCGACATCGCAATATTCGATCGCCTCGTCACTCGTGTTTTGAACAGTACGCGGCACTGTTCTCGACTTCTCGTCTCGTCTCGATTCTCGACGGCGTCGGCTCGGTTGGGTGGATTGTTTTGGTATGATGAAATTCTTCTTTTTCTTCTCGCATTTGTATCATGAAATTCTTCTTTTTTCTTCTCGCATTTCGCATTTGCAAGGTTAGGGGTGGATTGTTTTTCAAATAATTTCTATGATGAAATGCTTGTGGTTTCTAGTAACATCCCAAAGCATGTGGACTCCTTTTTTGTCTTTGGGTTTTTTCTCGGGGGAGGGTGTTTGGCACGGTGGAAGTAGAAACAGAATAAATTAAGAAACTACCCGGAAAAAAGAATAGATACGGGAACGTGAATATTTTTTCACCTTGCGTCCTTCATTGGTTGGAGTTATGCAATAATTATTCTCTTTCTCGCTTCTAAACTCTAATATTCACTACTACATCTATTTGATTGCGATTTCAAATGGGTTAATTTTATTTATATTTACATGATTTGCAATGTTGAGAGGACAAATGCCAATAGATTAGTTACATTTATTGATTTCTCGATTTGATTTGTACGCGTGAGCATAGTTACGTAGTTTGATGATTCAATCATTTGCCCTTGTGATTTGTTAATTAGTGTGTCTTTGGTGTCTTCGCTATTGATTTTGGTGAGGAGTCTTCTTCGGTTGATGAATGGCGGACATTGAAGTTGTGGGTGGGGGAGATAATTAGGAGTGTAATGTGGATGTAGTTGACCTTGTTCTATTGTCTTTCTGTGTTAGTTGACCTTGTTCTATTGTCAGTTTTGTCTTTAGATATCAGAATTGTTAAACTAAAACTATTTCATTTTTTATGTTGTTGTAGAATTTGTTATGTTGTTGTAAATTAGGCATGTTTTTGGCCTGTTTAAGGTAGGCCTGTGTTCGGCCTGTTTACAGGAGGCCTGTTTTTAGCCTGTTTATAGGAGGCCTGTTTTTGGCCTGTAAACAGGAGGCCTGTTTTTGGCCTGTTTTGGTTGGGGCCTGTGGCCTGTTAGGCTAAGCACAATTTTTTTAAAAAAAACAGGCCTCTTAACAGGCTCAGGCCTGTTACAGGCCAGGCTCAGGCCAAAAAATAAGCCTGTAATAGGCCACAGGCCAGGCTCAGGCCACTTCCCTGCATAACAGGCCTGGCTTGTTTCCATGCCTACTCACCATATCTCTTCATATTGGTAGCAGAAGTCCTCTCTCTTATGATCACTAAAAGCCAAGAGGCTGATTTGCTTCAGGGGATTAAATTAAGTCTTACATGCCCCGGTTTCTCTCATAGCTTCTTCGTGGACGATGCTCTTGTATACATGAATGCGATCGTAGTGCCGTCGCCGGTTAGCGGCTATACTCCACCAATACTGCGAGGCTTCGGTCAAGTTATAAATCTTGATAAATCCCGCCTCTTTTTCTCTACTAATACCGGATGATGTGCGTGAAATGGTGAGTAATCTACTTCATATCCCTACTTCTGAGGATCCTGAGAGGTACCTTGGCATTCCGAGTATATGAGGGAAGACTAAGCAGCAAGCATTGGCCTATATAAGGGAGCGAGTAACTAACAAGCGTTAGGGGTGGGGGCACCAATTCCTCTCCTTCGCAGGAAGGGAAGTCATGATTAAAGCAGTTATTCAGGCTATTCCCATATATCCTATGAATTGTTTTAAGTTCCCACTTACAACTTGCGAGCCATCCATAGCCTCATAGCTAACTTACGGTGGGACGGCAATGCTTTTGGAAGAAAGGCGCCTGGAAGGCGTGGAATTATCTCACTATGGGTAAGAGTCGGGGAGGTATGGGTTTTCGAGATCCGATTATCATGAATGATGCCTTGTTGGCTAAAAGCGCATGGCGGCTTTTGACTTGTCGGGTGACTTGTGGGTTAAAGTGATGAAGAGCTTGTATTTCCCGAAGGTAGAATTTCTTGATGCGGTTAAAGGCCGCAGAGCCTCATGGTGTTGGTCTAGCATCCTTGGGGGCCGAGATTTCCTAAGAAGTGAACTCCAATGGGATGTAGGCTCCGGGCAGGCAATTAGAATTTGGGGCGACAATTGGGTCCCCAGGGTCTCTTTTCCTGCGAAGCCGCCAAATTGTGGCAACTTCTTTGTCAAGCATGGAAGAGTTAGTGATCTTATTGTTGAGGGTGGTTGGAACCTCTCTCCCATCGCGCCCTTTATTTCGGAAGAGGTCAAGAAAGCCATCTATGCAATTCCTATACCTAACAACGGTCTTGAGGACAAGCTAATCTGGACTAGCTCAAATAATGGTGCCTATACTGTTAAAGCAGGCTACCACACCGAAAAATCAAAGAACGTAGGCACCTCTCATACAATAGGATCTTCTTGTGTGGTTCCTAACTCTTGTTGGAAATCAGTTTGGAGTATCAAAGTTACTCCACGGGTGCAGCACTTCTTGTGGCGAATTCTTAACAAGGCGGTGGCTACTAATGCCGCTCTATGTGCTAGAAGGCGGGCCTCGTTAGCCTTTGCCCCATATGTGAAGAAAGCCGAGGAGAACATTGAACATATTTTTTCCACCGCCATTGGACGCGTGTATTTGGTTTGGCGTAGTCCGGGACTTAGATTCGGCGCCACGGTGTGTCCAACTTCAATGCATGGTGGCCGATGATAAATGGTATGAAATCTCTTATGCCCAAAGATATCTCCTTACTTTTTTGGATATTATGGTATATTTGGAAACAGAGGAATGATAAAGTTTTCAACTTTGCGATCCCCAACCCCTTTCTTTGTCATTGAATATGCTAGGACAAGTAATCGAGTTTTGGACTCACCGTGATAATATGCAAACTGTGTTAAAGGGCCGGGCAATCCATCCGCTCGGTGCGATCGTTGGGCTCCTCCTAGTTCTGGTTATTTTAAAATCAACATTGATGGTGCCTATGTGTCGGTAGTAGCCATGCCGCAATAGGTGTGGTTTGTCGTGATTATCTTGGTGCTTTTAAGTGGGGCTTTGTGGATAAAATCAAGTCTATATCGGCCTTTATGTACGAAGCTCTTGCTCGAAAAGGGCACTCATGTTAGCGATGGATTTGTGTCATGACAAAGTTGTTTTTAAACCGACTTGTCTTTCCTTGCTTGCTTGTATTGACGCTAAGTCTCCGATTTGTACGGTTTGGAGGAGCGAAGCATCCTTCACGATATTATTAGCCTTTTTTCGACGGGGTTGGGTTTTCTTTATCTTATACTCCTAGAAGGGGTAATAAAGTAGGCGACTTTCTTGCGCGATTGCTTATAAGGAGGTATGCCGTCGGGTGGGTTTTTCAACCATCACCTTCTTTGTCTTCTCTTCTAACCTTGGATGCTCGGGAGGCTAATATTGTCGGAGATGGCTCTCATATCTCAAGTCGGATCGGCGGTGGCTAATTTCCTTTGTTTGTATTGTTTGCATCGATTCCTATGTTGTTTGATTTTGTTTCATTGTATTTGGTTTTCTTATTCTCGCTTCACGTCGCGGCGTTATTTTTCTGCCTTGATTGTCGTTATTGTTGCGATTTGGGTATCATCTATTTCATGTATTTGTTGTAATGGTTTGACTTTATTCAGTAATGCAAGTTTCACTTATGAGCAAAAAAAAATATAAAAACCAGTCACCATTACTTTTCCTCTTCGTTTGTTCTGCAGAGTCCTTTTCTCTCTCTTTTTTCCTTCTCCCTTCTTCCCCTTCTTGAGGTTGGATTTTCTCTTCTTCCGTCGTCCGCCTTGAGGTGCCTCCAAATATCGGTTTGTGTCCTTTAATGTGTTTAGTGATCTGTTTGCAAGATGATGATCATAGGGTTCAGTGATGGTACATTATAGATCCCTTGTAGATGATGATAACACCTTATCACAGCTCACGACCCCACCGGACTCTCCTCCGCCTGTTTGGATGGCATCTCAAGGAAATTTTCAGTAATAATTTTTGCTTCCTTAAACTGTTATCCATTCTTTCTTTCTTTCTTTCTTTCTTTCTTTCTCTCTCACTTTTTAGATTCACATAGGCTCTTACATGTTATCCGCTTTCGTTCTTATATCATCACAATTTCAAATTACTTAAAGCTTCCTCTTCGAAGATCGGGCCATCTGAGCGAAGTCGATCGGAGGTAAGAGAGATTGAGAGTGAGAAGCCCAGTTTTAGACGAAGATACGAACGTGATGGGAAGAGAGTTGTGCTTTGTTAGGCACAATAGTTGGTCCTTAACGAGAAGAGAAAATCACGCCTGAACACACTGAGGTGAATGACGCGGAAGATTTTCGCAACGTCTACCTCGAGGGTAGCAGACGCAACGGTGCCACCGTCAAATGGAACAGAGACGGCGTAGAGGACGCGGCTTAGCACTGTATTCGGATTCAGAGCAGAGAGCGTGCAATACTCAATTCTTAGTCCCGCTTTATTATATTTTATTATTCTATGCTTTCTTTTTCTTTTTTTCTTTTTTTTTTTGTCAATTCTATGCTTTCTTTTTCAGTACTCATTTTTTATCAAGGATTTATGTTGTGTGTCAGCACCGTTTGAAGAAAGCATAGAATTGAGTCAAGGACTATTGATTGTCCCTTATAAAAAATCATTTCGAAGATATTGTACAATAGAAATAAAAGGTGACTTACAGATCACTGTTTGACAAAAAAAAAAGATACAGATCTGTTCATGAGCCGTCCTTAGTTTTTTTCCCCTATTAAAAGATTCCTTCCTGGGGCTGCGAACAAGCAACGACCAGCTCACTCATGGGTGGAAAAAAAAAATTCATTGTAAAATATCACAATCCTCGTCTATCCCTTTCATCCTTGCCTTAGATTAAAATTTCAACTCACATGCGAACACGGAAGGATGTAGGCTTTGGCCTTATTCGTTCCCTTTACAGAGCACTTTATATAAATGGGATGGCAATTTATTATAATGTACTTTTCGTCTCACAGCATTTATGCATACTTGTAAAGCTTTAAGGTCCCACCCACTAATAATCATTCTATACCATTTGGAAGATGTTCTTAGTGTGCAGCAGCGTATGGGCTCCTATATGTTTCAATTGGAAATGGGGTACTTTTCTGTAATTTTTAGCATATGGGGTTTTTTTCTGTAGTTTTTAGCATATGGGCTCCTTCGCTTTGAACTACAAATGCAGGGGTATATACGCTCAGACGCTCATTCTTGACCTTGAGGACAAAGTGTACGGTTACTTCCATGAACAGTTTTATTGTGCATGTCGAATGTATGCTAATGCAGTATTTATGTGTTCCTTTTAACTTCCCATATTATTGCAGTAAGCAACATGTGGTCAGATGTCTTTTGCAAGATCAAGCTCTCGAAAGTACTTTATCTCAGTTGGAGCATTTAAAGGCCAGTACGAGCGTTTTTGTTGTTCTTCAGTATGTTCAGATCACTCGCAAGATAGAAAGAGGTGTGATTACAACTAAATGTTTTTTTCACATGTATATTCATGATCAAGTTATCAGATTACGGATGTTTTGTAACTAGCAAGTCCTAAATGATTGTAACTGTTTAAACATAGGTGTGGAGATTTCTTCAGTGCTCGGTGCAACTCGTGTTTTTCTAGATCCTGATCTCCCTGAATTGGCAGTCACAAAGAGACAAGTGATAGGCTTGTAAACGTCTATTTGTCAAAACAAAGTACTTTTGGTTCTTTAATGTTTTTTTTTTTTTGGTTGTAGAGACTGCAATGAATTACATTGAGTTAAACTCTAGGATGATATTTGTATGAATTTGGTTTAGTTTATTTATATTTTTCGTTGTTCAATATTTCTTTTTGTGGTGCCTATTAATTTTTAGCATAACTAAGTTATATCACTTATTCAACTAAATTCCTTTTCGGTTTCACTGAGTAATTCCAAGTTATTATGTATCTTAAATGGATTTAGGTTATTGTGCATTCCATTTGCTAATACTGGTTTTCTGAACCAGTGATTTTTTTCTCTATTTAGTTTATTTTCATTAGTTCATAGTTGATGTTTAGCATTAAATATTGGACTGCAGGTATTTATTTCATTAATCACCTTAATTTTTAGTTGCTCAATGTTTCACGTTTTATGAAGAGGTGGTTAGTTTTAAAGTTGAATGGGCGTGAAACTTTTATTATTACCTTCCCACTCTTATAATTTACGTTATTAATAATTCAAAGTTATTATTTGTATAGAAAAGAATTATTCCAGAGACCAACTTTTATTTTTTTTTGCAGTTTGCGAAGAACTACATTATGTCATTATGTCGAACTAAGTCGTCGAACTAACATCAGTTTATATTTCTTATCCATGGGTCTAAGTCTTTTTTTTATAGTTATTACTTATTAACACTTATTAATAACTTTAAAGAGTAATATGATTTTTTCATCGAAAACCTGTTAATGTTACAGAATCAGTAATTGAAAGTTGTGAAGACTTAATGGTGAACATTTATTATAATTTGATAATTGGCTAATCTGCATTTACTCCAACTAATTATTCATTACCCACGTTCTCAGCATTTTTTTTTTTTTAGTTTTTACTAACGTTATCACTTAAACTTATTGAAGGTGGTTGCTACATAATCAGTATTTTTTTTATAGCTATTACAAAATCAGTAATTGAAAGTTGTGAAAACTTATTAGTTAACATTTATTATATGTTGATTATTGGCTAATTTTGCATTTACTCCAACTACTTATTCATTACTAACGTTTCATCAACCTCCACAGTGTTCCGCGCTTTCACAAGTTCTAAGGAAAGTATTAACTTGGGCTTCGTTTTCATGCAAGCAATCTTTGATATTACTGTACTGTAGGCTTTTATTTTAAAATTTCGTCAAAACATATTTATGATATGAAATGATTAATAAATATCTACTGTAAAAAATGCGACTAATGAAATGAAACGTACCACCACAACTACTCGGACTCTCTTCATTCAATACATACATTTGGCGCGAAATTGTTAGAAACTTTACACTTAATCTATTGTTCCCGTCAACATCATCTTCACCTTATATATTGACTGAGATTTGATGACCTAACTCAGTCATTCAGGAAGCAAATAGTTTGATTTTATTTTGATCATAATTGGCCCACACGTCCGGAATACTTCAAACACAAAAGTCAGTCAGTAAAGTTACGTACTAATCTTCATCTTAATTTAGGCTTTTTTTTTTCAAATGTGATAACTTTTTTTCCCCTTTGGACTATCAGGATATGAGTAAGACCTTCCTTTCTGACGTCAATGATAGCAAAGACACTTGGTCGGTCGATGCAAAAGTTCTCAGGAAGTGGGTGGTTAGGAAGAAGGCTGCACCGTACCCAATATGGAAGATAGGAATGTTATTGATCGATAAAATGGTATATTATTCTCCACTACTTTTTTAAAAAATAAAGAGCCTCCATTTTGTAAATAATTATCCTTTTCCTACACCTTGCTATATTCATAAAACACAATTTCTTAATATCCTGTCCACACATCACTAAATTTTCCATCTTTTAGGAGACAACGATTGAAGTTTCTGCAACTCACAAAAATGTCATTCAAAAATTACTTGATGATCCTAAAGAAGGGATGATCTACAACTTTCATAACTTCGAGGTTGTTGAGAATGACGATAAATATAGAGTTACCTCAAGTCCCTGGAAATTCAACTTCCATGCCTACACGTCCATAGAAGAATCTGACACTCTCATTGACAAAGAGGCATACAACTTCAAGACCATCGTAGACATCCGAAATGGGAATATCACGATTCGGGGCTAATAGGTTTTCTCCGTTTTTTTTTAATGATGACTAAAATATGTCAAGTACTTCATTATTTACATACTATCCAATTAATTTCATTTATTCGCATTTCATACATAAAATCGCAGATGTTGTTGGTTTTTTGCAAGCTTTTGGACGTTTGCAGGACCAACGAAGGGAGACTGATATTATCAAGCGGTTGAACTTTAGCATTGCAGATCAAAAGTAATGATACAAGTTATCTACCTATTTTAATTCAAATTCTATATATATAATAATGTTAATTTTTTACAAAACATGTTTAACATGTTTTTGTGATTTAATACTTCATTTGATCTTAGTGAAAATTTAATAAATATCACTCTTTGGGGTGAGTGTGCGGAGGAGACTTATGCAAAGAAAAAGGAGGATATGGAACCTCCAATTGTTGTGTTTGTGCGTTTTGCCAGATTAAATAGGAATACGGGTTTTACATTTTTATTTAAATCGTAATTATTTACAATTAATGAATAATATTATTTCCATTATCAAATCTATTATGAAGCTAATGAAAACGTGAATGGTTGTTATTAATCTCAATTGATATTATCAGATTACGGTCATTTGAGTAATGCATTTAATGCAACTTTGGTTACCCTCAATCCAAATATCCCAAAGGCATCGTTGCTCAACGAAAGGTTAGATGACAAATAATGACTAGAAAAATCCACTTTTTTTGGGGTTCTTTTGTAATTGTAATAATTTCCATTATCTTTATAAAATGTTAACACATCTAATTTACAGACTTAGCCAAGAATCGTCATCAAGCCAGTTGTTTAGTCAAATATCAAATGCCGAATATCCTACATACTCAGTTGAATCGCTTCTTACATTTCATTCAAGATTTACTTTGTCTGAAATTCAAAAGATAGAGCAAGTAAACTTCATTTCATGTCTTTATATTATTTTACTTTCACAGTTTCTTTCATAGATTAACATTGTTTGTTTCAAACATGCCAAACTATATATAACATCCATCCCCTGTTTTGATGCGATTCTCTTAAATTTTTAGGAGTGTGATATTGTATCAAAGGTCACAATTCAAAAATGTGAAACACTATATGGGTGGTATTATGATGCATGTCCGTGTGACAAGAAGCCCAAGTACATGTCTAATGGGAATCTTAGATGTAACAAGTGTAATAAGGACGTACTTATGACTGTTCCCAAGTGCGTTCTCAAAACTAACCATTTTCTTTTCTAGAGAATTTGATTTCTTTGAATAAACAAAATGGTTAATCTAAATCTTTATCATTAGGTTTAAACTCCACTACAAAGTATTTGACCATACTGGAAAGGGATCAATCATATTCTTTGATCGTACTGCATCTGAGTTATTGGGAAAATCTGCATCGAAGATAAAAAATGATATGCACAAGGTATTAATATCATTTTACAAAAGTGTAAATCATTCATCTTTCAATAAATTTAGTTTTAACCTTATCTTTGTGTTCTTTTGATTCATAAAGGAGGGTATGAATACTACATTTCCTAAAGAGTTAAAGGAAATTGCTGGAAAGATGATCATTGAGAAACTAAGGATAAAGAACCACAACATAAAACATAGAACAAGCAGCATTGGGGTCAATTAGATGTGTGCTGATGCACATTTGGTACAACAATTCCAATATTCTAATGAGAAGGTTGATATTTTCATCATTAACAATTTATATTGTGTTTATACTTTGTTACAAAATGTGACCAACTAAATTGTATGGTATGCTTTACTTGTAGGAACAATCACCAATTCTGCCAGAGGTAAGATGTTTTAATTTTCAAATATTTTTACTTGATGTTTTTCTTAACAAATTTTAACCTTGCTTTACATACACAAAGGAATCGACCGCTTCAAAGGAAATTGGCCATACATCTTCACAAGGTTATGTCATTGAGGATGACGTTAATACCTTTTCTCAGAGTACAACCCCACAAGACGGAAATGCTAAAAGGAAAACAATTGTCAATGATGTTCCACTTGTGTGCGAAGACCTTGGACTTGCTGAAATCTGCACACCAAGATTGAGCTCCACAAAACCGCTGAAAAATATAAAGAAGGAGAAATGATTTTTACGAGTTAAATTTGTGCTTCAGTAGACTTTGAATTTTCTAATTTATGTATTTCAATTACATTAATGTTTTCAATATTGTGTTTTATGTTTTGACCAACTTTGTTTCAACCTATATAATTTTATGATAATTGAAGATTACATATGCTTGATCATTAAAGTTAATCACAGTTTATCATATTTTTATTAATGATAATGATAATCTTATACTTGCAATTCTTGAATACATATGAGTAACTTGTGTCTACGAAATTACTAGACTGACATTATTAATATATGACAAAAACGTCATCTTACATTTGTTTTTCATATGACCGCATAAGATTATCATTATAAAGCATTTTGGTACTTCAATACAATGTTATCACCGTATTTTTTTAAAAAAGGTGAAAGTTTCATTTATTAAACTAAACAAAGATACTGCAAAACACACCAATTAACATACCAAGTCAGTATTGATGCAGTAATGGTCTCCCATAAATAGAACCTGGTTTAAATGATGTTATCACCGTAATTTATTTAATTTTCAAATAGGCTCTCAAATTTTTTTAAAGGGGAATTCAAGTAACAGTGAAGGTTAAACTATTTCTAATTCACATGTAAGTCTGTTGAAGATTATTAACAATACTGACTTTATGAAACTCACTATTCATGTCCAGGTGTGTTGTTTCAATAGCAGCATTTATGGCACCTAATACTAATAAATTATACATAACAGAGTTTTTTCTACTGCAAATTTCAATGTAGCATTAGATGTCTTTACATAGATATCAGTTTTATTACTTAATGATGAACAGTTGAAGTTTGTATGGTCAAACCGACAATTGCACCGTTTATGATTTAATGTATCAAGAACTTCAGAAATGTCTAATTTATTCATATCCAGGTGGCAATCCTTGTCATATTGACCAGGATGGGTATAATCCTACCGTAGGATGAAAACGGTGTCACATCTGACGATTATTATTAGTTGAAATAAAACTCATGCAAAACGAGTTGAAATAATAATCCACGTTTACGATTATTATTCACAATTCCCTAACTACTTCACATTTATTAGGGAAAAAAGGATTTGGAAGCATCGTGAACGTGGTTTTTCCGTTGGAAGGTTAGGTCATTGTACACCTTCTCAGGGAGAGTTATATTACTTACGTATACTACTGACAAAAGTTTGAGGTCTAAAGAATTATGAAGATATAAGGACTATTAACAATGTTGTTTATCCGACATTCAGGGAAGCATGTTATGCACTTGGATTGTTAGATAATGATAATGAGTATATCGATGCCATTAAAGAAGCATCATTGTGGGCATCAGGCAAATACCTACGTAAATTTTTCACTAGTATGTTATTAAGTCATTGCTTATCGAACCAGGAATTGTTTGGGAGCAAACTAAAGAGATAATGTGTGAAGATTTGTTATACATCACACAGGGCAATCAACGTTTCCAAGGTACATTGATTTATTAATGCTTAATTTTACGTTTGGTGTTATTTGTTTTCCTTGATGATGTTTATGCAATCTATGATCATGCTATAAATAAAATTTGCTAAAATATTTTCCATTTTTATATTATGTCCTAATTTAAGAACAATATAGTTGAATACTCTTTTCATAATGATAGTTTGTTAAAAATTACGAAACCAGCTCACTTCAACCTTAGTTATAATTATTATTATTTTGTTATATCTCAGAATTGCAGTTTTCATCTACAAGCAAAGAAGCTAGTGGACTGTTTGAAATTTAACAACTTTTAATGGGCAATGGTAAAAGCCTTGATGATTATCCATCTCTCCCTAAACCAAATGAAGGAGATATTGTTGACATGTCAAACCAACTAATACTTCAGGAGTTAAACTTCAACAAAGAAAGAGAAAGTGCTGAAGCAACTAGGTTGGAAAATCTAATGACAGATGAACAAAAGGAAGTATTCCATAAAATACTTTCCTCTGTTTCTTCACATAAAGGTGGTTTTTTTTTCTTACATGGATTTGGTGGTACTGGAAAAACGTTCATATGGAATGCATTGACAGCAGCCATTAGATCTACTGGGGGTATCATATTGAATGTAGCATCCAGTGAAATTGCAGCCACTCTACTACCAGCAGGCAAAACAACGCATTCTAGGTTTTTAATACCTATAGACATCAATGAAGATTCTGTTTGTTTAATTACTCAAAATTCACCAACTGCAAACTTGATCAAAGCTTGTAATTTAATCATTTGGGATGAAGCTCCAATGGTGAAGAGACATTGCGTTGAGGCTTTTGACCGAACTTTGAGGGACTTAATGAAGAGCAATAATATATTTGGAGGAAAATGTGTTGTCATGGGTGGTGATTTCAGACAAATTCTTCCAGTTATTCTTAAAAGTGGACGAGCTGATATTGTAAATTCATCTAATAATGCTTCTCTTCTTTGGAATGAGTACCAGTTATTGCAATTAACAATAAATATGAGACTAAAGTCTTCCACTGATGTAACTGAGCAAGAAAAAATAAAAGCATTCTCTGAATGGCTCCTCCTTGTAGGAGAGGGTCTCATTGGATTACCGCACGATGGTATTGCAAACATAATATTACCATCAGATTTGTTACTTCATGATGATCAAAATCCAATAAGATGCATTGTTGAATCAACCTACCCAAATTTAGTTGAGAGCTTATTTGACAAGGATTACCTAAACAACAGATCAATTTTAACACCAACTATAGAACATGTCGATTCATTGAATGAGTACATTTGTTCATTGTTGCCAGGAGATGAAGTTGTATACTTTAGTGCTGACTCCATAAATCGTGAAGATTATGCAAAGGAAAGTTTGGATGATCTATATGATACAGAGTTTCTAAATTCAATTAAATGTTCAAGGATTCCTCATCACAAATTGGTTTTGAAGGTTGGAGTACCAATTATGTTAATCAGGAACATTGACCAAGCATCAGGATTGTGCAATGGTACGAGGCTTCAAATTTTACAACTTGGCAAGAACGTCATTAAGGCAAAGGTATGAAATGGAACAAGCGAAGGACAAGACATTTTGATACACAGGATGGACATGAACCTTTGTGAGTCAAAACTTCCATTCAATATGATGAGAAGGCAATTTTCAATAATCATTTCATTTGCAATGACAATCAACAAGAGTCAAGGACAATCGATGTCAAATGTAGGTATTTACCTACCAAGTCCAGTTTTTTCACATGGACAACTGTATGTTGCTTTATCTAGAGTGAAGAGTTTCAAAGGTTTGAAAATACTAATCTTGAATGAGTTTAACAAATGTGTTGACAACACAATCAATGTTGTATACAGAGAAGTTTTCCAAAACATTATATCACATTCATAGTTGCAATGGAAAAATTTGTTTAACTACAATATTATTGTGTTATTAGATTTATATTTTACTGTATTAAATTGTTTATTAGTGTTACTTATACGTTTATTTAGCATTAATTTCATCCTATTAGCTACATATAGATTTGTTTAGCATTGATTTTGAAGAGAATAGAAATATATACTCCGTGCAAAGCACGGGTCCAAAGTCTTGTTGAAATCTAAACTAAACGCTTTTAATTAGGGATATTTTCGGAAAATAATTACAATTAACTAATTTAACTTCCTTCCTTAATCTCTCCAAATTCTGATAAATAAATTTCTTATAATTAGGGACCAGGAGGAGTAGCTTCTTATGGTGATCTCAAAAGCTAAAAGAACTAATGGAAAACAAGGGAAATTTAGAAGAAAAAAAATGAATCGTATATATTAAATTATTTATATTAAATAGATTCTTTAATTTATCCAAATTAATTAAATAGTTCTCAAAACCAGATGAATAAACAACACCAAACAAATAACAATTAACACTAGCCCATTATCCGTCCAAAGAGAACACAAGCCCATTTATTTAAATGGCCCAATTTGGTAAAAACAAAAGACTAACCGGTGCAATATAATGATGGACTTTTTTCTCATAATTACCCAGTTCATTTGGATCACAAAATGGGCTTCCTTAACGGATACTAATTCAAGTCGAACTAACCCGACCCTGAAATGTAGGGTTTTGATTTTTTTTAAAAAAAGCTAGATTTTTTCTACGGATGAGGAAAAAAACCCGGTAGTCCACCCAGTCTGACCTGATCCAGGTAAAAATAATTGACCTGAAGTAATGTTGGGCTGACCAGGCCAGACTGATCTTTTTGGGCTGAACTGAACTTTGGACTAAGGTCTCAAATCTTTTGGTTTGGTCCTGGCCCAAATATTATTTTTATTTTTTTGACTCCCCTACCCACACAGTCACACTCTCACACAATACACACGCGGCCACGGATTTGGCTTTGGTGCGGTGCACCATTTCGTCTGCTGCAGCGCTTGCACACACTGATCTTTTTTTTTTTAACGGCACTATTGGGTACTAAAAGATAATTCAGGATATTGAGTGGTACTGAAAAAATCTTTTATGATCTTGAAAACTTATTTTATGATATTTAAAAAATATTTCGAGGGACTGGTACTTAAAGGATTCGAATCGATTAGTACTTAAAAAATTATTTTAGGATCTTAAAAAAATATTCTAAAGCATATTTTTTAGTAGCAGCCGGTATCTAAATTATTTTTTTAAGATCCTAAAATAATTTGTTTAAGTACCAATCGTATTCTGAAGTATCCTTTAAAAATCGTCTGTCTGTACTTGAAATATTTTTTAAATATTGTTACGGACTTGATCCATAGCCCAATAAGGGGGCGGCCCAGCAGAGATCTATCAAATATCTCAGGTTCCCCCTACAATCATGGAACATCTATCATATCTATAATCAAGGGATATGATAGATCAAGCAGTTAGGATACCAGGTGAAACCCTATAAATACAGGGGTCAAGTCTAAGGTGCACACGTCTAACTCAAGCCTATTTACTTTCTGTATCACAACACATCCCCACTGAACACATACCCCCTCCCCCTTGGGCGAAAGGCCTTGTGTACAATGATTCCTTGCTTATCGGGATATCTCGCTCTCATAGATATTCCGGCATAAGCTCTTCGATCCAAGATAAAAGCACCAGCCTATTGGGCTGGACATCTGTGTTCCACACCGGAACATTTGCGCCAACCGTGGGGACGGTAAATTTCGATCCCCGTGACCAACAATGGCTAACACCAGAAGTAGTAGTCTGAACCCTCACCGTGAAAGTCCAACGCACGAGCAGGCTGAGACAAGTCGGCAGCAACAGGCTCAAGGACCTCCACGGTCTGAGGGTATCCCCAAGAACGATGTTAGGAAGGATGGGAACAGTGTGTCAGACACAGCCTCGTCTCCTTCGCATGGAGATAAATGCAAGGACATACCGAACCCAGACCTCCTCCTTATCCAGAAGACACAGGAATCAATTATGAGGAGGATGGAGAATATGGAGAAGCGAAATAACCTCCAGCGCCAAGAAGACTTCAGAGTAATGCAACAGATCGTGAACGACCACTTCATACAATCCAAGGCAGCAGGACCAGGGCAAAAAGAGAAAGAGGAGAAGGAAGGTGGCCCGGAAGTATGGCAGCCCCCCGTCGGTCAAACCATCAAGGTATTCCTGGTACTCGGAGGGGACGGCCTCTCCAGAAACGGAACCTGAGCCTGATAAACTCTGTGACCGTATCTCTACTCGGAAGAGGCGCTTTCTGGGAAGGACCTCGGATGAAGAAGACCGAGATAGAGAGAGGGCGCTCAGACCGAGGGGCTCTCCTCAGGAATATCGGGTGAAGTACATAGCGGGCCAAAACAGCAGCCCTTTCTCGGAAGAAATCGAGAATGCCTCGTACCCAAGAAAGTTTGAGTTGAGCTCCTTGCCAAAATATGACGGCGTACAGGACCCGAGGTCCCACCTCGATGCTTTCGAGTTACTCATGTTCGTACGACAAATCAAAGGCTCGGTCATTTGTCGGCTTTTCGCGGCCACATTGATCGGACCTGCTCAAAGATGGCTCCACACGCTGCCAGTAAGGTCCATATATGATTTTCAAGATCTCGGGCGAAAGTTTGAGTTAAATTTCGCAACCAGCAGGAAACAACATAAATCTCAATATACCCTGAGTAAGATAAAGCAACGACGGGGGGAGACGCTACAAAAGTACTTGGACAGATTTAAGGAGGTCGCCCTCCAAGTGCGATCCCTCCCAGAAAGTGTTCACATGCACTGCCTCGTAGACGGCTTAGATCCCTCGTCCCGATTAGCAAATTCAATCTTCAAGAACCGGGTATACACCCTCACCGAGTTTAACACTCGGGTGAAGCAATATTTGGAAGTAGAGCAGATGGAGATTGCCAATACAAATGGAGATGATAAACGAAGAAACACACCCCCCACGGCAAAAAAATCAGCCGGGTAGTCGTAAAGAAGATTCAGCTCCATATCCCCATAAGCCGAACCGGGATGTTAGGCCAAAAGGCGACAAATTGGAGAAAAGGGCCCGCTATGAGAGGTACGCTCCGCTCAATGTTTCGCGAGCCCAGCTATGGAAAGAAGTAGCCGCCACTGAAATGAAAAAAGTCGATAGACCTCGGCCTATAAGATTTCGATCCAGCATGGACCAGACAAAATTCTGTGATTTCCATGACGGACCGGGCCATACTACGGATCAGTGTTACGAACTCAGAGATGCAATTGAAAAATTCATCCGAGAGGGTAAATTACGCCAGTACCTGATAAAAACACAAGGGTGGAAGAACAACAAACGGAAACACGATGACCAAAGTCCGAGCCCGACCCCAATTAGTCGGAAGGTTGACGGAATTCGGCGAAAGTCGTCTACCGATGATGAACAATTCCAGGAAATAGATATGGAGCGAAGGTGCAATGTAATCAGTGGAGGCATAGGCGGAGGTGGAGATACGGCAAGCCAAAGAAAGAAATACTTGAGAGAAGTCCTTTCAATAAGAGGCACTCCCAAGTTCAAAGATGACCATGACCGACCGACGCCCCGTCACTACAATTCACGAGAGACGACTTAAGGACGTTGTACCAGGGGCACCAAGACGGACTAGTTATCACCGGAATCTGGTGAAGCTAATCTCGGTAAAAAGAATTTTCGTTGATTCGGGAAGTTCGGCGAGATATAATTATGTGGGACGCCTTTAAAAGGATGAATTTGGATAAAGAAGACCTGAGACCATGCAAAACAATACTCGTAGGGTTTAACGGGGAGCAGTCTATGCCAAAGGGCTACATTGACCTGAAACTTACGTTGGGAACGAAAGAAGCGTTCAAAGCCGAGAGAGTGAGGTTCATCGTTGCCGATTTCCCCTCCCCGTACAATATGATATTAGGCCAGCCGACCATCCACACGGCGGGATATGATCGTATCTACCAAACATCAAAAGCGAAGATGGTCGGTTCAAAAACCAAGTAATCACTATAACCGGGGACCAAAAAGAATCTCGACAATGTTATTATGAGACAATACGAGAAAACGAGAACGAGAAGGCACCTTCATCTCATAGTCAAAAAGGAGAACAGCAAGGCCGACCCATTAATGTGGTGGAGTTGGATATAAGAGACGAGGAACCTGAGAATCCAAGACCCGAGCCAGAAGGTGATTTAGAAGAACTAATCCTGGGAGAAGACCCGTCACAAATCACAAAGATAGGAGGAGCAATGACCCCAGAGCTTAAGGAGAGGTTAAGCAAGTTCCTAGTAGCGAACCGAGATTTGTTTGCATGGAGAGCTTCGGAAGTACCCGGGATAGACCCTACGTTCATTGCACATCACGGGTTAGCTATCAAGCGGGATCGCCCCGGTATCATAGAAGAGGCGAAAGCGGTGGAGCCGACAGTGCGAAAAGCCTTAGAAAAACATGTGACGAAGGCTGTTAGAGGCCGGGTTTATTCGGGAAATACAATACACAACATGGTTATCTAATGTAGTTATGGTGATAAAACCCAACGGGAATTGGAGAGTATGTACGGACTACACCAATTTAAACAGAGCCTGTCCCAAAGACTCCTACCCGATGCCCAGTATCGACCAATTGGTCGATAACTCTTCCGGATTTCAACTGCTATCCTTCATGGATGCCTACTCCGGCTATAATCAAATAGCGATGCATCCAGAGGATCAGGAAAAGACAGCTTTCATAACCGATAAGGCCAATTCTTTGCTACAATGTAATGCCTTTCGGATTGAAAAATGCCGGGGCCACCTACCAGCGGATGATGAACAAAGTAGGGGCTGATGGCTGGGCAGGATCAATGCTAGGGGCTGGAGAAGCCTGAACCTGGGTAGGTGCTTTTGTTTTCTTAGCTGCTCCAGCTCGGTTTTCCTCCAAGGACTTCCAAGCCTCAGAGGAAGGGCGTTTGCGAGAAGTTTTCTTCAGAGGAGCGGTAGGGGCAGGAGCCACGACCGAAAGATATCGGGGCAGTTCCGCCATTGTTTGCACTGCAAACATAAATTTTCAAAGATTAGTAAAAAAAAGTATAATCAAGGTAAAAGCATGGTGAATATAAAACCACAAAATGCATACAAATCACATATCCCGGCTTAGAGCCGGCACCGGTGATGAAAAAAGCCGCGCTTCTGGCACCATACGTATTAGCATATGGTACCAGGCGGTCAACTGATGAGACCACATCGACTGGAAGGTCGTCGGATTCTACTTGGTAAGAAGTGGAGGTCAATTTATGATGATCATAGGTCCGATAAAGGGAAACCTCCACTCAACATCGCCATTTGGCCTCGGCCCCTTTCAAAAACCAGGGTTTCTTGGCCGGGTTTTGCCACCACTTTAAAGTAACCGTCCTTAAAGTGCTTAAAAGAGTCGAAAAAGGCCGTGAGGAGTTTTTGTCCGGGTCGCCCGGAGAGAGGTAAGCCCCCGGCTTCTCGACTCCTTGCCAGACCGGGCAGTAAAAGGACAGAAGAAGAAAAAGAATAAGGTGGCGGTACACGGAATAGGGACTGAGAAGGACCGACAGAGCTGGTCAAAAGCAACTAGATAGGCCCACCCGTTGGGGTGAAGTTGAGAAGGGGCTAAGTGAAGGTGGTTTAAACATGACATCTGAAACTTGGTAAACGGGAATCGAATACCAAGCCGGGTCATATAAGCTTTGTAGAAAAAGAAGAAGTTGGTGAGGCCTTGGCCCTCGAGGCACGGATGGGCTCGTCCTCACCCGAGGGGGCTTAAATGATGACCCTTCAAGGCCCCTAGTTTCATTTGGCGGATGGCGTTGGCGGTCATCGAAGAGTGGGTCTTCAACACGTCTCGCGTCACCCAAGGATATTGTTTAACAAGATCTGGGGGAGGGTTGGAGGAATCCGACCTCCCAGCGTCGGATGGGGCACTACTCGGCGAAGACGACGACTCCATTTACCTATAAAAAAAACAAAAATACTAAGGTTAGTAAGTGTGAGAATACCTGACACAGATGTAACAGCCGGTCGAGAAGAAGAAATGGGTGGACGTGTAGGAAGGCGATTCCCAAAAATCGAAGCTGGGGTAGAGACCGACCTATGACGGCAGGAGCCTAAGATAACGTCGGCCCTAGAATCTTCGCCGGTGGCGATATAATAGGAGCTTGATTCTAAACGGTCCCAAAGAAGGGCCGGCATATCCCTCGGGAATAGGAGCGAGGTCTTGGGCGAACAGGGGTTTCGCAAAGATTGATAAGGGGTACAGGCACTACCTCGACCTCATCCCGACCTTCGAGAAGAGGTCTAGCAGGGGGACGAGACTCTCCGACGGCTCTCCTACCCGAGCTACCACCTAGGAAAGAGACTAGCCTTTGCTCCTCGGACATAGGAGTACCAAGCAGCCAATGGCTCATACGAGGATAACAAGCACGGAGTGCTTCCTCCTCTTCGAGGGTTAGGTCACGACCCGATGAAGAAGGTTGATTAGTTCTATTCATTGTCACCAAATAATGCAGACCTAAAGAGACAGAAAATGGTAATAAGGAACATAGTGGAGACTCCCCAGGAGTAAAGGCATACGACTACAGGTAGAAGAAAGTAAACCTAACAGTATGAAACTACCCAGAAACCCCAGACGAAGCTCAAGCATACTGGTGTACATGAAAACCAGATTACGACACTAAGACCAGAATGGAGAAATCAGGTAAACAACATAATACAGCTAGTAAAGAGGTATAAAAACTTACCAGGAAGAAGGAAGGACGAACAAAGGATAATCAACGGAAGCAGAAAGCCTGAAAGTCGTCATAACCAGAGAGCCTAGTTTTTCCCAGAAAGAGAGCAGAAGGCGAAAAACCAGAGAATAGGCGAGTGAAGTAAAGGAAAAAGAAGGAGAATGAGGGTTAAAAATTTCGAAATGGAGGGAAAGGCGAAGAGGCGCCGGGGAATTAAGGGTAAAAACAGGAATTCACCTGTAAATGAGGGGTGACGTGCACTGGGAAGCACGCACATTAAATGTGCACGAAATCCAAAGGCGGCTGGGAGTGACAGTTGCAGATCCTTTCCAATCCGCAGAGGCCAGGTGGCAGGGAGTCATGATGACGAAGTCGAAAGGGTTTCGGCCTCGAAAACAAGCAACCCACCTGGCCTCACCTTGGACTCGTGAAATCACCGACAGGAGTGCCGGCCTTTGAGATACTACCTCGGGTCTGGGAGCCAAATAAACCACCTCGGGTCAGGTATCGGGTCGGTAACCGGACGGAACACCTCGGTCTGGGGGCAGGAGGGCATCCTAGCCCGAGGAACAAACCACACCCCGGAAGCTCAAACCTTGAACTACATTTGGGGGCAACTATTACGGGACGATCCATGGCCCAATAAGGGGCGGCCAGAGATCTATCAAATATCTCGGGTTCCCCCTACAATCATGGAACATCTATCATATCTATAATCAAGGGATATGATAGATCAAGCAGTTAGGATACAAGGTGAAACCCTATAAATACAGGGGTCAAGTCCTAAGGTGCACACATCTATCATACCTATTTACTTTCTGTATCACAACACATCCCCACTGAACACATACCCCTTCCCCCTTGGGCGAAAGGCCTTGTGTACAATGATTCCTTGCTTATCGGGATATCTCGCTCTCATAGATATTCCGGCATAAGCTCTTCGATCCAAGATAAAAGCACCAGCCTATTGGGCTGGACATCTGTGTTCCACATTGGAACAAATATCATAAAATAATTTTTCAAGATCATAAAGGATTTTTTTCAGTACCACTCAATATCCTGAATTATCTTTTAGTACCCAGCAGTGCCCTTTCAAAAAAAAAAAAGAACAGTGTGTGCAAGCGCTGCAGCGGACGAAATGGTGCACCGCACCAAAGCCAAATCCTGCGGCCACACAGTCACACAAGCTGACAAGTGACGCTCACACGCCTTCAGCCTCAGCCCTCTCGACCTCAAAACTCAGGGCCATTTGGTATAAGGAATTGGTGGGGATGGAAAGGAACTTTGGTAAGTTCTTCTGTTTGGTACACATTTTGCACAAATCTTTCCGGGAACCTAAGTTCCCGAGCCCATCCCGGGCCCACCAATCTTGCCTCATATGTGCGAAGATCAGATCCCACCAAAATTGGTGGGATCTCAAGTTCTCACATCACTTTTGTTCACATTTTTAAGACAAATTTACCGCGAAATTGAAATTGCTTAGCGGAAAGTTGAATTTAGCGAAAAAAAAATTTTTACACGAGTTCGAACTTAACAAGAGCATATTTTTAAAAAATATATTTTAGCAAAAAAAAAAAAAAATTATCTTTTATTTTGAATTAATTTTTTTTAAAAGTAAAATGGCATTTTTCCTACCAAACAATTCTTTACCAACTACCACCCCTTCATTTTCTTCCTATCAAACAATTTCTCGATCTCCTCTCATATTTTACCTAACGGCAGAAGACAGAACTCGTGAAGGGAACCCTGAACCCTAGCTCTGCGCCTCTCGCCTCTCGCCTCTTACTTGACAATCCGACCCGCTCGACCTCGTCGTCCTCATCGGCTCTTCCAGGCGCTTCTCCTCCTCTCCTCACCGGTGACGTCTCAGTCCGTCGACGGTCACCGCGAATTTCACTGTTGAGGTAAGTTTTATTCCTTGTCCTATTCGGTTTTCCTCTAGTTTCACCGAGAGTTTCGAATCTCCTGCTCTACGTCTGCGTATGAATCGTTTTTCTTGGCTTTCTATTTTTCGATTCCCCAACAAGGGAGTTCGAAATAAGGGTTTGTTTCTTTGGTAGACAGTGCTCGAATCTCTTGCACCAAATTTGTTTCTCTGGGAGTTTTAAAGAAATTACAAAGTTTGGACAAAATCTGTGATTTTCGAAGAAAATGTTACTGTCTGATCATGTTTGCTCTCCCCTGTGCGTATGAATTTTGTTACTGTCTGATCATGTTTGCTCTCCCCTGTGCTTATGAATTTTGTTACTGCCTGATCATGTCTGGGAGTTTGCTCTGCTTATGAAAAAAAAAAAAAAATTGTTGCTCTGATCAAGTTTGGCAGACAAATTTGTTTCTGAGGAAATTCTTAAACTCGTGTTTGCTCTGCTTATGAATTTTTTTCCCTGGGAATGATTTTTTTTAACATTAATGTCTTGTCTGAGAAAAAACTTTTTTCTGGTCTCAATATAAAAGAGATATCCTGATATGTAAACTGTAAATAACTAATTCTAATTAGGTTAGTTAGTTGTTAGTAACTAATGGTAGTTAGTTGGGATTAGTAGGTCTAGAGGTATTGCCTATATAAGGCATATGACTCTTCATTGTATGCTATGCTTAAGATGAATGAATAAGAGCATCACTGTTATAGATGTTGTAGAAGAATTAGAGGATTTGGGAAGAGAAAGAGAAGAGAGGAGAAGAACAGAAGAAACAGAGGGATTGGGAAGAGAAATCAGTGATGCTCTTATTCATTCGTCTTAAGCATAGCATACAATGACGAGTCATGTGCCTTATATAGGAAATACCTTTAGACCTACTAATCCCAATTAACTACCATTAATTACTAAAAACTAACTAACAACTAACTAACTAATCCCTTACTAACTAACTAACCTAATTAGTTATTTACAGTTTACATATCATAGCCCTTATCTCCTATTGGCGTTGAGTTGGCGTGTATTAGCCTTGTCGATTGTTTTTGTGATGGTTGCCGAAGATGGGGTGTGTTGATTCTCTCATCTTTATTTGGGATTTTGGAACTGGTCGATATCTAGAAGTGACATACATCTGGGATTTTGGATTTGTGTTTGGTTTCATCAGATTATAAGCTTGAAAATTTAGTACCGGCTAACACTTAGTATGGTGTTATTTAGTCCCTAGAGATGTAATATCTATTATCAATTTTTTGGTTGAAAGAAACTTTTAGTAGTAATTGAAACTAAAGATGGTGTTAGTGTAGGCTTCCTGAATTTTGGGGAGGCTATGTAATGTATACACATGCATGCAATATACATGTGATTGTATCAATTCGTAATTTTTGTGACAATGCATTAAACCAATGGAAATTTATTGGAAGTTCACCTATTTTCAGGAGAACGAAAGGTGAAGTCAGGGCCCAAATTGCAGCAGCGCTATGGTTCTCAAGTAAGTTGTACTTTTCCTTCCTTTTCTTCGTCGCGTGCGCGCTCTGCTTTCAAGAGCTTTTCCTGAACCTTAATCTCTAGGCATACGTTTAGTTTGTTGGGCCATCTTTTGAAACTTCTATTGGAAAAAAAGATTCCAGATGAACTCATCAAGCCAAACAGTTAACAATAAGTTTCTGAAACTTCGTGCAATGCCTTGAGATTATTAGCTTTTGCTGCCTTCAAAGTATTGCTTTCTGCATTCTCTGACCCCCAAAATCTGTTTCATATGATTATTCTGCATTATACCAATATTATTGGCCATATTGACGCTGAAATTGGTCACCTAATGGATTGATATTGTGGAAAATTAATCCAACTTAGTAACAAAATAGTATTTTTGTATTGCTGGCACTTGAGACATCTGTAGACTAATTGGGAATTCCATTCAAGCAAGTCTGACATTTTTCTGATCATAACAATAACAAGCAGTCATTTTTTTAAAAATAATTGCCTCTTGTCAAATTTGGTAACTGGTATTTGATATTGGCATATCAGGACGGAGCTCTGTCGTTTTAGTGGGGGCAAGATCTACCCTGGGAAGGGCATCAGATTTGTTCGTGCTGATTCTCAGGTGACTCTAATTAGGTCAATCTTCCATTTCCAGGGATATTATTGTGATCTATTAGACACTAAATGGGTTCTTTTTATATTTTTATCAGGTATTTTTGTTTGCCAACTCAAAATGCAAGAGGTACTTTCACAACAGATTGAAGCCTTCAAAGCTCACCTGGACTGCCATGTACAGGAAGCAACACAAGAAGGTATTGCTATTATCAAAATTACCATTAGCTTTAGTCAACCTTAGCCGATATTATCCATCACAAGGCCTGAGTTGGATTAAATCTGTATGTAAATTAGCTTTGGTTTTGACATAGGTGATTACTTGCTTGTTGTGCTAAATGTTTGCTGCAATGAAAAGTCAGAATTAAGCACATAATAACAGGATGCATGTATCTACTGTACAGTGAAACTGTTTGGAATGCCTGTGATCTCTCATTGTTCATATGCACAATTCTTTTTGGTGTATCTGGTTTGTGCAGGACATTGCCCAAGAAGCTGTGAAGAAGAGGCGTCGCACCACCAAAAAGCCTTACTCTAGGTCTATTGTTGGTGCTACTTTGGAAGTTATTCAGAAGAAAAGAACTGAGAAACCAGAGGTTCGAGATGCTGCCAGAGAAGCCGCCCTCCGGTGTGTATACCCATCTCTCTCTTCCCAGAGAATCTTTGGTTGTCATATCATGTTTTGGATGGCATAATGTTACGTTGCCACACACACATCATCTAATTATCCTAATGGATGTTGCAGTGAGATTAAGGAGAGGATCAAAAAAACGAAAGATGAGAAGAAGGCAAAGAAAGCAGAAGTGATGGCCAAGACACAAAAAGCACAAGGAAAAGGAAATGTTCCCAAGGGTGCTGCCCCCAAAGGTCCTAAACTTGGTGGAGGCGGCGGGAAGCGCTGAACTACGTGTATTGTTAACTCTCTTTTGGCTGCCCTATAGAGGGTGTTTGAGACATTTGGATATGTTATTTTTCGCTTGATTAATCTGTTATGTGGAGGCTTTGGAGCACCTAGTTGAATTTGAATGCATTTTGGTAGCAGAGTTGTTATTAGTCTTTTATTTTAGTTGATGAAACAGATGATTTGCCAAATTCCCCTTTAAAAGTATTCAGTATGCACAAAGGTTAAATCATGGTTGTGGGTTTCTGGGTTTTATGGGATAGGTAGAAAATGGAGTGATAAATAGAATTGGAAAATTGCTATAATGCACAATAGGAAGGTACTTTGTCAAACTATTGCTTCGATGGATACTTGGTATTCTATTGTACACATTCTCCAAACCTTTTACATCGGACTTGAGAAATAAACATGGATCATGTTGATGACTGCTCCTATATCTTGATCAAATTGCCAAATTCCATATTAAAACGTAATATCGTATTATTTTAACAAATATAGGCACAATTGATGGACAAGTGGGAACTTTCTTGTCATGTCTTGTTGAACCGTAGAATGATCACTTTAGATATGTAGATTCGTTTTGTAAGTAGCATAGTTCACGATCTCATCAATCTTGGTCAACCTTGATTTGAGTGGTATTGAGATAGGCGGAGATGCCAATAGACATGAGTAAAGTTAATTGGTGTTCCAATTTTAAAGAGTCTGGGTAGTTGCACTGTTGCTCTGTCCCAAAATATAGAGGTTGTTAACTAATTCACGCAAATGTTGGTTAAATCATTAATATGTTGAGTTAGTAATATTTAACTATTTGTCAATGTGATTTTCAAATATTGTTCATCCTATTTATAAGTCACGTATAACATGTTTCACGCAGGTAAAGGAAAACGTTAAACTTTGTTAACTTTATCTTAAAATTCAACAATTTTCTAACTTTACCCCTCCAAAACTTTTATTTATCTGAAAAAAAAAAAAAAAACTAATTCACGCAAATGTTGGTTAAATCATTAATATGTTAAGTTAGTAAAATTTAACTATTTGACAATGTGATTTTCAAATATTGTTCATCCTATTTATAAGTCACGTATAACACGTTTCACGCAGGTAAAGGAAAACGTTAAACTTTGTTAATTTTATCTTAAAATTCAACAATTTTCTAACTTTACCCATATTTAATATTATACTAGACCTGATGAGAACAAAGGATAAAATTATATATTTAAATGTAAAATTCATTTCTTTGCCCTATAAATAAGATCAAAAAATTTTTCACTCCCCCTATTTAGGATAAATGGGGTATGCATTTATTTTAAGTCAACTCTCTCGTACCAGGCATAAAAGTGAAAATAATAATAATAATATTATTATTATTATTTAGAGCAAAATTTCCTTCGAAAATCCATTCTCCCTGTGCGTCTCGTATCACGCCTCTACATGCTGATGGTTGAACGTTGTTAATGCCGAACAGATCCATCGACACGATCGGTTTCCATTGATATGGGCTCTATGTCATCTCCTTCACATAGTCCCCTTGGAAAACCTGACGATGAAATCCATCACTGGAGACATACACCATTAGATGGTAGGAGCATCTATGAACAATCTCCATAAAAAAATGAACTTGCACCTCGACATCCATAGGGGCCATTGCACCTAACCTATCAATATCTTCAAGAATTCGACAACAAAGCTTTCACCGTCGCTTCGATTTTCCACTCCTCTCCTCTGTTTGCATACTCCGAAACAATGGCTGGAGATCTTGAGGGCCGAGCATTTCTCTCTGCGGCTCTTCAGGTCGCTTTTCATATATTGGCTTCTACTGACATTATTAACTACTTCCAATCAAGAAGGCTTAAGCATAGCTTACTGAAAAAGCTTTGTAGCATCCTCATTTCTATGAATCAAGTGCTTGATGATGCAGAAGCGAGACGATACTCAAACCCAGATGTTAAGAAATGGCTTGGCGAGCTCAAACATGTTGTGTATGTGGTGGATGACCTCTTAGATGAGATTGCTACTGAGGCAACAAAGTTGAAGATCGAAGCTGAGACTCAAACTGCTATCAGTAAAGTATTTGGGTTCTTTACTGTTTTTGTTAATCCATTTGACAAACAAATTGAGTCTAGGATTCAACAAGTGCTTGATGGCCTGGAGTTACTCGGAAAACGAAAGGACCTTCTGGGATTGAAGGTAGGCTCTGGTGGTGGTGGTAAAGTTGGAGTTGTTGGGAACGTATTGAACAGATTGCCAACTGCATCTCCTGTGGCTGGTGAGTTCAGAATATATGGTAGAGATGATGATAAAGAAAAAATAGTTGAGCTTTTGCTTAATGATGATTTGAGTAGGAACCAACTAGCTGTCATCTCTATAGTTGGAATGGGTGGGGTGGGTAAGACTACTCTTGCTCAATTAGTGTACAACAACAAGAGAGTGGAAAATGAGTTTCAACTCAAAGCCTGGGTTTGTATTTCAGAAGAATTTGATGTTCTTAGGATTACAAAAATAATACTTTCTGCATTGGAATGTTCAATAACAGGACATGAAGATCTAGATCAGCTTCAATTGAAACTAAAAGAGAAATTGACGGGGAAGAAATTTTTGCTAGTTCTTGATGATGTTTGGAACGAGAACCATTCCAATTGGGAAGCCATGCAAGTACCTTTCTGCTATGGGACTTTAGGAAGTAAAATACTTGTGACCACACGCAATGCAATGGTAGCATCAGTCATGAACTCTATTAGAGTGCTTCACTTACCCTTACTAAGTAAAGAAGATGGTTGGCAATTATTTGCAGAACATGCATTCAGGAACAAAGATGCTAGCATGCGTGCAAATCTTGCGTCAATTGGTAAAAAAATTGTTGAAAAGTGCAAAGGCTTGCCTTTAGCCCTAAAAACTTTGGGTGGCCTCTTGCTTACAAAATTATCAGAGAAGCACTGGAATGAAATTCTTCATAGTGAGATATGGAAGTTGCCAGATGGTGAGAGTAATATAGTGCCAGCTCTAAGATTAAGCTACCATTACCTTCCTTCTAATTTGAAGAGGTGTTTTGCATTTTGTTCTATATTTCCTAAAGACTATGAAATTGACAAGGATTCTCTAATCCAAATGTGGATGGCAGAAGATTTGCTGCATTGCCATCAAGGGAATACATGTGTAGAAGAAATGGGCAACGAAATTCTTGATGAATTGGAATCAAGGTCCTTTCTCCAGAAATCAAGAATTGATGATAACAAATTAATCATGCATGATCTTGTAAGTGATTTGGCAAAATCAATTTCTGAAGGATTTTGTTTGAGGGTTGAAGGTGGCAAGGTGGAGAATACTTGTGACAGGATTCGGTATTGTTCATACTCTGGTTTATTTTTGAGTAATGGAATATTATTGGAACCTATTTATAAGTGTAGGCAGTTACATTGTTTATTGCAACTGGCACCATCAACAACCTTCATTATGGAGGGTAAGGATGAGGGTGAAATATTGTCAGGATTTATGCACTTGCGTATTTTGAGTTTGAATAGTCTTCATTCTATTACTAAATTGAGTGATAGTATAAGCCAATTAAAGCACCTTCGTTACTTGGACCTTTCTCGAAACAAAATTATAAAATTACCAGATTCATTCTGTACATTGTATAATTTACAAACTTTGAAGCTGAGTTCATGCTTTGCCTTGGTTGAGTTATCTCTAGATTTGTACAAATTGATCAATTTGCATTATCTAGACCTTTCTCACACTCAGATCAGCAAATTACCTGATTCAATTTGTAAACTGATTAGTTTACAAACATTGAAATTACAAGGGTGTCAGTGTTTGGTTGAATTGCCTCCAGATTTTCACAGTCTCATCAATCTCCGCCATCTTGATTTGATTTGGACTTCTATAAGGGAAATGCCAATGAACATGGGAAGGTTAAAACATCTTCAAATATTGACTGACTTCTATGTGGGAAGGCATAGTGGGTCTAATATTTCAGAGTTAGGGAAAATAAATAATCTTCAAGGCTGTCTTGAAATTTCACAATTGGAAAATATCAACAATCCGATGGATGCGAGGAAGGCCAATATGAGAGAACAGAAGTACTTAAGTAAACTAAAATTGCAATGGAGTGGAAACAATAATGATTCACAAAATGAAAGGTCCATTTTGGAGGCTCTCCAACCTCATGTCAACTTGAAAAAGCTTTCTATTAGAAACTATGGTGGCACAAGGTTTGCAGACTGGTTTGATTCTCCATTCCTGCCCAATTTAGTATCTCTTGTGTTGCGGGCATGTAAATATTGCTTTTGTTTACCACCACTCGGGCAGCTACCCTCTCTAAAGTCACTTGAGATTAATGGATTACACGGAATAAAGAAGATTGGATCAGAGTTTTATGGGGATAATTTGTCAATTGTTCCCTTTCCATCCCTTGAATATTTAAAATTTGAAATTATGGTGGAATGGGAAGACTGGATGCATTTTGAAGGTGAATGTTTCCCTTGCCTTAAGGAAATATATATAAGAAGTTGTCCCAGGTTAAGAAAGTCCCTACCTACACACCTTCCATGTTTAGAAAAGCTGCAAATTGATGGATGTGAAGACTTGGAAATTGAATCATTCCCTATGAAAGATATCTCTTGTCCAAAACTTGAATCTATCTCCCTTTCTGCAACAATCCATCTAAAAGCACTGCATGAAGACATGCATACACTACTTCCCTGTCTTCGCCATTTATCTCTATCTCATTGTCCACAGCTGCAATTAGTTCATGAAACAAGTTTGCCTTTGAGCCTTGTTCGAATCTCAATCCATGGTTGTCCCAAACTCGTCGCTTCTCGCATGAGCTGGGGCTTGGATAGACTTTGCTCTCTGAAGGAGTTCATTGTGAGTGATGATTTTGAAAATGTGGAGTCTTTCCCAGAAAAGGGACTGCTGCCGACAGGTCTTACAGTTCTTGAATTTTGGGGATGTTCAAACTTGACAAAAATAAATAGTGAAGGCCTTCTCTTCCTCACATCTCTTCAATGCCTTAGGATTTGCCACTGTTCAAACCTCCAATGTTTGCCAGAGGAAGGTTTACCCAACTCACTCTCTCAATTAGAAATTTTGGGAAGCTGTCCATTACTGAAGCGGCGGTACCAAAAGGAGAATGGAGAAGATTGGCTTAAAATTGCTCACATTCCTCGTGTATATATTAAATGAAACTACATGCCACAAGTTTTATGGGCTTATAATATGGTCTTACACAGGTGCTTCTTCTACTTTATACCAGTACATTGATTTCTTAAGTTGATGTTTCTATTCTTCCTCTGTCATGTTCAATTGTAATTTGTTATTTGAAGTTAAAAATAATTTGTTGAAGAGAAAGAGGACTAATTGCAATTGAGAGATGCATTTATTGCATTTTTGTTATAAAATATTGAAAATTTAGTTTCAATCATGTTTGAAATTGAATCAGAATCCGTTTTCATTTTGGCTGATTTTCTTCATTGCTATTTATTTGCACTAGCTTCTGATGTATTAATAGGCCTTCAAGTTTTGCTGGTTGTAGGTTAGTTCATAATACACTAACAGTTCAGACTTTGGTTGGCCATATCTTACTCCTTTCTGATACAACGCCTAAATTTCAATTTTACTTGTCTAAAAATTTTATTTGTCCTATGAAGGAAGAAGATATTATATATCAGTCAAGGGAGTTGAATTGCGTTCAATAGTTCATTTTCTTGCAGCCATCTATGGAACAGGCAACCTTTTTCCCTCAACAAAAATTGACCAACCTCCTAATTTATTCATAATTGGAATTTAACATTTGAAGCTTACTTTATGCATATGCTCCCCTTATTCATTAAGTGGTCTTTGTAGGAATTTTCTTTTTCTTTTTTTCTCTGAAAATTTTTTGAAAATAGATTTTAGCCCTTCTCCATGTTTTATTTTCAATTTGACCCCCCAGTCATCAAGTTTTAGATATGGCACTTGTGGCCAAGCCTGTCAATGTTACGAGTAGAGAAAATCAGGCTGATAGAAATCTGTGAACCAACCGACACACTCACTCAAAGTACAGTCTTGTTACTTTTCATGCTTCCTCTTGAAATGCAGCTATGCCAAAACTGATCGTTGGGCTTTTGTGATTCATTTATATTTCATTTTAACTGCAGTTTCTGTAGAACTTTGGTTAGGGTGAAAATCCGATATTCTGATCAAAAGGACGAGTAAACTATGCCAGTTGCAGATCAACTCATCGATGGCGCCGCTTTGCACGTGGTATTGTCCTTTATGGATGGATACTCTGGCTACAACCAGATCTTCATAGCCGAGGAAGACATCCCTAAAACAGCTTTCCGATGCTTGGTATGGAATGGTGTCCATTGGAACTTTTGAATGAACAATTCATAAAAATCAATCTTTCTGGGATATTCAATATATTCTATAGTTCCTTACCGTGTCAATTTCCAATTCTTGGTCATTGAGATTCATGGGCAATATATATTAAGCATATATATTACCTCCCCTTTCTCCTTTCTAAAAAATAAAAATGATTGAAGTTTTTCTATTTTGAATCATGTTAGCTCTCTAACTCTTATTACTTTAGCTGGATTATGGACAAAGAAGTTTTTTATGAAACCTCTAGTTTTGATTCTCAAGTATGGATGGATTTTATCTTGATACATTCAATTTGTACTTTGGAGCATAAATGAGCATGTTGATGTGCCCCAATTAGTGAAGTATTGTTACTGTTTCATTGTATATTTTTCTGAATATGTAGGCAAGCTAGACATGTTAAGGCAAATATAGAGAGGCTTTGTAGCAAAAATCCCAATACTCAACTTGGTTCAACCATACTGAATGTGCAAGTTTTGATATACTTCTCGACACTACATACTCCTTAAGCAAGAGGCTTTATTATTGGTGTTATACTGAATCACCTGTTTATCTGCTGTTTTTTTCTGGATATTGGAGGTGTTGGTCAATAATATTATTTTAGAACATAGTGGGATTATGTCTCATTGTGATGGGCAACAAAAGTTTTTCTTAGAATTGGCCTAGCAATAAGGTTGCTAACATGTGATCTAGAGGTCACAGGTTCAAATTATGCAAATAGCCTCTTTGATTGTGGGGTAAGGGTGCATACATATATCCTTCCTGAGACCCTAACCTGGTGGGAGTCTTATGCAATGCCCTTTATCTACCTTTTGGTTTGAAAAAGTATAATAAAGCAAAAATTCATCTATGAATTCTCAGAAAAGTTAACCACCATTTAGGCATAGCTTGCCATTTGGTTAATTCCTTTTAGTTGATATTCCAGTACCCATAAACACCAAGCAAAACATGATGAATAAGTATCAAAATTTACACAGTGCTACTTTATTCCAAGATAAAAAAAAAACTTTCTTTTGGCTGAGAAATATGAGATGCATGCTAAATAAAACTGGCTAAATAAAACAGAAGAGACAAGTTGAGCTTTCCCAATATAACCAAGTTAACAAGCAATCTGTCTAATTCCGCTTGTCATTTTTTATCAGATGTTGAAAGGTAACTCGGTTTCTTTGATTTGAAAGGCACATCTAAATAAATATTGTCCTTATTATTGGTGATCAGACATATCAGTAATTTAAAAAATTTATATTTTTTGTTCAACTTTTATTGATCAATAAAACTAATTATCTTATTTTGCATCATTCATGGTAAATAAAAATAACTATATTTTTATTGTTTTACCAGTATCGATGATTACAACTGATTAGTTTATTATTATTAGTAATATAATAAATCAAGAATTCTTTAATGAAAAATCAAAGTAGAGATCAAGAGTTCTTATATCTTTGCCTCCAGTTTTTGAAGGTAGCAAGATATGATATTGTCTATCCAGATCAAGATGATATTACCTATTATCTAAAATATAAGATCTAATTGACTTTTAAAAAAATATTAAAGAAGCTAATTAAATTATTTTAAGGTACTTATATTTTTTTTCCAAACTAATTTGTCTAACTTATGAGCTAATATATAATTAAATAAAATAAAATATATGATATGATTAAATAACTTAGTTAAGTTCTTTAATCTTCAAAAGAAAGTCAAATGATTCCTAATTTTAGGAATGAGAGAGTATTATCTATCCATACATAATTTGTAGCAGGATGCATTATAAATTCTCTATTTACCAAACTAGAAACAAACATTCATACACGTAACAATGGACAAAATATGCCTAATATTCTGCAAGTGCTTGTGCTGAGCCATCAACACCCAAATTTCCTAAACTATTAGAATGTCCAGTCTTAATTATAAGACATAATTGACTTTTTTAGAGAAATTAAGGAAACTAAATAAGTTACTTAATCATTTTATATCTTATGTATCCTTAGATTATATATTAGTTTATTAGTCAAACTAATTGGTTTAATAAAAAAAATAAAAATAAAAATACTCTAAAGTATTTTTATTAGTTTCCTTAATCTCTCCAAAAAAATTAACTAAGTCTTATAATTAAAACCGGAGAGAGTATATTAGAAGAAAAAAAATTACATGACACAACTTTATAAAGCACTTAATCCTCATTAACTATATCAAGAAACTACTTACACCACATATCTCAATAATTAAAAACATAGCAAGGGAATGTAGATATGACGCATTAGTGCAACTTGAACGAACTTTTCTGTAGCTCTGACTGTGTGTTTGGCTTACCTAAAAAAAGTGCTTCTGGGAGATAACAGACGACTCCATTGAGGTTGACGACGGACGGCTCTGACTCTTAGAAGACAGCAGATGCTGGCTCTCTGTCTTCTCCATCCTTTGATCTGCAACGCGAGTTGTCTGCCCCTGCGACTGCAGTGCCTTGTCTCCCCTAGTGATGACTCATCTCGATCAGTGGAGTGCAACTTAGCCAAATGACGATTTCGGTCTTTGATTTTTCTAGTTTTGGTTTTGTTTCAAGTTCCTTTGATTTGTAAGTTTGGAAGGAGTATTGTTTTATGTTCCTTCACGAAAAATGTTTTTAGCTTTCTCAGAAATCACCTGGCTCATATTTATTCCTTATTCTCGATTCGATTGATCCGTTTATATGGAACATAAAGACCAATGGAGGTGCGTCTCAGGCAAGAGATGATCTGGGTCTTCGAGTTTTCTGAATTTGGGTCTCTTGTTTCACGGGGAGCATCAAAACAAAACATTATCTTCTATAAACGTATATGCAATTATCACAAAAACGAATCTGCTTTTTAGTAATTGAGCGTTAAGAAAAAGTTATTCTAATAATATTTTTGTCAAACTCACTTTTTTCAGAGACTGTTCTGAAAAAACACTTTTATCACTTTTTCTTTAAAAACTATTTTCCAAAAACTAATCCAAATACTCTCTTAATGATGCAAAATACCCTCACAAAGCTTAGCAAAAATGGGTTTGGTCAGCAAGTAAAGCCATGGAAAAAAAGGTAAATAAGCAAAATTGATTTCTACCTTAAATTATGATGAACATACAATGGAGCAAAAACCTAGAGTAGCACAACATCTATTGGTTTGGAGAAAACCAGATTTCAAGAGTAAGTCAGTTAAGTATGTAACAGAAAACACATTAAATGCTTGATTTTTTTTTTAAAGAAAAAAAAAAGGGAAAAAAAATCCTTAAAAAACACAGGAAATATAAAGATAAGGAAAAAGTAAAAAATCTAAGATGCAGCGGGGGGAGTCTCGTCAGCAGCAGCTGTCTCGAAGGTTTCGCCAGCAACAAGATCCGGGACTTCATCATCATCCTCCTCTTGTGCGGCGGTTGCACCAGCACCTGCTTCATGGGCCTGCTTCTGATATTGCTCTGCTAGCTTCTTCAGGTTCTCCAAGTTATCTGGTCCTGCAGGTTTTATTTGGTTAAACAAGAGATTATTCAGTTAAAATGGGATCAAAGAGACAAACAGATAAATCTATAAGATGAGAGGATGCAAAGTATACCTAATTGGTTAATAATATTAGGTAGTATATCTTGCAACTCTGCCAATTACGAAGATAGAAAATTGAATGTCAGTTTAAATTTCTATCAGGATATAAATTCAAAAGAAAGATCAGCCAACTAAATAAATATTCAAACATTAATAAATGGTAACTCAAATGAAAAGAATGCTCATGTCCTTAATGCATTTAAGAGATAGATAATATCTAACTCCCATAGAGTGCAAGTTAGATCACCATCAAGGCATTAATAAAAAGGTACATACTCTTAGTTTGAGGAACACCACTGACAACCCATGTGTTAGCAGCGATGGATGCTTGGACTGCAACCAAACAAGAAATTAAATAATCTCATATTGGTGCACTAAAAGATAGGATAAAATAATAGTCAAAGTACCATCAATTTATATTACCTTTAGGGTTAAGAAATTGGATGACTACATCATCCTTGAAAATGTTGACCTCCTCAATTGCAGGGATCGCATTCACGCCTATTCTCTTCAAAGTGCTCTGAAGCCTTTTGTCATCTGTGGTAGTTGTCTTGTGGACAGCCTTCTTCTTTCTATAATTGACAGAAAATACATCAGAGAACAAATATATAGTCCTATTACTCAGCAGCCTCATAATATGCAATAAGCAATCAAATATTACAAGGCATCACTCAGACAATCATTCAACAAAAACTGACGATAACAACATACTAAATCCAGAAAATAGAAACAAAGAATTTGCAAATGCAATTTGTGTGTAGGAGGATATGCTAAAAAATATACAAATGAACATATGCACATATATTACTAGTCTGGTGCTGCATACAAAAACGAGGAACTGATATTATTCTTATAGTAACAGAACTCAAGAAACAATGACTTCTTTTCATAACTAGAAGAAACATCATCAGAGATCAAGATGAAAGCCCACCTCCTCATGGTACCCTTCCCACCAGTTCGAACTGAACCAGCCATCTTTATCAGCTTTTCACGATTCATCTGTTTGAGGGAATAACAGCATAAAATACTGGTAAATAATATTTTTATTGAACTTTATTTTCACCGTTTAGTTTAGTCTCATCATCATTGGAGAAAAAAAAGACAATGTTACATAGAATAGAAAAAGATAATTTGAAAAACAAACGAAAACAGGGAAGAGGGAGCAGGGTGATCAATGACAATCAAATTTTAAGTAAACAGCAATATCCTGTTATCAGGTGTTATACACCCCCAAGCCTGGACACAAAGTGGATGCAAGGATCAATTAATACACTCACACGCAGAGGGAAAGAATCAATAGACAAACAAGCACACATGCAAAGTTTATATAAAAATTACATGATAATTTGTGTAATCAATTAATTAGTCTCTAGCCTTTTACATTTAAAATGCATATTGAATGCTAGCTCTCTGGGGACTAGGTGAACCTTGCCTTCCACAAATTCCCAATAGCTTATTCCATGAAGCAAAAATTACCAAAGGGCCGACAGAATACTCTTCATAGATGAGAAGTTAGGGTACTACAAAATCTCAAAATATGGGCAATTAGTGTAACATTGGTAAATAGGGAAGGAAGCTAATGGAGGTCTCAAACTTATTAATATGCATTTGACTTTACTTCAAAAAAATAAAGGTCTCAAACTCCAAAAGAACACAAACAATTTAGAGTGAATGTTTGTAACCGGACATAACCATCTAGAACAACTAACACAACTTATCGATACAGAAACAAGAATACAACCCTCAATACATTAGTTTCCAAACAAACTTAATGGAACTTCAGTCTCAGGCACTGTATCATCAACAAACAGTTAACAACACTTGCAAAACTCAGACTGTACTTTAAAATCTATTCTGCCCCTTCATGTATTTTAAAATCTATTCTGCAGCAAAAGATGAAGTATTTGGCCCAGACTCTTCAACACACAAGAAATTAAAGAATCCTTATAAATCGATTCAGTTAAAGCTCCGGATAAGATTCTGGAAGAAACATCCCTAATTGCTAATTCTCAATGGAAAACACCATATGTTCATTATCTTCAATGGACTAAGGAAGTCCCGGGCTCGGCATTTCAGTGATACATCTTACTATAATAGAAGTATTAACCGATACTAAATTGATGAGCTTATGACACGATGAAACAAACTCAAATCCAAAATCCCTAAAACTCGACGGATTCCCAAAACTCAAATATGACGAGAGAATCAATACGCCCCATCTTCGGTCGGGAGCTCAGAAACAGACCCAAATATATACTAAACCATCACAAAAACAATCGACAAAGCCAGTCCATGTCAATTCAACGCCAGAGATAAGACCGACAGTAATATGGAACTCTCAGTCAAATCGATCACATCGAAACGATATCGGAAGCATAAATTTGAGCAGAAAGAACTGTACCTTTCGTTAATTTCTTATAAACTCTGGTTCAAGTCTTAATAAGATGGATACCTCGCAGAAATGGAAGAGCTAACCATAGAAGAAGATAAGGACTCTCTGCTTTATATCGAGACCAGCAAAAACCCTAGCTTTTTATTTTATTTTATTTGTCAAAACCCTACATTGATGGGTCGGGTTGCCCGACTTGAATGAGAATCCACTATGAGAAAAAAGTCCATCTTTTTATTATACTTCACCGGTTTGCCACTATTTTTGAAATCCAAGTACTTGGCCGTTTTTTGTCGAGTGGACCAGTAGGTAGACTTGTGTGGATGGCCGGTTTCCCTGCCTATCTTTTGGATAGGCAGAGAGAACCTATCACATCTAAATTGTTTAGATGAGATTTAGACAATTTAGATTTATTTTCTTTTACTTGGTTATTTTTAAATAAAAAAATTATTTTTTAAAAAATATTAGTTAAAAGATTATCTTTATTTTAGATTTTTACCCATTAAAATATTTTTTCAAAAAGTAAAAAGTAAAAAAAATGGACCGTCCAAATCTCATCTAAATGATCCAAATGGGATAGGCATTCCCTGCCTATCCTTTGGATAGGAAGGAAACCAATTCCGTGGATGTTAACTGTTGTTGTTGTTGTTGTTGTTGTTATTTTTATACAAAAAAAAAATGTTTCATTTCCACTGCAACTCTAGGATTTTTTTGGAATTAAGTTTCTTTATTAATTGACAGTATTAACCTTGTATGTTTTTTAAAAAAGGACAAAATTTACCTCCAATGCATTATATCTAGGGGTGGAAACACCTCAGGCCAAACTTTTGCCTTGATAGATAATGCCTATTTTTTAACAGGATGGTCTAAGCCCGGCCTGTGGTCTGTTAGAAGTTTTTTTTTTTTTTTTTTTCTAAGCCTAGCCTGTATACAAGTCTAGCCTAAGACCTATATTTTTAAAACTTTTTAAGTAGGCTAATAGATAACAGCCTCACCACAAAACCAACCTACTTTAAATAGGCAAAAAGTATGCCTAGTCTCACCACAAAAAACACAAGCCTTTGACAGACCGTCTATCCTGTTTCCACCATTGATTATATCTCGTACAACTACTCCTTTTGGTCTTTATTATAAGACATCAGCTAGTAAATTTATTTGGTCCTTTTTATAAGGCACTTGCTTGTTCCCAATAAGTATTATTTATCTTTTTCCATGTCTACCCATAATTAATAAGGATAGTTAGTGTGGGTAATAATTATTATGATGTTAGAGTTTAGTGCAATTAGTAGGGATAATATTGGAAATTACTTAGATTCTAGGACAACTTTATTGACTTTAACTACTTTTATTGGTTTGTGAGAAAAGTTAGTTAGTGCTTTATAATAAAAACTAGAGAGAGTAGTTCATTAATTAGATAATTGGCATTGGAAAAGCACGTTTACATTGAGAGTCGAAATGAAACCTCTATAAAAGACTTACCTTGTATAAATCATGTTCTACAGCTAATCCAAATAGTATAATACCAACTCAGCGTTAACGCGGTGCACTCACTGCTTGCTCTCCCCATCTTTGTTAGTATTTCCCAACTTCAGCGACAATCAGGGAGGAGTACGATCGACGGGAGGGAATAGGCAGTATAATCGATTTTGGTGAAGAGTGAAAAAGAAGGAAAGAGGGATTCGCTTGTTTTTAGTTTTTTGGGTCATCTTTGATTGGTGCATGAGTTACATGAACCCTTTGAAAATTTCCCCCAATTTTTCTAGTCCATAATTGATGATAAATGGATCTGTTTTGGGTTTGTTTTCTGGGTTATTTGCTTTCCCTTTTGATCAGCTGGAAGCATTCAAGTAAAGCATCAATAAATTGCAATTATTATATGTTGTTCCAATTCACTGCAGGTATCAAATCCAAGCGAAAAAAAATATTGGGGTTTATGAATGTATGAGTTGTGAATGGTAATATATATTCCATGATCTAAATATAAGATAAAATTAAATTTTTTTTTTGAGATATTAATTAAAGCTGGGAATCGGGTGGCCCATTTACAAAATTTGGCGCGTGTGAAGGGCGAGAGACTAACAAGGCCGGCCCTCCATGGCGGGGTAAGAAAAACATATGTTTTTTTTCATTTGAGAAGCAGGGCTAGGGTCAACCCTCTAAGGCCTGGAAGTTACTATTACAAATTTTAACTATTTTTTCTCCGTTTTTTTTCTTCCAAAAATATATAATTAGTAAATTAAAACAATTAAATTCTAATTTATTAAATAAATGATGTCAACATTAATATCAAAACAACACGAATCATCCAACAAATAAGCACAGTCACTAATTCATAATCAAAAGCAAACTATGTTCACAAATAATTCATATAAAACATAAGAAGCATACCAATAAGCGACATTAGTACGATAACTATTATTATCGTCATCTTCGCCACTATCATCAATTTCAATGACATTTGATTGTGCTTTGCTTTGAGTAGGCTCTAGTTTATGAGTAAGAATATCATGAATTTCTTATCTCGCATCATAAACACATTCATAATCTTTATCTCCAACAAATAAAAAACCAAATCATAAAATTAGAGTATAGTTATTATGTATTTGTACTTAAATGGATAAATAACTCTATAACAAATACAAAATACATATAAATTAGTAAACTATTATCATATGTGAATCCATGCATCCAAAAAATAATAATAATAAATTAAAGGGCCTGCAAGGCCGGCCCTTTTAAACCCGAGGCCCTACAGGGTCGGCTCTCCAGGGCTTATTTCATTTAACTCCTCTAATTTTCAAGCCCGGCTCTTGAAGGGCCATGGCTTAAAAGGGCTAGCCCGATGGGCTTGACCCGTTTTTCCGGCTCTAATATTAAGAAAGTTATATATTGATGTTAATGCTAAGTTGTCAAAAAGGTCGGCTCTCCAGGGCTTATTTTATTAAACTCTTTTAATTTTCAAGCTCTGCCCTTGAAGGGTCAAGGCTCAAAAGGGCCGATCCGATGGACTCGGCCCATTTTCCCGACTCTAATATTAATAAAGTTAAATATTGATGTTAATGCTGAGTTGTTAAAAACATCTAGATTGGTCCATTGTTGGGAGCAATGTTGTCAAAAACTAGTTTCTACATAGACACGGAAAGGGGTAGTAGAAACGTAAATCGTAGAAACAACACGACACATAAAGTTTCTACTTTCTACTACTTAAAGTCAGAGCTTAAAATTATATATATATGCATGGGAAAAAAAATCATAAATCAGTAAATAACTACTCAAAATTCAATGGAAAAAAAATCATAGATCACTACACAATGAAAAACTTCATATATAAAAGATATCATATAAGTCATATAAACATATAAAACATAAGTTCAAATATAAGTCCAAAAACATCCAAATAATAAAGTTTAACAGCTCCTAAATTATAACAATTCATTCAAATCAAATACATCATCTTGAATGTCATCAATGTTCTCTTCTCTTGCTCTTACAAGTTCATTTGCAAAGTTAGGAATGTCCAAATCATCATCATCCATAAGTTCCCTTTCAACCAAACTGTCCTCATTATGGGAATCAACATCTAAATCATCTTCCCCATCTTCATTTTCTACAATCCAATCATCATCAGATGGAAGGTCATCAAATTACATGCAGGGGAGTTTCGAGGTTTCTTTTTCTTTCCCAATCTTGAATTACCCATAATAAAAACAACATCATTCATAGTCTTTTGCTTCAAACGATTTCTTTTCTTTGTGTGAACCTAAAGAAAAAAAAAATTAATTAATATGCATCTCACAACATTTTTATAAATGAAACACAATTCATATTTCAAGAATAAAATCATACCATTTCAAAGGCACTCCAGTTTCGCTCCGCAGACGAACGCAAGTTAAACTTAGCACACAAATAGCAATTTTTGAAGCTCGGAAGTTGATCCCCATAAGAATCCCACCAATCTGGGCCGGCTTTTTGCACTTAACTCCAGCCTTGCCTACTGCGGAACCTATAAAACCAACTCGCTTCTTGAAATCATCACTTTGTTGATCAACCTTAGATACTTCCTCCATATCCCCCCCAAGCATCCTTTCTAAACAATCATATAGTCCACGTTTCACTTCATAATCAACTTTGAATGAGGGACTATAATGAAGTTGAGGGTTAAAGAAGTAGCCTGCAGCATGCAAAGGCCTATGGAGTTGGTTTGCCCATCTTGCATCAATGATATCCAATATTGGCTTGTACCTATATAATGGAAAAAAAAAATAGAATTAGTTTTGAAACAAAGAGTAAGAAAGAATACTTTTAAAACTAACATAATAACAATATTTCAACATCATTGAAGGCTTGTTGAATTCTTTGTTTAGCCTGATTCATTTCATCATAAATCAATGTCATGGCTGGCTTGTCATCCGAATCAACAATTCGGAGCACTTTCATCAAAGGATAAGTTGCCCTCAAGCATGTCACGACATTTAGCCAAAATTCCCTTTCCATGACAACATCTTCCATGAACTTCCCATCCTTTGACCTTGCATACTTACTAGCCTTCCATTCTTCAGAATTAAACATTCTTCTCAATGCAAGTTTGTTCTCATTAAGGCATGTCAAAGTCAAATAAGAAGTGGCAAAACGAGTCATGGCGGGTCTTACCAAATCTTTCCCTTTGGTCTCCTTTGTGTACCTGCCAAGTAATGCTTCAACCGATAAACCCCTGAGATTTCACTCTTACAATAATTGCATATAATCTTTCTTGGATTCTTCTTACTTAGAGTGCCATGTTTCCACCCAATATTTGATCTATTTCCAGGAGCATTCCTTGGTAATATTTTTCTTCTCATAAAGGCTTCAGCTTCAGCCCCTATATTGCTAGTGTTACTCTTACTACTACTACCAGCCCCAGCCCTAGGAGAAGGAGTCGGACAACTACCATCACTTGAAGCCATACTAAATAGAAAACAGTATTCCAGAAAACCCACAAAGAAAGAATAAGATTACTTTATTCAGAATATGTTCAATTGCTATCCATAAAACCTGGACATCACACAATATTACTCAATTAAATTCAGCAAGAACATGAGCCATCACAATATTATTCAATAATTAAATTTAGCAAGAATGATGCCAAAAAAAAATTAGTTCCTGAACTCTTTGCCCTTTAACAAATCAAGAGTATTCAATTCTTTCATTCACCCCTGAACAATTAAAAAACTACAAGCAAATTAACATGATTTAGAGGAGAAAACCCCACCGAAAAATTACTACTACTATAATAATAACAATATTGTCTGTTGTCATCTCCTTAAGGCAATGATAGCAGCTCAAAACTGAACTCAAATTCAGAACAATGTTATGAATATTAGAGCACATTAACATTAGAAGAAGGTTCATAAATATACATTACATGCGCGATGAAAAAATTACCAATGCTATACAGTATACACTGATGAAAATATTACTAGTTACTTCTACAGTTCTACCACTCTACCAGCCATAACAAAATTACTCAAACAACTAACAAGAAAGGGGCAAAAACAGGGGAGGAAATGGGAGAAATAAGCACCTAGGAAATAGGAGAAATAAGCAAATTGAAAATAGGAGAAATAAGCATCGGTTATAAAATCGAATGATCCTGGCCGGAGTGGAGGAAGGCGTGCGACGACCGACGAGTTCTGGACTGGGTCAGTAGGAAGCATCGAAGCACAAGCAGAGAACGATGAGCCCACGAGCCGGAGTGGATCAGTCAACGAGGAGGACGACCGGCGAATCGGCGATGCCGCGAGTGGTGGACGGCGACTCCGCGAGTGAAGGAGACAGCCGTTGCTGATTTGGGTTTTAGGGTTTGGGAAGTAGAAGGCAGCGACACTGTGTGACAAACGGAACGATGGAGGAGAGTAAAATTTCGTATGGAATGCCTGATGATTGATGAATGCCCGATGGTTTAGTTTTTGTTTTTAGTTGTTTTTTTTAAAGTTTTAAGTAAAAACGGTAATGACTGTAGAAACTTACGTTTTTACCAGTTTTTAAGTTTTTACACTAGTGTCTACCCGTTTTTACCTCGGACAGTGTTTACCTGCGTTTTAGCACTGAACACCCAGGTAAAAACGTAAAAACGCACGTTTTTACGTTTTTACACTAGTTTTTGATAACACTGGTCGGGAGCCAAATATCAAGCCCGTTTGAAAATTTATTTTATGATTAAAAAAAATTAAACCTTAAATTTTTATAATTTGTCACAATTTTAAATTAGGTTCATATTGTTTATTTTGTTTTAATTTGGTCCATATTGTTTTTCACGTAATTTAAATATATAGCATTTATGAAATTTCATGTATAGAAATGCACATGTGTTAAAATAGAGTTAAATTCACTACTACAGATTTGCACATTTATAACGTGTAATATATAACAGTTACAGCTAATAAACGTCATGTATGTCGAGGCGGAGATAGCGCAAGGATATATAACGCTTAAAAGTAATAGTTAATTATGTGCACCGTCACATATTGCTAGACATAATTCGTGAAATCTCAAAAATAACGGTTGTAATTAATAACCATAATTTATTTAGTGACAAAAGTTATGGTTCTTTCGAAATAATAGTCATGTAATACTTACAAACGATTCGACTTCCAAGCTATTATATCAGCAAGGATAAAACATAACGATCTTCATAAACAACCGTTATGTAACACATTTCTTCGGTCATAACCCTTCATAGCATCTGTCAGTCCTCTATTTAAACTCACATATTTATTGTGATTCTTACTACTTTTCTTTATCTGTCTCCTCCTTCTCTCCATAATGTTAACATCTCAGGGAGCTCTACCCCTACTTCCTCCTGCTGAAATGGAGACTCTAATGCAAATGTTGGCAGGCTATGACCACCACATAAGGCGTCTCAAGGTATACGTCAACAGGTTGAACAAGAAGTTAAACATCATACTTCATCATAATAAGGTTGAATATGAATTGCAGTTAGACATTTCATCTCCTTCCTCTGATGAGAGAATGAATAAGAGGATAAGGACGACAGTGGGGTGATGATTGAACACCACTATTGTATTTTTAAAATATTTATAAGAAATAAGTTATTAAAAAAACAACTTCATACTTCATGGTTATGAATTAATAGTTATAAAGTATTATTATACCATATTAACGGTTCTAACTTAATAAACGTAAATTAAAGCTTTCGAAACCTTTCATCTTCCCCTCGCTGACTCTAGGCGCCTCCTCGTTACCCAATGATCGTCTGGAGAACCAAGCATCATTTTATTACGTCTTGTTCAACTTTCAATTAATGCATAAAGTGATAGTTTTTTCCGTCCCTTCTAGAGTTTCAGACGTCTATTTAAACTCACCATTTTCATTTTTTTTCATACATTTTCTTCATCGTCTTACTCTTTGTTCTCTCAATTGCAAAGATGAAATGCCTTGCAGAAGAATTGCCAGAAAGCTCTCGACATCATCCTCCACCACTTCCTTCTCCTCCTCCCTATCCTTCTCTTCCTCATCCGCCTCCACATCCTATGCTTCTACAATTGGAGGCAATGTTGCAGCATACAAAACACATTGACCATGTCATGAGGAGGCTTTCTTTATACCTCTCAAGTATGAACAAGAAGGTCAATTTCATATTTAATGAGTATGGGATTCATGATCCTGGGCACTTGTAACATGCTACTTTTTTAGGACTTAAGAGTTAATTTACATGAAAGATATATTAGTATTTAAGTGATATTTGAATAGAAAAATTATAACTAGAAAGAATTATCATCTAGATATTTTAGAGTTATATACTTTTATAGATAAATAAATAAATAATATTATAATAACTAACTATTTAATTTAAAATCTTGGGATTAGTTTATAAAACTATCTAGATATTATTTATAGTCAATCAAGTTTTACTATACAGATAATTTTTAAAATAGAAGTGTTAAAATTTCATTTTTATAAGGGTTTAATGTTTCTGTTTTTACTGCTGAAATATTTTTTTCTGTCATACTCACATAAAAGTGAGTGAGTCCCACTAATATTTTCTCTCTCTTCTCTTTACAATGGGACTCACTCACATTTATGTGACTATAGTAGAAAAAAAATTATGTGGCAAAAGTAGAAATAATTAACCCTTTTATAATATGACTAAAATAAATGAAGATATAAATCTTCTTAACAGCCCAAATTGTAAAAGAAATCCCTACACTATTTATTTTAAATTCTCTTTTCCATTGCCACACACACTCCCCAATCTTTGCTGCCACACAGCTTCCACAATACACATTCAAGTAGGGACTTTTTTTTCTTATAAAAAAAAAGTAGGGACTTTTTTTTTCTCCTATCTCTTGTTTCGATGTCCTCTTCCCCTTTAATCACAACATTTATGTCCATCACTCTTCCACCCTTAGCTTCCCATTTGTCTTCTTTTTTATATCTAGTCATTTCACACTCTTACACATTCAACGCCCTATATAATGTCCCCCTCCCTTTGAACGTTTACAATGTGATTGCATATTTTATTCACACCCTCTCATGGTCTTGTCAGCTTGAGCTTGTATGGATATATAAACTATTTTAACTTATAAACCATTTCTCTAGATTCACACTCTACATTAGGGATGAGCCAAAAAAACCTGGTGGTCCAGGTAGTCCGGTCCGCCCCAGTCTGGTGAGCAAAAATTAGCCTGAAGCAATATTGGGCAAATCAGACTGGTTTTCTCAGGCCGGATCGGACTTTGTGCCAAGCTCAAACCCTTTGGTTTGGTCCAATTTGGCCCACACACACACACACACACACATATTCTCATGGTCACAGAGTGTAGATCCTCTCATACAATCCTTTCATATACTCATCGAGCTCCATCACAGTCTCACTCTCACACACTCACAGACACACTCACCGACACAACACAACACCAGCCACCATCAACCAACCTTTTTCAGATATGGGGATGTAGTTGACAGCGGGGAAAAGAGGAAGGGTATGGTGGTTGAAAGATGGAGGGGGTGGGTGGAGTGAGGTGAAGGAGAAGTGAAGTGGCATGGGTACTGCAGCTATGACAGACATAGCAGAGGAGAAGGCGCCACCCAGGAAGTCCTCGAACTTAAGGGCGACTCCGATGAAAAAGAAGACTCAAAGATGTGGTTGTTGGTTGCACGGTTTTACCACCACCTCTGACAGCCACATTCGACAGGCATCGAAAGGTGAGAGCGAGGCGAGAAAGAGATGAGTGCGACTATGCAAGCCAACAAGGTCATGCTTTTTGACTTTTTCTCCCATAGGGAGCCACGTGAATCTAGGCAAAAAAAAGTCATGGACTGCTTGGACCAATCGAGGCAGTCCATTGGGTTGGTCTAGTCTAGCCCAAGTTTGGGTTGGTGTTGGACCAGACTGGACCTCGGGCTAGCTTGTCTAGCCTAAGGTTCTATCAAGACTAGACCTTGGGTTGAGACCAAACCCGGTCCAGTCTGGTATGTGATCAACCCTACTCTACATTTGTGTTGGGTGTTGGGCGGGTATAATTATTTTATTTTAACTCTCATAAATGCATTGGGTTCTGATGCTTAAATCCCGTGATTATGTGTACCTATGATTTTCTGTTCCCAACTGGTATTAAATTTTAATATGAGACATTTTAAAGTACAGTAAAATATGAGTGTATATATGCCCACAATATGTTAAGAGTAGTTTTAAAGTAGCCTTACAATATTTTCAAAGTAATTCTAGAGTAGGTTTTGGATAATTTATTGAAAAATATAGATGTTTATAATCTTGTAGACTCTCATTGAGAGCTTTGGAGTAACTCTTGTGTGATTCTTTGTAAGATACGGAGCAAATAGGTTACTCTGAATATTCTTCCATATTCCGGTGAATTATGTATGATTGTGAATAACTATCTTTTATTTAAAAAAAATAGACTGAATTATATGTATATGTGTATATATTGTAAATTCTCAAGTAATGTTACAAGTGAAATTCTTTATAACTCATTTTATTCACATAGTTAATAATTTAATAATAATTAATGTATTGTTGGATTATTGGTTCCTTTTAGGCATGTTTGAATATTTGTTGATATTTGAAATGAATGGAAGCATGATTATTGTATACCTTATCTTTTAATGATATTATATTTATTGGTTATTGAATATAACCGTCATGATGGTTGTCATGATGGATGGAATTTTGTTGTATTTGTGATGGACTTCTTTGAAGATTTCATTATGCTTGAGTAAAAAAAAATAAAAATAAAAATAAATTTTGTGGCGAGACATAAGCCGCCACCAATTATGGTAAGATCTTAATAATATAATTAATATATATATATATATATATATTATATAATAATATATTTAATGTGGCAGACAAGTATGTTATGTTAATTGATTGGGGGGTGGAATGATTCACTTGTGCATATTATATATGCGTGTGTGTAGTGTGTGTGTGTGTTGGATGATACCGAGAGCGTCGAAGCCACTCGAAGGTTATTTGCAATTTTATAGGTGTTATTTATGTTTTAGTTAAATTAATTTGTTTTCAACATATTTCCTTCATGAAAGTTTTCATTATTTTTCTCCTTCTACCGAGAGTAATATTATGTTGATTAGAGAACATTTTTGGATTTAAATATTGAGAGAGTTTTGAGTTTTGAAGATAGACGAGTATATTTATGAAGAGAATAATAATCAGATAATTTTAGTCGGTTTAAATTTATTACTTAGTTCTTATAAGAGTCTTAATTAATTAATTTTTCTATTTTAAGATTTTAAGATTTATATCCTACAAAATATTTCCACCGATTAAATTTTGTATAAAAGATTTGTTTGAGATTATGAAAGTGTTATAAAAATCTTATTCGGTTTGATCTTAGAAATTCGAGAACTAAACTACAATTTTGAGAAATATATTGTTATTATTGGGATTTTGTATATTTTAAATTATTAATTGCGATCTTAATTATGTAGAAGCTTAGATAATTGATTAATAATAATTTTGCATATTAGGAAAGAGATCTAATGTGTCTAGGATGTTGAGGATAATAGATGTAGAGATATTAGAATTTTAAGAGATAGAATGTATAACTTATTTTATTATTTGAGGTTGATTGGTATTTACATTGATAATGTAGAGTTTCTTTGTGACCGGTGATTGTTCGCATTTTGCTTCTCAAGTTAATATTGAGCTTGGAGTTGAGGTAACCGGGGTTAATTTATTCCATATGTTTGTTTGGACTGTAAGGTTTTCTGAACCTTATTTTATTTAATACTATTTGTATGTGTTTTGAAATTTATATGTATGTTGAATATAAAATTATCTCAGTGAAGCAAAGTATTTTCCAATCAGTATGTATATATGGAAGTTTGTATTGAGATAGTTATTGTTGTAATAGTTATAGTATTTGTTGTGGAATGCGTATATGGACTATTAATTGTAAAACTGTTTTGTTACGAAGTAAGTCTGATATGTTGAATTTGGAAAATAATTTTTATAAAATGATTTTAAAAACTATTATTGTTAATGTTATTTTGTGAAGATTATGTTGGGTTGTGTGGAAGAGATGTGAAGGTGAAATTGTGTCCATTGGCTCTCTTAAATCCTTGGCCGGATTTGAGTTGAGTGTTTTGGGCGGACACCTCCCTGTTCGTGTATTGCGTGGTGACATGGGAGGGGACAGTATCTTGAAGTGATAGCTAACCTTAGCCGGGTTTTTCTAGCACCGATAGGCTGATCCACGTCCACGAGGAAATAAGGAGGAGCAAGATGGATGAGTGGGGATGTCTAATTGTTATTGTTATTATCTGTTAAATGTTTTATTTATTGTTTAAATTTGTGTTATTAAAATGTTAAAAATATTATTACTATATTATTAGCAAACCTGCTTCTCTGACTTACATTCTTTACTGGCATATGTTATAAATTAATTTTGGTTACGAGGACTTTATGTCTCACCCCGTCGTTGTTAACATTTTTCGGCGATACCTCTAATTTTACTAGAGGACAAGGGAGCAACCGAGGCATAGAAATTGTGAGATTTGTAGGCCTCCTTTGGTATTGGTGTTATCGATTTCTATATTGCCATTCTAGGGCCCTCATGATTTCGAAATATTATATTAACTGTTTTAAAGATTGTATTGTTGTGAGACTCGGGGTTTGTGCATTTTCTGTTTGTTAAGTGTGTCAAAATCATGGATGTTACTTAAGGGGTTTGTAGGCATTGGTTGTGCCTTGAGCCTCAGGTTTGTGGGCGGTGGTTGTGCCCTGAACCATTATATGTATGTTTTGAAAATAAAATATTTTCATTATCATGTGTTATTGACTGTTTTTGTGGAATCAGCATGGTAATTGTTGTTGTGAGAAAGAGTTCTTTCAATGCTAATGCCAATGTTTCACTAAAGAATGGGTGAATTGGGTGATATTAAAGATTTAAAACAAATGTAATTAACAACTAAATCGAAATATAAGAGTTAGAGAAATATAACCGAAGTGTACACAAGAGTTTATACTGGTTTGTGTTAGTTCTCTATGTGTTTTGATGATAACTAACAATTGTAAACTTATTTGAAGTTTGTATTTGTTAAGTTGAAAACTTACTGTCAAAAGCAAACTCGAGTTTAGAATTGTCAAACTCGAGTTTGAACTTGACAAAGAATAACTCAAGTTATTTAAACTTCGCTAAAACTCGAGTTAATATTGGCAAACTCGAGTTTATGTCAAACCGAGAGCATTCAAAGTTTTTACACGTTAAGGTAAACTCGAGTTAGTTTTGGCAAACTCGAGTTTCTATCAGACCTAGAGCTTTCAATGGTTTTTGAACTTAACTAAACTCGAGGTCAGTTTGTCAAACTCGAGTTAGCACCTGGCCGAGAGTTTTTAAAGCATTTTTCATCTTAAACAAATTTGAGTTCATTCTATCAAACTCCAGTTTACTCTAGACCAAGAGTTTTCAAAGATTTTACTCTTTTAAGAAAACTCGAGTTAGACTTAGTAAACTCCAGTTTGTGTTAGACCGAGAACTTTTCACTATATTTTGAACTTAAGAAAACTCCAGTTTAAATTTGAAAACTCCAGTTTTAGCTTTGTGGACTTAATCTTATTTTCATCTCAAAAAGTCTCAAACTCGAGTTTGTCACTTAATGACTCGAGTTTGCCTTTTGTTCAAAGTGTTCTTCAAAGCTCAATCGCGATGCTCATTTTCAAAAAGAACTAAACTCAAGTTTGTGTAATTAAACTCAAGTCTTGCACTTGAGAAAATATTACAAACTCCAGTTTGCTTGAACAAACTCTAGTTTAAAGCGTTTTGTTTTTTAAATCAGTTTTCTCGAATTTGCGAAATCTTCATATATGATCTAGATACTTCTTATCATCACTCATTACTATTCCTAACTATGTTTAATTAATTTGTTAGTGAGTTTCAGATAATCAAATTAGTATTAAAATGAGGATTAAGCATAAAGCCAAAAGGTGATATCAGAACATTTATTGCTAGTCCAGAAAACTTAGCATTCTTTTGGCAAATAATTCTTTGGACTTTGCAAAGGTTTTAAATGTTTTCTTTCCACTTATGAAAGCCACATCATCCAAAGGATTTATTTCAAGGAAAGTCAACAAGAATGTTTGAGCACCTGGATTAACACAAAGCAAGAGAGAGAATGGACCTAGTTGCAACCTAACAGCTTCATTAATGTCTCCAACGGTTACATTAATGATTCCAACGGTCATTTAATGATTCCAACATATATAAGTTGAAGCATTCAATTCTCAACAACAACTAGAATAGAGAAAACAAAAAGCTATCAAGTGTTATTTTATTTGCATTTAGTGTTTTCTACTCATTTGTAAAGTATCTTTTGATACATTGAACTTCAATGTTTATTATATATGCTCTTTTAGAGAGTTTATCATTAATTATCAATATTTTGAAAAATCTCAAAGTTGTGGGACTTTTAGGTTGAGTTTATCAGTTTACAACTTGTAAGGGGGAGTATATCCTAGTGAGAGGATAACTTTCGAGTGCAAAGTGTGTAACTGATTTGAGTGATAGTGAAAAATCCCAGAGTGTCTGGGGACTGGACGTAGGTCAAGAGTTAAGACCGAACCAGTATAAACCTTTTGTGTCAAGCTTTCTCTCATTCACTCTGTTCTACTCTGTTTTAGTTTGCCATTTCTGGGAAAAGTTTGAAAGTTTTTAAAATCCCCAATTCACCCCCTCTTGGTGATATTCCGCCATTTACAGTTTGGCCTTAACCTCTTGATCTACTTCCATTCCTCAGAGCGCCTTTGAGATTTTCACTATATTCCCAAGATTCGACAGGGCACAACAGGACAAAGAGAGTTCCTCAACAAAACACTCACTCCCCCTTACACTTTGCAATTTTATAACCTCACTCAAAATCCCACTACCTTGAGATTTTACAGAATTAAATAAGGTTAGTAAACTCTCTCACAAAGTAAATAGATAAACACTGAAGTGAAAATCGAATATCAGAAGATATCAGAGAATAAACTGAGCAATAAATATACAAATGGTTTGTCGTTGGATTCATTAAATGCTTTAACTTGAATGCTTCTCTATTTATAGGTTGTCGCCATTAAGGAACGTTGTAAGCATTCAAATTTATCAGTTAGAGGCAAATTGTAGCCGTTGATGAAATTCAATGTTCTGTCACATTCGTCTTCGCTTCAACAAATGCTTCAAATTGAATCCTCTATTTTGCTCTCTTTGCATTTAATGCTCTGATAGATTTTTGCTTTTGTTGCTTTTGAAGTTAATTCAAGCTTTAATCATCTGAAACTTATGCATAAATAAAATTAGTAACATTGAGAAGAGGTATGAGTAATTATAAAGTCTAATCATATGATAATCGAAGCTATACAAATTATTGAGAAGATGATTTTCAAAAGATGGTGAATATGCACTCAAGTGTAGAGCTGGCAATCAGGGCTAGGGCCGGCCCTCCAGAGTCCGGAGTAAGAAAAACACATGTTTTTCAAAGCCCGGCCCGAGAGCACTAGGGCCAGGGCCGGCCCGCAGGGCCCGAAAATTACTATTCCAAATTTTAACTATTTTTCCTCCACTTTTTTTTTTAAAAAAATATAATTAGTAAATTACAACACAAATCATCCAATAAATAAGCACAGTCACTAATTCATAATCAAAAGCAAACTATGTTCACAAATAACTCACATAAAACATAAAAATCATATCACTAAGTGACATTAGTACGATGACTATTATTGTCGTCATCTTCGTCACTATCATCAATTTTAACGACATTTGATTGTTCTTCACTTTGAGTAGTAGCCTCGGCTCATGAGTAAGAATATCATGAAATTCTTCTCCGCATCATAAACACATCCATAATCTTTATTTGCAACAAATAATAAATCAAATCATAAAATTAGAGTATAGTTATTATGTATTTGTAGTTAAATGGATAAATAACTCTATAACAAATATATATATATATATATAAATTAATAAATTTAAAAAAAAAAAAAAAGAAAAAGCTACAGTGAAAAAGGCCTGCAGAGCTGGCCCGAGGCCCTCCAGGGCTGGCCCGTTTAGGCCTGAGGCCCGTCAGGGCTAGCCCTCCAGGGCTAATTTCAAATATCTCGTCCATTTTTCAAGTCCGGCCCTTAAAGGGCCAGGGCTTAAACGGGCCAGGCCGATGGGCCTGGGCCGTTTTGCCGGCTCTACTCGAGTGTGATTTAAGATCACTCAAGTGATGCCTTGTCACTCAAGTGCTTGCAGTGAAACTTGAGTGCCAAATGAACTTTGAGTTTGGTGGTGAAGTGTTGTAGCAAAAACTTATTACTCGAGTGATCTTCTATTGTTTGGAAAATATTTCAACACTACTAGGTGACTCAAGTAAATATTTAGATCACTTGCACTCGTTTGCAAGTGATATTGGATCACTCGAGTGATTCTCAAGATCACTCAAGTGAGCTTATGTTAAGATCACATCTACTCTTGGTCCATCTGTGAGTGCCTGGATGAAACCTACGAGTTAGCACCATCACTCGAGTGATCTTTGAGCATATCACTCGAGTGCTAAAAACCATCACTCGAGTGATCTGCTCCAACTTTCAAAAACACTACGAGTCACTTGCAAATTCTTGCAAGTGATGAGGAATCACTCGAGTGATTCTACATAACTTCTCAATTTTAGAGAGTGACTTGCAGAAATCTTGGAAGTAAGGATACATCACTCGAGTGCATTCACTACCACTTGAGTTATCCTCTCAAATCACTTGAAGTGAATAACATTCACTCAAGTGTCTTGTCAATTCAAGTTTATTTTAAATACAATTCTATCACTTGAGTGTTTAGAAATTCACTCGAGTAACTTGAATCATCAAGTCCACTTTGTATATCAAGATTTGTTACCATCAAAACACAATAATATGAGAACTAACACATTAGAGCTGTGGGACATGTGATACCTCCTTAGTGTTGTTCTTTTAAGGAAGAGAGTCATGGTCTTAACTTAAGCTCTGCACTTTTGGATGGGTGAATCTAAAGAACTGATGAGTTTAAGACAATCCAGTCAAATGGATGAGTTTCTATTGGACTAAGTGTTAACTTATGACTCCACTGAATGGAATAAGGATAGACGGTGATATAAGGGAGGTTACATATTGCATATTGTATAATTGTATATTACATGTTGTGATGAAAATAGAGATTGACACAATGATGATTAATTTGAAATCATTTTATATGAGGATTGTGATATTGCAAATATACATGTGATCGGTTCCTTCTTTTAAATTATATGTGGTTTGCTTGTAAACGGTAGAAACTTTCAGTAGTTACTGAGACGTGGAATCTTATCTCTTATCATTAACATTTTTCAGGTGAATGTTATAATAGGAAGTAAGGTAAGGCATATGTGGAGTGAGCCTTGAAGTCTCTATTGTGCTTCTGGAGCACATGTTACGCCACTTTATATTTGATTGTCATGACACTATGATTATTTTTATATAATAAAATCCTTTTATTAATAAATGTTTTTTTAATTTAAACTTTTGAGTTAAAATTTGGGACTATTTGATAAGTGTTATTTGGACTTCATATATTTGGGACAACGTTGAAAAACCCATAAGTATGGTCTAATAGATTGAAACGTTAAGTATATGGGTTATAAGGATGAGATGTTACACCACTCCTCTAGTGAGAAGTAGTCTGATGATCTCATCAGTTCATCAGGCTACTCACCACTGTTCTATTTTTTTTTACACCTTTTCATTTTAAATGTATTGTAAAAAAATACAAAACATTACTCACAATTATTAGAAAAACAATAGTTATGAAATATAATAAATAAAAGTTATTTAGCTATTCATTTGAAATAACCATCATGAAACTCATGGTGCGTGAAAAAGAACATAATATAGTTATGCGGACTAATCCTCGATCTTCAACTTCCATCACATGCTTCACTTCCAATCTATTTAAACTCTTGATTTAGGGTTGATACACCCTCAAGAATAAATCTTGTCCATATTATTCAAAAAATAATCTCACTGGGGAGTTTATTTATGAGAATCGGGATTTTGAATGTCTAGAATTTAGCAAAAAAAATAAATCAATAAAACTAAACATTTTTACTAATGCCACCCAAAAAATAATAAATCGATTGGCAAAGTCAAGTTTTGTTGTTCAAACATAAAATTTGTTAATTTATTTTTGAAAATATATTATCTTATCAATAAGAGATAAAATTTTTCAAAAAATATCATTATAAAAGTTTTTATATACATATTAATAATATGTAGACATGAGACAAAATTTTCATAAATTATGCAATTGAAATTAATGTGTGAAATAATTTATATAAGTAAAAAAAAAAATATAAACTACTCCCTTCGATTCTAATTATAGGACAACATTTAAGGGTTTATCTTCGTCTTAATTAGAGAACAAAATTCTAATTTTTGTCCATTTCTTCTCAAAATACCTTTATTGATATTTTCTCAATAATAATTAAACATAATAATAATTTAATAATGCACATATATATTTTATAAAGTGAGTAATGCTTGTAATTCATTAATACCACATACAACTCATGGAATTAATCACAACCGTGGAAAAATAATTAATCACCTCATGGAGTATGTCTATTATTGACAACCGTGGAAATATAGTTAATTAGTTTAAAATTAATTTTTAAGAAATAATATATATATATATATATATATATATATATATATATATATATTTTGTATATATACTTCAGGCATACCAAATATTCAGGAAAAAAACAGTACACAGAATTATGATAAGGTGTTCTAAATTATTTTAAGAATTTCTAATTTGTGTGTGTGTGTATTTTAATAATTTATTATCAGAAGGAGGACTTATACTTTGTGTGTGTATTTAAAAAGAATTACTCACAAATGAATAAATATCAATATTTAATATGTAAAATATTTTAAAAAAGACGTATCATTTATAAATGAAAAACTAGGGCCTAATAATTATTAAGGTTATTTGGAAAAGAAAAAAAGAAACGAAAAAAAAAGGCTAAGCAAATACAATTATGTAGTTTATAATTAAAAATAAAAATCTCGTTAGCAAAAAAATTAAAAATAAAAATCCCGCATCAGTGTACGGAAACCGGAGGGGAGTTGCTCAACAAAGTCGTTTTTACTGAACCTTAGTTAATTAGCCAATCATAGTTTAAATAAGGGTATTTTATAAAAACAAATATAATTAATTAACTTAACTATTATCCTTAATTTCTTCAACATTAGATAATCCACTAGAAGGAGTCACATATAAAGGTTAAATGGTAAATTATTTATTATCTCTCCTTCCACCCCTTCTGAACCAAACAAAGGATTATTAAACATTTTCTTTATCCTCCTCCAACCAAACCAGATAATCTAAGGGAGCGGTTAATGTCCGATGTAGTGCCATATTGTGCCCTCCAATTTATCTAATAACGGACGATCCACTGCAGTGGACCGTAGCCGCTCCCGATAATCTAACCCCTAACCCTGATTCTTTTTTTCTTTTTTTTTTTCATTTCTTCTCCTCAAACCAAACAAGTCTGATGGGGGAAATTCTCCTCGCGGATCTAGTGAAACCCAGCCCGCCCGCGCGCCCTCAATGCTCTGGCTTAAATGGAAGCATAAACTTGGGCCAAGGAGGCGGGAGTAGAGGACAAGACTCGAGAGTTTCGGTTGCCGAGTCGGATTCGTAGTTCGGACGATGAAGGTGGCCCAGTGAGTGAGAAGAGGACAAGAGCTTGCGGTAATCGGAGATGGGAGGGTGGAGCAACAAAAGCGGTTCTAACAGCGGCGTAAAAAAAAAAAAAAAGGAAACGTCATTTTCTCACAGCATATATGTGTATATACCAGTATAAGGATGAATAAATCATATGCTTTGCTTGTGAGAGAAAAATAGTAAGTCAACTCTCACTGAGATATCCCAATCATGTCCAACGACAACGTCAATGCTCAGTCGTCGCTTCTATCCCAGAGGTAACACATGCTTGGCTCTTAGAATTCCTCCCTTGTTTATTTCGATTTCTGGTAGTAACATCGTAACTCTGCATGCAATATCTTAAATCCTCCTTGCAACTATTGAAATCTGTTTTTGGATTTAGATCTGCTTGAAGCAACTGAAACCGAGCAGTGGATTTCAACTTGTATGCTATCAGATTGGGCGGAGCCAATATTCTGATTTTCCTGCTTGAGTTTGACTTGCTTTCACGCTTCTGAACTTACTTCTTGCTAGAAGTTTTTTTGGTCCCTTTTGATTATACAATAATATACCTCAATTTCAACTATGGAGCTATCCGCTTGGGTTCCTGCTTAAAATTATCGATTAGTGCTTATCTATCTGTCCCTATTTTTCTTAAGATGACTCCAGTTTGATCGAACGCTCTCTATTTGTTTTCCCAGAGCAGTTATATTTTCTTTCCTGAAATTGAAGTCCTCCTTCACTGCTCTAGATATTCTATCAAACTCTTAAATCCTCCTCCCTAGTTGACTCTGAAATTTCTATAGTCTTAACTATAGATATATATAGCTGTGAGCGTGTTGAATTATGCTTGTTTTCTTGTTTTTATTGGGCGTTGGCTCTTCCTGCTTCACTGAGAATAATTATTTGTTTTGTTATCTGTTTTCTATTTTGTTTTTCATTGTTTTGGAATCTTTAAAGGTTAATCAACTAACTTCTCAGTTTGTTCTGTACTTTTACAAATCTACAAATTTTCGTTGAGAAGGAGGCAGAATGAAAATTTTCAATTGCAAGTGTAATTTTAAACACAGTGCCAGAAAAAGAAAAACACTTAATTTCTATCTTTCATATGAAAAATGATTATCCTGAGTTTCTTCAAGCATTTCATGACCAAGTTCATATTAGAAGATTTAGGGACTTCAACCACAACTTTTTCTGGCACGTCTTTCAGAAGTTTTGTTGTCAGTATCTCCATAGGGAAATCTTGCTCCCAGTTCAGTTCTAGGGAATCTCCATCAGCAGCCTTTGAGGCTTATCATCTTCTTGTGAAGCAGGAACAAACTCCTTTATTAAGAATCAAGTTTTATAATGTTGAATTCACAATGCATTCTCTTGTTCTGGTTGTACAGCTCCATTATTGTCATCCTCTCCTTAAAATATTCCTTGCAACTATAGTGAATCGACAAATGCTTGTCGTACCACTCTTCACCCTTGGAGTATATTGTGAGTTGGTCTTGGTGGACGCTTGTGCCAACTCCCAAACTGGTAGAGAAACTTCTATCCTTATGGTGAAACCATTTCTATATGTGATATTTGAGTGTTTAAGCGTTAGGTGAAGTGAGAAGCTGAGAGAGATTAAACATTCTTCCTTTTTTGTTTTATTTAATGTTGTGGGGAAAGATGCGTTGATAAAATGGAGTGACTTGTGCATGTCATTTTATTACTTGTTTTGTATGCTATAAAGTTATTGGTAGACCCATAGCCATAGGCGTACATGACAGAGGTCCACACAGAAAAAGTGCTTCTCGTGATAGATAGAGAAATGGATGTAATATGATGGTCAGACTTAAATCTGTGATTTTCGTGATTTTTTTTTTTTTTAAAAAAAAAAAAGCCTAAATGCTGATTTCCATATTCTCATTCTTTACTTGCTATTACACGTATGGTTCTGCACCATTTCTGTCTGGACTCATAAACATATTTTTGTTCAGATCTTCAATTTTCATTAATCTTCTGCATTATTGCCCCTGTTCCACTTATGCTGATTGTTATCTCTTCCTCAGGTTATTAGGTAAAGTGGCACTTGTTACGGGAGGAGCTTCTGGAATTGGAGAAAGCATTGTACGTCTATTCCACCGTCATGGTGCCAAAGTTTGCCTTGTTGATGTTCAAGACAACCTTGGTTTGCAGGTTGCTGCATCCCTTGGTGGTGACTCAAATGTTTGCTTTTTTCATTGTGACGTTACGGTAGAGGATGATGTTCGCTTTGCAGTGGACTTCACTGTGGAAAAATTTGGCACCCTTGACATTATAGTCAACAATGCTGGAATTGCTGGATCACCTTGTCCTGATATCCGCAATGCAGATATGTCAGAATTTGAAAGGGTATTTAATATAAACGTGAAGGGAGTATTCCATGGGATGAAACATGCTGCACGAATTATGATTCCATTGAAGAAGGGATCAGTCATTTCCTTATCTAGTGTATCAAGTACCATCGGGGGTTTAGGACCACATGCTTACACAGGGTCCAAGCATGCTATCTGGGGGCTCACAAAGAATGTTGCAGCTGAACTGGGGCAACATGGAATAAGAGTGAACTGTGTGGCGCCTTATGCTGTTTTCACCAGTTTGTCTTTAGCTCATTTGCCTGAAGAGGAGAGAACCGATGATGCTGTAGTCGGTTTTCGTAAATTTATTGGGGGGAATGCCAATTTGCAAGGGGTAGAATTGACTGCAAATGATGTGGCTAATGCCGTACTCTTCTTGGCAAGTGATGATTCAGGGTATGTAAGTGGTCAGAACCTCATGGTTGATGGAGGCTTTACAAGTGTTAACCACTCCCTTCGAGTCTTTCGTTGATCAGTGGCTTTTGCTTGTTATTGTTAACCCTCTGATACCAGTTGCTCAACCAGGCTTTTCTATCCATAAATTAGTCCAAGTGGACCAAGTGTGTTTGATATAATGGACATTATTTGTACTTTTATTACCATTAAATTTGAATGACAAGACTTGACACAACTTTAAAAGGGACTTAGGCTAGATTTGGTGGAGAAGCATCCCACCTGGTTGGATATTTAGGCACTGAGCCGCCCTTTATTGTTGCTCAGCTTTGCAACGCTAACCCACAATATTTATTATCCCAAAACTATAGTTTTTTATGGGTTTTGGCTTCTCTGATCTTTTGACCAGGTGTAGAAACCCTCTAAAATGCACTGGCCTCCTTTGAAAAAAAAAAAAAAAAAAAAAACTCTCTTTGCCTGCAAACATTTCTGAATTGTTGCAAGAGCTCAGGGACAAAACTTTGAGACCTTTGCTGCTAAGTTTGCCAGCAAATGATTTTTGGATTTTCCCCCCTGTTGTGGTTTATAGTAAAAGTTACACAGATTTGACTATTTAACTAGGCTTTTTGAAGTTTTTTTTTTCTTTTTTTTTGAAAAACAAATTGATAATATATGTTTGAAAGTGAATATTTTATCATCAAGCTTCTTTTAATTGAACTGAACTTCTCTGAGAAAAATACACAAAGAGGTTAAGCTATCTCTTCCGTGGGAAGAGTTTCACTCCCTTTTCTTTGTGTCTATTCAATGAATCTGTAAACATATTCATTGGTTAAAGCAAGTGAAAAAAAGTTCATCTAAATGTGGATCTAAGGTAAATCTCAAATTGGCCTTCTACCTTAAAACAAAAAATGAAAATCTTTGGATCTCAAATTGACCTTTGACTTTAAATCAAACACATAGGATGATAACCACACATCCCTAAGTTTGTTTTAGCCTTTTAGATCTCAAACTGGCCTTTAATTTTTAATTACACCCATCTTGTTTATAAATGTTTAGATCTCAAATCAGCCTTTGACCTTAAATAAAACATTAGAGGACACGCAAACGCATCCATGATGCCTTTAGATCTTAAATCAGGCTTTGAGCTTAAATTAAATCACAACACACCCACAGACACGCAACCCCGGCACGTGCATTCTTGTTTTATTCCATTAGATCATAAATTGGCTTTTGACCTTAAATTAAACATAGGAGGACACACTCTGACACACACACACACAAATACATTTGAGGACACACATGTGGACCTCTTTTAATCTCGTTTTAGGCATTTAGATCTCTAATGGGCCCTTGACCTTAAATTAAGCATAAGAAGAATGGGTAATGTTTGATGTCATTGTTATATATTAATATAGTAAAAGAGTTATGGGAAAATAATGGAAAAATATCAGTTTAACTTCAAAATTTTATTAATAACAATAATAATGGGATTAATAAGAACAGTAAAATAATTGACAATGTGTTTTGTTAAAAAATCATGTATTTGAGATTTTGAAATTCAAGTGATATTTTTTAAAGATTTTCTCAAAAGTTATAGCAAGTCACATTATTTATAAGATATAAATAATACTCCGAACAACTTATTTTTTAAAACCAAACATCCTTGTTTTAAGTGTCTAATAACAACTTTACCTAGATTAATAAGACAAAAAAAAAGAGAAATTTTTGTGTGAACCTAGTTTGCCATGTCATTTGTGGTCTAACCAATAAAAATTTAATAACTCATGAGCTAATTTGGCATACCTCCACAATATTAGTGACATTTTAATAAAATTAAAAGATTGCATAATATTTACGTTTTCATTACTTGTGATGTCTTAATTAAGGGATTTATTTTTTTAATAAAAATAAACGTGTGAATCATATGAGCGATAAATTCTTGCATGAACCAAGTGCACCACGTCGTCTTTGCTCTACCTAATAAAATCACATCACATCAATATCATTAAATCCCGTGTTTAACTTCTCTCATCTTTCTTCATTTATGTCATTTGAAAATGTCTCCCAAATCTCCTCTCCCGCTCTCCCATGTAGGATTTAATGAGATTGATATAGTGTGATTTTATTGAGTAGTGTATAGATGATGGAGCGCACCTAGTTCATGTAAAAATTTCTCCATATTAGCAGCCAACTAGGATTAATATTAGTTGAGTTATTATATTTTTATTGATTAAACCATAAATGACTAGCAAACTAAGTTCACATAAGATTTTCTCAAAAGAAAAACCTATTTTGCATGCATATATACTTTTCTCTTGATTAAATCATTAATTTTGCTTTTTACCCCTTTAGCTCCTGGCTCCTGCTACTTTGCTCTATTAGCACAGTTAACGATAATAACAGAGAAAAATTAATGAATTTAATTAGGGGAAAAAACATGTGCTAAATTTAAAATTGAGGTACTGGCAAATGGGTCTTCCCTTAATACTATTAGTTTAAATTATTTATTTATTGTAAAATATCAAAATCACCCCTCAACAAAAGTAATTAGTTAGAAGGTTTGGCTGTTGGTAAGTTTTAAAGTGAGTTATGGATATTAGGGAGAAAACTAGAGTTGGGAATCAGAACCGGGGTAAGAAAAATATATGTTTTTTAAAGCCCGGCCCGAGAACACCAAGGCTAGGGCCGGTCCTCTAGGGCCCGGAAATTACTATTCCAAATTTTAACTATTTTTCCTCCATTTTTTTAAAAGAAATATAATTAGTAAATTACAACAATTAAAGTTCTAATTTATCAAATAAATGTTGTTGACATTAATATTAAAATAACACGAATCATCCAACAAATAAACACGATCACTAATTCATAATCAAAAGCAAACTATGTTCATAAATAACTCACATAAAACATAAGAAGCATACCACTAAGCGACATTAGTACGATGACTATTATTATCGTCATCTTCGTCACTATCATCAATTTCAACGATATTTGATTGTGCTTCGTTTTGAGTAGGCTCTGGCTCATGAATAAGAATATCATGAATTTCTTCTCCCGCATCATGAACACATCTATAATCTTTATCTACAATAAATAATAAACCAAATCATAAAATTATAGTATAGTTATTATGTATTTGTATATTTGTATTTAAATGGATAAATAACTCTATAACAAATACAAAGTACATATAAATTAGTAAATTACCATCATATGTGAATCCATGCATCCAACACATAATAATAATAATAAATTAAAAGGGTCAGCAGGACCGGCCCTTTTAAGCCCGAGGCCCCACAAGGCCGACCCTTCAGGACTTATTTTATTAAACTCTTTTGATTTTCAAACCTGGTCCTTAAAGGGTCCAGGTTTAAAAGGACTGGCCCGATGGGCTCGGCCCGTATTCCATACTCTAGAGAAAACAATCAATACTTTAGACAAAATCACGTTATATTATGAAGTATCCGCGTTATCCTTGTATTAATAACCAAGTAGAGTAATATAATATAAAAATAAAACTAATTTGATTTAAAATATGATTATATTGCGTATTATATTCTATTTTTAGTAAATTTATGATAGATTTATTGATAACTTTTAGTTTTTTCCCGTTCTTTAGTTGTGTTAACTTTTTACAACAATAAAGCATCGTCCCACTAAACGAGGTTAGAATTTAGAAATATGGATCACGAATGCCATTATGCTATATAAATTAAAAATTAGATTTTTAGATAGATTATTGATAAAAAGATCTCATTTTATAAGCTCATTGGCCCTATTTGGTAAGCATAACTAAGGGATTGAGCCAATTATGTATTCACTTCAGTCTTTCTCTACCTCTTTATGCATTATTGCACAAAAGTAACTATTACAGTACTCCCTCTAATTCTTAATATAGAACTTAATTGTGGAGTTGATCTTAATCATATAAATATAAGATATATTTACCATATTTGTCAATTTTTTCCCAATTTATCATATTGATGCTCCTTTAACCATAATCAAGTAAGATAAGGAGGGAGGAAATTAAGGAAAATAATTATATTATTTTAAAAAAAAGTGTCATATTAACTACCTTAACCAACTTCCTTAATCTAATCAAATTAGGTAAATATATCTTATATTGAGAATCGAAGCGGAGTAACAAATAAAGTAATTGAGAAAATGGTAATTAATTTTTTATATTATTTTAACGGGGAATTTATCTTCTAAAATAAGTGAACTAATTTTTATTTTTTTTTATTTAGCACATCTGAATTTACTTTCTTTTAAATTCTAAACTATGGGAGGATACTTAATCATCAAACAATGATGTTTAAATCATAGTGTTATGCATATTAATACTAAGTATACAGTTTGAAGATTTTTTTTTTTATTTTTAAAATATAAATCTGCAATATAAATTATTTAAATTAAATTTAAACATATATTTATTTTTTGAAAAAATAGTTAAGTCACTTGAAATAAGGGCTAAAGTGTAAATTTGTCCCGAAAACTTACACTAAAGAATAATGTTGCCTAGAAATTTTTTTAGTTCAATTTTATCCTAGAAGTTTCAAAATGTAGTAATGTAGCCTCATACCATTAAAGAGCTAACGTTGACCATTAAAAATTAGTATTGACCATTAACTTTTTAAGCGCAATAGGGTAACATTGCTTATCAGCGAAACTTCGAGACAAATTTTCACCTTAATCCCTTAAAAGAATGTACTAGAAAAGTATGAAGACAAGAATTCAATAAAAAAGAAACCTTCTTTAATCAAAATGATATTCCCTCATGTTCTTAATAAAAGACATACTTATCAATTTGATTAGATTAAGGAAGTTGGTTAAGTTAGTAAATATGACATATATTTTTTAAAATATCTTAGTCACATTCCTTTATTTTTTTAAAATATCCTAGTCACCTTCGTTAATTCCTCTTTCCCTCCTCATTTATGATTGTTGAAGGAGCATCAATAGGGTAAATTAGAAAAAGATTGACAGATATAAAAATGAGGTTTACATTTCTCATGTTGCATGAGAAGAAGAAGATTCCTACACACACATGAAATGGTGGGACCCACATCTTTTATATATATATAAAAGGAAATACACTTCTCATGTTGTAGGAGAAGTGTATCTTCATGTCATAGATACAAAAAGATGTGGGTTCCAAAATTTCCATGCTTGAGTTTTTTTTATATAAAAAATATGTGGGTCCCACCATTTCATGTGTGTGTAGGAATCTTCTTCTTCTCATGCAACATGAGAAGTGTAAACCCCTAAAAAAAACTCAAGCATGGAAATAGTGGGACTCACATCTTTTTGTTTCCATGACATGAGGATACACTTCTCCTACAACATGAGAAGTGTATTTCCCTATAAAAATTATATCTTATATTTATAATTAAGATTAGCTCTTTAAATATAACTTATATTAAAGATCAGATTTGTAATATTTTATTATTATTATTATTGAATAAAGTTGACAAGAGAATGAAGAAAGCGATTTTCAAGTTGATGATAATTGAAGCACTAAAGATGGGACGTCCGTAATCATCATGATTAAATGTTAATGTGAGATCTGTTATAAATCTCAAGGAAATAGAAAAGAAGAACAGAGAAATTCTAGAGAAAGGAGAGAGAAATTCTCATTTAAGTATATTCTAAATGTTTACACAAGGCCTCTATATATAGACCTTTAATAGTTACTATGCAATGGACATCCATATAATAATATATTTATAACACTCCCCCTTGGATGTCCATTTATGAATGTGCCTCATTAAAAACTTTAACTAGGAAAAACCCAGTGGGATAAAAACCTAGCCAAAGAAAAGAGTACATCATCCATTGATACACTTTCTAATGCTGCCTCATTAAAAACCTTTCTAGGAAAACCCAGTGGGACAAAACCTAGATAAGGGAAAAAGAGTACAACGTGTATCGATTCCCCCCTCTTCATTACAACAGATTTTTCTCCCCCTGATGACAACATTACATACAATAACTTTGTAAAGATGAAGAACTATATTTTGCTGATAATCAAGATACATTCGTGCTTTATGGTACTTCTGGACCATGTAGTTCTTCTTCATCTTCTTTTCAATGTCTTTCTTTCAGTAGTCGAATATTGTATTGTTCCCTATGGAACAATAAAAACATCCATTCTTATCATTCATTTGTCTATTGTGTACCTGCAAATTCTAAGTTTGCCAATAAAAGCATAACGAATATTAACATAATTACTAAATAATCACATAAATATCAGATACTTCGAGATCCTTTCATAAAGATGCATGGACATATAGAATTATTTTGTGCATCATTCTTTCAATAAATATTTAAGCTTCAGGCCATATATAGACTTATTTAATAATGTTCTCGAGAACTTGAATTAACTGCTTTTAACATCTTGAATCCTTCAGGGACTTGTGCTTCAGGCACCTTATGTCCTTCTGGGACATGTGCTTCTGGCACCTTCTTATTAATTTTGTCTTATGATCCACATTATCATTCATTATATCATATGCTATATCATAAGCCAATATATCGTCAATGTTGACTTTCTTTTGGTCTCATCGAATAACATTCATAGTTTATTGAGATCTCATTATTTTTACATTTGTCATGTATCTTGGTCTCTTCTGGGACTACAACATTCTCTTCTGGAGATATCTCTACTGGAGATAATAATTTTTTTTTTCGGAAATAGCTCTTCTGGAGCAACTAACATTTCTTAATTATCCTCATTTGATCACGTGATATCTTCATCAATATTGTTGTCGACAACTTTATATTTTCGGTTCCATTTTTTTTTTTTTCAATTTGACATAACTTATCAATATCAATATTATTCAGGTACCTGAACCTCATGAGGTTTTTGGTATAAGTTATGTCTCAATACTCTTCTGGAGTATTTATTTCCTTTCGGCATGTCCATCTATACTCATGTATTCAAGCTACACCCAAGAGTACACTGTTATCCCCATATTTCAAGCGGATAAAGTTGTGTAAATCAAAGTATAACTCTAAGACATAGTGTTAGATGACATCCTACTTTAATATGATCATCTAAATTATTGCTCCAATTTATCCATAACATTTTTGGAACCGAATAATTTCTCATGCTTCGGGCATGTCGCATTCATATTTATACTGATTGGAGCATTTTTTTATTAGCTGGAGTATGAGATTTAATATTTATGTCAATAATATTATCTGGCAAATAATTCATGAATGCATAATCAGATGAACTTCTGGTTCATACTACTTTATTCGAGGATATATATTTTGTTATAATGCATTTCATATATTCTCTTTTCCAGCTATCCAATATCTCCCCCTTATGTTGAGATAACAATGTCAATTATCAATTGACTAATTATACAATATAAGTCTCCTAAATACATTTGTTTCCTTTAGAAACAAACAATTAAAAGGAGATCTTCATACAACTTGTATCTCAACTTTCTTTTAAATCCGTCTATGTGCATTGTGGTGGATTAATAATCATTGCACATTCAACCATTTTAAGGTGGAATTTGTTTGGCTCCTGACTGAAAACCAATTATATCGGGAGAATTTTATAAATGCTGCAATATATAATATCAAATATACCAACATTGAAACTTTGTTCTCATAAGCATTGATCTAACTATTTAATGGATGTTTTAATACATGATTTACGGATCGCATAACTGGAAATAGTGTGCTTAATATATACAAACATCATTGCAAACTTCAGGTTGCATTCTTACAAACTTCTGGTTGTAAGCTTAGAATATCACATGTAATCATTTTGTAGATGCATCTTTCAGATTTACATGCTATTTTGATGGGCCCATATAAATATGTTTGATATATTTCCGAGATCTTGAGATCCATTACTAATCATGATCAATGAGAACAAGCATCATATAACACATAGACAATATGTTGGTTATTCATGAAGAATCTTCTAGTTCTTCAATGGATGTCAATACATAATCGTATTTGCATTATGTATATATGACTTGGATGATCAAAACAAGTCATACTAACAATTAATTTAAATTAGTAAACTTCTTGTTTCTTTCGTAACATATATTTCAATCAATCATAAATTTTTTCAATACTATGATATCCATTTTGGGAGATCTATAAGATAATGTGAGAAGTATATAACTTTTCAAACATTATCTCACACTTGTATTCTAACTCACACTTGTTTTCTAACAATCTCCCCCTCAAGTGTGAGTCATATAAACATTTTCAAAATCATTTTCGAAAAATTTATGTTTAGTCTTGAGGAGTAAACATGTAATGTTGCATCACTAAATACGTAGTCCATCATATATGAAGATATTCATAATTAAAATAATGTAGAATCACACAAATTTAAAATCGTTACATTACCTTCTCGGATTACAAAAACATATATTTTCTATATGATATCTATTTCTGCGAGATATCTTAATACATAATTTTGTTCCTTCAGGGTAACAAAATATTAGCTCTTCGAAGCCTTCAATCAAATGTATTCTAATGTGATTAGAATACAAACTTAAAACTTATGACTTGGTCATTTAATATTCATGTTAAAGGATCTCATTTTATCAGGATATGATTAGAATATAATGCATTTTAATGCAAATCAACTTTAGTCATATTTTGATCTATTATTTCAGCTTAGATCAGATTCAAACCAATCCTCAATCATACCATATTAATTCTAATATTCTGCATACCTCAATGTAATCAGATCTTAAATCAAGAAGTTTCAAATTTTCAAATATTTCCCAAAAACTCACATTTCTCGAGATTACTATCATCTTAGCACGCTTAAGATCAGAATTCCATTTTCAAAAACCAGCCTGACATCTCAAATCAGCTGCACATCCAAGATAGATTTCCCGGAGATACGATCATAAAATAATCACTACGTGCGTACAAAAATCCAAACGGTACAGAACTAGCAACTACTAGGTTGCATTAGGTTTCATTTAGGGTGCGGTGCTGTAAATTTCTGCGTGATCAAAAGTTTACACGGTTCTGAGCTAACGACAGATTAGAAAACGGCGTTGCTTAATTAAAATAAATCCAAACGTTACAGGCTCAGCTATAAATCGAGGAAGACGAAGGGTAAATGCCTTACTCACTATCAAGTATTTCAAAACTTCAGCATACCCATTTCCTCTGCTGCATTCATACTTTTCTCTATATCTTTCATATTATCTTTAAACATGGCCAGTCCAAGTAACTTCATTCCAGTTTCTGGGTCATACAACCCTTTCTTTCTTGAAGCTTTACTAAATGATAACCTTGATCTAATATATTGGCTGATTTATCTAACAATGTACGTCATTCCTTACCTTCTTATAATCCCTTAGAGGTATACGTTCCTCCTTTTACTTCAATGTCTTATGTTCCAGAGGCTAATGAACCTCATCCATCCCCTAGGATTCAAGATCCGACTCCTTTAATTACAAACCAAGAAGTATCTCAAGCAGGTCCATCAAGGCGACCAGTCAAAAGATGTCGTAACATGGCCGAACTTATGGAATCAACCAAGCCCGCTCAACCAAGGAATTCTGCTTCCAGTTTGGCTGAGACTTCTAATCCATTCTCATGTAGTTGCCGCCATGTTACGAGGGAGATCATTCATACCAATGGGTTTCAATACCATAAACTTGAAGTTCATGGGAGGATCGGTATGATAAGCCATGCTATCTTTCACCAGGACGTACAAGGAGGTTCCTCCAGACCTCAAATATTCGATTTTGGTAAGAAAAATATAGAAGAAATCAAACATTTTCTGAATAGTTATTGTTTGAATCACAACTCTTTAGGGTATGTCCTGGTGTCAGATCCTCTATCAGCCTACTATGAGGCTCTTTGTGTTGGTTTGGAATGGACCAAAACTCAAAATGAACCCATCGGTAGTTCATTTCCAACCACTACGAAAACATAACCAATAAAGGTAAAGAACCCATGGTTGTAAATAATAATCCTCCTATCCCTATACATAATAATCCTTTAGTCCTCATACCTAGAGATTCATATAGGTCAAGGGAATTTGAACAAAACATTAGGGGTGAGTTAATGTCAATAGATGATCTAAAAGACTTCTTCCATTTACCTCAACAAGAAGCGGCTAAACGAGTCCGTCTATGCAAAAATGTTATACAGAAAATATGTCGTAGGGGAAAAATACATTGGCCTTACGTAAAGGTGCGAACTACCATGAGTCGAATCATTGGATTGAGAAGAACACTTTCTTCTGGTGATCCTGTCTCAAAAGCAACTGCTGAAAGAGAAATTAGTCGACTTAAACATGAAATGGTCAAAACTTGTGGTGGGATTGTACCAATTTGTTGCTCTTGATATTTGAAATAGCATTCTTTATTTTATTTTGGTAAATATGTCACATTCTAATTTTCTTTTCAGTCCAACATTCATGATCTATTACTATCCGAATATGGGGTGCTCTATAATTTATTTCTCATATCCCATTATTCTAATTCTAATACATATAAATGGAATTATGAATTGACATCATATGGCATTAATTACATAATAATAACTATAGTAAGGGTAGAATAATATTTACTATAGTAAATTAATGCACTAATGGTAATTTCCATATAAATAGTAATTACTATGTAAATGGTAAAATAATAATTACCATTATATTTTCTTTCGCATCAATAGTAATTACCGTATGAATAGTAATTACCCAATGGTAATGACTATACAAATAATAATAAAATAATCAAATAGTAATAATTTTAATAAAATATGTAAATAATAAAAATAAGTAAATAGTAATAATATTAATAAAATATGTAAATAGTAATAATAATAATATAATAAGTAAGAATAAATAATGTAAGGTAAATTGAAAAACATAATAGAATAATAACCCAATATCATAACCATTTTTAAATTATTAATAATCGGACCCACAAAAATTTATTTATTTGACTTTCTCAAAATTTTCTTACCTGATCCATTCCAGCGCATACACAATATGAATTAGGTTCATTCATGTTGACTTAATTGGCACAAGAGACAGAAAAGTGTACCGGCGCATAAGATTTGAAAACGTACCTGATTTGAAGACATTTTATTTTACCTCCTTCATATCAATATTTTCGGCGTGTATCCACCAACTACCTCTCAAATCCCTAAAGGTGCACCGTGTTAAAGAATCAAAGTTTTCGGCGCATGCGTCCCCTTCAATCAAGCGAGGGTCCTAGAATAAGCTTCACATGCAGAAGAATCAAGAAAAGATATCATGAACCTAGACCAGCTCAACATCGTGTGAAACACCAAAAACCACCGCCAGCTCATATGGAAAAGCACAAATCGAGTTTGATCTCGTAGAACAACAAGGAGAAGAATACACGGCAGTCCGAGAATAGAAAAATTTGAGAGAGATGTTTTCTTCTTCCTCTCTCAACTCAGCTTCGGTCCGATAACAGGGAGCTCAAGCTCGGCGATGACAAGGACATGGGGGAAGGAGATGGAAGCGAGGCTGAAGGGGATTTCGAGTGGAGAAGGGACGCCGAATTCATCGAGTGGACGGCGAGTGGACCCGGTGGTGTTGTTCCTGGAAGAGACCGAACCCAAGGATTGGGTGGCGCAGGTGGAGTCCAGGCGTTCCGATCACATTAAGAGAGAAAATGAAAGATGACGAATAACACAAGAAGCTCAGTTGCTTAAAGCTTCGTGCTGATAACGTGTTATAAATCTCAAGGAAATAGAAAAGAAGAACAGAGAAATTCTAGAGAAAGGAGAGAGAAATTCTCATTTAAGTATATTCTAAATGTTTACACAAGCGCCTATATAGACGCTTTAATAGATTCTTATCTGAAATAGACATCCATATAATAATATATTTATAACAAGATCCAGATTCTTCTTTTTTGTAAAAGGGTTGAAATATTAATATGCCACGTGCATGGCACGCCACTTGCTTTATGATAGCGGCATAGGTAGGATCCTTCGTTGTTGAGGAATTTCTGGAGTCCACAGCGAAACCACTTCGTGTTGTCCAAAGTCCCTTTAAATTTGTCTCTCGTGTGTCTTGCCCTTGGAGTTTTTCTTTTTTTCTTTTTCTTTTTTTTTTTTTTAAAAAAAGAGAGAGTAAAAGGCCATATGAAAATACAGAGAAAATAGCTAGGCAACCTTCCAAGGAGGGATGAGGGATCTATCTATATAGAGAATCATGACTTCAAAATATTAAGGGGTTTCATACATTCATATTGTATGCTCTTTGGAAGTAAATTTTCAAAAATTTATGCATATTTTTTTATGGGTGTAATGTTTCTGCTTTTACTGCATAAATTTTGTTTTTCTGTCATACTCACATCAAAGTGAGTGAGTCCCATTATAAAGAGAATAGAGAAAAATATTAGTGGGTTCGCTCACTTTTATGTGAGTGTGGCAAAAAAAAATTTCTGCAGTAAAAGTAGAAACATTAAACCCATTTTTTATACAAAAAAAAGAGTAAAATACATCAAACTCCCCTCTATTTACTCTAAATTACAGAGATATCTCTTCTATTTTGAAAATCTATATGAACCTCATTTAAAATTAAAATATATGTTGCATAAACCTCCCTTCTAATTTTGAAATTCAACTTTCATCCATCCAACTATTAGTTGACCGTTAAATCACAATATTGACTTATTATTTTGACCAAAATGCCCCTCCTTAAAATAAATATTACTCAATAATCATGTAATTTTTGAAAAAAAAAAAATCATTTAATCACATATAAAATTCAAAATTTTGAAAAAATTGGTATATATTCTTAATTTTTTGTCATACTTTTAAATTGATAATATTATAAAGTTAATTAATTTTATCACTATAAATTTTTATTTTTAAATAAATTTAAATGTTTAATCTCTTTTATGTTTTAAAATCTTATCATGTAATTTTTTTAAAATACGTATGATGATGTTTTGCAATAATACACACACACACAAACACTCTCAATTAAGATATATAATTATAAAATGATATTACTATGAGATTCTCATATTAATATCTTATCATTTAAATTTTTTAAGAATATTTCATTAAACATACATTCTTAAAAATAATTACTCAAATTTTAAACAAGTTATTAATATTTACCACATAAATAGATTACTAAAACTTATTCTAAATTAAATTTAATAAAAATATTAACTAGATCATTAATGAAATTAATATTAAAAGATAAATTAGAGATTTGGTATAATGAGGGGTAAATTAGTAAACAACATTTATTTTAATATGGTTTTTAATTTAAAAATATACTTGAAGAATCTTTTTAGAATATTCTTTAATTGTATTAATGATTTGAACTGAAGTGTATGTTTTCAAAATAGAGGGGAAATCCATGTAATTAAGGCAAAACAAAAGGATAGTTAGAGTATTTTACTAAAAAAATAAATAAATAGGTGAGTTTGATTTTGAAAACATATTACTATTAGTGCATATTTCAATGCTGACAACGTTTAGGGAGGTATTTATGAATCGTCTAATAACAAAGTTTTTATGTAGGTACGAAATTCAAATCCATATTTTTATGAGATATGAGTCTTAGTTTACCAACAAAACCAATCTTTATTATTTTATCATATCTTTCTTGTGAGTCATTTTATTTAAGATTAATAAAATGAAAGTGATTTTGGTAAGGTAAATATGAGGCAACCATCATGTGCAAACGCTTTATGATACCTTTAACAATATTAAATTCATCTTACGAAATTATAATTATTTAAGCTAGCTCCTGGTGTCATAGTTTTTCTGAGTATTTTTAAATTAAAATTACTAATACTTCCTTTTTTTTTTTATAAAAAATAAATAAATGGGAAAACACATTTAATTATCATTTTAATTTTTAAAACTCATAAAAGACCATTAAAACTTGTAAATGATAGAGAAGGAATGAGGTGGGAATCTGAGTTTTTCATATTTGGGTGTAAAGACCAAAATGCCACTTTCTTACATTTTTCAGTACCTAATTATTATTTTTAAAATCATTACGATTTTTTTCAAAATCATTACTATTTTATTCAATCTCATTAATAATTGGTTACAACCCACAAAAATAATAATGATTTTGACAAAATTCGTTAAGTACTGAAAAAATGTGTGAAAGAGATATTTTAATCTTTAAGTCAAAACATGAAAAACTTATATTCACATCTCATTCCTTTTCTGTCATTTACAAGTTTTAATAGTTTTTTATGAGTTTTGAAAGTTAAAGTTATATTCAAATATCAATTTTCCTAAATAAAAAGATGAAAAACTACAAAATAAATCATATATGATAAAAAATAATTAAAGTATACGAATGTGGAGTTATAAAGTTAGGTCCCGTTTTGGAACACAGATTCGGTGAGAAGGGAAAGGAACATTAGCAAGTTTCTCTGTTTGATACGCATTTTGGACAAATTTTCTCAGTGACCCAAATTCCTGGGCCCACCAATCTTTCCTCATATGTGGGAAGATTAGATCCCACCAAAATTGGTGGGATTAGAGTTCTCAAGTCACTTGTTCACATTTTTTTTGACAATTTTACCCTTAAAATTTGAACTTGTCGAAAACATTTGAACTTAGCGGGAAAGCTCGAACTTGGCGGAATTTTTTTTTACACGAGTTTGAATTTGATAAGAACATATTTTTAAAATATATATTTTAGAAAAAAAAATTATTATTATTATTATTTTGAATTAATTACTTTTGAGGGTAAAATAGACATCTATTGATTCTTTACCAACTACTACCTCTTCATTTTTTTTTTCTACCAAACAACTCATCTTCCCTCATCTTTCAAAATCTCCCATTCATTTCCTTTCCTTTCCTTTCTCTAAGTTCTTTTCCCTCAAATTTTTCCCCATATCAAACAGGGCCTTAGACGGATACCAAAAGTGGCATGAGGAATTCAGTGTCGGTGGGTTTACCAGAAAAAGTCATTAGAGGGGAAAAAAAGGATTAAAATTAAATAAATTAAACAGATAAAATCTTATACGTAGTATTATTTTTTCTTCCTTCCTGAGTCTCTCAGAGGTCGGCTCTAATCCAGTTGAATATTCCATCGCTCCCACAGAATGTTTTTCCCCTTTATTTTCTTTTTTCCTTCTAGAAACATCAGGTATTCAAGTTAGACTTCCACACAACGTTTATCACAAAATTAGTAAATTTGAAAACGATTTTAAATAATTTTCAAAAACTTCATTGACATTATTTCAAGATTTTTTTTCTTCGTTTAATATTAAACATTTTGTAGTCAATTCAATTAGTCTATCACTCTATCGTCTCTTTTCATATTGCCATTAAAGAATGCTTGAGTCAATGGTGTGCGGCTAAAACAATGATCAAAGTATGACCCAAAAAACTTAAAATAACTTTATTTTCAGCGGAATTATTATATTTTTTGGTTAAGTAGCAATTTTGTCCTGGAAGCATACGTTCAGGAGCAATGTTGTCCTGAAAGTTTTTTTGATCTCAATGACACCCCGGAAGTTCTTAATGTAGCAATGTTGCTCTCGGCTAACGACGAGACTAACAGACGTCTGCCACGTAGGATAACTTGACACGTCGAACACCATGTGGGAGAGATGATCGAGTTCACATGTGGACCCCACACCACCACCTCATCATCTTCTTCCTTCCCTTCCCTTCCCTTCTTCCTCCTTCCTTATCGTTGGACCCCGCCCCACCACCATCGGCACACCTCTGCAAGGGTTGAGAACGACGCCAACGAATTGAAAGTGCTAATGCGAAAGGCTTACTCAGAAGTGGAGGCCTCCATCTTTGATCCCACGATAACTATGACGATGCCCTCCTTCAGTAACGAGAATGGTGGCAGCAACAACCTCCTTCATGGTGATGCAAAGGAGCAATAGCAAAGTAATAAGGGTAAAGGTGCAAAAAGCATATATGATTTACCCTCAGGAGCGCCCAACACCAGATGTTTTTTTTAGGTGCAAAAGTGTTTACGTGGTTAAGAAAGTGGAGCGAAAATCCCACTGCCGTTATCTGTTGTTATCCAAAGAAGACGAGAACCGTTGCCATCATAGATGAATATTATATGATACCCTCTGCTTCCGTTATATTCGTTGTGCCTTTTTCTCATCAATTTATTCATTGTGCCTTTAATCATGATGAATTTGACACTCCGAACATAAATTTACAGAGTAAAAATGAGTAACTCAACCCTCTACTTCTGTTATATTCGCTCATCCTTTTCCTCTTCCCACTTTCGATGGCGCTTTGCAGAGTCGCCATGCTTTGTTTCCCGCTCATACTCCTTCCGTCGAAATCCTCCACCGTCAAGCTTATCTCCCTCACCGACATCTCCATTTTGACTCCTTGCTGCACGTGCACATCACCTTTATGCTGCATTGGACCCACTCCGACGACCCTTCATTGCACGCAATCACCACCGCTTAAGCAAGCTCCAGGTCTCCAGTCAACCAGTGACACTGCGACAACACTAGCCTACGGCTTGACAGATTCGCCGCTCGATTTTGGGAGGGGTCGATTAGGATCCAACTGAGGCTCAAGTTTTTCTCTAGGTTTTTCATCCAATACTAGTCATTACGAGTGCATTTAAGTGGCTTGGGGACCGATTCTTTCGGGTCAAGCAGGTCGATCCACAGTGGGTAACACTCAAACCAATCCGATTGAGTCTGGGACCGGTAGACCTTGGAGAAGATGGGCATGTATTATCCACAATGAATAAATTAATCTTTCCTTGCACTTTTAAAATGGGTTCTAATGGAGATAACGGCCAATGGGATTTTCTCTCCACTTTCTTAAACACGTAGGCACTTTTGCACCTAAAAAAAATATTTGATGTTAGGCATTTATGAAGGTAAAGCACATGTGTAGTATTGCACCTTTATATGAACAAAATGGTTTATTTGGTTTTTAGTTTTTGTCAACTATTTTTTAAAAGGACCACGATCACTATTACTTTGGTTTGAAGAAGTCTGATTTCAGATATAAGTTGAAACAATTTCAAAATAATTGACAATGTTTGAACTTAAAATTTAGCCATAGAAATATTTAACTTTTTTCAGTTGACTCAACAATTAATATTTAATCAATTGAGTTTTATTTAATCTAATTTAATTTGTTTCACCATATTTCCTTCCATTTATTTAATTTCTTAGTCTTCTTTATATATTTATTTTGGAAAAACTGGTTTATTAATTTTGTCTTTATATTATGGTTTGAAAGTAGTTGCCACCACATGAAAAATAGCAAATGTTGTGCTAGGTAACATGATATGTATAATATGATACCAGGCATAACCTATTTGCAAATTTTCATGGGCAGTCAGCTACTTTGAAACGAAAGTTTTGTTTCATGCTGCAAATTTTTCACAAAATAATTTGAGTCGCAGATTGTTTATATAGGCTTCAATTATATAGCGGTTTTATAAGAAACCGCTACAAAATTGCAAACTTTTTGTATTGCGTAGCGGTATTAAGGCTAAACCGCTACAAATATTTAGACTCTTTACATTCTATAACGATTTCTTCCTATAAACTGCCACAAATGAACCGCCAATACCTTCATGCCGCTTGGCACCACTTTTGTAGCAGTTTCTTTTCAAGAAACCGCAACAAAAACACTGCTACAAATTTGGCACAAAATTTTGTAGCAATTTATTTCTTTTAACTGCTACAACGTTCGTGTCCTAACCAGCATGCCACTTGGCACAAGTGGTCCCATGGCAAATATATAGCGGTTTCCACCAAAACCGCTACAAAATATGACATTTGTAGCGGTTTTTCTTAATCGCTTCAAATTGACCGCTACGAAACAACAATTTTCTTATAGTGACAAATTTAGACCAATACCACATTAGTTAGGTCTAAAAAACATTTTCTAGATCAGTTATATTTATGTTTGATCTGATAGGAAAACAATTAGACTGGTTATCGTACACCCAGTGTAAAAAGTAATTTCTAAACCTGATGTATTTTTAACCGCTCTAAAATTGTGCTTGTAGATTGGTTTCAATATGTTCGGTCTAGAAAATTATAATTTAGACTTGCTTACAAACATAACAGGTCTAAAAATTGACGTGCGCCCAATATACCTTTCACGCCTGAGACTTGGAAAAGTCACATTTCAGTGCATTTCTCTGTGTGACCTTATTTGCCTTCAATCTTACTTGTATTCAATTGTCATTTCAATCGCACTCCACTTCAATATATGAACTTCTAATTTAATCCCCGAACTTGCTCCTTCATTTTCCAATTCAAGACCTTAATATTTTCTCAACTTCATTCTACCATGAACGCCTGAAGTGGAACTCCACTCTAGTTTCATTTTTGCAAATTCTTAACGTAAATATCTTCGGTGTGGTCTTATCATGCTTCCAAGTATTTTATTAAAGTGTTTTTTTAAGAAAATTAAATACTCTTTGTCTAAATCATTTTTAAGATTTATACGAACTCACTTTTTCTTTCACTCAATACATAGGATGTCAAATATGGACCTTTGTTGGATAACACGACACAAAAACTTCGTATTACCGATGGAATGCCGTTGGTAAATTATATTTCAGACAAAATTACCGACGGAATTCCGTTGGTAATTGGATTTCTAACGGAAAACTTTCGTCACAGAAAAAACCGTGGCAGAAGATTGTTAGTTATGCATAGTTTTGATGATGTCTTATATTGATGCCATTATCTAGAGCAAAAAGTTTATATCATATACATTGACTAACTACTTTGTTTATTATAGGTTAGTCCAAATTAAATTATAGAGAATGATCAAGAATGAAGTTTGGAGAAATGAAGAACTTGTTTAAAGAAAGAAGAAAATCATTATACAAGCTCTTAGATTGATTCTAGAAGTCTCCACGATGGTATAGAAGTTGGAGCGGGTCAATTCGGAGTTAAAATGAGTTAAAACGGGTCACAAGTTCGTTCTCGAATCAATTCTCGAGAATGCAATCCATTCTGAAGCCATTCTCGAGAATGGTATTGATTCTGTGAAAATTACAAGCAATTCTCGAGTATGGAAAATCAATTCTCGAGAATGATTCTCGAGAATGCCATTCGATTCTCGAGAATGATCGTCTTCAAAGATACTCTGTTCTGCTCTCGTTTACGGCGACCTCTGGTAATTCGACAATATCTCACAAACCAGGAATCGGATTGACACGAAATCAGTGGAATATGAAACTAGACATCCAACACGTACTTTTGACAAAATATCAAGTCCAAAGGAGTCCATTCGAGAGAGCTATGATTTTCGAAAGTTGGAACACAAATCACCGTCACAGGCCAGACCAACCTTCGGTAATTTGAGTATATCTGACAAACGAAAAATCGGATTGCGTCGAAATCGGTGCCATTGGAAACTAGACTCAAATACCTTTCCAGAAACATCACGAACACAGAAAACGAAGATCAATTGAAGGATTTATGATGTTTTGAAGTTGGTAGTATGTTCAGGAAGTTGCAATCAGAGTTGATTAAGAACAGCTACATTCTTCCTATGATAACCAACGAAATGCAACAAGTTTGGACTGACTCTTCTTGCATTGGAAAGAAGGTTTGAAGAGATTTATGAGTATATGGGTGTTTTGACAAAATTGCTATCTCTTCGATATGGTTCTCGATGTGCGAAATCAATTCTTGAGAATTGATTAAGGGTTCTCCAGAATGGTTGCTAATCTATGTTCTCAGATAATTCACCATCGCAGCAAACAATTCTCGAGAATGATTATTAAACTCTCGAGAATGGTTCTCGAGAATGCACCAGCAATTCTCGAGAATGATCGGGAATGAGGAATGAAAAGCTTTCGCTACATGTGATTCTCGAGAATGAGGAATCAATTCTCGAGAATGGTTCTCGAGAATGAGCAAAGGATTCTCGAGTATGAATGATTGCTTCACCGATGTTCTTCGAGTTATCTGTTTCACGAAGTGATTCTCGAGAATTGGAAACCAATTCTCGAGAATGGTTCCGGAGAATCACTTGGTGATTCTCGAGAATGATCGAAGGTGGAACTGATTTGAAGAACAATTCTTGAGTATACCTTCAGCGATTCTCGAGAATGCCCAGAGAGAATGAATACCAAAGATTTGACAGCAAACATGAATCAATCTGCAACTTCATTTAAATGATCTAGTTAATTGATTATATCTTCCAATACATCATTCAACATTAACTATGATATCATTAATCATCTTCCTGACTGTTTTTCAGATTCATAATCAAGTGTCAAATTCTGACGAAGAACACCAAGAATGTCTACTGTTGCTGATTTGGAAAACATGGAATATGTCTTGCTGTTTATCATTATTGATTCTAACCATACTTAACCATTTTGATTATGAGATTTCAGAAGATGAAAGCTTTGGTTTTCAGTTACTTCTCAAGGTTTGAATTCTGACAAGCCTGATGCATCTGAAAGATGGTTATGCACAAGCTACTCGAGTATATGAAAATGGATACTCGAGTATTGGTATATCAGTAGACTCAACACATCTGCAACTTGATTCTAATAATTTAATTATTCAATTATATCTTCTTCTAAATCATTCAATATTACCTATGAAATTGCTAATCATGACTTTTGAGTGATTTACAGAGGTGTAGGCAATATTTGAACTCCGACAAGCTGAAGTACATCGAAAGCATCGTAAAGACATTTAACCGACACACCGAGATGACCCATAACCAAAAAGGCTTCGAAACATTATTTAAGTCGTTGCCCATCCGAGACCACATGAAAAGATTTACAACTAAGCGAACATTCGATAGTGGGCAAGCAGAAACGGTAGACGACTATACATTCAACTATGGCCATGCGCGGATACTTCGAAACATTCCCAACAGGCAAATACAAACTCCCCAACGGGCAGATTCAAATCCTTCCAACGGTCCTCAAGCTTCAACCTATAAATACCCGAAGGATTGAATTCATCAAGTGGACACAACCAACGCATACAGAGACAAAGCATTCAAAGTGTTCAATTTCTATTCTCGTATATATCTTAGGATATTATTGAGCTTCGAGTGTTTATCATTTATCTACTCGTGAGAGGTCTTATCATTTGTTTCACAATTCGTTCAAAATCTCAAGATAGAGGTATCTTGAGTGTGGGTGTACAATTACAACTTGTAAGGGGAGTGAGTCCTAGGGAGAAAGGATCATCCCGAGTACGAGTGTGTAATTGTGTCTTTGGTATTTGGTTACAACTTGTAAAGAGGGGTAAGTCCTAGTGAGAGGATTACTCGAGAGTTCTGAATGTGTAATCAAGTTACGAGATAGTGAAATCCCGAGTGTCGGAGTGCACGGACGTAGGTCAAGGAGTTGGACCGAACCAAGTATAAATTCTACGTGTTATTTCTCCTTTTTGTTTTACTACCTTCTTTGTTTATCCAGTATACCACGAAAGAATTTTTGAGGATCACCTATTCACCCCCCTCTAGGTGATATTCCACCTTCAAAGATATTACCGATGGAGCTCCATCGGTAATTTCCATCGCAAATCAAATTACCGACAGAATACCAATGAAATTTTTTCCATCAGTAATTCACTCCTTGATCCGAAGTTTTTTTTGAAGTGTAAATAGACAAGCGCAGAGTATTGTAATGGGCCTAGGGAGGTTTTAGAATTTGCTAAAAGAAATGCTTCACATACTAAGATTTAAGGGAGGATTACACTTAGTACAAACAACATGAATCCTTGGGGGACCTTAAGGCTTGCACTTAGTACAAACAACATGAATCCTTAGGGGAGCCTGAGTAACATACATAGTTCGTGGCTTGTTATGTGGATGATTTACAACCTTTCTCATCTTCTATGTATGAAATGCAAGCATATAATGTTGTCTATTTTGATTTCTATATCAAAACAATTGGGGAACATGTTGGAAATTATGCCCTAGGGGCAAGTCATTGTACTTTAAACGTTTATGTTATTTAAAGTATTCTCCTTTAGTTATCATTTCATTTGCATATTTATAGTGATAACTGATCCTTGGATATATCTTATAGATTATCCTAAATGTCCCTTGTAACATCCCATTTGAAAACGGCGGAATTTTTTTTTTTTTTTAAAACGTTTCCAAATATTTCAAGCAGAGTAGTCAGAGTAGAACATTGGAGCGAGTGAGTAACTGATTCATAACAAACATCAACCATAGTGTAATATTGTATAAATTACAATAGTCCTAAGGTTTAGGAATGAAATAGCGGAATGACAGAATAATGTACAGAATAATGAGAAAACGATAAGATAGAAATAGTCTTCACCGCACGTCTATTCCGGCACTTGCCTCGATCCCCGAACCGTGGTCCTCCCGACCCGAAGCTACAATTTGAGATTCAATTCACCATATTGAATCTCGGAGTAACGGTTAACCTCATACCCAAACAATACAATATACGGACAACGAGATATTTCTAGAGCTAATACCACAAGTATATCATAAGCATACAAACGATGCATGATCATTATGCCGACAAACATAAGCACAAAGCAATATGTAAAGCCCCATAAGGTAAACAATAACAACTCCGCACTATTCACCGGTGCCACGATAATTACTCGTGTCCTCGCGCTAGGAAAAACAAAACGGTGTTACCAAAACTATAACCCGTATAACTGTCGTATAACGGTCTACGAACATATCATTGACATATAAGTATTTAAGATGTACAAGATTAGTGTTACGATAAAGACGCGTCCGTACCTTCGTTGGCAACGTTAGGTACTCGGCGGAAGACGTACTTTCACGGAAGAACGTGAACTTCAAACGGTTCGTCGGGCGGCGTAACAGGCGGCAAATCATAGATTCGATATCCTATAAGAATAATATCACCTTTATTAGCGATTTGACACTATATCGGCTTTTTAGGTAAAAATTACCATTTTGCCCTTCTACCCCTAATCGGCGGAATTTCACCAAAGACTTCGTTACTCTAGCAAATTTTCTTCCCGAAATTTTGCCGAACTTCGACGCAACTATGATTTTCGAAAATAATGACTAAAATAGCCCTCCCATATGATACCCAAATCATACTTGAAATTTAAAGGCTATTCTAACAAATTCTACCCTTACTTTTAAAAAGAACTCGCTAAAGTTCCAACTTTTCGCGACTCGACCCCTACTATGTTTTTACCTCTTTAGGCACATTTTTCAATGCAATGAGGCCTAAAAACAAGCATAGGAATCTCATCACCTACTTCCTAAATCTAACTAACAATTCTACTAACTACCGAACTAAAGACTTAAAAGCTAATGGCCAAAAGACTTACCCGTTGAAGAATTCTCGCAGAGCTTTTCCCCGTAGCTTATCTCTCTACTTTCTCTCTCAAGAAATTCGGTCAAGACTAGAAAGAAATGGTGTGAGGATTTCTCAAGGAGCATGCCTCCTATTTATAGACTTTGGTTAAGGCTTTGTTTGGAATTCCAAATTGTAAAGAACCCATTAATGCAACTTGAACACAAAGTCACAAACTCCACCTCACCCCCCTTGGTCGACATCTTTGGGCTGTTTGGCAGCCAAGGATTGGCCAAGAAGTGATGACTCACCTCACTTTATGGCCAGTCCGTACCGTATTTCTCGATCGGTACCCGATTCGCGTAATTTCGGAGAAATCTCAAAATTCTAGATTTAGAACTTTGAAGACCTTCTCTTTATAATCAATAATATCTATTATAACTTGAATTTTGACTTTAGACAGGGTTCCAACCGTCCTTTGAAGTTTCTCGAAAAACGTGTCCGTACGCGTCGGTGTCGTAAATCGGTTCCAGGAATCATCAAGCTCTAGATAATAATTCACTGATTCCAAATGTATTTTTATAATTATAAACTCATCCCTAGATGTTGAGTTATAATTTATTTCCTTATTTTCCCAAAATGTGACTAAAAGATTTTCCTATTTCGTCTTATTAGGACAATGTGCTACGGGTCTCGGAATTGACTTAGGAAGAGGTCACTTGAAGGTAAAAACTCACTGATCAATATTTTACCTTGACTTTGAAATTCCTATTCCTGGTTCCCTAGATAGGATCTGTTTCCTAAATATAAGATTACTATTCATGCTTTTTAATTATATTTTATAATAATCAAAAATTTGCAAAATATCAAGATATCAAATTTTGCTTCTTATTCTCAAATTCTTTGGCCAATTTTCGGCAGCCTTTTTTTTTGTAAATGTTTTTCAAGAATTAATTAATTACTTAATTCAATTTTGTATTAAAAATTCTACAAAATTCCCTAATTGGTCCATTCTTGTATTTAGGTTTAAAAATACCTAAACTCAACTATTTTTCTCAAAACTTTCCAATTTAATTAGTAAATACATTTTATTAATATTCAACTAATTCCCACTAATTTTAGAGCTTCACATAATTATTACTGAAATTTCCTTTGCTTATGCTTAAATAATTAGCTATTAATTACTTAATTACTCTTTTAACCATAGTTGGTATTTTTCTTAATTAGAATGCTTCATTACCTTCATATTCTTGTATTAACATTAGCATTTCCATGCCTCTTGCATTGTTTCATAATTACAAGGGTATTTTGGTCATTTTATTACTTTATGAGCATCCTTTCTCATTTTCCCAAGTTTGTAATTTATTTAATTTCTGTAATTAGAGATAATATAATCTCTTAATTCAACTGGTCATTTTACTGACTTTTAGGATTTTTCATGAATTTTCTAAGTTAATTACCCATTGCAGGGGCATTTTGGCACTTTGACCCTTAAACTCCCTAATTTCTTGCAGAAATTCTACCTAGAAAATAGACTATAATTACCCAAGAATGGAGATTGCAATTTCACTTATCAGAAATATCCAACTTTTATTTATAATATTCCAGATAAATATCCGGGTATTACATCCCTAGTCGGTCATCTATGCGGGAGCGAAGATGAAATGAGACCAGTATGACTTTGATGAGGTATGGAGATACGAATCAAAGTCATGGGCACTTGTAGGAGTACAAGGTGCTGGACTGACCCACTATGAGAAAGTTGCATGGATTAAGTCATAAGCTTTTCTCATGTATAACCGCGTCACAACGCCTTTTGACCTGAGATCATCATGGATTCCTACATGATGAGTCGTTGATTTTTGACTTAGTCAAAAGTCACCTTTGATCGGGTGATGATAAAGGCTTGGATCGGGATCAGTGGTTTTCATGGAGAGGAATGTGAATGGTCAAGATGGAATTTGTCCCTCACATTTGTAGAGAGATAATACTGGGCTCCTAGATGAGTGAGTCTGAGAAATGTATGGCCATACTACGATGGAAAGGAGTTTCCATTGCAATTGTTAGACTACTCAAGAATCAAGAAAGTAATGGTCAAGAACATGAAGTTGACATTATCCATGCCTCATCCCTAACCAGATTATCGCGTGACAAAAGGGACGTGACATGGTTGTACGATATGTTGTATCGTATCATCGGTCCCCAAATGAATTTGGTAGTCGCAATGTCTTGTTAGAGGCCGCTTGTGACTTATGGGCTGGTACAATATTGGCCCACTGTCAATCTCATGTGGGCCTGCAAGGTCGCACACAAAAATAGCCCAACACAAGCAAAAGTGTCCAGATTCATTGAATCTTAAAAATGTCTAAGATTTAATGAATAAAACATTTAATCTATGATGAATATTTGTGTGTGTGTGTGTGCATGCATGGATGCATGCATGCATGCATATGTATGTATGTATGTATGTATGTATGTATGTATGTATGTATGTATGTATGTATGTATGCATGCATGCATGCATCTGTATGTATGTATGTATGTATGTAATTCGAAATTAAATATAATAATATTATTTAATAGAGATTATAATATTATTATATAATGTTTGTTTTGTATTTAATTTATTTGATAAATTAAATATATAAAACAAATAGAGATATTGTATCTTATATTTAATTTTTGAATAAAGATATCATACATCGATTTAATTTAATTGAGATATAGTATCTCATATTTAATTAAGAGTAAATACTCTTTTCGGTCTTTGACAAAAAACGCGATCCCTATTTTGGTCTCTTACAAAAAAAAAATGTCCTTTTTAGTCCATAAAAAGGACGAATAAAGGTCGATTTTTTTGTAAGTGATAAAAACGGGTCGTGTTTTTTGTCGGGGACCGAAAGGGTATTTACTCTTTAATTAAATATATAGATATCATATCTCGGATTTAATTTATAGAGATAAATTAAATCAGAAGGCTTTTAATTCGAATTAAATAAATAGATTAGATTAGATCTATTAGATAGATTTAATTAATATATTTTTTAATCCAAATTCAAAATTCAAAATTAATGAGGATTAATTTTGAATATAATACGTCTAATGGGTTTTGAAAAACCTACGGGACTTTTAGTTAGACGTATTAGAAAAGTCGCGAGAAACCCTAGAGAGAAAAAGAAGAGACGCGAGAATACTGAAGACGCTAGCACGCTGTCGTCCGTGTTCGAGTGCTATTCGTGTGGATACCGGTAGAGGAAGGAGATTCGTAGAGTCAACTTTTGTTGATCGAGAAGGTAACCCACGAGTTCAAATTAGAACGAGACGTACGCCAGTTTTCGTATAGGTACGGTTTCTTAACGAACCTTGATTTAAACGCGGTTGAACGATTCTTGGATGGGATTCATAAAAGTTTTCAATTCCGCTACGTGTACGGATCCCAATAGGACAACCACTACTACAAAATATAGATTTTACTTCCCTAAAAAACGTCCATCCTTCAAAAAGAAAAGTAAAAAAAAAAATGGCGGTGACATTTTTGTAATTATATTCGAGAATTTTGGCATATTTGGTGTCCCTTTTACATAAACGGTTGGCGTCCAAATTTTAAAAAGGGATGCCAAAAATAGTCTTTCGGCGTCCCGATTTAAAATTGGGACGCCTAAAGTAAATAACAACAACAAAAAATTGAAGCACAAATGACAAATCCCCTCCTCTTCCTACTTTCAGTGCTTGACTCAGCCTCTTCAACTTTCAACCTCACTCCCATCCTCACACTTCTTTCTCCCTCGACCATGAGTGCCATGAGAAAATGAAAAAGTAAAATGGATCTCAAGTCCCGACAATGCACCGAATGGTAATATGGACCCACATGCAATTGTTTTTTTAATTTCACAAGTTTTTATGCTTAACAAAAAATTTTGATTTTCAGAAATATATTTGAATTTAGTTCATTGAAAAAATGGTGGTATTAAATTGAGGGAAAAATGTGAAGAACAAACAATTTGTTATGTATGAACTAAACTTCAGTATTTTCTTGATATGTATGTTTGTATATACTGAAGCTTTTAATTAGGGAGTTTATATCTGAGGAGAGAGGCAAGTTGTTCCTCATGAGAGAAAAGGATTTGGAATTTAGAATGGTGAAATTGGATCAATTGGTTTTTAAAAAATACCCATCGGCAATGTAGTTGGCTTGTGCCATTTTTGTTGATTTGTGTGTTGTTTTAAATAGATGGATTGAAAGTCAATAAATGCTAGTCCACCTAGTAAGGCCATTGGCTTATAACTTACAAAGTCATAAGTTTAAACCTTGTTGTTGATGTGAAGATCTTATTAGGCGATTTGTAAATAATTTTATAAATTCTCTTTGAACCTGGATACACATATCATACCCAACTCATGAACAACAAAGGCTTGATGAGTTTGCACTAGAACAAAATAGAAAACATGCAACGAGAACAACATAACAAATGAAAAAACTAATGAAAAGGTCCTGAAAAAGAAAGAAGATGTAATAGGCCAAATCCCCAAAGAATTTTGATAGATGTCATGTTGCTCCAACAAATCCAATTATGCAAAGGGAAGCTCTAATCAAGGAGTTGATGAAGAACCATCTTCATATCAAACCAGGTAATTAATAAGCACAATAGAGTTTATACTCCCTCTAATATTAAATACAACACTCAATTAACTTTTTTTAAGAGGTTAATCAAGCTAAATAAATTACTTAATCATAGCATATATTGTATATCATTAAATTATATATCAATTTATAAATCACTCATTTGAAAGAAATTATACAATCTACATACAATATTGTAAGTTTGCCTCACTCATTGTGCAAATTATACAATCTAGGTACATTGAAGTAGCAATATGGTTTTTCTCTTCAGATGCTGCAAGTGACATGCAATATTGTAAACTTACAACATCTTGATGTAAGAGGCACTTATTTAAAAGAAATGTTTAGGGGATTGGGTAAATCAAAAGATTTGCAATTTTTGAGTGACTTCATCATTGGCAAAGAGCAAGAGACCAAAATTGGAGAATTGGGAGGAATTTCAAATTTAAAGTGTTGGATTAAAATTAGTAAATTAGATAATGTCAAGAATGGAAATGAAGCCTATGACACAAGGATGACGGAGAAGAAGCATATTAAAGGTTTGATATTATCATGGTCGTGGGGAGTAGTTGACATAGAAGGTATAAGTACTGAGAGAGATATTTTAGCCAATTTTATTGCTACAGAAATCGTGATATATAACGGTTATTATTTGCCACATATAAATGTTTCGAACCGTCATATATGCAAGCGTTATAAATTACAATTTACATCATCCATAAGGTACCTGTTGTCACTCCCTTGTTCCAATTGCAAATTACAATTTACAATTTAATCAACTACTTATATACTGAGATATATTTAAAAAATATTCAATGATTTATCTTTATGTATATTCAAACAATTGATTTTTTACAGACATTATTGCACACCAATCATACCTTAACTAACACTCTACGTTCATAAAAGCCAATATCAATGCTGACTGGCTTGTTGAAACTCAGTGGTAAACTCAGTGTGTCTAGAACTCGATGCTTGATGACTTCAACTTGAGTACTCTTCTTTCAAAAAGCTATGGAGTCCCCACACGGATCAATTATTCTCCTATACATAATCTTCACCTCACAGATGCCTTCATCTCTTCACATTTATGCTTTAACCTTGTTGTATAAAAAAAACAAGAAGTTAATAAAGAGGGGTTTGAAATTTTGAATGTTTTTAAAAGGTATTACGCACTATGAAATTCAATACTTAGCATTTTCATGACTATTAGGATTCATACCAAAAAAATAAAGGGGTCAAACCAAATCGTAATTATCAAAGAATTAAAGGAACTGAACAAAGGAGTCCCTAGAGTTGTCCATTATTTCTTATTTTAGCATGAAGTATGAGATACTAATTTTTTTATTTTTTTTTTAAAAAAAACAAGTTACACATCTACATATAATTTAATTCCGATGAGTTTAGCATCATGTTGAGAATAAAAAAACCCACATTGAGAAGAAAAGGCCTTATTGATGTTTGATATAACTTTTGAACAAACTAATTTCTAGATAAAAAAAATCAGGATAAAGTTGAAAACAATTGTTTTCTATCTCTTGTTTTTTTTATTATTATTGTAATACTTTGATTATCCTCCTATTTTGCTTTAATTACACAGATCTCCTCTCTATTTTGGAAACCCATATGAACCTCCTTTAAGATTAAAATGTATGTTACACAAACCTCCTTTATATTTTAAGATTCTATTTCCATCCACTCAAACCGTTAGTTGATCGTTGAGTTTGACTTTTGATTTTTTTTTTAACCAAAATATCCCTCTTCACTTAAAATTATTTAAACACACACATATATATGGGCTAATAAAAGGTTATACAAAAAATTATTCTAATAGATTTTCTAACTTTCTAATTTGTTCAAAAATTTATTAATTTTGACTTAAAATAAATATTAAACACATATTTTTCATCAAATATACTACCTCCAAGTCCTAATTATAAGACCTAGTTGACTTTTTTTGAAGAGATTAAGAAAACTAAATAAATTACTTAATCATTTCATATATTGTGTTTTCTTAGATATTAGTTTATTAGCTAAACTATTTATTTTGAAGAAAAAAATAAAAATAAAAATACTCTAAACTAATTTAATTAGCTTCCTTAATCTCTCCAAAAAAGTCAACTAGGTCTTATAATTAAAACTGGAGGGAGTAATAAACTACATAAGTTTGAGATTGTATGTGTCATTTAAATTTATAATTTAATACTTTTTTCACAAATATTTATAAACACATTTGATCAAGCACACATTTTTTTAAAAAACTTACTTGAATATTCAACGTTTGTGATATTTACATTAATCAATGCTAAACTCATCAAACAAATTACTATTTGAAAAGCTAAAAATAGAAATTAAGTAAGAGATTAAAAAAAAAAAAAAAAAAACTCTTCAATTCTTTAAAACATTTTTAGTCATAATGTGCAAGATAAAATAAATACACCAACCATGTGTAAGTCTCTATATAACATCCAATAAATTTGATGTTATTACAAAGAAAAACAACAAAGCGTGATTTTAATCCTATTCTGAAAGAGCAACAAGAGGCGTTGGAAAAGCAGTTGAATGAGGATTGTTAAGAACATTGCTTGAGCTGATAATCTTAAAAAATAAAATAAAAAAATTGATTAAAATAGTATAAAATATTTAACAAAAGACATTAAATGCGACAAATTTTCGAATAAAAAAAAAGTAACAAATTGACACATACCTTCCTTTTTCTTCTTGTTTCAATTTTTGACTTTGCTTTTGCTTGCATTGAAGTATGCTCTTGCCTGAGCAAAAAAAGTATGCTCATGAATTACTTCTTTAACTAAAGTTTGTGATGCACTTATTGAACCTTCCTGTAAAGAGAAATGATTAAACCAAAAAAAAAAATTATATGTAGTTATTGATAAAATTTAAGGCAATATGTTACATGTCTACTTCTCTTGACTTTAACAGGAGCTCTTTGGCAAGTCTTTTTATTATGTCCTAACCCTCCACAGTTAGCACACTTGACACTTGTACAACTTCATCTTTTTCTTTTTTTCTACTAACTCTAGGCCTTCTTGGAAGTCTGCATAATGGGGGTGGAAGAACATTTATTTCTTCTAACGTACTTAAATTTGGTAAAGGGCTAATTGTACTCGAATATGTGACCATGTAATTTGTTTTGCTATAATGAGCATCACAATAGTCTTATACTTTTGCTCTCATATATGCAATGGCTGCAGCATTATGTTTACAAGGAAGTCCACTAAGTTGTCATACTTTACACTCACAAGTATGGGAATTTAAGTTCACAGGAAATCTTGTAAACCCATCACATACTTCAAATAGATTACTACCGGCCATCTCTACTTTACAATATCTTCCATTCTTGACGATCTTGTTTATTTCATCCACAATTCTTGCACCAATATTTTGTTGCCAAGATGTAGTAGAATGAAACTTTTTGTGAAATCTCATCATTATTTTTGACCTTAACCTATCTAACAAATTCAAAACGTCCATATTTCTTAGGTCATTAATCCACTCATTAAAAGATTCACAAGCATTATTAGTGATGTGTGAACTTTTGCAACTTTCATGAAATGCATACTGAGTCCAAGTATTTAAGGGGATAGACATCAAATAGTGGTATGCCTTACCATCATGTTTTCTTATCTTTTCCAATGTCTTCTTAAAAACAAATTCATTTGGAGCCTTAACAGCCATCCAAAAAAGTTCCTGCAAGATTAACAATGGAAATCTAACCTTGGGAACCTATTGCAGCAATCCGATATTAAATCCACAACCATTTAATCTATAGAATAAACTTTGTATTATGTCACAAACTCACAGTAGGTTCTTGGTTTTGGGAACCGATAATCCCAGTCAAGCTTTGTACGAGTATAAACCGATGATCCCAATCAACCTAACTTTGATTTATCAAACCAATAATCTCGACAGATTTTTTAATGAAAATTTGATAAGCTTTGTACCTTTTTGTTTCCATGATCCGTTGCAGTTGTCTTCTCCATAGTTGTTCTTGCGGCTCATTTTTTCCTTCTATAAGTCTACAAACTGTCAAGTAAAACTAGGAATTTAGTATTAAGGGTAAAATAGTAAACAAATTTTATTTTTTATATAAAATTTAATAAAAAATATCTTTTTGGAATAGTCTTAACGGAGTTAACTGTTTAAACTTAAGTGTATATTTCTAAAATAGAGAGAAGATATGTGTAATTAAGATAAAATAGAAGAGTGGTCAAAGTATTTTACACATGATTTAAGAATTTCATGTGAAACACCCTTTTTCTATAAAAGCCTATCCAGTTTGTAAAAGTAGTCAACTGGGATAAACCATGTTAAATTTGAAAGTGATATTTTCCTTTTGGCTTTTCTTAATTTATATTTAAACATTTTGTAATAAAAACTGCCCTTTCTTATTGAAACAAGTTTTTGTTAAACTACATAAGATCTCATTACACATTGTTTAAGCAAAAAGACTATGTCACAAACTACGAGGCTTGACACAGATGGCACTTATTTGGATTTCTTAAGCATCTAGTAGTCATGCTTGATTCATGGTGGTATATATAGAGAGGGTCTCATTTTTAGCACTAAAGCCCCTTTGAAAAGTTTATGCTACAAGAAAATTAGTTATTACTATCAGCGATAGATACCTTGTGGATAAAAAAAAAAGACTATGCCACACTCAGTCCAAGAAAAAAATAAAAAGACTATCCCACACTTCAAGCAAATGAGATTTAATTGGTTCCTTTTCGTTCTAACTTTTTTTTTTTAAGGGAAGAGAAAACTGAATCCATTATTTATCAACCATATATCAAAATCCTTCATTATCTTTTTTCTTTTCCTCCAAAATCGAACTCTCAAACAAAACTTAAACAAAAAAATTCTGAGCAAACTTATTTGTTTTGAGTAAAAATTGATATTAGTATTATAGATTTATGTCATAATGTCATTTGGTCCCACATCTCTCTTTGTTTTGGTGGGAAAAAAAAAGGGTGAAACACGGTTCAATTATTGTCGAACATATCTTCGTAAAGTAAAAGTCTCCGTAAACGCATAGAGTTATATGTCTCTTGTTTTTATCTCTTGTTCAATGAAATGACCCTCCGCGGTTCAATTAATGTCCGAACTCTTGCGTCTCTTCATAAAATTCAAGTTTCCATTAAAATATATAGAATTAAATGTTTTTTGTTTGAATTTCTTTTTGGATTAAGTAATAAAATCCAGTTCGGAAATATATGCCCAAGAACAATATTGTCTTAAAAAAAAAAAATTTGTCTTAATATTACCTCGAAAATTTCAAAACGTAGCAATATTGCCTTATTCCATCAAAAATCTAATGTTGACCGTTAAAAAATTAACATTGATCGTTAACTTTTTAACGAAAATGGGCAACATTGTTACGTTTTGAAATTTCTATGACAGTATTGAAACAACAAAAATTTTCAAGATAACATTGTTCCTCAACGAAACTTAACATATTTTCCTGCGTTTTAATTATAAGAAACTTTTGTATATAATTCACTATAAAAGCAATAACTTATCATATTACATTTTAGGTGTTGGCCGCTTTTTTTGTGATAGTAAACGCCTATTGCGTGGTCAAACCAAACTCAATGGGAACACAAGGCCTAACCATGTGTATGTGAATGCACAGAAGCAGAAAAATGTGTCTAAATATGCCAAAAGAACAATGAAAAAATTAACGTGTCTAGTCCTTATCATCTTGTTGTAATATTAATTTGTCCTTAATAAACACCTCTTTTAAAAACATTAAGGAAATAAAATAAATTGGTTAATTTAAACAAATTTAACCTCCATAAGATATTCTTGTAAAACTTTAAATTATAATATAGGTGTATAAAAAAACTTTAGATTTTAAATAAATTTATAAGTTGGGTTATAATTAGTTTGTGGGAAAAAAAGAAAAGAAAATAAGAGACATTTTTTACCCAAAAAATAGTAAAAAATGCTTGTTTAGGATCACTTTTGAACACCTTAAAAGTGCTTATTCATGCAAATTAATTTAAACAAATCTCATTTTATATACTTACCTTATGTATTGTAAATCACGATTGAAAAGTTACTTTTAAAAGCTTTAATCGTTATTCCAAACAAACACATGTGGACATCTCTCTTAGTATGGATGATACAAACTTTGATTCATTACGTTATGAGAACAAGTCCTTTCCGTTAGATCCAACCCGTCGGTAACATTGTATTTCTATCCATATCCATCCAGCCTTTGCATGCCATTTAACTTGGCCCATAATTCTAATATTTTATATTAAAATATTTTCATTTTATATCCTCCTAATCTTTTTCCCCTCTTGTAGAGATTTTATGAATCCTTATTGCAAAAGCAGTAATAATTTCTAATCTTGAAAGATGCAAACGTAGAATAATTATCAACATCCAGAACGTTATACAAACAACAAATACAAATACAAAAAAGAAGCAAATATATAACCACAAAGTATAGTCACTATGTGATTAAAAAAAAACAATATAATCATCGTGAGACATGAAGAAGTATAGTAACTAAAGTATTAAACAATAATAAGTGCTTCTTTTGAGTTTTAGTTTGAAAATAGGTTTATATAAATTGAGATAAAATTCATTTTACATATTTATTTTATAAAAAATAAATCATGTCAAAAAAACAAAAAAAAAACAACAACAACAACAACTTTTACTAACCTAAACGGATAGTTATATAAGTTTTTAATAATAAAAGGATCATAACGGTTAAATAAACTAATATTAGCAGTTTAGAAAACATGCCATTTAAGAAACACAGTGTAAAATTATTATGAATGTTAAACAAACTAAGATATAATTGCTAGATGCATTGTACATCGTTTTGCCTCCTGACAGCTTTGACTGTTGACTGTCATTGTAGGGCCTTCTGCGAAAAACAATGGTTGTAGAAGTCGGAACAAGATCTTTGGTTTACTTTCTCATCATCTCTCATCATTTATCATTTAATACCGTTGATTTGAATTAATCTTAACCGTCTTATCCTGAACTATTTTTTTTAGTAATAGTCAGTACCTGAAATATTTTTTGAAGATCCTAAAATAATTTGGGATTTTCAAAAAATATTCCAGGATACTAAGTGGTACTAAAAAATACTTTAAGATTGTGACTAATACTAAAAAGATACTTTATGATATTAACTAGTACTAAAAAAATACTTTATCATCTTGAGAAATTATTTTAGGATTTTGAAAAAATATTTTATGATGTTGACTGGTACTAAAAATATATTTCAGGATACTGATTGATACTTAAAAAATACTTCATGATCTTAAAAAAAATATTTCAGAATACTGACTGGTACTAAAAAAACTTTAGGATAGTGATTGGTACTAAAAAGATACTTAGGATATTGACTAAAAAGATATTTTAGGATAGAAACGGTAGTGAAAAAATATTTTATGATCTTGAAAAAATATTTTAAGATGCCAATTAATACTAAAAAAAATATTTTCGTTGATGTGGCTTTCTCTCAGCACTTTAGATGATATGGCTTTCTTTGAGCAAATAGATCAAATAGACGGCCAAGATTCAGAACTAACGAAAGATAATGAGAAAAATGGCAGAAACACAACCCGTATATATGTGGGCATACTAGTATAAAGATGAATCAATATTCAATCATATGCTTTGCTTGTGACAGAAAGATAGTAAGCTAACTCTCACTGAGATATCACAATCATGTCCGACGACAACGTCAATGCTCAGTCATCGCTTCCATACCAAAGGTAAGACATGCTTGGCTCTTAGAATTCCTCCCTTGTTTGTTTCCATTTCTGGTAGCTAGTAACATCGTAACTCTGCATGCAATATCTTAAATACTCCTATCCTCCTTAATTACAACTATTGAAATCTGTTTTTGGATTTAGACAGTGGATATCAACTTGTATGCTATCAGATTGGCCGGAGCCTATATTCTGATTTTCCTGCTTGAGTTTGACTTGCTTTGACGCTTCTGAACTAACTTCTTCTTGCTATGAGTTTTTTTGGTCCCTTTTGATTATACCATAATATGCAATGTCAACGATGGATCTGTCCACTTGGGTTCCAGCTTAAAATTATCGATTAGAGCTTATCTATCTGTCCCTATTTTTCTTAAGATGACTCCAGTTTGATCGAACGCTCTCTACTTGTTTTCCCAGAGCAGTTATATTTTCTTTCCTGAAATTGTAGTCCTCCTTCACTGCTTTTGATATTCTATCAAACTCTTAAATCCTCCTCCCTAGTTGACTTTGACTCATAAACATATTTTTGTTCAGACCTTCAATTTTCATTAATCTTCTGCATTATATTATTGCCCATGTTCCACTTATGCTGATTGTTATCTCTTCCTCAGGTTATTAGGTAAAGTGGCACTTGTTACGGGAGGAGCTGCTGGAATTGGAGAAAGCATTGTACGTCTGTTCCACCTCCATGGTGCCAAAGTTTGCCTTGTTGATTTGCTAGACAACCTTGGTTTGCAGGTTGCTGAATCCCTTGGTGGTGACTCAAATGTTTGCTTTTTTCATTGTGACGTTACGGTAGAGGATGATGTTCGCTCTGCAGTGGACTTCACTGTGGAAAAATTTGGCACCCTTGACATTATAGTCAACAATGCTGCAATTGCTGGATCACGTTGTCCTGATATCCGCAATGCAGATATGTCAGAATTTGAAAGGGTATTTAATTTAAATGTGAAGGGAGTATTCCATGGGATGAAACATGCTGCACGAATTATGATTCCATTGAAGAAGGGATCAGTCATTTCCTTGTCTAGTGTATCAAGTACCTTAGGGGGCTTCGGACCACATGCTTACACAGGGTCCAAGCATGCTATCGGGGGCTCACAAAGAATGTTGCAGCTGAACTGGGGCAACATGGAATAAGAGTGAACTGTGTGGCGCCTTATGCCGTTTTCACCAATTCGGCTTTAGCTCATTTGCCTGAAGAGGAGAGAAGCGATGATGCCATAGCCGGTTTTCGTAATTTTTTCGGGAGAATTGCCAATTTGCAAGGGGTAGAATTGACTGCAAATGATGTGGCTAACGCCGTGCTCTTCTTCGCAAGTGATGATTCAGGGTATGTAAGTGGTCAGAACCTCATGGTTGATGGAGGCTTTACTAGTGTTAACCACTCCCTTGGAGCCTTTCGTCGTTGAGTGGCTTTTGTTTGTTAACCCTCTGATGCCAGTTGCTCGACCAGGCTTTTCTATCAATAAATTAGGACTTGTAGTACCATTAAATTTGAATGACAAAACTTCGACATGAGTTGAAAAGGGACTTATGCTAGGTTTGGTGGACTAGCATCCTACCTAGTAACGTTAAGTCGCAATATTTATTATCCTAAAACTATCGTTTTTTATGGGTTTCGGCTTCTTTCTTGATCTTTTGACCAGATTTAGAAACCTTTAAAATGCACTGGCCTCCTTTTTTTTTTTTTTTTTTTTTTTTTTTTTTTTTTTTTTTTTTGGGGGGGGGATCTCTTTTCCTGCATAGCAAGAGCTCATGGAAAAAACTGAGACCTTTGCTGCTAAGTTTGCCAGCAAATGATTTGTGGATTTTTTTCCCCCTGTTGTGGTTTACACTTAAACAAACGCATTTGATTATTTAAATAGCCTTTCCGAAGTTTTTCCCCCCCTTTTGTTGCAATAATGTTCATAATATATGCTTGAAAGGGAATATTCTATCATCAAGCTTCTTTTAACTCTTTTCCTGCAAAGCAAGAGCTCAGGGAAAAGACTGAGACCTTTGCTGCTAAGTTTGCCAGCAAATGATTTGTGGATTTTTTCCCCCCTGTTGTGGTTTACACTTAAACTTAAACGCATTTGATTATTTAAATAGGCTTTCCGAAGTTTTTTTCCCCCTTTTGTTGCAATAATTTTCATAATATATGCTTGAAAGGGAATATTCTATCATCAAGCTTCTTTTGTTAGACCTAATCCTTAAGGAACCGGTCTAAAAATTGTTCTTTATATTTACGAAAATATATGCTTGAAAGGGAATTTTCATAATATATGCTTAAGGAACCGGTCTAAAAAGTGTTCTTTATATTTACGAAAATGCCACCGATCATACTTTTTAAACCTAATCCTCTATAATCCGGTCTAAAAAGTGTTCTTTATATTTACGAAACTGCCACCGGTCATACTTTTTAGACCTAATCCTCTATAATCTGGTCTAAAAAGTGTTCTTTATATTTACGAAACTGTCACCCGTCATACTTTTTAGACCTAATCCTCTATAATCCGATCTAAAAAGTGTTCTTTATATTTACGAAGCTGCCATCGGTCATATATTTTAGACCTAATCCTCTATAATCCGGTCTAAAAGCCTTTTTGTAGTAGACCAGCAACATGGTGTTTAGATGGAGATTTTTGTAAGTTGGAACAATTAGCCTGGCAACATGGTCTTCGTTTTGTAGTGGTTATGGTGTATGTTTTTAAACCGCTACAAAATGTAAATATGCTTCAAATTGGTAGCGGTTTTTATCCCAATAACCACTACAAATTGATGAATTTTGTAGTGGTTTTCAAATCGCTATAAAATGTTATCAAATTTGTAGCGATTATGGTAGCGGTTTTTGAACTACTACAAATTGTCCACTGGTGCCAGTGGCAGACCTTGGGATAAATATTTAGGGGGCCAAATGTATACTCATTAAGTAATAAAAAAAGTTATGAACAATTTTTTTTGGGGCGGGGGGGCATGGCCTTGGGGTAAATATTTTCATGTGCAAAAAATATATTAAATTTAAAAAGAAAAATTTCTAAACAAATTTTTTTGGGGCCATGACCCCCCTGTATCAACTAAGTTCCACCATTGACTGGTGCATTTAAACATACCAAAACATGTCATTAAGAGAACTAAACATTCTCTCTTCACCCATATTCTCTCCTAACTTTGTTTACTACATATGGATATGTCATGGATGAAGTTGTAGCGCAATTCTCCAACATATTTGGTCAAATTGAACACTTTCTTGGATTTCGCATTCTCTCACACTAGCTATAATGGTAAGATCGTGTGTCCGTGTTGTCGATGCAAGTTTAAGAAGTTACATACACGAAAAGTTTCTAAGGAACATTTCCTTGTGAAGCCTTTCTTGGAAGAATATACATTCTTGGGAGTTCATGGTGAGGAACCTCGTATGAGATATGACGAATATCTTCCTTGAAGTTCACAAGTAGGAGTTTAAGTAGATCAAGATGATCCTATTAATGATGTTGTTCGTGAAGAGTTTGGTTTCCAAGACGACAATTTCACCGCAGAAGTTCAGGGTGCACACCCTGTTTTCATGAGGAATGATGCAGCTTGGGATTGTTTCAACCTCATGGATGAGAGAAATCGTCCTTTGTATCAAGGTTGTCAAAATTACTCTAAATTATCTTTCTTGATCAAATTGTATCATATCAAGTGCTTGTGTGGAATCACTGATAAGGAGATGTCGATGTTGCTGGAATTATTACAAGATACATTCCTTGACGCGGACATTCCCACAACCTTATATGAGGCCAAGAAGATTATTAACAGATTAGGCTTGAACTACGAAAAAATTAATGCATGCCCCAATGATTGTATGCTATATTGGGGACATTATGCTCGCAGGGAGATTTGTAAGCGATGTCACACTTCAAGGTATAGGACAGTTCGTAAGGGGAAAAGGCAGAAGAAGAAATCAACAAAGATTTTCAAGTACTTTCCTTTAAAACCTTGCTTAAAAATATTGTTTATGTCGTCTAAAACAACTGAGCATATGAGGTGACATGAAGTTGATAGGAACGCAGATGGTAAACTAAGACATCCATGGGATGTAGAAGTTCGACTCCGACTTTCTAGCTTTGGCCGCAGACCCTAGATATTTATTGCTTTCTTATGAATAATGATGAAAAGCTTAGGAATACAATTCAATCTCCAGCCTCAATAAGGAAGCAAGTGATGATGAAGATGTTTTATGGTTCTCAGTAGATGGTCTCTTAACTATTTATTATGAGGGTTAAGGTGCAATTTGGTCAACAAACTTTTGCTTGAGGAGCGCCTAGCACAAATAACTTTTAACTGGACCTTAAATACCAAAAAAAACTTTTTAAAAGGTTAAGTTAGCACAAAAACGTTAGTATATAGGCAACATCCGTTAGTGGGCCTAAATTGGGGGAAATAAATGGAGCTAAAATACATACATGGCAGGAAGGTGAAAGGAGACTTAGTAACATGGCTAGAAAATAATTAACACCTAGAGGCTGAGAAGATTGAAATGAAGGGTTCATTCTAAATGAAGAAAAAAAAAGCGTGAAATCGAGAGAAAGTCTCAGCAAAACCCATCATCGTCGATGGGAAAGGCGGTCTTGAATGGCGTCATTTGCATCATCGTCGACAGGAAGATGCAGGCGCAGGGTGGTGCTGCTTTGACAACCGAGTCGTGAGGAGGACTGTGAACCTCCAAGGAGGTACTGTCATCACAGAATGGTGGCGTCGAGATGGACGGCGTGGACTGACGGCAACCCAGGTCGGAGGTTCTACGGCTGCCCATTCTACAACCAGGTAAGCAACCTTAATCATAGTTGAAAGGGTCTGGGTAGGTGGTTAGTGACATTTTTCATCTGACCGAACTTGTGAACACAAGATAGGGGGTGTGGATTCTTCGCTTGGCATGATAACGAGTTTGGAGAGAGGGCAAATACTGTGATTAAGGAGCTTTTAGACAATATTGACAAATTATATGATGAAAATTGCAATCTTTGAAGAGCAGAGCATGGGCAGAGACTAAGTGAAGAGATTGATGTAATACATGGTGAATTGAGGAAGCTTAAACGCAGAAATGAGTTATATGATGGGGAACTTAGGAAGGGGAAAAACAAGTTTAAAGTAGCAATGTCATTGTTGTTTGTTACATGTGTTTGGTTGTGTGTATTGTATCTCAAGATGTAATTGGTATATGAAATTTCTTTGTGGTTTAAATTAGGCACTTATGTAGGTGTTACGTAGGTGTAATATGCAATAGATATTATATGTACTTGACTGAAGAAAAATTGTCTCCATTTATTAGTAAAGAAAAATTGTCATGTAAATCCTGTAGCTAAAATCATTTGGAAACAAGCCAGCCTCTTTTATTTGTGCAAAAACATCAGGGACTTTCTCATGTTGACTTGTGTGTATATAGAGGCACATTATATTGTTGTAGTCCATAACAGAAGCATAACCAAACTCTTTCATCTTGTGCATGACAATTTAAAAGAGCACCATATTGCTTCTACGTTTTGTCTGCATCACTCAGATCTTGAAAATAATTTTTAGCAAACTCCAGTTTTTGCCTTTGGCTTTCCAGAGAGACCAAGGCAAGTGCACAAGAGATTTTTGAGCAAGAGTTCTAGATATAACTTATGTTTATTCTAAAAACAAAAAAAAATGCAGCAGCCAAGTACACTGATATGAGTCATAGATTCACAAGAAAAATGCTAACAGACGCCTATCATAATTCAACCTTGAGGGTAATAAACAACTAATGACCAAGAGTTATGTTAAGCAGGTAACCCTCTACCAGAATGAAATACGCAAGGGGAAGGAATTCAGTTTTTTTTTCTTTTTGACTCCAAATAAATCATACTCATTTGCTGCAAGACATGATGTTACCTTCAAGTGGACTTGATGCAAGAATCACATGCAGCAACTAAAATTCAAAATATTAAACCAGCAAATATAGGAACAGATTCAAACCTATGCAGCAGACTAAGTTGACTAGGTCCTGACAACTTGAATATCACAGTTTTGATACAAGGAACAATGTAATACAAGAAAGAACAGACTATAAGTCCAAACACTATGAAAAAAGGAACAATAAGTCCAAACACAATGCAACAAAAATCTCCTTTGGCAAAAGAAGATACAGGCAATATATTTTATATTTCCAAGCAGATAACAAGAAGACTAAGACAAATTTCGTATATTTCCTTTCACCTGGCAAAATATATATACAAGCAAGTACACTAATTGCAAGTTGCAAGGATCAATATAAATACAATAGGATCCTAAACAAGTGTTTCTTGCTAGAGTTAGCCCAAAATATACAAAAAATATAGTGGTTCTTGCTTCCAGGTTAAAACATTTGTGCTTCCAGGTTACATGAAAACATTGGTGATTCCACATATATACCAAAAGAAATCACCCAAACAAAAGTATCCTAAACAAGTCTACTTGCTAGAGTTAGCCATCCTCTTGGTCATAATCTTCTCACCTTGTTGTTGTAGTTGTGATCTTTGTCTTGTCAAAATCTGCTGGCTTTGTAAACAGAGTTGTGAGCTGCTAATACTTGGTTGCCTCTTCCACCACAATCCAGGTGGGTTCACTGCCAATGGCGAATCAGTATCAGTAAGAGAAGCGAAGTCAATCTTCCTGGAACCATATTGGGAGGATGATGTTGCAGCTGATGACCTTCTTATTTCTTTCTCATTTGGGATGAGAAATTTTGTTAGAGGGTTGGCATTATGCATAAACTTAGCCGGTGTAGCCTCCTCAATCACCTTTTCACTCCTTAATCCGAGCTACAATAAAAAAATGCACATGGTCATATATATAACTAGCATAAGACATAGAACTTTATCACATCAATATTGAAATGAGTAACTATAACTTACATTATAAACACTTCTACCACTATGCTCATCAACCATTATTCCAAACCCAAATTGCCTCACTGGTTTGTAAAAATGTGTCCTTCCCGTTGATTGGTTTCCAGATTGACAAGGCGTTGAAGTTTGTTAAGTACTTGCAGATGGAGTACATGGGAGCTATGATGAAGTTTCTTGACTACTTGCACAAGGAATTGGTGTGCGTCTCTTCCTTCCTGGACGAGGATTGCTCGAGGGGGTGCTTGAAACAATAAATAAATATATCAAAGTATAATTTTTCAACCAGAAAGTACAGAAGCTTTATAATTATATAAAACTTAGTCCAATATAATTTTTTCAAGCATAAAGTAGGGAAGCTTTATAATTTTACAAGCATAAAGTATATAAATCTGATTCTGATTTTGTACTTTTATAATTTTCTACCTCTAGAAATCAAATAAAAAATGAAATCAAATTACCTCTTTGCACGTGCTTCTGTTGTGTCCTACAATTCTACAGAAGCTGCACTTGAGTACAATGCCTTTTTTGCTGATTCGTTCAACACGGGGTGCTGAAGCTGAAGCATTGTTCTCATAAGCTTGGCTACTCATGATCCTAGACAAGGCCATGCATCTATTCAACCTTCTTTGTGGTTCTTTAGTCCTCTTTCTTTTCTTTGGAGGTCTGCTCGATAATTTGCATATGGGTAAGGGTATCATGGGGAAGAACTTGTGAGTTTCTCAAAATACTTGTCCCCAAACAGGTTGGAATATTTTTCTATAGCTCGCTAGATATGTATCCCTATGGTAATATCATGAAATTTGAGTGGTGAGATCTAGCTTGGCATGATACCTCGCACAAATCGCATGTTGGCATGGGATTCCAGTTAAATCCCAAGCTCGACAAGTACATACTTTCCTACCTAGGTCAACTGTGTGCCTATCCTTCCCCTCAGTGACCTCATACCCATCATCACCATTAAAGAAAACACTGCAATTTATAGCCAAGTACCTATTTGTCTTAAAAAAAATCAATACATTTTGGGCTATAGTTGGCCTTCCAATTGGTAACTATTTGCTCACTATCGCCCACTTGTCCATCAACTTAATCCTAATGCCATCAAACATTTTAATTTCAGGAAAATACCTATACTCACAAATCCAGGCATTAAAACTCTCACCGACATTATTGTCTACCACCAAAAACAAGCATCTATTGGTAAAAAAGGCTCTTACCCATCCCTTAACATTGTAACTCACTGCTCCTTTAGCTGCTGCCTTGTTCACTTTCTCCAATGCCTTTATGTTGTCATTAAATTGTTCCTTGTAGGTGCTCCATGAGCAAGTGACTTTTTTTTTTCTGCAGCTCATTTCCCCTCCACCGTTTGCTCCAGTTGGCATAAATATGCCTTGCACAAAGCCGATGTTCAGCGAACAGAAGGACGTCACTGACAGCTTGTGCCAACCCCGACATGTAAGAACAAGTCAGTTATAAAATGTATGGCTGCAATTACAAAAGCACACATATATGGAAAAAACTGTACCTTCTGCATGTCAAACATTATTGTAACTTTACCACCGTCATCAAGGTCAAGCGAGGATCTTAGCCATTATATGAACCAACTCCAATTAATAGTTGTCTCCTTCTCAGTCAAAGCAAAAGCTAGTGGGAACATACTATCATTTGCATCTAAACCCACAGCAATCAACAAAATGCCTCTAACTTTCCCTTTCATAAAAGTGTCATCTAGCCCAATAAATGGCCTACAACTTACTTTCCACCCGACCTAATAGTTTAATGATATTAGAGAGCACACTTGAGACACCTAGCCCAAAATATATACAAGGAGCAAAACAACAATGTTAATCAAATTATTTGTGAAAGAGTCAAATTATTTATCTTGATAACTTTAATAGTCATTGAGAGTCTATCTTTTCTCGTTCTTTTTAGCAACATAGTAGGTAGAATCTAATAGACCCACAATTTATTAAAGGTCTAAAAATAGAAAATGTTATGTATAAATCAACCAAGCTTGATGATTCTCTTTGCTATGCAATATGCATAACAAGTTTCTCTGTTAGACTTAAAAAAGTTTAGGTTAGCACCAACTTGGATCTGGGTTTGAGCAGGTAGGAATTGTGTCGAAGGAAAAAAAAACAGTATCTTAAAAAGACTATATATATGTGTAAGTAATAAATAAATTGATATCAATATGTTAATATAAAATATAAAAAATTAGTAAGTCTAACTACATTTTGAGCAATACTTCTTATTTTAGATCGCTCTCAAAAAATGAACAAGCAGTGTGATATGTATGAGAAGATGTGTTTAATATCATGCAAGACTTCATTGAACTTTTTTTTACAATTATTTTCTTTCATATATTATAATATACAATAACTTAACAATCACAGAAAATTCAAATTCAAAATTTTTTATAGTTTTTACTATTTTGATAATCTGAAGATAAAAAAATTGCAAAAATATTTCAACTCAAGGTAATCCAACTATTTTCCACATGGCTCAATATACAGCTTCGTTGACTTATAGATCTAAAAGAGCAAGGGCCCAGTGAGTAAAAGGTGTGTGTTCTGCTCCCAGGAATAAAATAGTATTGCATGTGAATAATGAAGCATTGCAGTGTAATTAAATAGTTGAAATTACGTTGCATTATGGGGCATAATGAATTAAATTAACTGAGCATAACCACTCATATACCATGAGAAATGACAAAGATCCACTCATCTAAACAACTTAATTAGTCCATGATCAAGCAAAAGATTAATCACTAACGTGCTGTTAGTTGAATTTAACAATAAAACACAATATAGTAGGACAGTAAAAGCGAGATAGTATCCACGAAACCCAGTTCATATGATAATTACCATTGTAGGGCCAATATAAGGGGCTCAGTGGCGGACCCACATCAGTGCCAATGTGGGCAAGTGAACACACAAAATATATATAATTTGAAAGAAATTTTTAACAATATGTATAGGTGGTACAGATGGTAAAAACTTTATACTCTCTCTCACTCACAGGTCGAAGGTTCGAACCTTCCCAAGTATCAATTGACCCTTTTTTTCCCCTTCCCCCAAATGCCCGACGCTGCCTGCCTTTTTTTTCCCTTCCCCCAAATTCGACGTCGCACCTTTTGTTTTTTCCCTTCCCCAAATTCGACGGTTTTGGAATCTGGCGGATTTGCGAGGCTGAATTTTGATTTCTCCATAGTGGACGACGTGACGGTATTGGAGTCTCTGGCCTTGCTCTCCCTTATTCTTATTTAATTTGCTACTTCTTTCTCTTCTGTGGCTGCACTCTCTGATTCACCCTCTTTTTGTTCTTTCTTTCTTTCTCCAATATTTGTACATATGGTTTCAAAAATAACTATTGGATTTGCTTCGCTTGTGCTCAATCTATTATGTAGCGACATTTCCGGATTGTGTTTTGGGATTTTGTTCCTAATTGTTAATCCAAATCATCAATTATTGTTTCGAATCAACAAACTATGGCAGTTAGCATTTTGGAATTCTCCAACTTGAGATTGCTTCGAAGATATTTTCAAGAATGCTCTTGAACTTGCCATAGAGTTGTCTGGAAGAATTTGGATAGGGTGTGATAATTCCTATCCGAACCCTATACTCATCCTTGGACTTTCCAATTGTTTACTTTTCTTCCCCGTAAAAGTTATATTTCCTTGTTAAAGTCTCATCAATAGTATAGAACCCATTATTTATGTTATCTCGTATAAAATAAAATTCCTTGAGGGTGTTGGTTATTCATTCTCCTTGGACTTTCTAGGCATGTAGTTACAGTAGGGGATTAAATTCTTCCTCCTGTTTGGCACTTATTAAAAATAACTGATGTTGTAATACCCGCATATTTATTTATCTGAAATATTACATTTTGGTAAATAAATTGGCTATTGCGATAAGTGGAATTATTGTTGCAAGACTTGTGTTATTATAGCCTATTTTTCTAGGATGAGTTCTGTAGGAAATTAGAGAATTTAAGGGCCAAAGTGCCAAATGACCAAAATACCCCTGATATGCAGAATGACTTAGGAAAATTGTGAAAAATCCTAAAAGGCAATGAAATAATTATTTGAGTTAGGAGAGTATATTATCTCTAATTGTGATAATTTGATAAATTATGAGCGTGGAGAAATTGAATAAGAATGCTCAAAAAGTATTGTAATGACCATAATACCCTCTCAAATTCTAGAATAATGCGAGAAAACATGAAAACAGAAATGTCGTGCTAGAATTATGAGGTAATGAGGCATTTTAATTAATAAAATTATCAACTAGTGATAATAAAGTAGTTAAGTAATTTCGGCTAATTACTTAAGCATAAGTAAAGGAAATTCATAAGTAATTTTGTAAAACCCTAAAATTAGTGGTTTTTGGCTTAAAATTAGTAAGAACATATTTAGTAATTAATTGGAGAATTTTGTGAAAAATAAGTGAGTTTAGGTATTTTTAAGCCTAAATACAAGAATGGACCAATTAGGTAATTTTGTGAAATTTTTTGGAAAATTGGAATAAATAAATAATTAAATAAATAATTTTTTTTTAAAAAAAAAGGGCCTAGCCGAAAATTGGAAGAGAAAAATAGAGAAAGGAATAAATTTAAAAAAAATCATGATATTTTATTATTATATAATATAATTAAAGTTAGTGAATAGTAAATGAATAAATAGAAAACGGATCCTATTTAGAGAACCAGGAATAGGAATTCCAAAGTCAAGGTAAAATATTGATCAGTGAGTTTTTACCTTCAAGTGACCTCTTAGGAAGTTAATTCGAGGTCGGTAGCGCATTTACCTAATAAGACGAAATAGGGAAAAATGCGAGATAGTCACATTTTGGATCTGAAGAAAATAAATTATAACTCAACATCCGGAGATGAGTTTATGATTATATGGACATATTTGGAATCAGTGAATTTTTGTCCGGAAGTTGGTTCTATCGAAGCGATTTTTCAGAATCGGACGCGTTTGTCCAAATATCTTCCGACGTACTCGGAAAATACCTGGATATGATCAAAAAGAGGATCAAAATAGATAATATGAAGGAGGATGAAAAGATCTCCAAAGTTACATGCCCGGATTTTTGAGTTTCGCGAAATCGCGCGAAACGGACACCGTCGGGTAGCTTTATCGGCCGGAGGCCATAAAGCAAGAGCCATCATGGATGACAACTCATCCATTGGCTTTTGGGCTCTTAGATGTCGATCTTGACCATGGATGGCCAAGAGTGTTTTGTCCTCAAAAATGCGATCCAACGGCCGGAATCCGATCTGAAGACTTTTGTGGAAATTCCCACCTTGTCCCTATTTTTCTCTATAAATAGCAAGCTCTCTTGCTCTCATTCTTCACACCAAATCCGAATCCTAGAGAGAGGTTCTAGAGAGAGAAGCTCGGAAAAATTTCGCCTTAGCTCCGAGTAAGTTCTTGTCCTTAGTTTCTAGTTTCCGTAGTTCTTTCGGTAGTTATAGTAGAGAACCGTTGTTTTGATCTATGAAGTTTGAGAATATATTCCTATGCTTGTTTTTAAGCCTCATTGCATTGAAAGATGCTTGACGAGGTAAAAACATAGTGAGGATAATTTTGAAATGGAATACGGTCAAAGTAACGAGATTACGCGAAATTCCGCCAAATTAGGGGTAGAAGGGCAAAATGGTAATTTTTACCTAAAATGCCGAGTTATGATGTCAAATCACTAATGAAAGTGATATTACTCGATAGGGCATCGAAACTTTGATTTGCTTTGCCGTTACGTTGCCCGACGTGCCGTGAACATTTCACGTTTTTCCGTAAAAAGTACATTTTTCCGCGAAGTACCCAACGTCGTCAACGAAGGTATGGACGCGTACATCGTTTGTAACACTAATCTTGTGTCTTTGCTTAAATGCATATATGTGATAGATATGTTCGTAGACCGATATACGAGACGTTTTACACGGGTTATAGTCATGATAACGCCGTATGTTTTCTAGCGGCGAGAACACGAGTGGTATCGTGGCTTTGGTGAATAGTGCAAAGTTGTTATTTTTGTTTTACATTGTGGGGCTTTACATACTTTGCGTAATGCTTATGTTTTGTCGGCATAATGATCATGCATCTACCGTATGCTTATGTAGTGATATCTTGTTGTATTGTCTAGAATATCGTTATCCGTATCTTTGTATTGTTTGGGTTTGAGATTAATGCGTTACCCGAGATTCAATGCGGTAAATTGAATCTCGCCTATAGCTTCGAGGATCCGGAGGAATACGGATCGAAGATCGAGGCAAGACGATGAAGACGTGCGACAAAGACTTATCTATCTTTACCGCTTTCGTTATTCACTTTCAAACTCTAGGATTAATGTAATCATTACAATGTTACACTGTGGTTGATGTTTGTTATGAATCAGTTACTCACTCGCTCCAATGCTCTACTCTGATTACTCTGCTTGAAATATTTGGAAACGTTTTAAAAAAAAAATCCGCCGTTTTCAAATGGGATGTTACATTTATGGTATCAGAGCAGTTGTCCTGGCATAGATCTGACTAAGTTATTCCAAAAACCTTTTGGTGCCGAAGGCAGGGCTAGTTTATGTGGATCAGCCAATCAATCACCCTAGCACGGTGAGGCTCCCATGATAGACACCTACCTGGCCAAATTGGTTTGAGTAACGGAGTTAGGCTCTACGCCTTTTATATTATGAGCACATTTTTGAAAATGAGTACTGATAGGATCACGGGTGTAATGTGTAGAGATGGACAGAACCCCATACGTCCTGTATCACGGAATGTGGAGACGCCCCGCTAGGAGATCCATTCCTCCATCGGAACCTGAACCCCCGGTAATTCCACCCCCGATGATTTCGGAAGATCCAGTCCAAGAGTTTTACGAAAACCTCCTTGGTGATCCAAATTCCTTCAATGCACACCAGGATGCGCCGGAATTTGAAGAACCCTCTGAACCAGTTCTTCCTTATGATCCAGATCATGACTGTACTGATCCTGAAACTCCCAGCCATTATTATAGTGAGTCTGAGCCATCTTACCATCCTGCCTCAATGAATTCGGACCCGGAGTCTCTTCATCATAATCTGAACGAGCTAGGGATTGAGGACCAAGTTATACCGGAAGCCCTACCGGGTCAACCCACTCCTCCGTAGGAGACAATTTTGACTACCCTGACATCCAAATCCTTGATGATGAGGTAGTCGAACCTGAAGACTACCATTATGTTCTAAATGCTAATACACCATTAACCATTCGGTTAGAGACGTATTTTGTTGAAGCTGGAAACCACACTGAAACCGTTCAAGGCAGATACCTTGTATTTCTGAGTCTGATAACATCCTACCAAGCCGTTTGTAATCAACATTCACCCGCTTGATTGGATTAGGACTACCTTGTATTTCTTTCCTTGTACCCGCTTTTGGGCGAGATTTGTTAACGAGCTGCTAGACGACGGACCCATTCTAGGCGTCAGTATTCACCTTCGTTACTTGAAGAGCATGGTTCGTTTGTACATGTAGAGGGAAGGCGTTAGTTCAAGGAAGTTGTGGAATGTAGAAATTAGGAAGTAGTTTGTATCTCCAAGCACCCCGGGGAGATTGTAAAATATGTTTGAATAAAGAGGGGTTGTAACTAGTTGTAATATATGACTTGTACTAGGACTAGACCGACTAATATGTAAAATGTTATGAAATGAATATATGTGAATATATATGTTTCAATGTAAAAATCATTGTGTCATTTCTAATATTTACATATTTGTTAAATAAATAAAGGAAAAAGAATAAGACATGACCATTATGAGAGGTACCGGTGTACCAAGGGGCCGAGGCCGAGGTCGAGGTCGTGTAGACGCGGAGGCGGAACAACCTCAACCGGACGTAATACCGAACAAAATATACCAAATCAGCCAGACCAAAATGAAGTACAAGAAGCGAGAAGAACTCTCGAAGAGCGAGAGAGCTCTCATAGATGCACTCTTGGCAAGGCAACATCAACAGGATGAAGAAGCCCAAAGACAGTTGGAAGCACGACAACACGAGGAAGAACGGGATGAGGAAAGTGACAATGACAATGATGATGGAGAAGATGATAATGAAGATGAGGACAACGATGAACATAACGATGAAGGAAATGAATCGATCGATCCCGATCACCTCCACGACATGGAAGAAGAGAAAGAACCACGGAAAGCTGGGTCAACCGGTTACGCAAGCTTAAACCACCCGGTTTCGGGGAAAGAGTGAATTGGCCGAGGATTGGCTTCGAGTGCGGAGAAGATATTCGAAGTCATTGAGTGCCCGGGAAATCGAAGGCTCGGTGGCAATCTACAAGCTAGAGGGCGATGCCCGCGGGTGGTGGAAGAGTGTTTCCACAACCCTTCAAGGCCCTGTTACTTGGGAGGCATTCCTAGAACAGTTCAACGAACAGTATTTTCCTCTCTCGGTACAGGTGATCAAAGAAGAGGAATTTCTTCACATCCAGCAAGGAAATGAAGAATCATTCAACGACTACTTCGCGCGTTTCACCAACCTGTCTCGTTATTCGTCATATCTGAACAGCCACAAAAATGAGAGCTGGAAGGCGAATCAACTAGTGACCGGATTGAAATATGACATAAGGGCGAGGCTAGTATCGCAACAATTTCCGAAGATGGCCCAAGCTGTGGAATCCTGCAGATTGACTGAGCGCAATTTGAAAGAACTGCGCAAATTTTGAGGCCAAGAAGGAAACAATGCAACCCGCAGTGGGTCTAACAGTGGAGGCTCCTCACAGAAGAGGAAGGCGCCTTGGAGCGATAACCGAGGCGGAAACAAGAAACCCTACCAAACTGGACAAATGAATTACCCCAAACAGCCGGGATCCCAGACGTGTCCAAAATGCAAGAAGTACCATCCAGAGCCAAGCGTGATGGGAAACAAGTCTGTTTCGGGTGCCGAAGCACGGACACATTAGCCGGGATTGCCCACGAGAAGGCTGCAGAGGCAAGACCTCAGAGCGCTGGCCGGATCTTTGCGTTGACAAACACCGAGGCCAGACAGTCTCCAGAAATGGTCCAAGGTACCATCTATCTTAATGGGAATAAATTGCAAGCATTGTATGATTCGGGTGCCGTCATTCGTTTATATCTTATGATTGTGCAAGTCGTTTAGGAATGCATGCACGTAGTTTACCTTTTGATCGGTAGTGTCTACACCTCGGGTGTAAAATCTTTAGCCGACGCGTGTATGAACTGTACCGCTAACGTGGATGGACGAGTGTCAAAGATAGATCTCATCCGTCTACCTCTTCACGGCATCGACGTCATTTTCGTCTCGAATTGGCTAACGGCCAACGGTGCAATGATCGATTGTGGCAAGAAGAAGATATCATTTCCGGAGACAAGGTTGATGTGAGCCTGAACTTTCTCTCCGCTACAGAAGTTGATCGATGCGTGAAACAGGGATGCCATGCCTTCATGGTATTCTTTTCGGTTAAAGCAGAAGCTGAACTTTCACTCCAGGATATCCCTGTGGTGAATGATTTTCCCGATGTATTTCCGGAGGATCTCACTGAGTTACCTCATATCCGAGAGGTAGAGTTCAATATTGAATTGATGCCTGGTACAGGATCAATATCAAAGGCGCCGTATCGTATGGCTCCAAATGAAATGCAAGAGTTGAAGAAACAGTGGAAGAAGCTGAAGAAGGGGTTCATTCGACCCGAGTGTATCACCCCCGGGGGAGCTCCGGTTGTTCGTGAAAAAGAAAGATGGAAGTTTTCGACTCGCATCGATTATCGTGAACTAAATAAAGTGATTTGTCAAAAACAAATATCCACTTCCCCGGATTGATGATCTTTTGGATCAGCTATCTCGGTTGTCTTTTCCAAGATTGATTTGCGTTCGGGATATCATCGATTACGAGTCAAAGACGATGATATTTCCAAGACGGCTTTCGAGAATCCGAGATATGGGCACTACGAATTCCTTGTGATGCCCTTCGGATTAACAAATGCACTGCGGTATTCATGGATTACATGAACCGTATCTTCCGACAACACCTAGACCAATTTGTGGTGGTGTTCATTGACGATATACTCGTCTATTCCAAAAGCGAGAAAAGAGCATGAAGAACATCCGCGCCTAGTATTGAGCATACTAAGGGAGAAGCAGCTCTACGCAAAGTTGAGCAAATGCGAATTTTGGCTGCCGGAAGTGAGATTTCTGGGCCATGTGATATCTAGCGGCGGAGTTGCTATTGACCCAGGCAAGGTGGAAGCAAATGGAAGAGGCCAGAAACAGTGACGGAGATACGTAGTTTTCTAGGTCTGGCGGGATATTACCGCAGATTTATACGGGATTTCTCGCGTCTTGCCCTACCATTGACAAAGCTTACAAGGAAGAATCAACCCTTCATATGGGGGAGATGGCGTGAGGAGAGCTTTCGAGAGGCGATGGAGAGGTTGACTACGCACCGGTATTGATAATCCCGGATCCCGATGAGACATATGTTTTCTACGGTGATGCCGGTGGGCAAGGATTGGGTTGTGTCCTAATGCAATTGGGCGAGTGGTGGCTTATGCCTCTCGTCGGTGAAGCCGCACGAGTCGAACTATCCTACACACGATTTGGAGCTTGCCGCCATCGTGTTCGCTTTGAAGATATGGAGGCATTATCGTACGGTACGGACCGTAGAACTATCTGCGACCACAAGAGCACGAAGTATCTCTTTGATCAAAGGGAACTGAATATGAGGCAACGTCGTTGGATGGAATTGCTGAAAGACTACAACACGGAGATCAAGTATCACCCAGGAAAAGCAAACGTTGTTGCAGATGCTTTAAGCAGAAAGAAGGTGCAAGTATCATACATGATGATACAAGAGCAGAAATTACTTGAAGATTTCAGAGACCTGAATCTTTCAAACCAAATCTGCATGAATTTCAACGCACCAAGTGACGCCTACCTTGCAAATCTTCTTGTGAGTCAAGGGGAGTACGACATGAGAGATGAAGTTGATGAAGCTCGAGACAAGATGATTGGGCAATCTCCATGCGGGAGAAGATCTCTCAAGGTGAAACCCAAGACCACGACCTTTCATCGAGTGGATTGGTCAGACACAAGGGGCGCATTTACATACCGCCAGTTGAAGAACTGAAGCGGAAGATACTAGATGAGGCTCATAAGAGTAAGTACACTCTGCATCCAGGAATGGTCAAGATGTACCAGAACTTGAAGGCCGAAGTTTTGTGGCCTGGAATGAAAAGAGACGTAACTCAGTACGTAGCTGGGTGTCTAACTTGCCAGAAAGTAAAGATCGAGCACCGGCGACCCCACTCGGTCTTCTCGCAAAGGACTAGAAGCGCCGGAGTAGAAATGGGAGAATGTGACCATGGATCTTGTGGTAGGTCTACCTAAGATCGGCATCACGATACCATTTGGGTGATCGTCGACCGATTAACCAAATCGGCACATTTCATACCCATTAGCATCCACTACTCTCCGAACGATTGGCTGCAATCTACATCAAAGAGATCGTGAGGCGCACGGAGTCCCTAAGAGTATTATCTCGATCGGGATACTCGATTCCAATCCCGCTTTTGGCAAGCACTACATGAAGGAATGGGTACCAAGTCGAAGTTCGGTTCGGCTTATCACCCTCAAACCGACGGTCAATCGAGAGGACGATACGAGATCTTTGGAGGATATCTTTGCGAGCATGTGCCCGGATTTCAAAGGAAATTGGGACGAACACCTCTCACTAGCGAAATTCGCGTATAACAATAGTTATCATTCAAGCATACAAATGGCCCCGTTCGAGGCTTTGTATGGGCGAAAGTGCCAATCGCCTTTATCTTTGGACGAGATGCGTCGAAAAGCGGTTGCTTGGACCGGATATGCTAAAAGAGACCTCCGAGCGAGATCACTCGATCAAGAAGAGACTCTTCTTGCGCACACGGGACGGAAGAGCTATGCGAGATAAGAGGAAAAGACCGTTGAAGTTTGAAGTCGGAGACCATATATTTCTGAAATTATCTCCAGTAACCGGTGTCGGCAGAACACTGAAGAGAAAGAAGCTTAGTCCGCGTTACGTTGGACCATTTGAAGTGTTAGCCGAGCGAGGACCAGTTGCGTATCAACTAGCGTTATCCCCAAACCTGAGTAATCTCCAAGATGTTTTTCACGTGTCACAGCTAAAGAAATACCTACCAGAGCGAGATCATGTCATGGAGTACGATGATGTTGAAGTACGGCATGATAACACCTTTGTAGTCGGCCGGAGCAAATTCTCGAACACCGGGAGAAACGGCTTAGGACTAAAACTATACCGATAGTGAAGGTGGTCGGAAGGGTTTGTCATCAAACGAGGCAACTTGGGAAACCGAGAGTGACATGAAGGAGAAGTACCCGAGTTTATGGCCCGTAGTCTAGTTAGTATAGATTAAATTTCGAGGGCGAAATTTTGTTTAAGGGGAGAGAAATGTAATACCCGCATATTTATTTATCGAAATATTACATTTTGGTAAATAAATTGGCTATTCTTGATAAGTGGAATTATTGTTGCAAGACTTGTGTTATTATAGCCTATTTTTCTAGGATGAGTTCGTAGGAAATTAGAGAATTTAAGGGCCAAAGTGCCAAATGACCAAAATACCCCCGATATGCGAGAATGACTTAGGAAAATTGTGAAAAATCCTAAAAGGCAATGAAATAATTATTTGAGTTAGGAGAGTATATTATCTCTAATTGTGATAATTTGATAAATTATGAGCGTTGAGAAATTGAATAAGAATGCTCAAAAAGTATTGTAATGACCATAATACCCTCTCAAATTCTAGAATAATGCGAGAAAACATGAAAACGAAATGTCGGTGCTAGAATTATGAGGTAATGAGGCATTTTAATTAAGAAAATTATCAACTAGTGATAATAAAGTAGTTAAGTAATTTACGGCTAATTACTTAAGCATAAGTAAAGGAAATTCATAAGTAATTTTGTAAAACCCTAAAATTAGTGGTTTTTGGCTTAAAATTAGTAAGAACATATTTAGTAATTAATTGGAGAATTTTGTGAAAAATAAGTGAGTTTAGGTATTTTTAAGCCTAAATACAAGAATGGACCAATTAGGTAATTTTGTGAAATTTTTTGGAAAATTGGAATAAATAAATAATTAAATAAATAATTTTTTTTTTTTAAAAAAAAAGGGCCTAGCCGAAAATTGGAAGAGAAAAATAGAGAAAGGAATAAATTTAAAAAAAATCATGATATTTTATTATTATATAATATAATTAAAGTTAGTGAATAGTAAATGAATAAATAGGAAACGGATCCTATTTAGAGAACCAGGAATAGGAATTCCAAAGTCAAGGTAAAATATTGATCAGTGAGTTTTTACCTTCAAGCAAGGTTCTCAAAAACCGGACGGTCGCCGTGAACCGGTGGGAGAATCTTGGAGTTAAGGGTTAGTGGGTCGACCGAGTCGATAGGTATTAATTAAAAAATTTAATTTAATGAAAATAGATAAAAATATTTATATTTTAATAATAACAAATATTTTGTGGTCAAATTAAATAATTCTAACACATATCTCACTTACCCTCAGTTACCCATATTTATTTCTAGGCCCAATTACCATTCCCTCCCTTGCATTCAATTACCCTAACAAGAAGTCCCTTACCTTCAATTACCCTAACAAGAAGTACACTGTGGAGACAGAGGTAGTGGGGGGCGCAATGCTCAAGGCAGAGGTTGAAAGTCATTGATTCATTGTACGCTGAACGGTTCAACACTCAAGGTGTATAGTATAATTATTTGATAAAATTTATTTGTATCCTCTCTCTCAAATATCAACCACCACGTTGTCCTCTCTCTCTCTCCAAGTCTCTTATCCTTCCTCTTACTCCCGTCTCATCTCCTTCCTCAACTTCACCGGCTTCCCCCCCCTCTCTCTCTCTCCAGTCTCCTCTCCTTCCTCAGGCTCACCTGCTTCACTTGCAAATCCATCACGCATGGTCTCAAAACCAGATCGTTGCTCCTCGTCAGAACTATTTTGTTCAGATCTCTTTCTCCTCCTTCTCGTTCTTTCTCTTGGCCTTTAGATCTGAGGCATTCTGAGACTAAGCAACGATCTGATGTGGTCTGGATCTGTCCAGGTTGATCGCGGCTCGACTCGGTGCGCTCGGCGGTTTAGGCCGAGTTGACCGAGTTAACCCCGAGTCAACTTGAAACTCGTGGTCACCCTTAACTCGGACGGTTGTCCCGGTTCGCGGTTTCGGTCCAAACCGGCCGGTCCGGTCCGGGTTTCAAAACATTGCCTTCAAGTGACCTCTTAGGAAGTTAATTCCGAGGTCGGTAGCGCATTTACCTAATAAGACGAAATAGGGAAAAATGCAGATAGTCACATTTTGGATCTGAAGAAAATAAATTATAACTCAACATCCGGAGATGAGTTTATGATTATATGGACATATTTGGAATCAGTGAATTTTTGTCCAGAAGTTGGTTCTATCAGAAGCGATTTCTGTAACCGGACGCGTTTGTCCAAATATCTTCCGACGTACCGGAAAATACCTGGATATGATCAAAAAGAGGATCAAAATAGATAATATGAAGGAGGATGAAAAGATCTCCAAAGTTACATGCCCGGATTTTTGAGTTTTCGCGAAATCGCGAAACGGACACCGTCGGGTAGCTTTATCGGGTAGGAGGCCATAAAGCAAGAGCCATCATGGATGACAACTCATCCATTGGCTTTTGGGCTCTTAGATGTCGATCTTGACCATGGATGGCCAAGAGTGTTTTGTCCTCAAAAATGCGATCCAACGGCGGAATCCGATCTCGAAGACTTTTGTGGAAATTCCCACCTTGTCCCTATTTTTCTCTATAAATAGCAAGCTCTCTTGCTCTCATTCTTCACACCAAATCCGAATCCTAGAGAGAGGTTCTAGAGAGAAGCTACGGAAAAGTCGCCTTAGCTCCGAGTAAGTTCTTCGTCCTTAGTTTCTAGTTTCCGTAGTTCTTTCGGTAGTTATAGTAGAACCGTTGTTTTGATCTATGAAGTTTGAGAATATATTCCTATGCTTGTTTTTAAGCCTCATTGCATTGAAAGATGCCGACGAGGTAAAAACATAGTGAGGATAATTTTGAAATGGAATACGGTCAAAGTAACGAAGTTCCAGCGAAATTCCGCCAAATTAGGGGTAGAAGGGCAAAATGGTAATTTTTACCTAAAATGCCGTTATGATGTCAAATCACTAATGAAAGTGATATTACTCGATAGGGCATCGAAACTTTGATTTCTTCGCCGTTACGCCGCCCGACGTGCGTGAGTGAACATTTCACGTTTTTCCGTAAAAAGTACATTTTTCCGCAAGAAGTACCTAACGTCGTCAACGAAGGTACGGACGCGTACTGTAACACTAATCTTGTGCTGCTTAAATGCATATATGTGATAGATACGTTCGTAGACCGATATACAGACAGTTTTACACGGGTTATAGTCATGATAACGCCGTATGTTTTTCTAGCCGAGAACACGAGTGGTATCGTGGCACCGAGTGAATAGTGCAAGCTGTTATTGTTGTTTTACATTGTGGGGCTTTACATACTGCGTAATGCTTATGTTTTTCGGCATAATGATCATGCATCTGTTTTGTATGCTTATGTAGTGATATCTTGTTGTATTGTCTAGAATATTTGTTATCGTATATCTTTGTATTGTTTGGGTTTGAGATTAACCGTTACCCGAGATTCAATGCGGTAAATTGAATCTCGCTATAGCTTCGGGATCCGGAGGAATACGGATCGAAGATCGAGGCAAGCGCGAGAGACGTGCAGCCGAGACTTATCTATCTTTACCGCTTTCAGTTATTCACTTTCAAACTCTAGGATTAATGTAATCATTACAATGTTACAACGTGGTTGATGTTTGTTATGAATCGTTACTCACTCGCTCCAATGCTCTACTCTGATTACTCTGCTTGAAATATTTGGAAACGTTTTAAAAAAAAAAAAAAATCCGCCGTTTTCAAATGGGATGTTACAGATGTGGCAACATGAAATTCTCAAGCATCTATGTTCAATTTGGCACAAATATTACCTTAAATTTCCTGCCCAAACTAGGGAAATGTGTCTAACCTATTACGTGAGAGTTGTAATATTTGCCTGGTCGGACGAAAGGCTTGTAAAGTTTGCTTCTTTTATCTGTATGTAGCACTAGCACAAGAAAAATAACACATCCAATTGGATTTTTAACATATCCAGTAGGGCACTCAATCACATGATAGTGAATTGTGTTTTTACTCATTTGTTTTAAAGCTATTTGCCTATGTGGATTTCATAAGTAATATGTTGCAATTTTATTTTTCACACCTAGCCAATACTGTATTATTGTTTCTTAAGTTGTTGTATAAATTAGAACATTGAACGAATGAAAGCTTTTTGCAGGACTTGCATATCCTCCTCTGTATTTCTATAATGGAGGAGTTAAAGAGTTCATTGGTACAATTAAACAACATGTTTTTCTCACGAGGTTGGTTTCTGATTTTTTTCCCCTTATTTACCCATTTGCTTTGTGTATTCACCCATTTACATTATGGCAGCTTCCACAAGGATCAGTCGATGCAATTGCTATCAAACAGCAACTTTTATCTCAATATGATGTGCTTCAGTCTCGCATCAAAGACCTAAAAGAAGCTTCTGAAAGAGAGGTGTGCTCGGTATGATTTTTCATTAGCACATTGAATTCTACCTTTTTTTCTAAGTCTGTTTTTCTGAAGTTTTGAGCTATTCTTCCGTTCCAATTTCCAACTTTCCTGTAGAGAAAAAGTTTGATTTTTGCTGATAACGAAGCCTATGGAATTTAATTCCTTATCTTTTCTATTGTAATCATTATTGTTTCTTTGATTTTTCTTTGTCAAGATATGGAATTTAATTCCTTATCTTTTCTATTGGAATTTAATTTTGCAGCTTAGCAACTACAATTCTTTTGAGGGAGTTCTTTATTGCAAACCACACTTTGACAAACTTTTCAAAAGAACTAGTAGTCTTGACAAAAGCTTCGAAGGTAACAAAGCTTTCATTGATTAGCTTTCTTTAAATTTCATTGCTCTACATTAGCTTCATTGATTAGCTTTATTTAAATTGCTTTGGAGTTGGAAATCATAGCTTCGGTTGCTTAGTGTCCCTGTATGAAAAAAGATACAATCTTATAGGTTTCGATAGAGGAAGCATTGAGATGAGCTAGCTTATAGGTTGTAACATGTTCCCTAATCTTGTCAACCTTTTTTTCTTCCAGAAAATGTCAACGATACAATCTTATTTCAAACGTCTAAAACCCACAAATACAGAACCCGAATCTCAAAGTGACCAACTTTCAAACAGTATTTCAATTCCAAGTTTGTCCAAGAATCCTCTCAACCACCACAAGCATCTCAATTTCAAAGTTTTCAATCGCCACCTCAAACAAAAGTTAATATAGAAAATCTTGAAGCGGATCCGGAAAAAGACCTTCAATTTATTCAATGACATCAAATCCTATAGAAAGAGAGGATATTCGGAGAGCTTATTTGCTCAATGGGCCAACTCAACCAATTCTTAAACCATTCCCTCAAATGGATGTGTATGGAAAAATGCGTAGATTCAATCCTAAGTGGTATGAAGAATTTGGTTCCTGGTTGGAGTATAGTGTATCAAAAGATGCATGTTTTTGCTTATATTGTTATCTACTTGATATGGAGGTTGGAGGTAGTGGTTCGACGCAAGAAGCGTTTGTCGGTGTGGGGTTCAAAAATTGGCATAAGAAGGATAGATTCAAAGTTCATGTTGGAGATCATAAGAGTGCTCACAATAGATGTTATCAAGCTTGTCAAGATTTGATGAAGCAAAAGCAACATATTGATATTGCTTTTTCAAATATTTCTGACCAACAAAAAATTGATTATCGTATTCGGCTGAAAACTTCTTTAGATTGTGTTAGATTCCTACTACGCAATGGTCAGTCTTTTTGGGGACATGATGAATCTATAAGTTCAAATCAACAAGGTTTATTCCTTGAAATTATAAAGTTTTATTCTAAGCCAAATAAAGAGATGAGGGATGTGGTCTTGGAAAATGCCCCCGATAATAACACATTGACTTCACCAAAGATTCAGAAAGATCTTTCTCAAGCTTGTGCTGATTTGACTGTTAAAGCAATAATTAGTGATCTCGGTGATGATTACTTTTCCTTGCTAGTGGATGAAGCTCGTGATGTTGCAATTAAAGAACAAATGGCGGTTGTACTTCGGTATGTAAATAAAAAAGGGTCCATTGTTGAACGTTTTATTGGCATAATTCATATTTCAGATACTACTGCACAATCACTAAAAGCAGCGATTGATGGCCTATTTTCTAAGCTTTGTTTAAGTTTGTCTAAATGTCGCGGGCAAGGCTATGATGGTGCTAGTAATATGCGGGGTGAATTCAAAGGGCTTAAGAGTTTGATTTTGGAAGACAACAAATCCGCATTCTACATTCATTGTTTTGCTCATCAGTTACAATTGGCACTTGTGAAGGTTGCAAAACATCACAGGAAGATTCAAGAATTTTTTGACATGCTTCAAAAGATGGCTACTGTTGTGGGGGGTTCATGCAAGCGGAAGGAAATTCTTCAAATGAATCAGTGTGAGGTAATAGTTGAAAGAATTGCTAGTGGTGAAATACCAAATGGAAAAGGTTTAAATCAAGAGACAACCTTAAAGCGACCTGGAGACACTCGTTGGGGTTCCCATTTTGGTACGGTTACAAGTGTTATCTCATTATTTTCTCCAATAATTTCCTTGATGAAAATTATTGAAGACGAGCCGAAAAATGATACCGCAAGAACCGATGTAAGTTGCATTTTGTATGCCATGGAGGATTTTGAATTTGCATTCTTGTTGCATCTTATGAAATTGATCTTGGGGATTTCTTATGAGGTTTCACAAGCACTACAAAGAAAAGATCAAGACCTTTTAAATGCAATTGGTTTAGTGAAGGTAGTCAAGTCTCGTTTACAAGAGGTGAGAGACAATGGTTTTGATGAATTGCTTCAAGAAACAAACATTTTTGCCAATAAATATGATATTGACATTCCAAATATGAATGATGTTTATTGTCCTAAAGGGAGATCGAGACAGAAATTGGAATCATTCATGCACATTCTTCCACTACTTTAAGGTGGAGGTATTTAATACAGTGATTGATACTCAGATTCAAGAGTTGAATGATCGATTTGATAATGTCAATACCAAGTTGCTTGAGTGTTTGAGTTGTCTTGATCCTCGTGATTCATTTGCGAATTTTAACAAAGAAAAGTTGCTTGAGTTTGCTAGATTCTATCCTTTGGAGTTTGATGAGCTTGCGAGATATTCCTTTTAAATCTTCAAGTCTCTGTAATTTTATTGTTGATGTGAGAGCTGATTCTGCTTTTGGCAATTTGCAAACAATTTCTGACCTTGCTTTAAAGATGGTTGAGAAGAGAAAAGATATTGTTTATCCACTGGTCTATTTGTTGATAAAGTTAACACTTGTTCTACCGGTAGCAACTGCTAGTGTTGAGCGGGTTTTTTCTGCAATGACTTTTGTTAAAGATAAGTTGCGCAACCGGATGAGTGATGATTGGTTTAACTCATGCATGGTAACTTATGTTGAACGTGATATATTTGATACGATTGATGATGAAGATATAATGCAATATTTTCAACGAATGAAGAATCGAAGAATGCTTTTGTAATCGTTCTGATGTAAAGGTTAGTTGATTCTTGAATCTTGATTATTATTTTTCTATGTTAAGTTGAAGTTTTTTTTTCTTTTATTGTTTATATTCTTTTGTTTTTTAATGCGTTTAAAAAGTTTCTTAAAAAAAAAAATCGGGGTCGCTGCCCCCGAATCCCACAACTAATTGTGCACCCACAAACCTAAAATCCTGGGTCCGCCACTGAGTGGGCTGACAATAAGAAATAATAATATATCAGCCAAACATACATACCTTAGATGCATTAAAATACACATACATTCTTCTAAATACCCTCCCGCCTTGATCTAAAGATTCGCCACTTAACTCCACACTAACATCGGATCTCGGATTTGACACTTTGAGCTCATTGCAATAAGCTTCTAATTTGGCAAACTCATTTGCAAAACCCCCATCCATGACCTCCATTATCATCCTTTTAGCCATCTTACACTTATATCTGCTGACAAACAATTTGAAATCACACTCAACCTCCTTCTTCATCTCAGTTACACTATATTGAGGATTATCTTGGACTTTATCCTTGAAGTATTCAGCTAGCCACTTTGCATTTGCCCTTTGATTCTTATAAACCTAGCACACATATGCTCATGAAGCTAGCGTTTTCAACATGTACCCAAGACCTACGCTCTCTCTAGCTGCATACAACCTAAATGGGCAGCCCTCTTCACAAGTGGCAATGACCATCTTCTTATCACTTCTAACTATTTTCACATTCACCCTCTTCTCAATAGCATAGTTATCAATAGCCCTCCTCAACTCACCTCTATCTAAGAATTTCATACCCAACATAAAAGAGGCCCTTATTTAAGAGCCATCCAACTCCATTTGACTAACACTCTCTTGTAGAGCCCCACTAATGTCAATGAGGCCCAAATTTCCCTCATCCTCATCACTAGCTCTATCCTCAGGGTCTTCATGTATTTCATAATCATCCACTAAACTCTCTTCATTATCACAACATTCTAACTTTGAATGGTCCATATAGCTATCATCATCACTATCAAAGTCATCTTCATCATCCCTACCAACGTTATCACAATCAGCTTCCCCTGTCTCTCCAACATTCAGGTTGAACATAAAATCCCATGTCTCTCCATCATTATGGTTCAACTGAATGTCTTCTATCCCACCTATGTCATCTAACTGACTTATGTCATCTACCTCGCCTAATTCTTCTATATAATCATCAGATCCTGGAATATTTTCAAATTCACCAAACCTAATTTCTCCCTCATTATCACTCTCGATCATCGAATTGATCCAGCTTTCCATACTTTCTTTAGCAACAGAAATCAATTCACTTACCTTCTTCAGCTGAGTCAACTTCCTCCTTTGTATTCCCTCATCGTTTTCTCCCTCCACAGATTTCGTCCCCTCTTGCTCACGGCCTTTGTCTTTCCCTTTCCCAACCATTACACCTATAGCAACTCAAGCATGCAATTAATTTTCAACCATCAACGGTAACACACGAAAAACCCCAACGAAGCATAAATTTTTCCAGAAATCGAAGGTTACCTGTCCTGTTGTGAACACCGAAAACCCTAGCCGATTGTCGATTATCTCCTTTTGTGCGCCATTGTTGTAAGAGCTTCCTCAACCACAATCACAATCGCTAGCACAAACCAGGTCCGACAATCTCTCAAACTTTCACTTCCAGCAGTTGCGATCTCACCACTTTCTCTCCAACCAGGTCCGATGGGTTTCATTGAGACTTTCTCTCGATTTCACATGTTTTTTTCTTCTTTCAGAATGAGCCCTTCATTTAAATCTTCTCAGCCTCCAAGTGTTAATTATTTTCTAGCCACTTTGAAGAGTCTCCTTTCACCCTCCTCTCACGTATGTATTTTAGCTCCATTTATTTCCCCTAATTTAGGCCCACTAAAGGACGTTGCTTGTATACTAACGTTTTTATGCTAACTTAACCTTTTAAAAAGTTTTTTGGTATTTAAAGTCCAGTTAAAAGTTATTTGTGTTGGACACTCCTCAGACAAAAGTTTGTTGGCCAAATTGCTCCTTAACCCTTATTATGATTAAGTTTGAATATTTTGGTAAATACTTTTTACTATTTTGGTATATGCTAAAAAATATGGATTATGAGCATAATTGATAACTTTTTGTATGCTTTACTATACATATACATATGGTATTTGTGCATGTATTGATGACTTGTAATCGGCGGGTATTAAATCTACCATCCCCTCTTTTGATTTGATCTTTGCTAATAGTTGAAGATTTAAAGCAGGTATTGGCTGACTGATATAAATGAAAGAGTAAAAATTTCTTTGTCCAAAAATAAAGGTTAGATTACTCCGTTAGTACTTCAAATTTCTTGGAAAATCCAGTTTGGTGAGAAATGAGTTGGGGAATATACATATGTTACAACTTACAAGTGGTTGTATTTGAATGTTTCATTACTTGAGCAACTCTGCATCTGTTAATAATCTCATTGGAGGTTCTAGGAAAAATAAAATTTTGTTTGAGTTTCTCTCTCTTGGAATTCGTGCCGTAGGATTTCTCAATGGAAGAAGCTACCGTTCGCAAAGGTCCTTTGGACAGACAGCCGGAGGAGGAGCTTGCTTTGCTTACTACTCCTAAGGCCTTGTTTGTTACACGGAACCTTGGCCAGGGAAAGGGAACTTGAGACATTTCCCTCAAATAAAACACGTTTGGCGCGCCTATCTTCTTGGAACCTGAAATCTCCAATCTTCCCGCCCTCTCCAATGTTCCCTTAAACGCGGTAACTTGCATTCCATCCGAAAATGGAGGGAAAGCTGAAATCTTCCCGGGAGAGTGAAATCCTGTGACGAAATTGGCCCTGAAAATTTTTGCACGCAGTTCTTCTTCTTCCTGCTTCTTCTTCATCAGATAGAGCAAACTAAGATCGGCAATTTCATGGCCGCTTGCTTTGATGCTTCAATGGCAGGCATCACCAAAACCCACCAACCCTCCCCGAAAAAGCCAAGCGGCCTTCAATTCGACGATAAGTCGAGCAACTCTCTAAAATTTTGTCAACCTTCTTGCAGAACCCAACCCAGAACCCAAAACACCAACCATAAGGTTCTAGAGAAAGTCGACCAGAACGACCGCGAAGAGGAAGTGGAACAACATGAGCAAAAACAAGAAGACGATGTGTGGCTCTGTGTTGTGGTTTTTACTATCTTGCATTTATATTACTATTGTTTCTGTCAAAAATGCCTACTTCTGTTTCTGTCATTTTGTTGTTCCTGGAATGTTCTGATATAAACAGCTGCACAAGTTTGGTTACTATCCAATTTTTTGTTCGAACGCGTTGTCCCTTTAGTGCTTTACGTTCGAACCCAACGCTAGCGTTCGAACGGTTTAAGGGCATTGTGAGAATTTCACCTAATCTTCCCATGTAACCAACACCCAATTCTGTTGGAAATTATACTCTAGGGGCAAGTCATTGTACTTTAAACGTTAATGTTATTTAAAGTATTATCCATTTAGTTATCATTTCATTTGCATGTTTATAGTGATAACTGTATCCTTGGATATATCTTATAGATTATCCTAAATGTCTTTGGTCGGTCATCTACGCGGGAGCGAAGATGAAATAAGACCAGTATGACTTTGATGAGGAATGGAGATACGAATCAAAGTCATAGGCACTTGTAAGAGTACAAGGTGTTGGACCGACCCACTATGAGAAAGCTGCATGGATTTAGTCATAAGCTTTTCTCATGTATAACCGCATCACAACGCCTTTTGACCTGAGATCATCATGGATTCCTACATGATGAGTCGCTGCTCTTTGACCTAGTCAAAAGTCACCTTTGACCGGGTGATGATAAAGGCTTGGATCAGGATCAGTGGTTTTCATGCAGAGGAATGTGAATGGTCAAAATGGAATTTGTCCCTCACATTTGTAGAGAGAGATACGCCGCGCCCCTCGATGAGTGAGTCCGAGAAATGTATGGCCATACTACGATGGAAAGGAGTTTCCATTTCAATTGTTAGACTACTCAAGAATCGCGAAAGTAATGGTCAAGAACAGGAAGTTGACATTATCCATGCCTTATCCTTGACCAAATTATCGCGTGACAAAGGGGACGTGACATGGTTGTACGATATGTTGGATCGTATCATTGATCCCCATATGAATTGGGTAGTCGCAATGTCTTGCTAGAGGCCGCTTGCGACTAGTGGGCTGGTACAGTATTGGCCCACTACCAATCTCATGTGGGCCTGCAGGGTCGCACACAAGAATAGTCCAACATGAGCAAAAGTGTCCAAATTCATTGAATCTTAGATATATCTAAGATTTAATGAATACCGTATTTAATCTAGGATGAATATATATATATATTTATTTATTTATTTATTAAATTCAAAAATAATATAATAATATTATTTAATAGAGATTATAATATTATTATATAATATTTGTTTTATATTTAATTTATTTGATAAATTAAATATCTAAAACAAATTGAGATATTGTATCTTAGATTTAATTTTTGAATATAGATATCATATATCTAATTTAATTTGAATTGAGATATAATATCTCGCATTTAATTAAATAGATAGATATCACATCTCGATTTAATTTATAGAGATAAATTAAATCGAAGCTTTTTAATTCGATTAAATAAATAAATTAGATTAGATCTATTGGATAGATTTACTTAATATATTATTTTAATCCAAATTCAAATTTCAAGATTAATTAGGGTTAATTTTGAATATAATAAGTCTAATGGGTTTTGAAAAACCTACGGGACATTTTGCAAGACGTATTAGAAAAGCCGCGACAAACCCTAGAGAAAAAAAAAAAAGTGAGACGCGAAAATACCGAAGACGCTAGCACGCCGCCTAAAATCGGTATTGGAGGTCGTTCGTGTGGATACCGGTAGAGAGGGAGTGGATGCTCGAAGTCGGATCCCGTTTGATCGAACGTAAGTAGCCCACGAGAAAGAATTGAACGAAACGCTCATGAGTTCGTATAGGTACGGTTTCTAATGAACTTTAATCTAAACGCCGTTGATGGATCCTCTCAATGGGATTCGTAAGATTTTTAATGGATGAGAATCCTTCTCCGCGTGTACGGATCCCAACAAATTCTTCATACCAAACATTTCATTTTCCTTTAACTAACTTTCCATTCCTAAGTATACCAAACGGCTCACATTTTTAAAGTTCTCTCCTAATCTTCCTTTCTTTTCACTTCCATTCATTTTCTCAAATCTTCCGTGTAACAAACAAGGCCTAAGAAGTCAAAGAAGGAGGTGAAGGAGGATGAGATTATGTCGGATCTAATGATTGATGCCGAGGAAAGCAATCCAAATGGAGCACCTAGAGAGGGTGGATCGCGGAAACAAATAAATTGAAGTCAGAGATGCCCGGCCATAGACCTGGCTCGTACAAGGAAACATTAGTGGGTTTCAACGGTAGGGATTTAATGGTGTGGCATATGGTTCCTCCAGCATGGACGAAGATCCACTAATTTTTGACTTTCAAGATCAGACGTGGAAGCTTCCTGAACCACGGGAGGAGATTGAAAAACTCAGGAGTGTTTATCCTTCAATGCCATTGACTGAGGACGAGATTAATAAAGCCTGTCAGCCATGGAACAACTCATTAATGATCAGTGTACTAAGTAGCGGATCCATAAAATTAATGAATAGGGAATATCAATGGTGGGGGAATTCGGCCCCCAATTTTTTTTTAAGGAAAGTTTTAAATGCATTAAAAAATAAAAGAATATCAAAAAAAGAATATCAAAAAAATATTATGAAATCAAGTAAATACTGGTGATGTTTTTTAAAAAAGTTTTAAATGCATTAAAAAACAAAATAATATAACAAGAAAATAAAAAAAATATCAAAAAAATATCCATGAAATCAAGTGAATACTGATGATGTAATAAGAGGTAATTATTTTACAAACATGTTATTTAGAAAAGTAAAGGCTAAGTCAGTTAGAAACGCAAATTACATAAATTACAATGAAAAATGAAGACTAAATAAGTTCAAGTATATATTTTAATAACAAAAATATATTACAATAAAAATAATTACAATATCATCATTCTAAGCCTTATTTTTTAATTCTATCATAATTGTCTTATTATCAAAGCTTTATCAAATACATTTTTTCAATATAAGCGACTAAACAATTATTCAACCATTCATACCCCATCCGATTGTGAAGTATAGTCTTGATATATTAATGGTGGACACTTAATTTAAGGGTGACAATCATTCAAACATGTATTAGTTTTTTTAAAAAAAAAAAAAAAAAAAAAATCCCCAATTCAAGGGGTCTCTTATACGTGGCTTCGCCACTGACTGTGCTAAAAGCTCAGTTTAACTTTTACAAGTGGAAGGAACCAAGATGGTGTGGCTTTTGAGGAACCAATGTGGAAGAGCATCCGGAGGTGGCCCATCTAGAGAGGACTAAATGTTTCATGTGGCAAGTGTTCCATGAGAAAATTCCTACAAACTCACTTAATTAGAGTAAAACATGGTGTGAGCAATAATTGAGAGTGTCCTCTTGAAAGTAATTGTGAGGAAATAGCAATCCACATCTTGAGAGATTGTGAGATAGCAAACAGAGTGTGGCGTTCTTCGATTGACCTCATATATTATTCTGCGTTTTTCTCTGGTAATTTGCAGGTATGGCTAAAGTGGAATATGAAACACGTTCCAGGAGCGAGGAAAAGATGGACGTGGTTGAGAACATTTAATTCAATCTGCTGGCTATTGTGGAAAAACAGATGCAAGAAGATCTTTGAAGGAGCTTGTGATAATCCGCAATAGTTGCTGCAACGTTGTGTCAATTTTCTTCATGAAAGTGTAGAAAAGGGGCGATAAAAGCATCACATTTTTCAGGTTCCAGACAGAGATGTAACCAGGTGGTGTGCTCCTCCAATCGGGTTTGTTCGAGTGGATGTTGATTGTTGATGCAACAATGAAAGCTGATCACCAAGCGGCATGTGGAGGAATTACTCAGGATAGTTTAGGACCATGGATCTGCGGGTTCCAACAACATGCTGGGTTCAAAATAGGTTTAACTACCGTTGATCGAGATTCATTCGCACACGGAAGCACTAAAATTTCTTGATTTTTTTGCCAAAATGGCACTGGAGTTGAACAACGAGCTGACGTTAGTATAGTCCCTCCAGCTTGTTGTTTGGACCAAATTTGGCTGATATGAGCTGAGATTTGGTCGTCGGGTCTCTAGATAGTTCATTTTGTAAGTTTGTTGATTTATGGGTAATACACCATCAAGAGTAAATCGTGTCCTTATTATTCAAAAAGTAATTTCATTGGAGAGTTTATTTGTGAGAATTGGGATTTTGAATGTCCAGAATTTAGTAAAAGAAAAAAAAAACAATTTTAGTGATACCACCTAAAAAATAATAGGTTTAAGGAGCAATTTGGCCAATGAAATATTACCTCAGGAGTGCCCAACACAAATAACTTTTAAGTAGACCAAAAATACCAAAAAAACTTTTAAAAATGTGCAGTCAACACAAAAATAGAGTAAAACTTTTTTGTGCTAACCGCATATTTTTAAAAGGTTTTTGATATTTTTGGTTCACTTAAAAGTTATTTATGTTGAAGCACTCCCTGAGGTAAAAAGTTTTTATTGGTCAAATTGCTCTTTAACCCAAAATAATAAATCGATTGGCAAAGTTAAGTTTTGTTGTTCAAACATAAAATTTGTTAATTTAATATTTGAAAATATATTATCATGTCAATAAGAGATAACATAATTCAAAAAATATTGTATAATTTTGTTATACATATTAACAATATGCAGAGATGGGAGTGAATTTTCATAGCAGAGATGGGAGTGAATTTTCATAAATTATACTCCCTCCGGTCCTAATTATAAGACAACATTTGAGAGTTGATTTTGGTCCTAATTATAAGACAACATTTTAATTTTTGTCAATTTCTTCCTAAAATACCCCTATTTTATTCTCTTAAGTGTATTTGGTTTTTGGTGAGTGTATGTATGTTGATGTATAGACTTTTAGTAAAACTTTTAAATTTTTGGATTTTAATTTATTTATCAATCAGCTGACATTAATTTTTCAATATATATATATAGACATGCATTTACACACACATATATGTGTGTGTCTACACACAAATATATATAAACAAACACACATGTGTGTGTGTTTATACATATATGTATATTTATGTATCTATGTGTGTGTACATATATGTATATCTTTGTGTGTGTTTGTCAATGTGTGTGCACGTGTGTGTATGTATACAGATATATATATATAAATATGTATGTGTAAATATATGTACACACATATGTGTGTATAATATACATAAATATACGCGCGCATATATATATATATATATATCAAAACCATTATTTTAATTAGAAAGCGTGTAGAAAGAAAAATTTTAGGTTGGAGAAGCATGTGATAGGGGTTGTTGATTTTCTTTTACTTATGTCATTTTAAATTTATATGAGGGCATTTTAGGAAAATGAGTAAAATTAACTAATTTAACTCCTCTCCTTAATCTCCCCAAAATCGGTTAAATATGTCCTATAATTAGGACCGAAGGGAGTACAATTTAAATTAAGGTGTAAACTAATTTATATAAGTAAAAAAATATAAATGGAGGCGCGAGTAGAGGACAAGACGAGAGAGTTTCGGTTGCCGAGTCGGGTTCGTAGTTTGGACGATGAATGCGGCCCAGTGAGTGAGAATAGAAAAGGACAAGAGCTTGCGGTGCCAAGAGGGTGGAGCAACAAAGTGCCTGTTTGGTTTGGTTTGGGGCGTTACGGTCCATTAGGGATTGCGATTTCCAAAAAAACGCAACGCAACGCTTTGTTTGGGAGATCATTAGGCTTAATGGGCTTTTGTAAAAAACACCCGTTTTTTGCAACCCACCGAATTGGAGGTTTTTTATCCCCTGAGTTTTTGGAGCGTTCTGCGTCTTCTTCTCGTCCTCGAGCTCGTCCTATTGAGTCGGTATTCAACATCCCGCCCTCTGCGATTCGATTCTGCAAGACGACGCTCGCTAACTAGCACAAGTCGAGAGAGAGAGAGAGAGAGAGAGAGAGAGAGAGAGAGAGAGAGAGAGAGAGAGAGAGAGAGAGAGAGAGAGAGAGAGAGAGAGACTTTTAGAGAGAGAGAGAGAGAGAGAGAGAGAGAGAGAGAGAGAGAGAGAGAGAGAGAGAGAGAGAGAGAGAGAGAGAGAGAGAGAGAGAGAGAGAGCTTCAATGGCCGCCAAGGGTGCTTTGCATCCTCCATTGAAATGTTCGAGGTTGCCGGTTCAGCCTCTGCGTCAAAATATCTTCTCGCTTTCTCGATAAGTCGGAGGTAACGGATCGCGTCATATCCATCATCAAAAACTTCCAGAAAGTTTATCCTTCCAAGGTACACCGTTCTTGCGCTCATACTTGGCTTATGTAGGCTGCTTGGTACCTGGGAAAACGGATTACTAAATATTTTTTCCTTTCGTTATTTTGAAAAAATAAAGATGGTCTGGGGGTTAGAACCTAGATTTTCTTGCCACTTACCAAAGCCCTCAAGACTTCTGATGGATACTTCTGAGGCTTATATGGGAACCTTGATTTACTGCTGCCTGATTCAAATCAGTGAAATAAATCTGAGGTTATTCAAAAGTTGTTTGCAAAAATGGGAAATGATTCAACGAAGTAGTCCTCGAAATTGAATTTCTAGCGTGCTATTACTAGTTGTTCAAGGAGCTGACTAAGGAGATTTGGGTGATGACAATCTCATCCGAAGATTTTCGAATTCTGATATGGAATTTGAACGAGCTGACCAAGGAGATTTGGGTGATGACGATGAAGATGAAGATGATGATGATCCACTTGATGAAGGCCCTTCATCAAATCTCAATACTATATCTTCACCACAAATGAATCATCTTCGTGATAGAATCAGAGAAAAATTTGTCCGCCATAGCAATAGGAGAAATTAATGTATTATTTCTATGCATTTTATTTTATAAACAATTTTATCCATTAAGGACTTTATTGTTTTTTTTTTTAATAATCATTTAACTTTTTTCCAAATTAAAATTTTTATTATCCTAATATATACAACTAATATGTATAATAATATTTAATATAATTCATGCCCTTTTCAGTCATTTTCCATCTTAACTGACTTTTAAAATAATAATCCAAACACTCATCAGTTAAGAAAAAAAGCCACTTCTGCAAAAAGCTAAACTGACAATCCAAACACAAATCATTATTTATAACTGATTTTTTTCCTACCGAGCTTTTTTTAAAGTCGGATAGTTTTTAAGCCACAACTTCTACCGCCAACCCAAACATGCCCAAAAGCGGTTCTAACAGCGGCATTAAAACAAACGGAGAACAGTAACGGTATTTTCTCACGTCGTTTTCTCACGCCGGGTACAGTATATATGTGGGTATACTAGTATAAAGATGCATCAATCATATGCTTTGCTTGTGACAGAAAGATAGTAAGCTAACTCTCGACGACAACGTCAATGCTCAGTCATCGCTTCCATACCAAAGGTAAGACATGCTTGGCTCTTAGAATTCCTCCCTTGTTTGTTTCCATTTCTGGTAGTAACATCGTAACTCTGCATGCAATATCTTAAATACTCCTATCCTCCTTAATTACAACTATTGAAATCTGTTTTTGGATTTAGACAGTGGATATCAACTTGTATGCTATCAGATTGGCCGGAGCCTATATTCTGATTTTCCTGCTTGAGTTTGACTTGCTTTGACGCTTCTGAACTAACTTCTTGCTATGAGTTTTTTTGGTCCCTTTTGATTATACAATAATATGCAATGTCAACGATGGATCTGTCCACTTGGGTTCCAGCTTAAAATTATCGATTAGAGCTTATCTATCTGTCCCTATTTTTCTTAAGATGACTCCAGTTTGATCGAACGCTCTCTACTTGTTTTCCCAGAGCAGTTATATTTTATTTCCTGAAATTGTAGTCCTCCTTCACTGCTTTTGATATTCTATCAAACTCTTAAATCCTCCTCCCTAGTTGACTTTGACTCAAACATATTTTTGTTCAGACCTTCAATTTTCATTAATCTTCTGCATTATATTATTGCCCATGTTCCACTTATGCTGATTGTTATCTCTTCCTCAGGTTATTAGGTAAAGTGGCACTTGTTACGGGAGGAGCTGCTGGAATTGGAGAAAGCATTGTACGTCTGTTCCACCTCCATGGTGCCAAAGTTTGCCTTGTTGATGTGCAAGACGACCTTGGTAAGCAGGTTGCTGAATCCCTTGGTGGTGACTCAAATGTTCGCTTTTTTCATTGTGACGTTACAGTAGAGGATGATGTTTGCTCTGCTGTGGACTTCACTAAGGACAAATTTGGCACCCTTGACATTATAGTCAACAATGCTGGAACTCCTGGATCACCTTGTCAAGATATCCGCAAAGCAGATATGTCAGAATTTGAAAGGGTATTTAATATAAATGTGAAGGGAGTATTCCATGGGATGAAACATGCTGCACGAGTTATGATTCCATTGAAGAAGGGATCAGTCATTTCCTTGTCTAGTGTATCAAGTACCATCGGGGGCTTCGGACCACATGCTTACACAGGGTCCAAGCATGCTATCTGGGGGCTCACAAAGAATGTTGCAGCTGAACTGGGGCAACATGGAATAAGAGTTAACTGTGTGGCGCCTTATGCTGTTTTCACCAGTTCGTCTTTTGCTCATTTGCCTGAAGGGGAGAGAACCGATGATGCCATAGTCGGTCTTCGTAATTTTCGTAATTTTATCGGGAGAACTGCCAATTTGCAGGGGGTAGAATTGACTGCAAATGATGTGGCTAATGCCGTGCTCTTCTTGGCAAGTGATGATTCAGGGTATGTAAGTGGTCAGAACCTCATGGTTGATGGAGGCTTTACAAGTGTTAACCACTCCCTTCGATTCTTTCGTTGATGAGTGGCTTAGCTTCTGTTTGTTATTGTTAACCCTCTGATGCCAGTTGCTCAATCCTTTAAAATGCACTGGCCTCCTTTGGGACTTCTCTTTGCCTGCAAAGCAAGGGCTCAGGGACAAAACTTTGAGACCTTTGCTACTAAGTTTGCCAGCAAATGATTTGTGGATTTTTTCCCCCTGTTGTTGTTTACACTTAAACTTACACATATTTGATTATTTAAACAGGCTCTTCGAAGCTTCTTTTAACTCTTTTTTTTTTTTTTTTTTTTTTTTTTTTTCCTTTTGTTGAAAAAATTTGATAATATATGCTTGAAAGTGAATATTCTATCATCAAGCTTCTTTTAATTGAACTGAACTTCTCTTTGAGAAAATATACAGAGAGGTTAAGCTATTTCTTCTGTGGGAAGAGTTTCACTCCCTTTTCTTCGTGTCTATTCAATAAATCTGTAAACATATTCATTGGTTAAAGTAAGTGAAAAAAAGTTGATCTAAATGTGGATCTAAGGTAAATCTCAAATTGGCCTTTTACCTTTAAAACAAAAAATGAAAATCTTTGGATCTTAAATTGACCTTTGACATAAAATCAAACACATTGGATGATAACCACGCATCCTTAAGTTTGTTTTAGCCCTTCAGATCTCAAACTGGCCTTTAATTTTTAATTACACCCATCTTGTTTATAAATGTTTCGATCTCAAATCAGCCTTTGACCTTAAATAAAACAATAGATCGAGTACACACAAACGCATCCATGATCATGTTTTATGCGTTTAGATCTCAAATCAGGCTTTGCGCTTAAATTAAACCACAACACACCCACAGAGACGCAACCCCGGCACGTGCATTCTTGTTCTATTCCATTGGATCATAAATTGGCTTTTGACCTTAAATTAAACGTAGGAGGAAACACTCCGACCAAAAAAAAAATACATGGGAGGACGCACATGTGGGCCTCTTTTAATCTCGTTTTAGGGATTTAGATCTCTAATGGGCCCTTGAACTTAAATTAAGCATTGGAAGAATGGGTAATGTTTAATGTCATTATTATATCAATATATATATATATATATATATATAGTAAAACAATTATGAGAAAATAACAGAAAAATACTAATTGAACTTCAAAATTATGTTGACAATAACAGTAATGAGATTAAAAGAACAGTAAAACCAGTGGAAGGGGCCTGTTTAAAGCTTAAGTGAAGGTTTCGATTTTTGGCCTTATGAACGCAAAAACTTCATTTTGGGAGAGGTCCCCGCTTTGGCAACAGAACCTCGAAGCAGTCACACACTTTGCCACCATTTTTGTATAAGAAATAAAAACAGCAAAACAATTGATAACTTGTTTTCATTAGGAAATCACTTATTTCGGATTTTGAAATTCAAGTAGTATTTTTTTAGAATTTTCTCAAAAATTATAGCAAGTCACATTATTTATAAGATATAAATAATGCAACTTATTTTTTAAAACCAAACATCCTTATTTTAAGCGTCTAACAACAACTTTACCTAGATTAATAAAACAAAATAGAGAAATTATTGTGTGAATCTAGTTTGCTACATCATTTATGGTCTAACCAATAAAAATATAACAACTCACGAGCTTATTTGACATGCCTCCAAAATATTAGTTGACATTTTAATACAATTAAAAGATTTCATAATATTTATGTTTTCATTACTTGTGATATCTTAATTAAGGGGTTTATTTTTTTAAGAAAAATAAACATGTGAATCATATTATCGATAAATTATTGCATGAACTAGATGCACCACATCATTTGTTCTCTTACTCTACCTAATAAAATCATATACCTCATCAATATCATTAAATCCTACGTGTTTAATTTCTCTCTTCTTTTCTTATTTATGTCATTTGAAAATGTCTCCCCTCTCTCTTCCATGTAGGATTTAATGAGATTGATGTGGTGTGATTTTATTGGGTAGTGCATAGACAACGGGACCCACCTGGTTCATGTAAGAATTTCTCCATATAAGCAGCCAACTAGGATTAATATAAGTTGAGTTATTGTATTTTTATTGGTTAGACCATAAATGACATGTTAAACCAGGTTCACATAGAATTTCTCAAAAGAAAAACCTATTTGTGGGCATTTAGACATTCACTCAATTTTTAACTTTGTGTCTGTGTGTTTTTCTCTTAATTAAATCATTAATTTGCTTTATTAACCCCATTAGCTCCTGGCTCCTGCAATTTTGATTTGTTGGCACAGTTAACCTCTATATACGAGTTAACGATAATAACAAAGAAAAATTAAAGAATTTAATTAGAGAAGAAAAAAAACACATGTGCTAAATTTAAAACTGAGTGAAGCATAGGTACTTGCAAATGGATCTTCCCTTAATAGAATTAGTTAAAATTATTTATTTATTGTAAAATATCAAAGTCACCCCTCAACAAAAGTAATTAGTTAGAAGGGTTTGGTTAGTTAGTAAGTTTTATAGAGAGTTATGAATATTAGGGAGAAAACAATCAATACTTTAGACAAAATCACGTTATATTATGAAAAATATCCTGGAGATCCTTGTAATAATGACCAAATAGAGTAATATATTATAAAAACAAAACTAATTTGATTTAAAATATTATTATATTGCTTTGGGCATTATTATATTCTAATTTTAGTAAATTCATGATGGAGTTATAGATAACTTTTAGTTTTGTCCCCATTGTTTAGTTGTGTTAACTTTTTGTAACAACAAAACTCATCCCACTAAATGATGGCAAGGCATATCGAGTTGAGTATGAGGGGCTGCCGACTATATGCTTTAGGTGCGGAAAGTTTGGACATACGAAGGAGAAATGTAAGGGGTGGATCTGGGCAGGCAATACGACGAGGTTTGGGAACCAAGGGAGTCCCCTCATGCACCCATCCAAGTCGACGACGTCCAAAATAGCCCGGTGGCTAACGGCGGCACTATGACGGAGGAGCCATCCTCTCCGTATGGTTCGTGGATGCGGGTACGGTATCCCGAAAAGGACACAAACAGAATCGGGGAAGGTAGCGAAATTAGCGGGATTGGATTTTAAACGGGGATCTCGCTATAATGTATTGTTTGAATGCGAGGATATAGCGTAAACCGTGGCGCATGAGGAGCGACGGATGGGGATGTGACTAGAATTGGTCAACGAGCACGAAATCATAGGTATTCCTTAAATAATCGGAGACAGGGCGTGGGAAAGGATACATGTAGGAGTAGTGGGCCGTGTGAACGAAGCCCACATAAATTAAAGAGTGGAAAGGCCCGCCCAGTCCAGGAATATAGCAAGAAGGAGTTGAAGGAAGTCCCCCTCAAGCCCACTGAGGCCCCTTCCAACCCAAAGGAGGCTGCTGATATGGATTGTATGATTGGGCCCCTCTCCTAAGAACTATGTGAGACCCCTTGTTAAAAGGTGATCTTCCCATGGACTTGCTTGCTAAGAGCTCGGCCCTTATACCCATTGTGGTAACATCGACTTTGGATAGCTCTAAGCATACGGTGGTTAGGTTACAGCGGCCGGATTCCTTGATGGATGTGGGTGGACCTAGCAAGCATAATAGCCCCAATCAAGTACTATACGTACCACCAGGGGTTTGAAGGCCGACGTAAAGGAAAGGAGAATCAAGCACCTCATCGGGTGGCTTCGCGAGAAACCTCCACATGGCATCGACTCCAAAATTCTACAAGGAAGAGTATGAAAGTCCGTAGGAAACCCTTAGGTACGCATATATCTAAGGATGCGATAGTGGTGCTCCGGGAAGAACTTGGGGCATCCAGCAAGTCGAAGGTGGATCCACTTTGTAATCCATGAATCAACGGATGAGATCTATGAATCTGTTACAGAACCCACAAGATGGGATCTATGAATCTTTTCGAGAGGATGTTGTAGGTATCGCACGAGCTCGTCTTGTTTGTAATATCCCCTGATCATACTTGATCAGTCCCTTATTAACAAAAAAAAAAGAAATATGGATCCCACGTGTGATTGTGCTATATACAATAAAAATTAGATATTTAGATATATTATTAATAAAAAAAAATCATTTTATAAGCTCATTGGCCCTATTTGGTAAGCATGACTCAGGGATTGAGTCAATTGTGTCAATTATGTATTCCCTTCAGTCTTTCTCCATCTTTTATGTATTATTGTACAAAAGTAATTATTATAGCACTCCTTCCAATTCTTAATATATGATTTAATTGTGGAGTTGATCTTAATTCTATAAATATAATATATATTTGTCAATCTTTTCTCAATTTATCCTATTGATGCTCCATCAACTATAATCAAGTAAGATAGGGATGGAGGAAATTAATGAAAATAATTAGGTTATTTTAGAACAAACATATAATATTAACTACATTAACGAACTTCCTTAATCTAATCAAATTAGATAAATATGTCTTATATTAAGAACCGAAGAAGAGTAATAAATAAAGTAATTGAGAAAATTGTAATTAATTTTTTACATTATTTTAAAGGGGAGTTTATCTTCTAAAATAAGTGAACAAAATATTTTTTTTAATTAGCACATCTGAATTTACTTTCTTTTAAATTCTAAACTATGAGAGGATACTTAATCATCAAACAATGATGTTTAAATCTTAGTGTTATGCATATTAATACTAAGTATACAGTTTGATTTTTTTTTCAATTTTCATGTATTTAAATATAAATATGCAATAGAAATTATTCAAATTAAATTTAAACAGATAATTTTTTTAAAAAAAATAGTTAAGTCACTTGAAATAAGGGTTAAGATGCAAATTTTTCCTGAAAGCTTTCGCTAAAGAGTAATGTTACCCAGAAATTTTTTTAGTTTAATTTTATCCTGGAAGTTTCAAAAATATAGTAATATAGCTTCATACCATTAAAAGGCTAACATTAACCATTAACTTTTTAACTGCAAGAGGGTAACATTGATTTTCAGTGAAAACTTCCAGACAAATTTACACCTTAATCCCTTAAAAGAATGAACTAGAAAAATATGAAGACAAGTATTCAATAAAAAAGAAACCTTCTTTAATCAAAATGATATTCCCTCATGTTCTTAATATAAGACATATTTACTTAATTTGATTAGATTAAGAAAGTTGGTTAAGTTAATCAATATGACACATATTTTTTAAAATGTCTTAGTCACTTTCCTTTATTTTCTAAAATATCCTAAATCACCTTCGTTAATTTTCCCTTCCTTTCCTCATTCATTATTGTTGAAGGAGAATAGGTAATTAGAAAAAGATTGATAAATATAAAAACTATATTTATATGTAAAATCAAAATTAACTCCTCAAATATAACTTATATTAAAGATTGGACTTATAATATTTTATTATTATTATTGAGTAAAGTTGACAAGAGAGGAAGCAGCAGTAAAGGATGAAGAAAAAAAAGTTGATGATAATTGAAGCACTGAAAAGATGGGACGTCCGTAATTATCATGATTAAATGTTAATGTGAGATCTAGATTCTACTTTTTTGGAAAAGGGTTTAAATACTTGGGAAAATCTTTTTGAGGCCCTTTTTGGTGTAAAAATTAAAAAAAAGACCCTCAAACTCGACAATACCGAAAAGGCCTATTTTGAATCTTGGGAGAGTTGTTAACGCCCCCGATATAGTTGTTAACGAGTCTTGATATAGTTGTTAATGAGGGTGATTTAGTTGTTAAAAAATTGTTGTTAATGAGGCGATATAGTTGTTAACTAACAACTATATCACCCAAATTAACAACTCCCCCAAGATTTTGAAAATACGGTGCGCAAGCGCTTTTCAGGTATTGTTATTTGAGCTGGCTTTTTTGAGGGCCTCCCAAAAAGGGCCCTCAAAAGGATTTTCTCTAAATACTTATATGCCACGTGGATGGCACGCCACTTGCTTTATGATGAGTGGAATAGGTAAGATCCTTCGTTGTTGAGGAATTTCCGGAGTCCACTGCTAAACCACTTCGTGTTGTCCAAAGTCACTTTAAATTTGTCTCTCGTGTGTCTTGCCCTTCGCAGATGGTATCACGTTTGGGGGCTTGTTTTCTGTTGATCCTTATTTAAGCGATTCAGATAAGATCTAGACAGTTCAAATCTCATTCTTTTTACTTTATTAATTTTTGTAAAAAATTATTTTAATTGATAAAGAATATAAAATAAAGATAAGATCTAAATTGATTATTATTTTTTCATTTAAAAGTAAAAAATAAAATAAAATATAGATTTTTGAGATATCATCCTGACGCCTAGATCTTCCCAAAAAAGGAGCTCTCCCTGTTCGTCCTTTAACGGGTTTCTCACGTCGGGTCACGTATCAATATTAAAGTTTTTTTTTTTTTTAAAGAGAGAGAGAGTAAAAGGCCATATGAAAATAAAAGAGACTAGCTAGCGAACCTTCCTAAGGAAGGATCCATCCATGTAGAGAATCATTACTTCATAATATTAAGGGGTTTCATACATTCATATTGTATGTTCTTTGGAAGTTAATTCTCAAAATATTATGCATATTTTTTATATAAATAAAAAATAGGTGAGTTAGATTTTGAAAACATATTAGAATTAATGCATGTTTCAATACTCTTAACGTTTAGGGAGGTATTTACAAATCATCTAATAAAAAAAAAAATTATATTGGTAACAAAATTCAAATCCATATTTTTATGAGATATGAGTTGTTGTTTACCAACATAACCAATCTTTATTATTTTATCATATTTTATTTGTGTGAATAGTTTATCTTTCAAGGACTTCAGGTCCTTTTATTTAAGATTAATAAAATGAAAGTGATTTTTTTAAGGTAAATATGAGGCAACCATCATGTGCAAAAGCTTTATGATGCCTTTAACAATATTAAGTTCATCTTAAGAAATTAACATTATTTAAGCTAGCTCTTGGAGTCATAGTTTTTCTGAGTATTTTCTAAATTAATATTACTAATACTTCTTTATAAAGAATAAATAAAAGGAAAAAAAGATATTTAAATATCATTTTAACTTCTAAAACTCAAAAAAGATCATTAAAACTTGTAAATGATAAAGAAGGAATGAGGTGAGGATCTGAGTTTGTCATGATTTGGCTAAAAACTCAAAATGTCACTTCATAAATTTTTCAGTAGTTAACAATTTTTTAAAAAAATTATTACAATTTTTGTCAAAATCATTATTGTTTTTATTTAATCTCAATACTAATTGGTCACAATCCACAAAAATAATAATGATTTTGACAAAATCATTAAGTACTGAAAAAAAAATTGTGTGAAATGAGCATTTTGATTTTTAAGTCAAAACATGAAAAACCCATATTTACACCTTATCCATTCTTTATCATTTGTAAGTTTTAATGATCTTTTTTGGATTTTAGAGTTTGTAGTGGTATTTAAATGTCATTTTTCCTGAATAAAAAAGATAAAAAAAAAAACTACAAAAATAAATCATATATGAAAAAAAAAACATAATTAAAGTAGACGAATGTGGAGGGATAAAGTTAGACCGATACCGAAAGTGGGATGAGGAATTCAGTGTCGGTGGGTTTACCAGAAAAAGTCATTAGAGGAAAAAATTAAAAAAAAATTAAACAGATAAAATCTTATACGTAGTATTGGTTTTTTCTTCCTTCAAGAGTCTCTAGAGGTCGGCTCTAATCCAGTTGAATATTCCATCGCTCCCACAGAATATTTTTTTCCCTCTATTTTCCTTCTGAGAACATCAGGTATTCAAGTTAGACTTCCACAACGTTCATCCCAAAATTAGTAAATTTGAAAACGACTTTAAATAATTTTCAAAAGCTTCATTGACATTATTTCAAGATTTTTCTTCGTTTAATATTAAACATTTTGTACTCAATTCGATTAGTCTATCACTCTATCGTCTCTTTTCATATGCCATTAAAGAATGCTTGAGTCGGTGGTGTGCGGCTAAAACAAAGATCAAAGTATGACGTAAGAAACTTAAAATAACTTTTATTTTGGCGGACTTATTATCTTTTTCTATTAACATAATTTCTCACATCTTTTTTTTTTAATATTATCCTAATGCTCACAAGCACAATTTTTTTTTTTTCAGAATATCAAGAAAAAAAAAGACAAAGAAAATACTATTTGAACTTTAATATAAAAAATAAACAATTTTCAATTAAAATGAGTTGTGAATTATATTGTTATACTTTTGTAATTAATCCCAATACTCTTATGGTTGAAAAGACTGATTTAGATATTGAAGTTTAAGTGATTTTTTTTTTCTTTTACTAAATGTTAAATTGTCCATGATAAGAAAATTTGAATATAAAATTAAAAAATATATAAAAAATATAATTACTTAAAATTTAGGCCCTGTTTGTTACAGGGAAGATTTGAGGAAGGAAAGGAAAGGAATGGAAGTGAAAGAAAAGAAAAGGAAGATTAGGAGGAAACTTAAAAATGTGAGCCGTTTGGTATACTAGGGAATGAAACTTAAGTTAAGGAAAAATAAGATGTTTGATATAAACAATTTGTGTTGGTTAAGTGGGAAGAAGAAGAACCAGAGCCAATTTTGTCACATGATTTCACTTTCCCGGGAAGATTTCATTTCCTCCATTTTGGATGGAAAGTACCTTCCAATGGTTGATGGAAGATTTGAAGTCGTGGGATTGTTACTCGAAGGAAGATGCGCCAACCAAACACGTTTTTTTTGCTTGGGAACTCTCTTATCTTCCCTTTCCATCGCCCACTTTCTCTGTAACAAACGAGTCCTAAGAGTATTGAAACATGCATTAATTATAATATGTTTTCAAAATCAAACTCACCTAATTTTTTTTATATATATAAAAATTATGCATAAAATTTTGAGAATTAACTTCCAAAGAACATACAATATGAACGTATGAAACCCCTTAATATTACTACCTCTGGTCCTATTATAAGATATAGTTGACTTTGTTTAAAGAGATTAAGGAAGCTAAATAAGATACTTAATCATTTTATATGTTGTGTATCTTTAGATTATATATTACTTTATTAGTCAAACTAATTAATTTGAAGGAAAAATAAAAATAAAAATACTCTAAAATAATTTAATTAGCTTCCTTAATTTTTAAAAAAAGTTAACTATGTTTTATAATTAGGGATGAGGAAGGAGTATGAAGTAATGATTCTTTACATGGATGGATCCCTCCTTAGGAAGGTTCGCTAGCTAGTCTTTTGTATTTTCATATGGCCTTTTACTCTCGCAGAAAAACTTTAATATTGACACAGTGACCCGACGTGAGAAACCCGTTAAAGGATGAATAAGGAGAGCTCTTTTTTGGGGGAGCATCTCTACGATGATATCGAAGCATATTTTATTTTATTTTTTATTTTTAAATGGAAAAAAAAATATTTTTTTAAAAAATGTTAATTTAGATCTTATCTTTATTTTATATTCTCTACCCATTAAATTTTTTTTTTATAAAATTAAAAAAGTAAAAAGAATGAAATCTGAACCGGATGGGTTAAATACTCCCCCAAAAAAGGAGCTCTAAGGACGAGCAGGAAACAAGTCTCCAAACGTGATACCATCTGCGAAGGGCAAGACACACGAGAGACACTTGTGAACTAAACAAAATAAAGTTCGGTCCTTGAACAAAAAAAAAAAAAAGTTTTGTCCACATGGGATTAGTACAAAGTACAAATGATCAAACTTATCCATCCACATGGTTATGGGCACCAATATCCTATTATCGTAGTAAGCACATTCCATGTCCATGGCGTGCTTTTCTATTTAACTTTTTATACCGTTCAAATTTAATTTAAAGATTTATACTTTTAAAAAACTTTTATTTTTAAAAATTGAGAAAATTATCCTCTAAAAAATTTAATTAATGAGAATGGCCTAATCCATTTTTTTATTTTTGCATGAATGATATGGTTATTCTATAACTTTTGTATTCACAAAATATCAAGTGCTTTGATTTAAGTCCTCATCCATATACTTTCCAATAGATGACTTCTCTCCAATTTTTTCTTTCAATTTAACTAGTGTAGAATTTAAAATAAAGATAATATTTTGTTTTTTTAAATAAAATAAATATGTTTATAATTTAGAAATCATAGGTTTAGTTTTATTCTTATATTTTAAAAAACATTTTATTTCAACAAGTATAGGATCTAAAATGAAAGCGTCTTATAGCTTTTGCTATTTAAAAATAAATAAATTTACTATTTAAAAAATTAAAAATTAAAAAATTTGGCTTTTTAAGAAATAAATTTAAATAACTTAGATATCATCACAGTGATAAATCGCTATAATGATAAGCACATAATTAAGTGTGTTTGGATTAGTATTTGGATAATACTTTCTGAAGAAAAAGAGAAAAAAGCGATTTCAGAAAATGGATTTTAGAAAATCGCTTCTGTTTAAAAAAGAAAAAGAAAAAAAAGCTTCCAACCAAACTATGGTTTGAACCCTCAAACCATGGTTTTTAGTAGGGGTGTTCATGGGCGAGCGCTGGATAGGGCGAGACCTTGCCGAAAGATCGTAAGAAAGGGCAAAATGCGGGTGTTCGGGTCCTATTTCACCCGATGAAGCGTTTCTAACATTTTGGGCGAGGACGCAATAATGGGTTGGGCAGGGCGGTCTTTCCATGCCCAAGTGACGATACCCTGCCACACCTTATGTGAAAAAAACAACTTAAGTAACTAAAAAAATTAAATAACATCCATAATTCTACACTTTTGAATATTTCAATATAAGTCTAATTAAGTCTTAAAATTAAAAAGACAATCATATGTCTTAACAAGACATCAAAAAATAGTCCATAATCCATTAAATACAAGGCATCAAAAAATAAAAATTAAAGCCTTGTAGACATTCAAAACTACCCGAGGTTGTTTGTGAATTTGTGAATTTGCCTTGTTCGACTTCGAACTTACATTCGAGAGGATGAAAGGAAAACACTTTTTTTTTTTGTTCAGAAATGGAAAACACTTTCACCGTCAAGCCATGAGTTCGGTTGACTTTTTTTATTATAAGTTATATATATATATATATACACACACATCTATTAATACAGATAAGTTATATAATTTATAACAAATATATAATACTATTTTATTTTAAAAAATAAAAAATATATACTACTGGTCAGGGCTAAATAGGAAGGGCGGCATACCTTGCCCGGTGTCCAACCCTGCCCGTAAAAATGCCCAGCCCAGTTGAGCCCATTGTTCTTTGGGCGGCTTTTCCTTGGGCAGAGCAGGACGATTTTTCAGTGGACGCGGGCGGGCTACAGGGCCGTGGACATCATGAACAGTCATAGTTTTTAGTCAAAACCATGATTCTACAGAATTTGAGAATGTTTGTTAATTTCATTTTTGAAACTATGGTTTCAAAAGGAAAGCAAACACCCTTGTGGGATTTTCCTATGGGAAAGATACTCCACCTTAGGACAATGCCAATAAATCTCGATGACCAACTTTATTACTAGTTCTAACATACAAGTTGATAGTACCTATTTGGATTGGTGGTGAAAAAGCACGTTTACGCTAGTTGTGACAAAAATCCTCTCACAAACCTATCTCGTATATTGTAGATGATGTTAGAAAAATAGCTTATATTGCTAATTCAAACATGCAAGTTGCGTAAAAATGGGAGCTATCTGACATGAGGGATTTGAAGGGAGAGGGGAATAATAGAAGGGAAATTTTTATAAGTTAGATTTTTTTTTTTAAAAAAAAATTAAAATTGAAGTTACAAAAATAATATGTAAGATAAAAGAGTAAGTTTTTTATTTATTTATTTAAAATCCAACATAAAATAATTTTCCCTCCACACTTTACCTCTACTCCCCTCGTACCAAACAGTTAGTAAAGATCAAGAACAATGTAGGAGCTCCAAAATTCCAGTCATATCGAGCCTCCCTCTTGGGTTTCAATGGAATAGCCCACAGCAACAACATAATGGAGGAGGATGACTTATTTACTAATGATAAGGAAATATGTTGGAAAGTACCTGAAGAATCAGAGGAAATGTACCCAGTCGCTCCATGCACTGAAGAGGAATATAATGAGTGGTGCGAACCATGGAATTATGCCCTTATCCTGACTGTTCTTGGGAAAAGATTCAACCTCTATGTTCTAAAGGATTTCCTAATCAAATTATGGGGGTTCTCTAATTTCGAACTTATTGATATACCAAACAACTACTTTGTCGTCAGATTCCAGGACCAGGAGCTGTGGAGATCTCATTACAAAAAGGTTCTATACGATGGCCCCGGGTCATAAAGGGACACTGTGTCTTGGTTCAACGGTGGACGCCTTATTTCAATCCATATCATAACCCTCTTGGTCGGGTGGCTACCTGGGTCCGCATTCCCGACGTCCCTCTCCACTGCTACAACAAACATTGCATTTCGCGGCTTGGGGACCGGATTGGGCGCACACTGAAGGTTGATATGAATACACCCGGGATTACCAGGCCCCAACGCCGAAAATTCAAAGAGGGAAGTTCGTCCGGATTTGCGTGGAACTTGATCTTCAGAAAAAGCTTGTCCCCAAAGTCATCGCAGCTGGTTCGATATTCAACGTCGAATATGAAGGGCTTACCTTAATATGTTTCGCCTGCGGCAGATTTGGGCATAGGCGTGAAAAATGCCCTTACACATGCTCCACATCGGAATCCCATGAGGAGGCAAACCCGCCCAATCAGCCTCCGCAGCAACCAATAGCTCGACCAATGGTGAACGCTCCGGCGACAAGCACGGTGGATGAAGCCTTCGGACCTTGGATGCTGGTTAGTCGGCGAAATAACCGGGCTCGTATGCTTCAACGGATTGATTCAAGGGAACAGCGCCATCCCTCGAGTACTGATAACAGGATGACGAAAGCGTACTCTCCTGGGCAAGTCTCGCGATTTGCGGCATTAGGTGATCTTCAAGAAGAAACGCACCTGACAGCGGACGATTCGTTGGCAGATCGGGGAGCCGAAGTTCAAACGGGAAATCCCTCGGGCACCTACTGAAAGACCTGGCTATCACCCAAGAGGGGGGTGAATTGGGTGTTTGATAAAACTTTTCGAAGTTTGAAATTCTTTTCACAACTTATTGAAAGCGATTTGAATGACAATAATAATTGATAAAGAAACAGTCAATCATTCAAACATGTATGGACATTCAGATATATATGTGCTGGAAATATAAGAGTTAAGGGAAGAGAATATGTAAACTGTGATTTATACTGGTTCGGCCCAATCCTTGACCTACGTCCGGTCCCAAGCTCCGCTTGAGATTTTCAATCCACTATCTTCTTGTAACTTGATTACACGTTCGTACTTGGAGTAATCCTCTCACTAGGATTCACTCCCCTTACAACCGTAATCAATACACTTGCTTGATCACACACTGTACTCAAGTAATCCTCTCCCTAGGATTCACTCCCCTTACAAGTTGTAATCAACACAATGTGTTTCCCACTCAAGATCACCCAATCTTGAGTATCTCACAGATAGAATGATAGGATGTTTACAATAACTCTTCTCTCTCTCAGAAGTAGATGGATAAGCACTGAAGCACAATTACAAGTCATCTCACTCTCTATGATAAGCTATGTAAACATTGAAAGCAGAGAGTAAATGATGTGAAAATCAGAGTATTAACATCTCAAAGATGTAAACTTTGTGTCTCTGCGTTTTTGCTCTGTCTTACTCGTATTCTCGTATGGAGTCTTCAAATCTTCAAGTATTTATGCTAGTTGAAGCTTGTGAACGTTACGGATCCGTTGAGACTTGAATCGGTTCGAAAATCTAGCCGTTATGACCATAACTATTGAATATAGCTGTTGGGAACATTTGCTGATTTGAATATTTGAATTTTGGATCTTCAATAGTGTGGACATTGTATAATGTTGTCCATTGTTTTAGATGATGGATGCTAGCTTTCTGTCTTGGAGAATGGTTGTGCTACTTTCCAGGTTGTAATCCATTTTGCTTTGAAAGAGATATAATAAAATATTGCAAGTTTGTCAAAGTAGTTGATTTAATGTTTATCAAACAATCTTTGATCTTCGAAAATCTCATGAGCAAACCTGGTTAAATCTGGTTAGGAATAATGATATGATATATATATAAATCATAAACAACCATTTTTACGAAATGATCTAAACCATGAATCAAAAACTGAACAATATTATGTCAAATGCGTTTTTATCTTGTCGTTCCAAAACTCGAGTTTTGTACCAAAACTTGAGTTTTGGTCCTTTATCGTGAAACATCACATTTGTCCAAAACATCAAAACTCGAGTTTTGAATCAAAACTCGAGTTTTCATTTGAATATGAAAACTTGAGGAATTCGCGCCAAGTCAAAACTGGAGGTTTTGGGCAAAACTGGCAGTTTTCAAAAACTCAGAAAACATGAATGCTTTCATCGATCAAAACTCGAGTTTTGAATCAAAACTCGAGTTTTCACTTTTCTCGTGAAAACTTTGCCAAACTCAAAACTCGGAGGTTTTCACCAAAACTCGGAGGTTTTGAGATCGTCTAAAACTTGAATTGTTTCGTCAACTCAAAACTCGAGTTTTGATTCAAAACTCGAGTTTTCACAACTTTGTGAAAAATTGGAAAAATCAAAACTGGAGGTTTTAGGCAAAACTGGAGGTTTTAGAATTCAAAAACTTAGGAGACTCTCGCAAGGTCAAAACTCGAGTTTTGAAACAAAACTCGAGTTTTCACTTTACTGATGAAAACTTTGTCAAACTTTCAAAGGTCATATCTCCCTGGTATGAACTCCGTTTTGGTTGGTTCAACTCTTGATGGAAATCTCTGTGAGTCTACTTTCATATACCACTGATTTCAGCTCAATCCGATATGTATTTTGTGCGATACACTCAAAACATTGAGGCTTGGTTTGCTGTGTGGCGTGAATCTCAGTGTCAACTTCCACAATTCATAGCTCCTTGATCTGAACTCCTTTGGGCTTGAATTTTATATGAAAATGACGCATTGGAAGTCTATTTTCATATGCCACTGGTTTCACCTCAATCGGATTCTTGGTTTAGGAGATATCATCGAATTACCAGACCTCGCCCAGCTGAAACGTGAATCGAGTGGAGTGAAGAGCTGATGACCACTTGGAAACTCGAGTTTTGACTGAAAACTCGAGTTTTGCTAGTCCAGAGATGCTAGAGATCTGAAGACACTTGATAACTCGAGTTTTGATGGTTGACTCGAGTTTTCTCTTTTAAGCTCATATTTGCTTGTTTTAACTCGAATTGATCCATTCCAACTTCCATTTGATTGTGGAGACTTCTAGGACCAATCTTAGAACTTGGATAATGATGTCTTCATTCCATTCAGCAAGTTCTTCATTTTCTCATCTCCCAACTTGATGATTCTTCATCATTTAACTTAGCATCTACATTCAATACAAGAATTAGTCAAAGTAGAAGATCAATGTAGTATGCAACCTTTTTGCTCTTAAGAATATCATCTATATAATACATCATCAAAACTAATCATAACCAACATTCTCCCCTTTTTGATGATGGCAAATACTTTAAGAAAGATATGTATGGATATCAAATGCAACAATGCAACATATTTTTCTTGCCATTCTCTCCCCCTTATTTGTCATTAGCAAAAAGTTGAAGCAAAGAAGAAATGCTTAAAGAGACAAATATGAAATCGATTATAAGGAATCAAGGAACCGATTTTTCTCCGGATTTGAAATTGTTTTCATTCTAAATATGACACAATTTGGAATGTTTTTATGAAAACAAATTTGATAAAATTTGGAGAGGTTTTCAAGAGATCTTTCACACTTGAAACATAGAGATATCCAACATGTGCAAAATTTCTATTGAATATAAAGAGATAAAGATTAGAAATGCTCATGAAGATTACGCAAATGATGAATGATCGATGAAGTCCATTTTCTTGCTTTCTTGTTCCATGATATCATTTCCATCCTTTTCCTTTTCTTCATATAGCTATTTTCTTGAACATGTCCCCGGCTTCAAGAGGTTTTCCTCTTCCTTAGCTTCAATGTGATTGAACATCAAAGCATCCTTCCTTAATTGAATAGTTTCTTACTTGAGTAATATCGTAATTACTCAATTTATAATCATCCATAGATGCATCACTGGCTAGCCAATTTTCGTTGATGTGATTAATATTGATGAGCTTCGGGAGGATGAGTCTTTACACCCACCAATTGCTTTGAATGCATCTTAGAATCGAAATCTCAAATGAGCTTTGAATAAGAATTTTAAAATTAGTTTTACGCTCATAGCTTCTCATCAAGCTAATATGCTCCTTATCATCTTGGCCTAAGCCTCTTGCTAGTGATGGGATGTCATTCAAGTGATATCACAAAATTTGCGAGACATAGCCACCGAAATGGTCTATTCGTTTGCCTATGTTCTTTGTATTCAACAACGAGAACATTTTGGTCAACTCCTGCAAAAATATATGTTCTTTGGTACCCAATGATTCTTGAGTCCACAACTGATTAGACATAACAACTCTTAAGCTCTCATATAATTTAACAATATGATATTGGAGCAAAGAGTATAGCAATCAAAGATCAAAAACATAGTTTTACCCAATCAAGTAAATTCAAGCCAATGAATCAAATAGGGTAACAACTAAATGATATCAAGAATGTTATTTCTCAATGACAATTTGTAAATACACTTTTTATGCAGAAAAGATGTCATTGATAAAATGCATGTAAGTTTGAACAAAGAGCATAGAAAATCTTATCCATAAAGATAAGCATTTATCAATTCTGAGTTTATGAGTGAGCTCAGATTTTTCAAGAATGATAATGAAATATGCAAAGTGATTCAAATCTTGAATGTTCATTCAAAATATGATAATGCATTATGAAATCAAAATTTTCATGAATGAAAGATTCATTTTTGAAACATGCTTGAAAACAATGTTCATTTTAAACATGGTGGAAGTCAACATATTAAAGAATAGATCAGAATGCTTCAAGATTAAGAGAACATGTGAAACATTGAAGTTTACATGTATAAGAATTTTGCCAAGAGCAAAAGTCATAATGGTAAAGCATTTTGAAACATGCTTTGCACAAGAAATATATGAGCACAATGACTTTGCTTTTGTCTAAGAGATGATCTTGCCTTTTAGAATAGAGTCTTGAAGTATATGAATATTCAAGGCAAGAATATAGTTACTCGAGAAATGGATGAAGATAAATGTATATTTGAGTAACTTGATCAATAAGAGTTTATCCAATAAGCATAAGGCTTTCACAAATTGAATTCTTTTCCGGAGATAAGCTTGAAACTCATATAGATAATCAACTTGTTAGATATAAGATCTAACTTGATTGAGAATGAAGAATGAGGAGTTCAAGCATCATATTGAATACCAAAGGTCAATATGTGAATGATAGGAAAAACTTAGCTGAAAAACTCAAGTGGAGAAATTTGAAGCATATCCAACATTCAAGATACAATATTAACTTCCGGTTTTTGAAACATCATTTAAATGCATTTAAAGTATGGATAATTTTCAAAAACATATGTATGCATTTTCACAAAACAGTGTGAATTGAAATCCAAACAAATTTTACACTTGTGCATTTCAAAAATATAAAATCAAAAAGTTATGCACAAATTCACTTGTTTGATCATCAAAAAACTCACTAACAAATTGATTAAACACGAGTTAGGAATATTAGTGATTGATGATATGAAGTATATAGATCATACAAGAAGTTTTTGAAAATTCGAGCAAGATGATTTCAAAAACATGGTTGACACAAACTTGAGTTTGGAAAGACAAACTTGAGTTTGGAAAGTTTATTCGAGATACCAAGCTCGAGCTTCCATCTCTAAGCTCGAGTTTATAGTTTTGTCGAGGAAACTATCGTGAAACCATCTTGAAGATCATTTTGAGAAAAACGCAAACTTGAGCTTATTAGTGAGTAAGCTCGAGTTTGGCACTATTCATGTCAAAAATAATTTTAGTTCACAAAATGCAAGCTTGAGCTTAGAGGTGTAAACTTGAGTTTGCTAAGCTCAAAATATGACAATGCTCTGTCGACCCAAGCTTGAGTTTACAACCTTAAACTTGAGTTTACTCTTTGAAGGAAAAAAAAACTTGAAAACTTTTTGTCGATGCAAGCTCGAGTTTGGGATGCCAAGCTCGAGTTTACAACTTTTGTAAACTCACAAACTCTGATAAAATGATAGGCTCAAGTTTAGAGGATTCGCGGAGGTAAGCTCGAGCTTGTAATGGCAAGCTCGAGTTTACATATTTGTAAACTCATTGAGAAAAGTCTCGGAAGAGGCAAGCTTGAGCTTAAAACTAATAAGCTTGAGTTTGCAATTTGAGTAACTTGATAAAATCATCAAACCTTCGTAAGCTCAAGCTTACAGGTGCAAGCTCGAGCTTACTCAGAATATGAGTAAACTTTGAAAAACTTTCAAGCTCAAGTTTATGGACCAAGCTCAAGTTTAGAAAATGAAAAATAGCTTGGTTTGCTTTACGCAAGGCGCAATCTCGAGTTTGCATAGCCAAGCTCAAGTTTGGCACTTCGATAAAATTTCGATTGAAATTGAATAAGTTTCAAAACATTTTAACTTAACCAAAGACAAACCAAAAATGAATTTCATATAATCATAGTATGAGGTAAGGGTTAGATATCACCGTAATTCCTCTTGTCCTCATAGAAGCTTGCTTGGTTGAGATGGATTGATGTAGATAACTCATTTTCCAATGTTCACCATCAACATCAAGCATAGCTTGTTCAGCTTTCTCAAGATTTGGATCATTTCTCTATGTTACATTCTTGAGAAGTTCTCTCTCGATCCTACAAAACCTTATAAATCATTTTCTTTCTTGGTATCCAACCTTACTTGGATCCAATCATCGTTAGCTTGTAGGAACCAAAATTAAATTCACATGCTCTTATCAGTTCAGAACAACAAAGCACAGTGAATTAATCATGAGTTTATGCATAAAGAAATACTTTCTTTTCAAATCATCATAGATGCATAAATAATTAACCTTGTTGAACATTGCAATCTCTTTCAAAATATAGATCGGGATGTGAGAACTCAAAAATATAATTTGCAATGCTCATTCCTAAGACTACAAGATATAAAACCTCAATGAATATTTCAAATCATAGCATAGGAGGTTTTACCTTTGCATACCTTAGCCTTAGGTACGTGAAGGATTGCATTCGCTCACCCAATGTATCATTCGTTGATACTTTGTCATTTTGAATTTAGTCTTGGGATCAAGCAATGCTTTCTCATATGATCGAGAATGCAAGAATCTTTTCCTTGGAGCATGAGAGATCATTCTTTTCTTATACTCCTCAAGATAGTTGAATGGTACTCTATGGTAATTCATTATTGAGGTAGATGATACTCTTCTTGCTTGTATCCATTGCTTCCTTTGATGTTTAAACCTTGTAGTTCCAGCAATGGCTTTTCCACAAGTTCTCCTAACTGATGTGAGTTTCCTTTTAGGTTCATGAGAAACTCTTGGATTCTTCTTCATCTTCTCGGCACCCTTATGTCCATTGATTTTCAAATTGTCGCACATTTAAATCACTATATGGACATTTTGGTACCCATTTATACTTGGGTCCTTGATTTGTTAGTATTGGACCTTGATTGTCCTTTAGGAACCCAAACAAATTTATTTCTTACGGTAGAATTTCTCCTAATATAGCATGTGTAAGAAATATGTCAGATTTACCACAATAATTGCAAATAATAGAATGATGCTTATTGTGAACATTTTTGCAAGTATTGTGCTGGTGATGAGAGTAAGACTTTAAATAATCTTCATTTGAACATTCATTCTTCCCACATGATTTTCCAGCATCGTTTTCGAAAATATGTTTGTTTTTCAAAACAGAATCAGTAATTGGTTGAAAAACAATTTTATGCAATTGTTCAAAATCATGTTTCTTATCAACACAAGAAGAATTGGAATTCTTTACCTTATGTGCTTCTTGAGCTCCGAGATAGTGATTGATCACAATTGTCAATGAGCTCATCTTGGGAATCCTTTTTCTCTTGTTCTTTTGTGTTGACAAGGATCATGAAAGCATTTCTCGATTTCGCCTTCTTCCATTTGTTCATCATCCATAAATGTGCGGTTTGTAATTTCGATGAACTTTCAACACTTTCAACTTCAACACAAATGTTAGAGGCATAAATAGAATCAAGAGTATCCCAAATACTTTTAGCACTAGTGCAAAGTTTGATTTTCTCAAAATCATTTTACGTCAATGCTTTGTAAAGAAATTTCATTGCTCTAATGTTTAATGAAAACATCTTCATTTCTTTTTCTCGTCCAATCCTTTCTTGGTTGGAAATCAAAAGCATTTGTAAAAACATTCCACATATAAAAATCAGTTGCTTTGATAAAACTAGTCATTCTAGCTTTCCAAAACCAAAAATCAATATCTTTGAAAAGTGGTGGAATGGTAAAATCAAATCCTTTAAAACGTAGAGCACCCAAAATTAGCCATTGAAACTCTTGAGACGGTTAAGTCCTTTAAACAAGAGCCTAGCTCGATACCAAATGAAAGACCGGCTATCACCCAAGAGGGGGTGAATTGGGTGTTTGATAAAACTTTTCGAAGTTTGAAATTCTTTTCACAACTTATTGAAAGCGATTTGAATGACAATAATAATTGATAAAGCAGTCAATCATTCAAACATGTATGGACATTCGAGATATATATGTCTTTGGAAATATAAGAGTTAAGGGAAGAGAATATGTAAAGCGTGATTTATCTTTGGTTCGGCCAATCCTTGACCTACGTCCGGTCCCCAAGCTCCGCTTGAGATTTTCAATCCACTATCTTCTTGTAACTTGATTACACGTTCGTACTTGGAGTAATCCTCTCACTAGGATTTCCCCCTTACAACCTGTAATCAATACACTTGCTTGATCACACACTCTGTACTCGAAGTAATCCTCTCCCTAGGATTCACTCCCCTTACAAGTTGTAATCAACACAATGTGTTTCCCACTCAAGATCACCCAATCTTGAGTATCTCACAGATAGAATGATAGGATGTTTACAATAACTCTTCTCTCTCTCGAAGTAGATGGATAAGCACCTTTGAAGCACAATTACAAGTCATCTCACTCTCTATGATAAGCTATGTAAACATTGAAAGCGAGAGAGTAAATGATGTGAAAATCGAGTATTAACATCTCAAAGATGTAAACTTTGTGTCTCTGCGTTTTTGCTCGTCTTACTCGTATTACGTATGGAGTCTTCAAATCTTCAAGTATTTATGCTAGTTGAAGCTTGTGAACGTTACGGATCCGTTGAGACTTGAATCGGTTCGAAAATCTATTTGTTATGACCATAACTATTGAATATAGCTGTTGGGAACATTTTTGATTTGAATATTTGAATTTTGGATCTTCAATAGTGTGGACATTGTATAATGTTGTCCATTTGTTTTAGATGATGGATGCTAGCTTTTGTCTTGGAGAATGGTTGTGCTACTTTCCAGGTTGTAATCCATTTTGCTTTGAAAGAGAGATATAATAAAATATTGCAAGTTTGTCAAAGTAGTTGATTTAATGTTTATCAAACAATCTTTGATCTTGAAAATCTCATGAGCAACTGGTTAAATCTGGTTAGGAATAATGATATGATATATATATAAATCATAAACAACCATTTTACGAAATGATCTAAACCATGAATCAAAAGCTGAACAATATTATGTCAAATGCGTTTTTTAACATCTTGTCGTTCCAAAACTCGAGTTTTGTACCAAAACTTGAGTTTTGGTCCTTTATCGTGAAACATCACATTTGTCCAAAACATCAAAACTCGAGTTTTGAATCAAAACTCGAGTTTTCATTTGAATATGAAAACTTGAGGAATTCGCGCCAAGTCAAAACCGGAGGTTTTGGGCAAAGCTGGCGAGTTTTCAAAAACTCGGAAAACATGAATGCTTTTAAATCGATCAAAACTCGAGTTTTGAATCAAAACTCGAGTTTTCACTTTTCCGTGAAAACTTTGCCAAACTCAAAACCGGAGGTTTTCACCAAAACTGGAGGTTTTGAGATCTGTCTAAAACTTGAATTGTTTTGTCAACTCAAAACTCGAGTTTTGATTCAAAACTCGAGTTTTCACAACTTTGTGAAAAATTGGAAAAATCAAAACTGGAGGTTTTAGGCAAAACTCGGAGGTTTTTAGAATTCAAAAACTTAGGAGACTCTCGTAAGGTCAAAACTCGAGTTTTGAAACAAAACTCGAGTTTTCACTTTCTGATGAAAACTTTGTCAAACTTTCAAAGGTCATATCTCCCTGGTATGAACTCCGTTTTGGTTGGTTCAACTCTTGATGGAAAGCTCTGTGAGTCTACTTTCATATACCACTGATTTCAGCTCAATCCGATATGTATTTTGTGCGATACACTCAAAACATTGAGGCTTGATTTGCTGTGTGGCGTGAATCTCAGTGTCAACTTCCACAATTCATAGCTCCTTGATCTGAACTCCTTTGGGCTTGAATTTTATATGAAAATGACGCATTGGAAGTCTATTTTCATATGCCACTGGTTTCACCTCAATCGGATTCTTGGTTTAGGAGATATCATCGAATTACCAGACCTCGCCCAGCTGAAACGTGAATCGAGTGGAGCTGAAGAGGCGATGACCCTTTGGAAACTCGAGTTTTGATTTGAAAACTCGAGTTTTGCTAGTCCAGAGATGCTAGAGATGCTGAAGACACTTGATAACTCGAGTTTTGATGGTTGACTCGAGTTTTCTCTTCGAAGCTCATATTTGCTTGTTTTAACTACGAATTGATCCATTCCAACTTCCATTTGATTGTGGAGACTTCTAGGACCAATCTTAGAACTTGGATAATGATGTCTTCATTCCATTCAGCAAGTTCTTCATTTTCTCATCTCCCAACTTGATGATTCTTCATCATTTAACTTAGCATCTACATTCAATACAAGAATTAGTCAAAGTAGAAGATCAATGTAGTATGCAACCTTTTTGCTCTTAAGAATATCATCTATATAATACATCATCAAAACTAATCATAACCAACACCTACTCCACCAGGCAGCATTTAATGAGAAAGGACTGGAACTCAGCAATGAAAATGACGTCGCAAGTCAAGAGGAAGGCGCCAGCTGGTAAGTCGTCGGGTCTGAGGATAGATTTAGGGCAAAGGCAAAAAACAGTCTACAGGCCAAAGGAATCAAACCATGCGCTGGTTCCCAGTGGGCCGATTGTGCCAATTGACGAGAATGGGCCGATTGTGCCAATTAACGACAATGGGCCGAAAAATCAATTAAAGGAGGTGGGCTGTGATAGTTCACACAAGTTCGCAATTGGGCCAGAATTATTAATGAAGAAGGCTTTGTTTCCTCAAGTAAACACCACAACTATTAATGAAGAGAGCCCACTAATTATTAATGAAGCAAGCTCGCACCTGGGCCAGAACAAAAATCATGGGAAGTCTAGTAAGGGGAATCGGTCACACAGTGTAATTCATGGAGATATTCACACCAAAACTAACCGGGCGTGATGCCTCAATTATAAATCCCATTCCCTCAACTAAAGCTGATGGGTCTCTTGTGGTCACCACTAAAGCTTCTCAACAAAACAACTCCCAACAACCTCGTGATCGGTGGGACCCTAACGATGACATTGCTCCGGATTTTTTGGAGGCACATGAAACCTATGTGGCTGAAACGCAATTTGAGAAGCAGGAGGATGGTGAGGCTGAAGGCCCCAGGTAAGTATCCCTATCCCCTGCTTTTATATCTGATTTTATATTCTCTTATGATTATTGCATCTTGAAATTGTAGGGGAGCTGGTCGCCGGACCTTCCCTTTAACTATTAAAGATATTGTTAATAAATATGGTATTAACATTCTGTGTCTTATTGAACCTCGTATTAGTGGTGGTAGAGGCGACAAGGTTTGTCGCAAGTCGGGCTTTAGCCATTGGACACGTGTGGAGTCTAGTGGTTTTTACGGGGGTATGTGGATTTTGTGGAACAATGATACTTTTGAAATTACTTATATTACTTCCACCACCCAATTGCTTCATTGCCAAGTCGGGGAAAAGGCTAATAATATTATGAGCCTTCTAGCCCATTGTTTATGGGGAAACTGATACTATTGGCAGAATCACCCTTTGGAATTCTCTTCGGTCTCTTGCTGGAAATTCTAACTCACCTTGACTAGTCTTGGGTGATTTTAATGCTTACCTTTCCCCGAGTGACAAGCTTGGGGGAGCCCAACCCCCCTGGACCTCCATGCATCACTTCATCGAAGCTAAGGTTCAAGGCGAAAAATTTACTTGGGAAAGAAAAGGCCTTAAGGAAAGGCTGGATTGGGTCTTCACGAATTTCAATTGGATTAATTCCTTCCCTGGGTTCACCGTTCGTCATGAGCTTAAGTTCAAATCTGATCATAGAATTGTGCTGCTCAACTCCAATCCTCCGTCCCAAAGACTTCGGCCTCCAAAATCTTTCTCCTATCAGGTCGCTTGGACTTTGGAGAATGATTTTAAGGACATTACCACCGGAGCATGGCGCAATAAAGAGGCGGCTTCAAGGTTTGCAAAGCTTTCAACATGCGGCCATGGAATGGAATGATAATCGTGTTGGTAACTTTAGCGAAGGAAAAAAGAGCTCATTCGCCGCTTAGAGGGTATTGATAGAAGCGAAGGATGAACTGCAAAATGGTTTGTTTAAATTGGAGAGAAAACTTTGGGAGGAATATCAGAAAGTGGCCACTCAAGAAGAAATCTCATGGTTCCAAAAATCTAGAAGTAAATGGCTTCAATGCGGAGACAAAAATACGAAGTTCTTTCATGCCTCTACTATGATTAAAAGGAAAAAACAACATATTGGAGCCATCCAGAATGATGCAGGGCAGTGGATCAAAGAGCATGACGTCGCGAAGCAGATGGCCCACGACTTCTTCTTGGACCTATACACGCGTGATCCTTTTGTGAAAAACCCGAACGATTGGTGTTCTAATTTCCCTATCCTTGATGCTCGGGAGTTGCAAGCGCTTTCAAGAAAAGTTACCAGAATTGAGATAAAAAACGCAACTTTTGCTATGGGTGCTTTTAAAGCCCCGGGTCCCGACGGCCTCCAGGCTCACTTCTTTCAAACTCAATGGAATGTCGTTGGCGACAAAATATGTCACTTTATTGAGAGTTGCTTCAATAATCCCTCCTCTATGACCAACATTAATAAATCCAAAATTGTTCTCATCCCTAAAGTTGATAATCCTTCTACTTTAAAGGACTTTCGCCCAATATCCTTGTGTAACGTGAGTTTCAAAATCATTACGAAGATTTTGGCGAATAGATTCGAGGAATGTTTTGCCCCGGTGATAAGTCGAACAATGTAGCTTTATTGCTGGAAGATCAGGTTGTGACAACATTATCATTACTCAAGAAATCATCCACTCCATGAGAATAAAGAGCAAAAAGAAAGGATTTGTTGCCATAAAGGTTGACATGGAAAAAGCTTTTGACAGACTTGATTGGGGTTTTATAAAAAACACTTTGACTCAGTTAAGGTTGGATAATAATCTCATTGATCTCATTATGGCTGTTTCTCCACTTCATCTATGTCTATTCTCTGGAACGGTGATGAAAGCCCAAGCTTTACCCCTTCCAGGGGTGTTAGACAGGGAGATCCTCTAAGCCCGTGTATATTTGTTCTATGTATGGAACGGCTAGGCCATTTTATCAAAAATGAGTGTCATGCCCGGCGCTGGAAACCGTTCACTTTCAAAAGAGGAAGTCCTAGTTGTTAGTTCTCAATGTGTTTTGATGATTAATAACAATTGTAAACATGAAAGAATGATTTTTATTAGAAATTGGTAAAACATGTTGTTTGCAATTCAAAAACATTTCGTCGGCTCCAAACTCGAGCTTGGGTCTCCAAACTCGAGCTTGCCCCTACGTAAAGCAAACCAAGCTATTTTGCATTTTCTAAACTTGAGCTTGGTCCATAAACTTGAGCTTGAAGGTTTTCAAAAGTTTACTCACATTCCGAGTAAGCTCGAGCTTGCACACCGTAAGCTTGAGCTTACGAAGGTTTGAGGATTTTATCAAGTTACTCAAATTGCAAACTCAAGCTTATTAGTTTTAAGCTCAAGCTTGCCCCTTCCGAGACTTTTCTCACTAAGTTTACAAATATGTAAACTCGAGCTTGCGTTACAAGCTCGAGCTTACCTCTGCGAGAATCCTTTAAACTTGAGCTTATCATTTTTTGTAGAGTTTGTGAGTTTACAAAAGTTGTAAACTCGAGCTTGGCATACCAAGCTCGAGCTTGCACCAGCGAGAAAGTTTTCAAGTTTTTCCTTCAAAGAGTAAACTCAAGTTTAAGGTTGTAAACTCAAGCTTGCGTCGACAAAAATCTTTCAAAGTTTTTAAAACCATTGCCAAACTCGAGCTTGCCCTTGCAAGCTCAAGCTTGGGTCGACAGAGAGAGCAATGTCATATTTTGAGCTTAGCAAACTCAAGTTTACACCTCTAAGCTCAAGCTTGCATTTTGTGAACTAAAATTATTTTTGACATGAATAGTGCCAAACTCGAGCTTACTCACTAATAAGCTCGAGCTTGCGTTTTTCCATTTGGCTCTCAAAATGATTTCAAACATCTTTCCCCGACAAATGCTAAACTCGAGCTTACACACTTACAAGCTCGAGCTTGAGGCTTCCCGAGAGGCAAAACTCAAGTTTTAAATGAAGAGCAAACTCGAGCTTACATAGGTAAACTCGAGCTTGGAACTTCGGGAATAGATGAACGCATCCGGGTGTATTTTGTTCGTTTGATTTATGCTTTAACTTGATTCTCGCGAATTGGTTGTATATGATTTATATGATTCATATCAATATTTCCTAACCTTGATTTAACCGGTTTGCTTATGAGATTACTGGAAGATCTAGGTTTGTTTTAAAGAAGACTTTAAGACAAACAACTTGACAACTTGCAATATTATATTATTCTCCAAAAGCAATGGGTTACAACCTGGATAGCAACACAACCATTCTCCAAGAAAGAAAGCTAGCCTCCAAACAAGTGGACAACATTATACAACCGCCTCCACTAAACATAACGACATGGGAACACATTCATGAGGAGCCAAATTTCAAATATTCAAATCTGCAACAACCATATTCAAACAGATTTGTTTACAACGGCTAGATTCATGGAGACACACTCACAATGGCTATATTTTCGAATCAGATCAAGTCTCAACGGATCTACAACGTTCACAAACTTCAAACCTGTATAAATACATGAGGATTTGAAGTCTGAAAGTAGACAAGACATACACAGAAAACGCATACAAAGATCTCAGTCTTTTACTGCTTATATTTCTCATTTGTATCTTTGATACATTGTGCTTCAGTGCTTATCTTTATTCACTCTTTGAGAGAGTTCATTTCGTAAATCATTCTTTGTAAGAATCTCAAAGTTGTGGGACTTTGAGGTTGGGTTATCGATTACAACTTGTAAGGGGAGTGTATCCTAGAGAGAGGATAACTTTCGAGTACGAGTGTGTATCGATTTGAGTGATAGTAGAAAAACCCAGAGAGTCGGGATTTGGACGTAGGTCAAGAGTTAAGACCGAACCAGTATAAATCTTCTTGTCAAGCTCTTCCTCTTTAACTCCATTTACCTTGGTTAAGCATCCATTGTGTGGGTGATACGAAAAGAATTTTTAAAATCCCCAATTCACCCCCCCTCTTGGTGATTTCCTTCACTTTCACTAGTATCTCGCATCTGTTCTTCGCTGACGATCTCATTCTTTTCACTGAAGCTTCCCCCCAACAGATGATTGAGGTTCGTAATGTGATGCAAAGCTTTTGCGAGGTCTCTGGCCACAGAATTAACTTAGCCAAATCACGAATATTTTGTTCTAGCAATGTCAGTTTTAATAGAGCCCTTGAGTTAAGTCAGATTCTTGGCATCCGCATCACTCCTGACCTTGGCAAGTACTTGGGGGTCCCAATTATTCATACGAGAGTCACGAAAGCAACTTACCACCCCATTGTGCAAAAAGCTCGGAGAAAAATGTCCATGTGGAAAAGTAAATTTCTTACTACATTTGGTCGCTCGTGTTGATTAAATCGTATGTTGTCATCTTTACCCGGCCTACGTATGCAATCGACCCTTCTTCCCATCTCGCACTATCAATGAATTAGATAAAATCTCGAGAAACTTTCTATGGTCTCAAAATGACGACGTGAAGAAGATGCACCTCATTGCTTGGGACAAAATTACTGAAGCCAAAAAACAAGGAGGCCTTGGGTTCAAAGATTTGAGGTGCCAAAATAAAGCCTTTATTATGAAGATCATTTGGAGTCTCCTAACGAAGAGGCAAACTTTATGGGCGAAATGCCTTTGGTCTAAATACAATTGTGGTGACTCCACTATGCCTAAGGTCTCCAAGAAGAGGAGTTCCTCTTCCGTTTGGAAAGCAATTGTCGAAGTTTGGGACAAATTTCTTGCCGGAGTGGGGAAGAAGGTCAATAATGGGTCTGGAACTAAATTTTGGCACGATCTTTGGCTCCCTCTTGATCGGCCTCTTATTTCCTTTGTTCAAAACCCTTCCTTGGTTAATAATGAGGAGACGGTTAGAGACCACATCTTGACAAATGGAAGATGGAATATTAATAGTTGGCGGGGGCATCTTACCTCCTACAATCATTAATTACATCTCTAGAAAGGTTCCCCCTTCTAATGACTCCCAGGCCCATTTGTTTCACTTGGAGACACCGCCAAAGACGGATGCTTTTACATTAGTGCCGCTATCTATATCTCACGTAGGTCCTCGGCGTATGCTGATAATTTTTGGGCCCTAATGTGGAAATGGCAAATTCCTGAAAAAGTTAATTTTTTCATGTGGCAAGTTGGCCATGATAGACTTATGACAAATTCCATCAGAGCCAGAAGAGGCCTCACAAATGAAGGCCATTGTCCCTTCCTTTGCAATAGTGAGGAAAGTGTGACTCATATCATTAGAGACTATGTGAAAGAGCTAAGAACATGTGGAAGCAAATTTTAAAACCTAACTATTTTTCTAAGTTTTTTGCAGGTAATTTGCAGGTTTGGCTTAGGTGGAACACCAACCACAATCCAGGGAAGGGATGATTCCAGAATTTCAATTGGCCAAGAGTCTTTAGCTTGGGCTGCTGGATCCTTTGGACATCCGAGATGTAAATTCCTCTTCCAAGGCAAAAACACGGATTTAAGGGAGATACTCCATACCCTAAACTATCTTCTTATGGAAAATTCAGAGAATCAGACTCTAATTCATCAAATTTTCCAACTTCATAGGAACGAGGAAAGGTCATGGACGCCGCCTCCCGCTAATGCGGTCCGTATCGACGTGGATGGTTCAGTGCGTCATCAACATCAAGCGGCTTGTGGAGGAGTGATCAGGAACTCTCAAGGCCATTGGTTGATGGGATTTCATAAGAATGGGTCTTCTCTCGTCATCGAAGCGGAGATATGTGCCATCATGCTCGGGTTAAAAAGCGGCCTTCGAGATGGGCTTTCAACGTGTCATCATCTACTCCGATTCTCTTGGCCGTTAACATCCTCATGAGAGACCCTTGCATTGACCATCCCCTCGGAGACATGGTTGGGGAGACGAGAGACCTTCTTTTCGAAATGATTGGGACGTGGAGCTTCATTATACTCCAAGAGATAACATTTCGCGCCGACTATATGGCCAAACGGGGGTCACGTTGCTCCAGCGGATGCGGATGTATTTGGTCCATACAATTCCCACGGGGTGTTTGGATATGGTTTTAAGGGACCAATTGGTTTGCCATTGTTAGTTCTCTGTCATGTTGGATGTATTTTGGACTGAATCTTCATGATCCAGTCCTTTTCTTTCTTTTCAAGCTCTAGCTTGCCTGTCTTTGCCAAAAAAAAAAAAGATCATTATGGTGAGTCAATAGCTGTATAGTCTAGTGACACAAAAATTTTTTATTGTAAGTGCGATATTGTAGGTTCAATTCTAATTATAACCTTGTAATGACATTCTAATTTTTTTAAAAAAAATTATTATGATGGTGTGGATCCCTAATCTATGGCACTATAACCCTATCTTAGGTTGGTGGATCCTTTAATCCCATGCCACTAACAGCTTTGTGAGGGGAATTTGGGAGGGTTTTATTATTTACCATTTTTTGCATTAAAAAATAGAAGAAAACCATGGATGAAGGTGGTATCCTATTGTCAAGGGGGAGAGCGATCTGCAGGGGTTCTGAAAGCGGTGGTGACGTTGACGGAGGTGGAGAGCGTGTGCTCTTCACAGCGTGATTCACGTGACGACGGCCTGTGGCCTCTTTTGGATTGTGTGTGAACCCAACCTCTTTCCTAAAATTTTTCTTAAAAAAAAAAAAAGGTGGCATCCTATTTTTGGGTTACTTTATGTTTTTTTTTTTCTTTCTATCTGTTTTTGAAACTTTAGAGGAGCGTCTGTGAGCTAAAACCCCAAGGTAGGGCCCACGGGCAGCCCATGTTTGCCGCCCAGAGACTTTTTTGTCTTTATCGTTTCACTGCTTTTCTAAAGGGACCGTCTCATGTATAAAAAAATAAATAAATAAAGGGACCGTCTCTCTCTCTCCCACCTCCCAATCCTCATCCGCTTCCCACACATACACATGTTTGTTTCTTAATCTATACAAAAACAAATACAAATGTCTCACTCACTTGTGAATGTCCAAACGGTTATGATTTCTCATGTGAAATTACAACATTAGCCTTGTCTTCTTCATTACATGGCTCTCTCCCTTTGAGAGATTTGTTACTTTGTGTTGTGGTCCTCTCTTGAGATGTAATTTCCAGAAAACGAAGAGAAATAACCATCAGTCATGATCATGTGTTTAATTAATTTTTATTTTTAATTAAGATCACATTCGTCCATCTATCTCATTTTATTTATTTTTTTTATGTACAAAAAAATGTTTTATTTGGTTTTTAGTTTTTAGTTTTTTTTTTTTTTTTTTTTCGACTATTTTTTAAGAGGACTATTACTTTGGTTTGAAGAAGTCTGATTTCAGATATAAGTTGAAACAAAGGAAAATCATTTTCGGGGACCTTTTTTTTTTTTTAAAAAAAAAAAAAAAAATCTTAAAAAAGCTACCGTAAACCGAAATCCTCAGGATTTTCGAGAATCTTACGTGAGTTGTTAACGGGATTTGATATAGTTGTTAATTAACAACTAAATCATTTCATTAACAACAATTTTCTAACAACTAAATCAAGCCCCCATTAACAACTATATATAGACGTTAACAACTATATTAACCCCGTTAACAACTCACGTAGATTCTGAAAATCTGGGATTTCAAAATTATGAGAGCCTTTTTTGGAGTTTTTTTTCTCCAAAAAGGGCCCTGAAAATGATTTTCCCTTAAAATAATTGACAGTGTTTGAATTCAAAATTTAGCTAAAAAAATATTTAACTTTTTTCAGTTGACTCAACAATTAATATTTAATCAATTTAGTTTTATTTAATCATATTTGTTTCACCATATTTCCTTCCATTTATTTAATTTTTTAGTCTTCTTTATATATTTATTTTGTAAAAATTGCTTTATTAATTTCGTCTTCTATTATGGTGGAAAAATTAATCTGAAAAATATGTTGGGCAAAAATTTTTTTGTAAAAGCATTGCATTGTTATCAAACAATCTATTACAAAAAAAAGTTTAAAAATTGGTTAGATCAAATCAAATCCACAGTCAAATAAATTAAATTGGTTTTAATACCTGAAATTTTAGAAAAGCATTGTATTCTTAAAGCATCTTTTTAATCAGATGATCAAATCAATTAAATTTTGGTTTTAAAGCCTGAAAATCGATGTTATTTTGTTCAGTTTTAATTAATTGTTTTGATTCAATTTAAAATGCTGACGCAATCAAATTAGTTCATAAACTTTAAATATCCATAATAACTGATAATGAAATATCATAACAAAAAATTAATTGACAATAAAAACATTTGAATATTTAGCTAGAGCTTATTCAATTCAATTTATGAACATTCAAGTCTCTATCTCCCTGCCCTCTGAACCAACCTATGTACAAACCTTCAACTTCTATCTCCCCAACTAGAATTGCCAAACAACCTCATAGTTATCACTCACATGTTATAAATATATTAGTTAGATAATTAATTTACATTATGATCTTGAAGGACATAATAACTAATTTTCAAAAATTAAGAAAATTAGCTAAATTAGTTATTTGTAAAAAAAATATGTTGATTTTCCTAAATTAAAGTACCTTTTTAATAATTTGCATAGGGAATTACTCCTTGATAAAAAAAATGCACTTTAATATGTGCAATCAATTGGAAGAGTTCAGGGGAAAAAATAAAAATTTTGGGAGACAATGAATTCATGTCTTATATTTTGGAGAAAAGAAAATTTGTCTATTAGCTTTTATATTTAGGATCTGAAGTAGTTTTTTAAAAAGAAATATAGGTTGATTTTCTAAAATAATATTTAATAATTTACATGGGAAACTACCATAATAGAAACTTTTTTATTAAGGGCAATTGATAGGCCTAATTTAGGGAAAAATTATAAATTTGAAAAGTAAAATGAAATGATGTCGTATATTTAAAACTAAAGTAAATCCTCTCTTGCTTCTACAATGTAGAATAGTATTTTTATTTTTATTGTGTGGATAGTAATTATTTTAGAAATTGATTGAAAATAAAATAATATTGGATTATGCATTGTAATTACCGCAACCGAAGCTAATTGCTAGTGCTATATGCTTGTTAAAAACAAGCACAATGCCTTGTTTGCGCTGCCTTATGTGTCTTGCTCATCAAAATCAATAGGGAGGGTAGTTTGGTCATTTTGTGAGGGGATGAGTTGGGGAATCAAATCATCTAAAATTTTATGCTTTGAATATAAGAAACAAGAACAAGCCTCGCACTAAGCCAATGAATGATTCCCAAGTTGTATAAACTAATAATTCTATTCTGATTATCACAAAAAAAATAATTTATTCTGACAAAAAAATGCTGAAAAAATGTTTGAATTAATATTTTTGATTTATAATAAGTTCAAAAAAATTAATTTTAATATTTTAAGTAAATTTTTGAATAAATTTAAAAAATTTATCACAAATTTATGATTTTTTAAGTAGAATAATAATTTTTTTTTAAAGTTAAAAATAAATTTAAATTAAAAAAATAGTTATATTTTAATGATACTTTATTTTATATGTATGTATGTCATGTGAGTCCTTAATAATTTTTTTTCCAGTAAAAGGGTCCAATATATATGACACGCACGCGCCAGTCCTTAATAATTTATATATATATCATGTGAGTCCTTTTAATAATTTTTTTCCAGTAAAAGGGTCCAAAAACCACCTGCAAGTGCTAGTCAACATTATCATCAAATGCTTAACTCAGCCTTATTCAAAAAACAAATTCATCATCTGCCAAACCACGGTTGAAAATAGACAAAAAGAAAGAAACCCACTTCAAACCAAACCAAACCAAACCAAGAGAGAGAGATAGAGAGGAATCTCTCTTGTTGTTTGCCACTCAAGCTTTCCTCCTTCTTGTTCCTCCTTTTTTCTTTTCAATGCAATCTTCTTCCATATGAGGAAATCCAAAATCACCACAAGGTTTCGTTTCTTCCTGTGATTGAACACCACAAATCAGAGGAAGGAACACAGTTTTGTTGACTCTTATATCTTCCTTTGAATATGGTTCAAAGGAAGGTACCCAGCAAGCTTGGTATCCAAGCTGATCATCATCATGTTAAATCTGATAAGCGCTTGGCAAACTTGAGCCAAGAAGGTAAAATCAGAGGAGGAGCTGATATCATGAAGAAGAAGAAAATGAAGAAGTCCAAGTCTATTAAGCTTTCTGATATGGAGATTCTCAAATCATCATCAAAGAAGCCTCCTTCTTTTGTTCAAGTTCATCATCCTGCTACTGTATCATCGTCTTCCCCACAAAAACTGACACCTTTGATCAGAACAAGTGATGGGTCGCCCAATTACATGAAGCCCACAAGCAGTTCAGATGCAAAGAAGGAACTTTTTCCTGTGAGTCTTCGAAACTCTAAATCTAATAACTCAAAGTCTAATAGCTCTGTTTCTGGTAAGAAACCTGCAAAACCTTTTACAAAGTCATCACCTAGTTTGAAGCTTGTGAGAAACTTAACTAAGGCTCCAAGTTTTAAGAAATCCTCTAGAGTTTCCCTTTGTGCTGATATGAATGCTCCGAGAGCTACCTGTTCTTCAACTTTAAAGGACTCAAAGTTTCCCCCGTACCTCATGCTTAATCCTGGGGCTACTGAATCTGAAGGAACTTCAGTTATGAAGGTTTGCCCTTATACCTATTGTTCTCTGAATGGTCATCGTCATGCTCCTTTGCCTCCATTGAAGAGCTTCTTGTCTGCAAGGAGACGTATTTTGAAGATCCAGAAGAGTATGAAGATGGAAGCCTTGAGTCCTCGGAAGTTGAAGGTACCCTGTGAGCCAAAGAAGGAATCTGATACTGACGTGGATTTCTTCATTGAAATCTATGCTTCTAAGCAAAATGGGGATGAAGAAAACATCAATCCTACAATGGAGGAGGAGAAGAACTTTGTGGACACAAGGAGATTTTGATGATATGAAGCAAGTTGTTGCAAGCCTGTCTGATGGATCTCCAAAGTCTGAGATAGATTCTGAGGAGGATTATGGAAAGTACTTTGATGATACTAAAATTGAACAAGAAGCCAAATTTGCAGATGAAAAGGATTTACCTATCTGGTCTGGTGAAGAAATAAGCATTGGAAGCTATTGCAGTGAGGTAAGCTATGAGGGGGAGTTATTGGATGGTTCTGATTCTGAAGCCACTGATATGGAGTGGGAGCATGAAGAGGATGATGATGATGCTGATTCTTCAATTCTTACAGAGGAGAATGACTCAAAAGTTGAATCATTATCTGAGAGTTCACATGATGTTTCTGTGATGTGGTTAGATGACATTATTAACATTTATAATGAAGACATTGTTGCTGAAGTTTCCCAGGAATCTAAAGCCAAAGAAAGTGTCTGTTTTGAATCAAACATGAAAGGGACAGATGAAAGCTTGGAGACTCATCAAGAAGGCAAAGGTGGAGAAAATGAAATAGTCATGGATGCCGCAGTGCACTCTTCAAATTTCACAGAGGAGACATTTGAAGAACTAAAAGAAACCGGCAAGAAGAATCACGAAAACAAAGATGTTTTGGAGGCAGAGAATTTGGTGAACAAGGAATTACTGGATCTGGAAGAGAACCATGAGGCAGATTGCATTGATACAGTACATAACGATACCTTTGATGAACAGGAAAATATGTCTCTCCAACAAGATGATTCAAGTAAGTCACAGGCTGACCAAATTACAGAACCACTTGTGGCTGAGACTAATAATAAAATGGAAGAGGAAGATAATGCAGATTTCAAGGAAGAAATAGTTGGAAATTATGTTTCTGATGCCTCTCATGATTGTTATGAAGCTTCAGAGGTTAATAATAGCCAAGACCAGAAGGTGAGTGAACCTTGTGAGGCTGATAAGGTCAGTGAAGAAAAGAATAACTCAAGCCAATATATTATTGAAGAAGACAAGTTGGAGAGCTCAAGAAATAATAGGAAAGGGGTTGATGGAAGGCGAAAGAGGGCGATTCAAGACGAGGATGAAATGAGGAATTTCAACCCTCGGGAGCCGAATTTCCTGCCTTTGGTTCCAGATCCAGAAGCAGAAAAGGTTGATCTGAAGCATCAGATGATGGATGAGAGGAAAAATGCAGAGGAATGGATGGTTGATTATGCTCTAAGACAAACTGTCACAAAGCTTGCTCCTGCTAGGAAGAGGAAAGTGGCGCTGCTAGTGGAAGCTTTTGAATCAGTAACCCCAATATCCAAATGTGAAACTCACATGAGGAACAAATCATCCTTTTCACATCCAAGACCTATTCAAGCTTGCAGCTGAGGTAAAGAATGAAGCTTTCCTCATTTTTTCTTATACTTCTCCTTTATAATGAAGACCTATTTTGCATCACTTCAGTATCTGAAAGCATAATCTGTTATAATTTCACTTGTCCCATGAATCAAAATACTCTCTCCAGTCCTAAATATATGAGCTCTATTGGGGTTTTACTTTGGTTCTAGATTTATGACCGCGATTCATCTTACTCCCTCGGTTCTTAATTTAAGACATATTTGCTTAATTTGATTATATTGAGATCTCTAAAACATCCTATTCATCTTTCTTAATTTTTTTTATTCCCTTTTCTCCTTGATTATTGTTGAGGAAGCATCAATAGGATAAATTAGGAAAATCTTGACAAATATGAAAATTATATCTTATATTTATGATCAATATCAACTCCTCAAATATGCCTTATATTAAGGACTGAATGTATAACTTGTATATTTATAATTTTTCCCTAAAGTATTCTTATTGATTGCACGTATTAAGGGGTTTTCATCAAAGGATAGTTTCAATCCTCGTGATTAAAGAGGATATTTTATGAAACCAACACACATATGTTAGGGATAATTAACGTAATGTCTGCAAATTAGTTATTTAGATGGAGGTAGTAATATTTTATGGAATTTTAAGCTGGTAATGGCATATTATAGCATAGACCTGTGCAGGTAATGGATGGTTGGAGGTGAGGAACTTGCACTATCATCTTTATTATATGCAGAGGAAGCAGAGAAGTAAGGTCCCCAAGGAGAAAGCCATTTTTGCAATGACATTAGAACAACTAACTTGTTGTGCAACTCTTCTCTTTGTAACATTGAGAGAAAGAAAGAAGCTTCAAGCAATAAGGGAATTAGGGTTGTTCAATGGAAACTGAAAACCCCTGAAAGGAATTTTGTGGTTCTTACTTCTTGCTGCTAAGCTCTGTGGAATTGTTTCACATAATTGTTCAGTGTACTCAGTGGTGTTTACTATCTGTAGTTGTGTTTGATGCACTAATATTATGTTTGTTTATATATTTTTTTTTTATGTCTATGGAGTGTATAATTTATTGTACTTGCTTGTATTATGCAGAAGCAGAACTGATTATTATGTATGATATGTTATTCCATTTATTCATTTGCGTTGACATTTGACAGTGCAACCTGAGAAGTAAATTGGTCTGGTTGTTGTAAAATTTAGAAAAAACTAGTAAATGGTTATGTTGAACAATTAGTTTCTACATAGAATGGTTAATATCAATATCAATAAAAAATATAAAAAGCTTAGAAAGGTGCACTATGAACACACATTCTGAATACTGTGTCATATTTAGAGGTCCACGCAAACACGAGATCTAATCTAACTATTCCAATTTTTAAAGTTCAAACGTCCGTTGTATTTTTCTGACTCATGCTATATTATTAGGAATAGTATCAAATATAAGCCTGACAGAAGAAAAAGAAAAACGGACAACTAAAGATATATAATTCATATTTATGAGACTCGTGGGCTTTAAAAATTTATTAATATACGTATGTTATAACTATTTAACTTTCATCTTACAAAATAAAATAAAATAAGAAAAAGATAACAACATTATAAGCAACTGCCCTGCGCATTGTTCAACAATTCATGTTTGAGTGCTGTAAGTAGAACAAAAGCAACTTTTTTGAATTCCATAATATACTTTTATGATGCAGTTGTGAACAATCTTTTGTGGAATATGCTTCTCTGATCCAGTTTTGAACAGAGCTGACATGGTTATTTGAATTATATGCCTTTATTTTTTCGCATTCTCCATTGCTTTGCTATGTTTTTGAACAGGGTCTCCCTCTTCATTGGACTTCTAAACCTGATCAGATTATGGCTTAGTCTATGATTAATGCTCATGTGATTATTTTATGTTCTTTTCCTTTTCTTCATTACTTTCCTAGAATATGAATCTTACCTCATTGAACAAAATGTCCCTCTAATCACTAATTGATCTTTATATGTTAGACCTTATAACTAAGTGATTATGTTAATGGCTTTTTTCTTAGGTCTTAAAGTTGACTTTTTTATATTCAATATTTAGTGCAATCTCAGATTGTGTTAAAGGTACACTGTAATTTTCATCATCATTATCAGAATATGACATGGAAATTCAAGACTAGATTATTGTATATATGTTCATCCTGGTTGTCTATCTTCCATGTAGGACTGGATGAACATGGAAAATGCAGATATAAAATTGAAATTGTAATATTTATTCTGAAGCTAATTTTGAATTGAGATTATTTCTTGCTTTCTCCTGCCTGAAGTACTAATTTATCATAAAAAAATGCATGATTATAACTGCAAAACAGTTGGTTTTTTTTTACTATTTCCAGTTATACTAATTTCATATTACTTTCCTCACTCACCAGTATGTGAGTACTACACATTAACTTCATAGATGTATTACTCCTTCTAGTCCTTAACATTTGATCTAATCTGGGAGTTGATATTAATGCTAAATGTAAGACATAATTCACATTTTTTTTAAAATCTATTTTTTCTCAAATTAACCCTATTGATATTCTTTCAATAATAATTAAGTAGGATGAGTGAGGAAATTACATAACATGAATAGGGTCTTCTAGGAAAAACAAACATATATCATATTAACTAACTTAGCTAACATATTTAATTTACTCAAATTAGTTAATTAGGCTTTACATTAAAAACTGGAAGGAGTATTATCAGTACAAAATAATTGCTATCTTCTTGATTTGGCGTTTTTCTTTGTTATTAGCAGTAGCTTTTAGATATTTTTTGAAGGAAGTGAAACATTTTTTGTATGGTTGTTGCAATTTTGTTTGAGACATTAACAAACACTAAATGTGATACTTCTCTTAATAAAAATTTAAATATTAATTCGCCACTGTTGCAAGGGACGCTAAACTAAACCCTGTTGATGAAGGGGGGCATTTAATATTCATAAACATGATTACCCATCATGTGAGTAAGATTTAAGCCTTGCTTTTAAGCACCTCAAAATTTTTTTTTGCTCGCAAATTAAGCACCTCAAATTGACTTGCAAGCGTAGAAGTTATCACTGACAGATGACAGTGCACATGCCTTTAATGTTTCAACGAAGCCGTAAGCATGATGAGGAAAGATTGATTATTTGCAATCATTATCATTATCATTATATTAATAAGTACTGTTCCGGCTAGCCATCTCCAAATTCGGCGTATCTTCAGCTACACACACATTACTATTCACAGGCTCACCTCCAATTTCGTTGGGCTTCGTGCAACCCGTTTCATTCAAATTTTAAGTTTCTGCTTAGCCGTTTTGACTTACCCTCTGAAAGTTGTCTTTGCCTTCTTTAAATTATATCTCCTCTTTCAAATATCCTTCCAAAATCGCCTTCTTTATTCCCTCACTCTAACTTTCTAACAATTTATTTAGTTATAATAGTCCAATATTCTTGGAAGCAATAGGAGTTTGTGGTCGCCCTTGCTGCACTCAATCCTTAGAGGTTCTTGGGTTGAACACGTTGAGACTCAGCTCCAGTCAAGAAGCATAAGGTGTAAGATGGTTTTCGTCCTCATTCGCTTTGTCATCTCCACATTCCTATCCATATCAGGTATGTCCACTGAATTTTTAGTTCCCTTCTTTTCTCCCAATGTGCTCTATACCCAGCAGAATATTCTACTCACCAGCTAAATTTCGTTTGCCAACTTATGTCCATTGAATCACAGGTTGTCCGACTGTCATTTCCTACAGTGATGCCACAACCGCGGATATGATTTTCCCCCCTCTTCTTTGCAGGGGATTCACCTTGCTCACCAACTTTGCTATTGCAGCAAATGGAGTATTGCAGACCTTCTTTGTTACACAATTCCAAAAACGTTTTCTTTTCCTTTCCCATTTGTATTGCTTTTAGTTACACCTGTGGATGTACCAATCATCTCCATATCTACTTTTCTTTATGTAAGTTTAACCATCCCAATTGTAATGACTTGGAACTTTATTCATCAACCACTCAAATGATGACTTTTATTTTCATGTGTATTTTTTTTTTTTTTTTTTTTTTTTTTTTTTTTTTTCACTCTTGGCACGTACCTGTCATTCAATTAAAGAATTACAATTTCTGTAGTTTTTTTTTTTTTGGTTTGGAAAATATTCTTTTTTGCCAACTTCCCCTGTAACGCTTTTTAAGTCTTTATTTTTTTTTTTCTCGTTCAAAATGCTTTTTAGTCAAGAGGTTAACTTTAGGGTCGTTGAAATAGTTCATCTTTTGCCGTTACTGTCAATGAAAAAAATGAATACAATGGTTGATGGCTCTGTGCGCCCCCAACATCAGGCAGGAGGAGTGATAAGAAACTCTCAAGTTCATTGGTTGATGGGATTCCACAAGTCCCTTGGCCTTCGCACCGTGATTGAAGCAGAGATTATATGCTATCATGTTAGGATTGCAGATGGGCCGCCAGATGGGTTTTCAGGAAATCGTTCTCTACTCGGACTCTCTGGATGCTATCAACATCCTTATGAGGGACGCTCACATGGATCACCCCCTCAGAGACATTATTGGGGAGACTAGAGACCTCCTTTTCAAGGATTGGAACGTCGAGCTCCACTACACTCCAAGAGGCAACATCTCATGCACTGATTATATGGCCAAGCAAGGTCATCACGCTCCCGTCGATGCTGACGTGATTCTAGTTCAATCGGTTCCCAAGGGTTGTCTAGATTTGTTTTTGAGAGACCAGCTAGTCTGCCTTTGTTAGTTTTCTTTCTTGTTTGATGTATTAAGGGCTAGATTTTTATGGTCTAGTCCCTTTCTCATATTTTCAAGCTTTTTTTTTTGCCCAAAATATTTTCAAGCTTTAGTTTGCCTCTATTTCTCAAAAATAATAACAAAAATGAATACAATGAATTACAAAAATGAACTAAAAATATATCATTCTTTATGGGGACAACCACACTTTTAAAAAAAGGTAAGGGTGATGCAGTTCCACATTATCAAATTTTCTCATGATATCTACCGCAATTATGAAGTGCATAACCCATTGATAAATCCCGATTTTAATATGTTTTATCCTGTTTTATTTATTTATTTTGGGGGTTATTTTAGACTAATTTAGAATTATTATATAATATTTGGATTGTTAGCCAATTTTAGGAAATAATATAAATCTGGATTAATTATGAGGCTATTGGGCTTAAGTTATTCATATTCTGATTGTTATCTTGTGATTGAATAATATTTCTAAATATATTATAGATCACGATTTTATCATATTAGAAAATTCTATGGTGCGAATTTTTCAGGAAAGCTAAATGGAAATCTAATGATGGAATTTTATTGGGCTTCTTAAATTTTAATGGGCTGACTTGATATGTTCTGGCTTTTCACATTCGTAGCAGATAATAGGCTTTTTGGGTTCATTGCTGGAGCTACCTTTGTGAAACTTCCAGAATCCTTGATCTTTTTTGTAGAATTTCTTGAATCTTCGGCATATCATGCCAAGCTCTTCATCTTCATCATAATCATCCTTTTATTCTTTGATAGAATTAAGGGCAATTCCCTTATGTTTTCTGCTGATCTCATCAAGGCCTTTCTTGAACCCGATCTTTCCTTCATATTCAAATAGACTTCTGAATAAGGTAGCCACAGATTGCATTGATTCTCCACAAGCCTCTTTGATTGTCGTGACTTTTGCTTCCCAATCCTTTGTTAACATATTTAGAATCTTCCTGACTTGAGAGTTTTGTTCATAAGTCTTACCCAATGCTGATAACTGATTGATCAGGTGAGTAAAACAAAGTTGAAATTCTCCAATCGATTATCCAGACTTTATATGAAGGAGATCGTATTCCATCGTTAAAGTATTGATTCGATTCTCCTTTATACCAGAGGTTACTTCATATGCAATCTCTAAGGATTTCCACATTTCCTTTTGCACTTGACAGATTACATATGCGATTGTATTCTTTTTGACTAAGCGCACTTTGAAGCATCAAGATAGTCTTACTAGTTAGAGTTATTTGTCTTCTATCGTTTTCGTCAAACTCGAACTAAATCTTTGGAACATGGATTTCACCTTCAATATTTGTTGGAACATAATCTCTGTTCTTGAACACTTGCCAGAGACCATATTCAATAGCTAACACAAACACTCTGAATTTTGCTTTCCAGAATGAATAGTATTCACCACTAACCCGGTAGACGGTTGATAGAAGCTCCATCAGACAATATTCCTTCCATTAGGATCTTTTACTTAGATGTTAATCCTTACAGAGAATACTTAGCTCTGATACAAAATGAATGATGAAATATCACCAAGAGGGGGGTGAATTTGGTGATTTAAAAACTTTTTCGATTGACCGCTAAAACTCACACTAAAAATAGAGCAAGAGAAGAAGGATAAATGACACCAGAGATTTATATTGATTCGGTCTAAATCCTTAACCTACGTACAATCTCTAGACGATCTGGGTATTTCACTAACTCACACAATTGATTACACACTCTGTAACTCTTGAGTAATCCTCTTTTTAGGATTCACTCCCCCTTACAAGTTATAATCAATACACCCACTCTCAAGGTTCCTCTACCTTGAGTTTCTTTACAGAAAAGATGTTTAGAAATTAACTCTCTTACAGGGTAGATTAATAATCACTGAAGATCAGATATCTGAAGATATTACACAATAATGAATGAAATAGTAAATGCAATAAGTTCGTTTGAGCGTAAGTGTTTCTGGTGGTTGAATCGTATTGAACTCTTTTGCTTATATTTGGGTGCGGATCCCGGACTTACCAATGGAGCTCTCAACGGTGGAAACACTCGGTATCATAGGTAATATGATTGGTAAAATAATCAAAATTGACCGCTCAACATCAATATATGATAAAGGGGAGTTTGCGCGCATTTGTGTGGAAATGGACCTCCGAAGCTTTTGTTGCCGCTTTTACAGCTTTCGGCCAGGATAGACAACTAGTTTATGAAGGGTTACACCTAGTATGTTTTGAGTGTGGCAAGTATGAGGCATGTAAAGGAGGATTGTTTTGAAAGGTTGGAAGCTGTTGATGGGCACACGACACCGGTGCCAGAGGGTGCTGTAAATGGGATTGGTAAGCAAAGCACTAGCGTAACTTCCTCGGAAGGAATGGAGGTTGACGGTAGTGGAAGTGGTGGCCAAGGATCGGAGGGCCGGAAGGAGAAGGAGAAGATGATTGGTGCTAGTGGAGAAGGGAGGAAATGTATGGTGATCAAAGTGGTGGCGGTGTAAGCAAAACAGAGCATCGGTGTGGGGGAGTCTAGTTTGGTCGGCGGTAAGGCTAATGCAGGTACGACAAACGTTACCGATGGTGGACGTGTAGCTAACGGTCATGGGAGTCATCTGGGGCCGCAAATGTTGCTGAGGCGTGATTTACGTAGAAGAAATCATGGTGTAACGGAGGTGGAGGGCGTTAAAGGTGGACTGGCGGGATCTCCCGAGTAGCAACAGTTCAGGCTGGGATTTATGGAATGGCGAAAATTGAGGAACAGTTATTGGTGAAGAAAGAGAAGGGAGTGAGCACCGATGGAGGGAAGGTGAAGTTGAATCAAAAGGAAGCATTAAATAGGGAATGGGTGGTGGCAGAATCAAAAAGGAAGAAATCTGAAAAAGTAAAGACGTTTGGGAATGACTATAAGATTCATGGGAAAATAAAGGCTACTCACGCAGGCAAGGTAGAGCATGAGGCCCACGTGGGAGGCCAATTCAATTCATTTTCTCCCCTTCGAGACCGTGCGCAAATATTGGAGAAGGATTTGATTATTAATATGCGGGTTAAGGTCCATTTTTGCCCTGTAAGTATATGCCGAGGACCAATTTTGCCCTGGAAGTTTTTCTTGGAGCAATGTTGCCCCGAAAGTTTTTTTAGGAGCAATGTTGCCCCTCCGTCAACGGTCAACTAACGGTCAACGGTTAGTTGACCGTTAATGGAGGGGCAAAATTGCTCCAAAAAAAAACTTCCGAGGCAAAATTGCTATTTAACCCAAAAAAATGTTAAAAATGTTATTTATGATATCATATATTTTTAATTCTTTTTTATATAATATCTAGGGGTGGAAACAGCCAGTCGCCCCGGACTTCACCCTAACGGGCCGGGCACGTTCGACAACAAAGTGGCTCGAGTTTGGCTTGTGGCCTGTTAGAAGCCATTTTTTCAGCCTGAGCTTGGCTTGTGCCCTGTTAAGGCGGCCTATATTTTTTAAAATTTTATAATTAGGCTAATAGGCCACGTGTCTCACCGCAAAACATGTCTACTTCAAACGGGCCAAAAATAGGCCACTTTGTTGTCGAACGTGCCCGGCCTATTAAGGTGAAGCACCGGGCCGACCGGCTTGTTTCCACCCCTAGATATTATATAAATAAGAATTAAAGATATATGATATCATAAATAACATTTTTAACATTTTTTTTCCAGGAGCAATTTTGCCCTGAAAGTTTTTTTTGGGAGAAATTTTGCCCGGAAGTTTTTTTTGGGAGCAATGTTGCCCCTCCGTTAACAACCCTAACGGTCAACTAACCGTCGACCGTTAGTTGATCATTGACGGAGGGGCAACATTGCTCCTAAAAAAAACTTCCGGGGCAACATTGCTCCAAGAAAAACTTCCTAGGCAAAATTGGTCCTTGGCGTATACTTCCGGGGCAAAAATGGACCTTAACCCTTAATATGCCTTTGCACGTGGACCCAGTTGGCAATTCCCTTGATGAGATGCAGCTAAGTGTGGATCAATTTTTAATTGAAAAAGGCACGCATATCAAGGAGGAGGCTTTGAATGAGAATAACCCTTTGCACGTGGTCAATGATGGCAATTCGGTGGATGGTATGAAGCTATTGGTGGACCCAGTTTTAAATGCTAATATTAAAGATACGAACGACAATCAGGGAGGAGGGGATCTGACGCCGTTTGAGTTGGGGAATTTTCATGATAGGTACACGGTAGAAACAGAGTCTAAGAGTGGTAGTGGTTTGGCCCCCAAACAAAATTTGATTGGTTTTAAATGAATTACATGATCGATTTGGAATTCACGGGGTATAGGTTCGAAGTCATTTCCTAATCTTGTATGGGAAATTAAAAAACAATATAAGTTGGATTTTTTAAAAATTCTTGAAACTCAGGCTAGTGAAGCACAAACTGTAAGGAGACTGAGTCATCTGGGTTTTAATGCATTTCAATATATAGCTGCAGAGGGATATAGTGGGGGTATATGGTGTCTTTGGGATGAAGGGGCTATTCAAGTAAATATTGTGGAGTACCAGAAGCAATTTATGCATTTAAAAATTGAAACAGTGAACAAGGAATCATGGTTTTTTACAGTGGTATATGCAAGTCCCAACCGTGTTTATCGTCGATCATTATGGAGTGAGTTGTTTCGTATCCAGGAAACTATTTAGGGACCGTGGTGTATTGGGGGCGACTTTAATGCTACCATTCTAGTGCATGAGCGGTAGCCATGTGCATCCTTGAAGCTTTTAGCAGATAGTGAGTTTTCTCGATGGGCTGAGGACATGAACATAGTAGACTTGGGATTTGAGGGTCCGATGTTCACTTGGAAGAGGGGAACTACGGAGGCTCGTCTTGATCGTATATTTGCTAATGAAGAATGGGGGGAACGGTTTATCAATGCTAAGGTTTTGCACTTGCCCCAGTTTAAATCGGATCACTGACCTTTGCTTTTGAGGCTCCATGTGTCCCCGTCTCAAGAGCCGTGCCAGATACCTTTTCGATTTATTGCCTCTTGGGTGTTGCATGATACTTTTGATGATTTAGTCAAAGAAGAGTGGTGTTCGGAGAAAGGTTGGGGGGAGAATATTGAAAACTTCACCCATGCTTACCGACGATGGAATAGGGACGTCTTCGGTCATATTCAATAGCGTAAAAGTAAGCTTATTCACATATTAGATGGTGTGTCTAGAGCATTGGCAAGAGGTGGGTATTGTAGGTTCTTGGAAGAGCTATAGAAAGAACTATGGAAAGAGTTTAATGATACTTTAACGCAAGAAGCTCTGCTTTGGGCTCAAAAAGCACGTGCGAATTGGGCTGTTGATGGGGACCGAAATTCAAAGTGGTTTCATAATTAGGAAAATAGGAGAAGGAAGGCCAACAAAATTGATGCTATCTGCATTAACGAGGGGGAATGGTGTTTCGAGGCTGACAAGATCAAAACCCATGCCACAAAGTATTTTGCTGAGCTGTTTGCCGAGGAAAACTGGGAGCGGCCGTCATTGGTTTGTGGTGCATCATATCCAAAATTGTTCGAGGAGCATGTTAATATATGTAGAAGGAATGTAGACGAAGCTGAGATCAGAGGTGCGTTGTTCAGTATGGGGGCTCTAAAGTCTCCAGGCCCCGATGGGTATAATGCTCTATTCTATCAGCACCAATGGAACACTATCAAGGAGTCCGTTGTTCGTTTTGTGAAGCAGGTATTTCAAAACCCAGAGTTGATTGGTGATGTGAATGAAACGCTTATAGTGTTAATTCTGAAAAAGGATCATCTAGAGTCATTTCGTGACCTCAGGCCAATTAGTTTGTGTAATGTCATTTACAAGCTAATTACCAAGATTGTGGCGAATCGAATGAAGGGCTTTATGGACCATGTGATTGCTCCTAATCAGTGCAGCTTTATGCCAGGGCGCCATAGTTCAGATAACATAATTGTGGCCTAAGAGGTGATTCATTCTATGCGCACAATGGGAGGGAAGAAGGGATATATGGCCATTAAAATTGACCTAGAGAAGGCATATGACAGGGTAAACTGGCAATTTCTGCTTAATTATCTCCATGAGCTACAAGTACCTCGAACCCTTATCCAAGTGGTGGAGCAGTGTATCGGTACTGCAAGGTTGCAGCTTCTCTAGAACGGGAGTAAGGCAGAGATGTTTCAATCTCTCGAGGTGTTAGACAAGGTGATCCTCTTTCGCCCTATATGTTTGTGATTTGTATTGAGAAATTGGCGCATATGATTCAAGAAATATTGGTAAGGGAAGATTGGAAGCCAATCAGACTTACGAAGAAAGGCCCCCTATCTCTCACCTCTTCTTGCCAGATGATATTATTTTGTTCACGGAGGCATCCCTCCAACAAGCTGAGATGGTGCGTGAATGTTTATTACAGTTCTGTGAGTGCTCAGGACTTAAGGTCAACTTCTCTAAGACCCGAGTTTTCTTTTCCAAGAATGTTCATGTGAGGAGCTCTGAGATCAGCTCAACACTTGGGTTTACTCCAACTTCGGATCTTGGGAAGTACCTTGGGGTGCAGCTTCGTCATACAAGGGCTAGGAAGGATAGCTTTCAGACGGTAGTGGACAGGGTTAAGGAAAGAATTTCTCGGTGGCAACCAACATTATTCTCACTGGCTGGGAGATCTACTCTTATTTCCGCGGTGTCATCCGCTATCCCTACTTACTCTATGCAAACCTCACATCTTCTTGATAATGTATGTGAGACTTTAGATAAACAAAATAGAGCCTTTCTGTGGGGTGGAACAATGGAAAAGCGGCGGATGCATTTGGTGGCATGGGATGAGGAGTGTAAGGCGAATAGGCGGGGTGGTCTGGGACTCAGACATGCAAAGTTTCAGAATCAAGCACTCCTAATGAAGCTGGGATGAAAGTTAGTGACACAAAGGGATGCGCTTTGGGTAAGGGTTGTTCGAGATAAGTACAAATGTGGGGAGGACCTTCTCCCTTGGTTCTCCTCGAAAAAGCCCAGCTCTAATGTTTGGACATGAATCAATAAAATGTGGGATAAAGTCCTTGGGGGTCTTGAGATTAATCAGGAAAACCACTCTGTTAAATGGAAAGGGGAGAGAAATGAAGAGTTCTCAGTGAAGTCCGCATATAGGGAACTTTCAGGGGAGGCGGTGGTTCCTGGGATAGATTGGAGTCGAGTGTGGAAAGTTCGCGCACCTCAAAGATGCAAGACACTCCTTTGGTTGCTAGCTAGGAAGAGTCTCCTTATGAACGCTTGCCGGATGAGGCGAGGACTAACTTTGGATGCGAGTTGCCTAGTTTGTGGGGTAGGTTTGGAGGACATTTTGCATGTGTTTAGAGATTGTGTGCACTCAAAAGCTCTTTGGCGGAAGGTGGTGGGGTCGTCCCAGTGGCGTAGGTTATGTAATATGAACCTTTTAGATTGGGTGTGGTGGAATCTTCGTGGGAAATCAGAAACTGGTCGCCAGTGGGCTTCCAAATTTACTGTGCTATGTTGGTGGCTGTGGTGTTGAAGGAATTTGCTTGTATTCGAAAGGAAACTTATTCCCATTGACACTATCCTATCGAGTGCTAGAGCGATGGTAGAAAGCCTGACTCGTACTAATGATCGTTGACAGAGATTTGCCGTCATCTCACAAAATAACCAGATTAGAAAGGATTTGCAGTATAATGTAACTCGGGTCGTTTCTCTCAAGGAATTTGCAGTGGGTTTAAATCGGCAACAAAAAACGTAACAACAATAAAATTGGGGGTTTTTGATTTGGCAGTTAAAACGAAATCAAACCGAAACAGATCGAAATATGCCGAGATAAAAACGAGATTGAAATAGATTAAAACGATCAACCCAACGTTTAGATTCCAGAAACTTCCTTCATTGAACGAAATATAAACGAACTCGCGTTTGGCTCGGACGAACCGAAATCTGCGTTCGTCCGAAATCCCTCAACTAGACGATCGTGTAGAACCCGTCCGAACATGCGTCTCACCGTGCAATCGCACAGCAACACTCTAACCTAGTTCAAACTCGGTCCTTGGGATGAACCAAACCGAATATTAAATCTAATATTCGAACTATTTCCGAGAAATCGGATCCGATAAGATGAAAACGAAACGAGTAAAGTTACCGATTAAGTACGAGTTCTCCGGATGAATCATGGAATCCTCAACGTTGGGTTAACCACAGAAGGTTTAGCCGAACATGGCTGGGAAAATCGAAGAACAGACGAAGAACACGAAGAACACGAAGAACATTTCAGAGAATCTGAAAACCTCTATTTTGATCCACAAAACAGAATAAAAACGTGAATGCTATTGTTTGTGGCTGCTGCCTTACTTAACCTAAGATGAAAAATGAAATGGGGCTCCAATCAATAATCTAGGCCCAAAACAGAAAATAATACAGAATGGGCTTTAGTCACAAATTCGAGCCCAAATAAAACATCGATTTTGGCTTCAAAATCGACCGACTTCTTGTCCGAATTTGCCCTTTCATAACAATTGTAGCACTCGAATCATCGAAATATGAAACAAAAATGAGGCAAATCCGATGTCTAGTTCAAGAGTTATGGTAAGATTAGTGAAGCTATGTAAAACTGGAATTTTATTAATAAAAATGGCTAAAATATAATCAAAGGCCCAAAGCCCAAATAAGTATAAAAGCCATTATTTATTAACTAAAAAGTCCTAAATTATTAATCAAGAGATAAAAAGAAGTGTATAAAATATTCAATTATCAAATTCCCCCACACTTATCTTTTTGCACTCCCGAGCAAAATTCAAAGAAAAAGACGTAAAGGAGAAACTCTTCTTTTCTACAAATTGCTAACAATGCGAGAAATTGAACAAGGGACACGAGCTTCATTAGAACCAATCAATCAAGACCCAAAATCCCTTCATCTCAAATTACAATTCCAGGTAATCTCAATCAATGATGCTAATCACAAATGATGGTCTCTCAAATGATGCGCTCAATCAATCAATCTCTCAAGTGTTTAAGGTAAATAAGTGTATCACTCAAATTCTACTCAAGAAAATTGTTCTACCATAAGCTTGCTCAATTTCTACGTCTCCACTACTCATAACACATGCATGCACAAATCAAGAGAGCTTATTATTAAAGGTTGTAATGGGGTTAGGGTGAAGGTAGGTAATAGTATGGAATGAGAGGCTAAGCACCCAAGAAATTAAAAAGAGCATTGATTAACCCAATTCTCTAAATATATAAAAACGTTTTTTTTTTACTCTTTTTTTTTCTTTTCTTTTTCTTTTGTCTTTCTTTCTTTTCTTTTTCTGCTTTTTTTTTTCAGAACTATATACAAAATCACAATGACAAAACCAAACATCTCCCCCCCCCACACTGAAACTGTTGCACTCCTGAGCAACCCCCACACTTAAACACAAAACCAAGGTGAAACCAATGCTCAATAAATCTCCAAGGTGCGGAATAAAATGGTTTTACGCTTAGGCTTGTAATGTGGCTTAGAAAAGAATGAGTCGAAAAGGCACAAATGGGCTAGCAAAGGAAACATAATGCAAGGGAAAGCTATTTGGCCAAAGTGGGGAAAATAAAAGAAAGAAAACAAGCTTCTATCATATTTAAGCATGTAAGTGAAAAATGTAGTTTCAACAAGAAAAGGAGCAAGTTCTAGAGAACACAAATCGGAGCGAGATGCACACATTAAAGAAAGAATGGGAAAAGATGAATTCCATTCAAGCAGCCCAAAACCTCACAAGGTCAAGACTACCAACTTAGGCAATCAACAACATCAAATCAACTACCAAGATATGTAATCGAAGAGTCAAGAATCACGAGACCAAACGAGAATGATCCATTAAAACCAAAATGTCCTAGTTCATAATATATAGCAATCATAGAAAGATAGAGCGTATTTATTTTCGAAAAGGAAATTGCAAATATGAAAACAAATAAAAGAGAAAGAGGGAGAGGAAAGAAGAATACTCCCCAAGGGTTTAAGGAGGATAAGTGGCATCAATGAGGATAATCTACGCTTCCTCGTCTTGTGGGGGTTTGGATCCCTCATGGAATTGCTTGAGGCGATGCCCATTGACCTTAAAGGTTCTCCATCCTCTTGGGTGGATCACATAGCTCAACAAAGACCAAATGGAAATATGTTAGTGATCTCAAAAGGGCCATCCCATTTAGATCGAAGCTTAATGGCATAAACCATGGGAGTTAAAGGAAGAACTTTTGAAAGAAAATTCTTTCCTCGAATATGCTTATCATGGAATGCCTTAGTCTTTTCCTTGTACAAACGCGAACTCTCATAGGCATCCAATCTAAGTTCATCCAACTCTTGCAAGCTGCGGCTTCCGTTCCATGCCGAGACTTAGCCAAATCCATGTTACACGCTTAATGGCCCAATAGGCTTGATGTTCCAATAGGAAGATGACATGCCTTACCAAAGACAATCCGATAAGGAGACATCCCAATCGGAGTCTTGTAGAGGGCGGTGCGATATGCCCACAAAGCATCCTCTAATCGCTTACTCCAATCTTTCGGGTAGAGTTAACGGTCTTTGAAGGATTTGCTTAATCTCTATTTGAGACTTCAGCTTGACCATTGGTCTGAGGATGGTATGCTGTGGAGACCTTGTGAAGCACTCCATACTTACGTAACAAGGCACCCATGCTTCGGTTGCAAAAATGGGAACCCCGGTCACCGATAATAGCTCTAGGAATGCCAAACCTGCGAGAAAATGTTAGACCTAACAAAATCCACCACCACGAAGAATCATTAGTCCGAGTGGCTTTCGCCTCAACCCATTTCGAGACATAATCAACGGCTAGCGGGATGTAAGTATAACCATATAACGGGAAATGGACCCATAAAATCAATACCCCAAACATCAAAGATCTCACAAAACAAAATAGGGTTTTGGGGCATCTCATGCCTACGAGAAATACTCCGTTCTACGACGGTTATCACATGACTTACAAAATGGATGGGAATCATGAAACAAGGAAGGCCAAAACAATCCACAATCTAACACTTTCCTAGTAGTTCTTTGGGGTCCAAAGTGACCACCACAAAGTAAGCATGAGCAAAATGCAATATAGAGTGAAACTCATGATCAGGCACACATCTCCGAACTACTTGGTCACTACAAAATTTCCACAGATAAGGGTCATCCCAAACATAGTATTTAGACTCACTCTTTAATTTAAAGGTTTGGGCCCTAGTAGAATCTTCAGGCAAAACACCGCCTACCAAGTAGTTAACCGTGATCAGCATACCATGGAAGCTTACCTTGTAGGCGTAGAAGCCGCTCATCGGAAAATCATCCCGAATAGAAGAGGGGTGAGAGGAAGAATGGGTGATACGACTAGTGGTCGCTACCCAGTTTTGTGCTCCGCTCGTTCATGTCTCGAATCTCAACATCAAACTCTTGGAGCAATAGCATCCACCGGATGAGTCGTGGCTTAGCATCTCGCCTTTTTCAAAAGAAATTTCGGAGCGGCGATGGTCGAGAAAACAATTATTCTACTAGCTAGCAGATATGACCTAAACTTATCAAAAGCAAATACAATAGCCAACAACTCCTTCTCGTAGTGGTGTAATTAGGAGGCTGGGCGGGATCCAAAGTCTTGGAGGCATATGCAATCACATGAGATGCCCTATCGACCCGTTGTGCCAAGATAGCACCAACCGCATAGTTGGAAGCATCACACATCAACTCAAAGGGGATGCACCAATCGGGCCGGATCACTGGGTTGTAGTCGCAACGCTTCAAATGATCGAAGGCCGCCTTGCAAGCATCATCAAAGACAAAGTCGGTGTCCTTATGCGAAGGTTGGACAAGGGTCGGGCGATCTTCCATCGAAATCCCGAATGAAACGCCGATAGAAACCCGCATGACCAAGAAAAGAACGAACTTCCCGCGAGATGCGGGGTAAGGCAAAGCAAGAATCACATCTATCTTAGCGGGGTCTACCTCAATCCCTTTCCTAGACACTATGTGTCCCAAGACTATACCCGACTCAACCATAAAGTGACACTTTTCATAATTCAAGACAAGATTAGACTCAATGCACCTATGCAAAACTCTAGATAGATTAGCTAAGCATGCATCAAAATCGACTCATATACAAAGTGAAATCATCCATAAAGACCTCCATGCAATCCTCTAGAAACTCAGAGAAAATACTTACCATACAACGCTGAAAGGTGCCAGGTGCGTTGCAGAGGCCAAAAGGCATCCTTCGGTAGGCATATGTTCCAAAGGGGCATGTGAAGGTCTTCTTCTCCTGATCCTCAGGAGCAATATGGATCGGAAGTATCCGGAGTAGCCATCCGAAGCGATGAATGAGACTTGCCCCAATCGCTCTAACATCTGATCAATGAAAGGTAAAGGGTAATGATCCTTGCGAGTGGCTTGGTTGAGTCTCCTATAGTCAATGCAAACTCTCCAACTATTTTGAACTCGAGTAGGAATGAGCTCATTCTTCTGATTGGCCACCACGGTGACACCGGACTTCTTGGGAACCACCGGACCGGGCTAACCCACCGGCTATCGAAATGGGATAGATGATACCCAACTTGCGAAGCTTAGTGACCTCCTTCTTCACCACATCCGGGATAAGGGGATTAAGGCGTCTCGGGGTTGCCTCACCGGCTTAGAGTCCTCTTCCAACGGATTCGATGCATGCACATGGAAGGGCCGATGCCAACTATGTCGCCTAATGTCCATCCAATGGCTTTCTTGTTCGCCCTCAATAAGCTTAGCAGCCTTTCTTCTTGATCGGGCATAAGGTTATTTGCCACAATGATGGGCAACCTGTTCATCCACCTCCGAAATGCATATTTCAAGTGATCGGAAGTGATTTCAACTCAAGTTTGGGTGGTTGCTCGGTAGATGGGAGAAGCTTGGGTGGTTGTTGCAACAACTCGATGTCATCACACCGGAAATGCTCGAAACCACATTCAAAGAAGCGGAAGAACTATGTCTACACGGCTCAATGTTAACATCGAATTCAGCTCATCAAAATCGAGTTAAGTTCATCAAAATCAAAATTAGGATGCACATCGGGATCGGGATGAAGCTCAAACTCGAATCAATATCGAATTCACAAGTAATGCGTAGAATCAATACCCAGCAAGTCGAATCACCAAATAATGCAGCATTAACCAAATGAGTACAAACAGAGCACCATTCATTATCAACACATGCACAAATGGCAGAATCACTCTCAGATGAAAAATCAGGATAATCAGCACACCAATCAGCAAGAACATCATCCACAGCATCATCAATCACATCAATACAGAAAATAGAATGCTCTTCCCTAGGATGTCTCATGGCATCAAAGATATTAAAATTTACAGAAATATCACCAAACTCCATGGAAAGAGTACCAGAATACACATCTATCTTCGTCCTAGCTGTTTTCATGAAAGGCCTCCCTAGAATGATTGGTGACCTACTACTAGAAGACTCATCTTGCATATCTAAGATGTAAAAATCAGCAGGGAATATCAATTCATTAACTTTGACTAATACATATTCAACTAAACCAGAAGGATGGGCATTACTCCTATTAGCTAGTTGAACAATAACACCAGTTGGACGCAAGGGACCAAGACCAAGAGATCTATAAATAGATGCAGGCATGACATTTATAGAAGCACCTAAATCTAGCATGCAATCATCAAATTTATAATTACCAATAAGGCAAAGGATAGAAAACGTCCCGGATCTTTGCACTTGCGAGGCATGGTAGGTTTGGATGAGTCTTGATACATTCGGGTTCAAACTCACTCGTTCATTTCCTTATCGCCTCTTGTTGGTACACAACTCTTTCGAAACTTGGCATATTTTGGAATTTGTTTGATCGCATCTAAGAGAGGAATGTTGATCTCTACTCTTCGAACGTCTCAAGTATATCCTTCTCTTGTGCTTTTTCCGCCAACTTCTTGGTTTTAATTTCTTCGAGGGAAAGGAAGAGGAATGGGAATGTCTTCCTCTTCACCTTTTTGGATTGCCTTTTTATTTTTAGAGTCAATCTTCACATTTTTAAAGTGGTCTTTGATGTGGAAGTCACATCTACAATGGTTTAGGTTCCTCCAATTGCTTGCCGGATCGAAGGGAGATAGCACTCACATTCCCTTTAGGATTAGGAATTGTTTGTGAAGGAAGAGTGTTGGATCCCGAGGTTGAAGCTGGTTCAATGATGTTGCCAACCGCCCAATTTGTGTTTGCAAAGTCGAATGGAAGTGTCGGTTTTACGTTGAAACCGCATATTGGTGACAAATTGCTTCATCATATCCTCTAGTGAAGAACCACCGCATCGGTACTAGCTCGTTGTTGTGCCGCCGTGGAGGTGCACATATGGCTGGTCGAGGAGGTGGTGCGGCAAATGAGGTGCAGAGTGTTGTTGGAAATTTTGTGGCATGTCTTGTCTCTCGCGGTAATTCCCGAGTCCGCGATATTGGTTACTCCGGTTCGATTCGATTACGGTTCCAACGAAAATTGGGGTGATTTCTCCAACCGGGATTGTAGGTATTGGAGAAGGCATTATTCTCACGGGTATTGTGGTTTTCCCTGGAAAAACACCCACCGCAGCTACCGACCGGGTCTTGACAAGCGGGATCATGTAAAGTAGGGCAAGAATCGGTAGAATGACAAGGGTCGAACAGAACCCACGGGAGTACCCAATCGAGGAGGAAGATTGTACTTGTTTGGGTCACCGCCAACCGCCTCACAAGGAAGTCGGATCATCAAGTCTATTCTCCAATCTCGAGAATCGTCGGACCGGAGGTGTTTGAATATGGTAAACGGGAGTACCATTGGCCCCGGTGCCAAATTGTTGAGAATTAGCGGCCATAGTAGATATCGGCTCTCGGGCATCTTCGGGTGTCTTGCTATCTAAGGCCCCACCACCGGACGCATCCACGAAACTCTTATCCATCGGTAGCAAACCGAATAGAAATATGTAATCGGGAGTTGGTCGAAATCGGTGGTGTGGACGCTTGCACACAATCGCTTGAATCTCTCCCAATACTCATACATGGTCTCCCCATTGATTTGTTTAACATTAGTGATCTCCGCTCGAATAGCAATGGCTTTTGAGGAAGGAAAGAACCTAAACTAGGAATAACAATCGCATATCATTCCAACTCCCAAAAGATGTCGGTTGCAAATTGTATAGCCAATCCTTAGCCACGCCATCTAGGGAAAATGGAAAAGCTCTCGCTTAATGTGGTCCTCATCAATTGCTTGAGGTTTCATTGTCTTGCATACCACATGGAACTCCTTGAGATGCCTGTGAGGACATTCACCTGCAAGACCATGAAACTTGGGCAACAAATGGATAAGACCAGATTTTAATTCAAAGTTAAAGTTCGGGATATTGAATACACAAATTTTGATTTACAGGGGTAGCTAATTCTTTCAAAGTGGGACGAGCTACTGATTTACGCCATAATGTCCGAGTTAGCAAAATTGCTACTAGAAGTGAAAACAACAAGACTTAAGTACTATCGAGTCAAGATCAACGGAATGGAGTTGATCGGACTCACTCAAGTTCAATGTCAAACAAGATCAATCCCAAAGTTTCAATTCTTCTTGAGAATTGTTCTTTCAATTTAAAGATCAAGTGGCAACAAGTCTTTCGGATCAATAGTACTCCTAGTACTCATGCAACATAAACACAAACACAAGGCAGAATTTGCGAAAATCAGAATTACGAAAATGCCACTAAAAGTGGTAGAAAGTAGAAAACACTAAGATGACACAAAAACACAAAAACCTATGTTGGAATTTGACCAAAACAAGTCCAAAACAGCATCAAATGATTTTTAAAATTTATGGGACTTGGACAGGGCAACTCCTAGACCATTGGGAAACCAAAAAATGAAATGAAAAAACTTCAAAAAATGAAAAAGTGGTCTAAACGATGGAATTTGGGAAATCTGAGCATACCACACGAGAAATCAAAGATTTCTGGTGTGCCCAAGGTTTTTGGCCATTTTCTATCGCCTGTAAAAATTTCAGGTCATTCGGAGATACTCCAGAAAAATTGACCTAGTAGAAATCACAAAATAGAAACTTAAAACAGCGAAAATGTGGTCTAAACGTTGGAATTTGGGGAAAATAGGACAGACCTCACTCCCAAGGAGAGTGATTCTTGTTTAAAATGCCCAATTCCTTGTGAATAAGACCTGGTTTGAGTGATCGGGTTCAAAAATATTTTCTGTCAGCCACCCGAACCACCGAAAACTACCGTTGCTTAACGAAACCGATGCAAATTCCCAATGGCGCCATATTTTGTAGATTTGCCGTCATCTCACAAAATAACCAGATTAGAAAGGATTTGCGTATAATGTAACCGGGTCGTTTCTCTCAAGGAATTTGCGGTGGGTTTAAATCGGCAACAAGCAAAAAGAACAACAATAAAATTGGGGGTTTTTGATTTGAAGCAGATTAAAACGAAATCAAGCGAAAACAGATCTGAAATATGCAGAAACAGATAAAAACGAGATTGAAATAGATTAAAACGATCAACCCAAGCGTTTAGATTCGAAACTTCCTTCATTGAACGAAATATAAACGAACTCGCGTTTGGCTCGACGAACCGAAATCTCCGCGTTCGTCCGTAAATCCCTCAACTAGACGATCGTCTAGAATCTGTCCGAACAGTGGCGTCTCCGTGCAATCGCACAACACTCTAACCTAGTTCAAACTCGAGTCCTTGGGATGAACCAAACCGAATATTAAATCTAATATTCGAACTATTTTAAATCGGATCCGATAAGATGAAAACGAAAAGTAAAGTTACCGATTAAGTACGAGTTCTCAACGGATGAATCATGGAATCCTCAACGTTGGGTTAACCATAAGGTTTAGCCGAACATGGCTGGGAAAATCGAAGAACGGACGAAGAACATTTTCGAAAACCTCTATTTTGATCCACAAAACGAGAATAAAAACGTGAATGCTATTGTTTGTGGCTGCTGCCTTACTTAACCTAAGATGAAAAACGAAATGGGGCTCCAATCAATAATCTAGGCCCAAAATTAGAAAATAATACTGAGAATGGGCTTTAGTCACAAATTCGAGCCCAAATAAAACATCTGACTTTGGCTTCAAAATCGACCGACTTCTTGTCCGAATTTGCCCTTCATGTCTTCATAACAATTGTAGCACTCTGAATCATCTGAAATATGAAACAAAAATGAGGCAAATCCGATGTCTGGTTCAAGAGTTATGGTAAGATTAGTGAAGCTATGTAAAACTGGAATTTTATTAATAAAAATGGCTAAAATATAATCAAAGGCCCAAAGCCCAAATAAGTATAAAAGACATTATTTATTAACTAAAAAGTCCTAAATTATTAATCAAGAGATAAAAAGAAGTGTATAAAATATTCAATTATCAAATTCCCCACACTTATCTTTTTGCACTCCCCGAGCAAAATTCAAAGAAAAAGACGTAAAGGAGAAACTCTTCTTTTCTACAAATTGCTAACAATGCAGAAATTGAACAAGGGACACAGTAGCTTCATTAGAACCAATCAATCAAGACCCAAAATCCCTTCATCTCAAATTACAATTCCAGGTAATCTCAATCAATGATGCTAATCACAAATGATGGTCTCTCAAATGATGCGCTCAATCAATCAATCTCTCAAGTGTTTAAGGTAAATAAGTGTATCACTCAAATTCTACTCAAGAAAATTGTTCTACCATAAGCTTGCTCAATTTCTACGTCTCCACTACTCATAACACATGCATGCGCAAATTAAGAGAGCTTATTATTAAAGGTTGTAATGGGGTTAGGGTGAATTTGCTCATAAAAAAAACTTCTTGAGTATATTTACTCCTTTTTGTAAACTTCCAGGGCAAAAATGATATAAAAAACTTCCGGGTGCTGAGTGCCCCCTTAACAATACTTCCGTGGCAAAAATGATATTTAAACCTAGAAAATATTTGAAATCCGGACTTAGGATTTTGAAAAGATAAGTTTAAGTCCATAAATGGTCAACTTGAGTCTAACAACATTAACTCGAGTTGATGCTTTTCATAAGGGTATTTCACAAATTCTTTAGCTCGAGTCACAGAGGAGTAACTCGAGTCAGTCAAAGCTAAAACTCATTTTGACTGGAGTTTCAAAACACTTGACTTGAGTCTTTAAACCTCAACTCGAGCCATTCTTTGATCGATACTTAGACAAGGTAGTGATTCAAGTTTGATTAATATAAAACATTTTCACTTGAATCATTAACTTAATTTCATTTACAATTGTCTATTATCATCAAAACAAACAGAGAGAACTAACAACTTTTTGGTGGTGCGACGCCTCTTCTTCACAGCCTCCTGGGCAATGTCCTGCGCACACCACATATACGGACAATAATCATGCATTTGAAAAATGAGAGATCATAGACATTTCACACAGTTTATCAATACAGTAAGTAAATAACACGCATATCGGTAATATGTGCTTAATTCTGACTTCTCAATGCTGCAAACATTCAACAAGGAGTAACCTATGTTGAAACCAAAGCTAATTTACTTACAATTTAATCCAATTGGGGTCGTATAATGGATACTATCAGCTAAGGTTGATTAAAACTAATTGGGGCCTTATAATTCTGAGTTCTTGTGTTGCTTCCTATACATGGCAGTCCAGGTGAGCTTTGACGGCTTCAATCTATTGTGAAAGTACCGATTGCATTTTGAGTTGGCAAACAAAAACACCTATAAAAAAATATAAAAAGAACACATTTAGCACCTAAATATGTTAAGAGAGTCGGTGTCATTGTGTTCAATGTATTATATATATGTGTGTGCAGATATGACTTAAGTGGTGTGGTTGTAAAATATTAGTTTTATTTGGAATGGAATAGACATTGATTTTATTCACATGGTATCAAAGCCAGGTTGGACACGTGAAATTTTTTTCCCACCTGATTGGTTCACGGGTCCATTTTTTATTTACATCTACGGTGGACAAAGGCTTTTTTCCAAGATCCACCGGTTTGTTTATTCAAGACTTTGACACTTGCCCCATCTCTGACACATTTCACGCTTTGCTTGACAATTTTTGTGCTTCCCGATTCCCTACACCATGAGCAAGGACGACGATATTGCCTCCAAATCTTCAACTGCCTCCATTGATTTCTCTCATCCCTTATATCTCCATGCCTCGGACACACAAGCCACAACCTTGGTGTCTTAGGTTCTTCGTGGTTTAGCCAACTATGAGGTCTGGAGTTGTTCTATGCGAATTGCACTTTCTGCCAAGAACAAATTGGGAATCATTGATGGGACGTGCACCCTTGAGGACCAGCCACCAGCTCTTCGTGACTTATGGAATCGTTGCAATTCGGTGATCCTCTCCTAGCTAATCAATTCGGTGGACAAACCAATCGCCACCGGAATTATCTTTTCAACCAAAGCTCGTTCTGTGTGGTTGGAACTTCATGAACGTTTTCATACAGCTGATGGGACTCGGATTTTTTTCCCTCCACAAGGCTATTGGTGGTTTGGTGCGGGAGCGATGACTATCTCTGAATATTATACCACTTTAAAAGATTTATGGGACGAGTATGATTCCATGGTCCCTTTTCCAACCTGTCAGTGCTCAACTACTCAGGCATATACTAAGGTCTTGCAGCAATAACGTCTTATTTAGTTGCTTATGGGGCTTAATGATAATCATCACTATGCTAGAACTCAAATATTACTTCAAGCGCCTTTACCTTCGGTGAACCAAGTATACTCCATTATTTCTCAAGATGAGTCTCACCGGCTCATCTCTTCTCCCTCTACCGATGGGATTACCATGACAGCCAGAGGAGGCCGCACTGGCAGGGGAGAGGGAGAGGACGGTTTTCTCCGACTCTGTGTTCTTACTGTAACAAGTGAGGTCACAAAAGGGAGAGTTGTTATCAACTGGTTGGATATCCTTCGAAAAACCCCCGGCCTGCTTCAGTCAATCATCTTTCCTCCTCTGAGACTTCTGCCCAGCCACCTGTTTCATCTATATTGTCTTCTGGTTCGCCTCATATCACGCAGGCACAATATGATTAGATTCTTCACATTCTCAAACAAGACTCTAATGACATAGCTGTTACCACTATCGAACATGTTGGCGAATCCATTTCAGGTCAGCTCGCTGCCTTACCTTCTATATTGTCTAGTTCTCTTTGGATAATTGATTCTGGAGCCACATGTCATGTAGCTAGTAATTTACGCATGTTAGATTCGGTCCGATCCTATATTGGTCCTGCTCAACAAATTAAAATGCCTAATGGTGAGCATATGCATGTTACACATAGTGGTATTGTTAAGCTTTCTGATGCTCTTACTTTGACCGATGTCTATTATGCGCCTGGTTGTTTTTTCAACATTGTTTCAGTGTCTCGGATGACTAAAGAGCATCACTCTGTTGTATCATTTTACCCTGACATTTGTCTCATGTAGGACATCTCCAATGGGAGGGCCCGACAGATTGGTCGGCTCCATAGTGGCCTTTACATAGTTGACAGTTATAAGTCCATAAATTATGTTATGCATGCTAAGCACATTTACCCTCTTGCTCAGAATCAAGTTCTTTGGCACCAACGGCTAGGACATCCTTCCTTAGAAAAACTTAGACATTTAGACCTAATCAATTTTGATGCTACTTCTTCATGTATTCCTCCTTGTGATGTATGTACTCGTGCTAAACAAACTCGGTTACCCTTTTCGTCTAGTTATTCCAAAACTTCACGCTGTTTTGAACCCATTCATGTTGATGTATGGGGTCCCTATCGGGTGCCCACCTATAAAGGTCATAGATACTTCTTGACAATTGTTGATGATTTTTCTCGTTGTGTATGGATTTTCTTGATGGTTAATAAAAGTGAGGTTTCATTGCATCTTAAGCATTTTGTTGCTTATGTCCATACTCAATTTTCTGTTTCTATTCAAATTGTTCGAAGTGACAATGGCCTTGAGTTTCTTAATGCAGATCTCACAAATTTCTTTCATGATAAAGGCATTTTATACCAACTGTCTTGTCCTTACACCCCCCAACAGAACGGCGTTGTTGAGCGTAAGCATCGTCACCTCCTTGAGGTAGCTCAATGCTTACTCTTTCAATCCGGGGTGCCTCTTAAATTTTGGGGTGAAAGTGTCAAGACAGCTGCCTTCTTAATTAACCGTACACCTTCTAAGGTCTTAAATAATCGCACTCCATTTGAAATCTTATTTAGACATTGTAATACCCGGATTTTAGCAAATCTGGAATTCTTGAGATAAGATAAATTAATGAATATTTGATGAAGCAAATTCATAATTTAAAACTATTATAGAAAATTGTTATAATTGTCGAGTAAATTGTCAAAAAAGTTACGGAAAAATGGATGAACAGAATGACTAAAAATGCAATGATAGTGATAAAAACAGGTCTAAAAACATTATGATAAATGAAAGATCATGAAAGATTATGAGAAAATTATGGGAATATTGTATCTAATTATGAGAATTTAATAGATTATTTTAGAGGAAATAACTTTTTGAAGAAAAGTTTAAAAAGCATTTCGTAACCATAAAGTAACTTACGATGGGGTAAACGTTGTTAATATTTTACATAGGATATAAAATGACAATGTCAAGTATAGAATTTTGTAAGATAAAAATATACTGTAAATTAGTAAAGATAAATATATGAAAAAACCGATCCTAAAAAGATCATTAAACGAAGAAATTAGGTCTCGATTAAGCCCTACAACGGCGAGGGTAAACGGGAATTTTGGTAAAAAATATTATATTTTAAAAAATGGAAAAAATTATAGAAAAATAAATAAATCTGAATTTTTAAAAGAGGGGTCGAAATTATGGTTATTTTTAATTAAAAATAATTGTTTAAATAATTAAAATGGTAATTAGAATAAAATAATAATATAATGCGGTGAGTAGAAACTTATATGCGGGCCCAGGGAAAAGTTAGAAATAAATTCTACAGGTAAACCAGAGGTAAAAGTCTTTTCGGACTGATCAAATTAAGAACAAGTGAATTTTTACACGAAGAAAGAATTTACCAGACGTCGATTCCGCAACCGAAAAACCCTAATTCCTAATAAGACGGAAAGCGATCAGATAGAGTAGAGCCGGATAGGCAAAGTGAGAACCTATAGAGACAATTGCGTGTTTTCAAACACGGGATTAAGTTAGGCAACCACCGGACGTTTTACGATTGACGAATTATTGTCCGGAAGTTGGTTCTATCGGAAGCGATTTACGAATCGGACGCGTTTTTTTGAATATCTTCCGACGCACCGGAGAATACCTGGATATGATCAAAAAGAGGATCCAAATAGATAATATGAAAGAGGATGAAAAGACCTTCAAAGTTACATGCCCGCATTTTTGAGTTTCGCGAAATCGCGCGAAACGGACACCGTCGGGTAGCTTTATCGGTAGGAGGTATAAAGCAGAGCCATCATGGATGACAACTCATCCATTGACTTTAGGGCTCTTAGATTTCGATCTTGACCATGGATGGCCAAGAGTGTTTTGTCCTCAAAAATGCGATCCAACGGCCGAATCCGATCCGAAGACTTTTGTGGAAATTCCACCTTGTCCTATTTTTCCCTATAAATAGCAAGCCCTCTTGCTCTCATTCTTCACACCAAATTCGAATCCTAGAGAGAGGTTCTAGAGAGAGAAGCTCTGGAAAAATTATGCCTTAGCTCCGAGTAAGTTCTTCCGTCCTTAGTTTTTAGTTTCCGTAGTTCTTTCGGTAGTTATAGTAGAACCGTTGTTTTGATCTAGGAAGTTTTAGAATATATTCCTATGCTTGTTTTTAAGCCTCATTGCATTGAAAGATGCCTGACGAGGTAAAAACATAGTGAGGATAATTTTGAAATGGAGTACGGTCAAAGTAACGAAGTTATGGCGAAATTCCGCCAAATTAGGGGTATAAGGGCAAAATGGTAATTTTTACCTAAAATGCCAGTTATGATTTCAAATCACTAATGAAAGTGATATTACTCGATAGGGCATCGAAACTCGATTTCTGCCGTTACGCCGCCGACGTGCGTGGTGAACATTTCACGTTTTTCCGAAGTACCTAACGTCGTCAACGAAGGTACGGGACGTGTCTTGTAACACTAATCTTGTGCTTCTTAAATGCATATATGTGATAGATACATTCGTAGACCGATATATGACAGTTTTACACGGGTTATAGTCATGATAACGCCGTATGTTTTTCTAGCGCGAGAACACGAGTGGTATCGTGGCACCGGTGAATAGTGCAATTTGTTATTGTTGTTTTACATTGTGGGGCTTTACATACTTTGCGTAATGCTTATGTTTTGTCGGCATAATGATCATGCATCTGCTGTATGCTTATGTAGTGATATCTTTTGTTGTATTGTCTAGAATATCTTATATATATATCTTTGTATTGTTTGGGTTTGAGATTAACCGTTACCCGAGATTCAATGCGGTAAATTGAATCTCGGCTATAGCTTCGGGATCCGGAGGAATACGGATCGAAGATCGAGGCAAGCAACGATAGTCGTGCAGCGAGAGACTTATCTATCTTTACCGCTTTCGGTTATTCACTTTCAAACTCTAGGATTAATGTAATCATTACAATGTTACACCGTGGTTGATGTTTGTTATGAATCAGTTACTTTTTCGCTCCAATGCTCTACTCTGATTACTCTGCTTGAAATATTTGGAAACGTTTAAAAAAAAAAATATTCCGCCGTTTTCAAATGGGATGTTACAGACATCCTGATGATCTGTCTTCTTTAAAGGTTTTCTGCTGTCTTGCTTTCGCTATCACATCACAGGTTCATGATAAATTTCAGCCTAGAGCTGACCCTTATATTTTTATGGGCTATCCCCCTAATCAAAAGGGTTATTTGCTTTTTAATATTCATTCCAAAGCCTTTTGTGTTTCTAGACATGTATCTTTTGATGAAACTCGTTTTCCTTATAATGATACATTAGGCATCAACCAAGGGGGGGATTCTACTATTATGATTGATTCTTTCCACCATGAGTCAGGGAGGTGTTCTCCCATACATATAAGGCAGGAATCTGTTCCAAATAGACAGCCACTTAGAGAGGGAGAGTTGGACTTAGATGATGACAATGAAGTTGATGGTGACACGCATACACAACCCATAGTGCCTAGACCATTGCGAGAAAGAAAGACTCCCATGTGGATGAAAGATTACACTTGTGTTGGCAATCTAGAATACAAGGCATTGGTGGGTTATGCATGCACCATTGATTTTAGCCTTGCTGCAAATACAGGTAAGAACAAGGTAAAATATCCCATACAATTGCATTTGTCATATTCTAATATCTCTCATGATTATCATGCTATATTATCTATTATTGATGCTACTGTTGAGCCAAATAGTTATGAAGAAGCAGCAAAGGATCCTAAATGGATTGATGCAATGAAAGCCGAAATACAAGCATTGGAAGAGAATGGCACATGGGAACTTGCTGACCTCCCTAAAGGTAAAAGACCCATAGGATGCAAATGGGTTTACAAGGTAAAGTATGATGCCAATGGCAATGTTGATAGATATAAGGCAAGATTAGTTGCGAAAGGATATAGCCAACGTGAGGGAATAGATTATTTTGAAACTTTTTCCCCAGTTGTTAAAATGGCTACAGTAAGAATAGTGCTTACCCTTGCTGCGATGAATGGTTGGGAATTATTTCAAATGGATGTTTATAATGCCTTCCTCCAAGGTGATTTAAATGAGGAGGTATATATGAGAGTCCAACAAGGGTTTGGCAAGGCTGAAAACGAAGTTTGCAGGCTTACCAAATCATTGTATGGACTAAAACAAGCATCGCGGCAATGGAATGCTAAGCTTACACAAGCATTAATTGAAGGGGGTTTAGGCAAAGCAAGTATGATTATTCTTTATTTATTAGAGAATCTGGTTCTGAAACAACCTTAGTGTTGGTATATGTAGATGATTTGGTTATCACAGGTAATAAAATAGAAAGGATTAATGAAGTAAAGGAGTATTTGCATCATAAATTCAGAATTAAGGATTTAGGTCAGCTCAAATATTTTTTGGGATTGGAAGTGATGAGAACTAAGGAAGGCATAATATTGAATCAAAGGAAATATGCTCTTGATATTATTTCTGACATGCGTTTAAGTGCAGCAAGACCCCTTGGAGTGCCAGTTGAACCAAATACACGTCTTAGGATGTGCCCAAAGGATGAGAAAGATGATCCACTCTTGAAAGAGCCGATTGTTTACAGAAGGTTAATAGGTAGGTTATCTTACCTTACAGTAACTAGGCCTGATATTAGTTTTATTGTGTAGAGGCTAAGTCAGTTTATGCAAGCATCGAGACAGTCACACCTTAGTGCTGCACAAAGAGTGGTGAGATATCTCAAGACGACTCCGGGCTTGGCATTTTGCTTTCAAATGCGGAGGGAAGAAACAACTAGACTGTTATGTTGATTCGGATTGGGGCACATGTCAAGACACTAGGAGATCCGTCACCGGGTATGTTGTGAAGTTTGGCGGTTCTCCAATTTCTTGGAAATCTAAGAAACAAAATACGGTTTCCACATCTTTCGCTGAAGCAGAATATAGAGCACTTGGAACAGCCGTTTCAGAGGTTGTTTGGCTTACCAGAATGTTGCACGACTTAAATGTAAGATGATTGGAACCTGTAGAGATCTTTTGTGACAGCCAAGCGGCGATCCACATAGCAAGTAATCCGGTATTTCACGCAAGAACTAAACATATTGAGATAGATTGTCACTTCGTGAGGGACAAATTGCAACAAGGATTGATTAGTCTACAACATGTCCGGAGTAAAGAATAACAAGCAGATATTCTCACCAAGGGCATTGGCAAAGAGAGTCATGATAGTATTATGGGCAAATTAGGAACTATAAATGTTTATAGCCCCCAACTTGAGGGGGGTGTTAAGAGAGTCGGTGTCATTGTGTTCAATGTATTATATATGTGTGTGCAGATATGACTTAAGTGGTGTGGTTGTAAAACATTAGTTTTATCTGGAATGGAATAGACATTGATTTTATTCACAAAATGATCATCATGTCAGCTTGAAAAATGGATTTTTGATCCAATTAGAGTCACCTGGGAATCACCACGAACAAATCTAATGCCCTTCCCAGGGTAGATCTTAACCCCCCCCCCCCCCCCCCCCCCTCTCCCTAAAGCGACAGAGCTCTGTCCTGATATGCCAATATTAAGAAACAGTTACCAGATTTGTCGATAGGCAATTATTTGGTTCCACAATATAATGCCATTAGGTGACTAGAAAATGATGGAATTTTCGTTATGATTCATAAACTTCTCGTTAAATAATTGGTTTGATGAGTTCATCTGTAATCTACGTTTTCCCATAATAGTTTCAAAACAATGGCCTAGAAATTCGAGAAGAATCTCAACTAACGGTATGCATAGAGATTATGATTCAGGAAAAGCTCTTAATTATGCATAGAGCACACACATATACGAGAAAAGAGAATGAAAAGGGAAATTCAACTTACTTCAGAAGCATAGCGGCTGCTGCAGTTTCGGCCTGGATTCCTGTTCTTCAGGTTGGTTTGAGGGGAGGGGATGGGAGGAGAACAGACCGAGGAGTGGATATTGATTAAATTGCTATAAATAAGAAGAATATATATATATTTTTTATTGAAAGTATATTTTTAAAACATTGAAAATTTTTCATGAATTATTTAGTAAAGATGTGAGAAAAAAAAATCCCCCACCCCCTCTTTTTCAAACCAAACATTGTGTGAGAGAAACCTACGAACGACAAGACGGACTTTATGTATAGAATACTAATTGAAAATTGAAGTGGGAAAACGGCCTGCCCAAAAAGTGAATATGAGCTAAGTACAACATACGGTCTGGTATTTTTTTTATGTTTTTAAAACAGTTTGGATGAATAATTATTTTTTTATTTTTTTTTATTAGTTGCTTTTTTTCATTAAATTATTTAGAGTAAAATACATCAATATGTTCTCTATTTAGTTATTAGGCAGGAAGGTGAAATTGATCCATAATATATTAGGTTCTAATATTTTAAGGTAGTGATGGCACTTCAAAAAATATTTTAGATACATCTAAACCCTTAATTTTTCCACCACTCATCTCTGTAACTAAAATTTTAGTGACAGAATTTTTCTATCACTAATTTCATGGGGAATATTTTTAGTAATGGAAAATCCTGCGCTAATTCTACATGAAATATTGTTAGCGAAGGAATTAGAGATAAAGAAAATTTTGTCACTAATTTCACATGGAATGTTTTTTGCAACATAAGTAGAAGTAGCCACATAATTTTTCCATTGCTAATTGACATGGAATTTTTCGTGGCTTGTTTTGTCGCAATCTCATCACTAATTTTAAATTTCATGATTTCATATTATAATCCTTTATAATAATCTACTAATTTTAATATATTTTTAATTACAAAATAGAGTGATATACTTATGAGGTTGATGTTAATTAGGACATTAATTCCTCTCGAGCTCTAATAATAATTAAACCAACAAAATAAGAATATTACCTTTTTTATGAAAATTAATATAATAAAGAAATAGTTCTATCATCCACATTCCACACAATATAGTGAAAGATCTAACACAAGATAGAAAACCATAATGATAAAAACTTGCTTCATAGTTCATTATGTTTTAATTATTTAATCATATATATTTTTTTTATATATATTTAATCATATATTGATAGAGCTAAAACTCTTAACGAGTTTATACATAGCCCTACTTTGGTAATTTGGGCTGCTGTGAATTAAACAAGATTTTAAACCGTAGCAAGGTCATCGGTTTGGTGTTTTTTTTTTTTTTTAAAAAAAAAAATTATTACTACCATTCAATTCTAATTACAAGACTGAGTTAACTTTTTTTGAAGATATTAAGGAAGCTAAATACGTTACTTAATCATATTGTGTATCCTTAGATTATATATTAGTTTATTAGTCAAATTAATTAGTTTGGAGAAAAAAATATAAATAAAAATATTCTAAAATAATTTAATTAAGTTTTTTTTTTTTAAAAAATCCAATTTAATCTTACAATTAGAACCGAAGGGAGCATTATTACAAACGGCAAGATTCACGCTTGAATCAAGAGATAGGACTGTAGGAGGATACATCTCCCTCACATTTTGAATATCCAAAATAAATCTACCCCTGCAACTAAGCGTTACTTCAGGCAGGTCTGTTCTTTATAATTTGACTCTTGTGTCTGTGACGAATTACTGGTCGAATCAGATTGTATAAAAAAAACGTGTGCAATATATATATATATATATATATATATATATATATATATATATATATATATATATATATATTTTGTTCATAGGAAAACAATTAGTATTAAGTCGTACAGTATTTTTTTAAGAAATTATTTGATAAAACATATAATAATGTTATGTTTTTAATTTTGATGTTTTAATAATTAAGGGATAAGGAGGTAATTTAACCTAAATTTTAAATCCCTAATTATGGTGTATAGTCTTATATATAATTTGTTAAATTCAATAACACAAATTAGAATTTAGATAATTCAACAGTCTTTACATTAAATTTTTTGATAATTTTTTAATAATTTAAGCTTTAAGATTTAAAATTTATAGAATTTTAAATTAATTTATTTAAAAAATAAGGACAATACTAGGTTAGATTCCTTGTATCAAATTAGGGGTGTTCATGATGTGCATGCCCTGTGCGCTCGCCCAAGCCCACAAGAAAATTGTCCTGCTCAGCCCAAGAAAAAGTAACCCAGAAAAAATTGGGCACAATTGGGCTGGGTTGAGTATCGGACAAGGTATGTCGCCCTGCCCATTTGGCCCTACCCAGTAGTATATATAGATTTTTTTTGATACACTAGTATTATATATTTTTTATTTTCATTTATGGTATTTGACTATTTGTTAAGACATATGATTGTCTTTTTAATTTTAAAACTCAAGTTGTAGACTTATTTTAGAATATTCTAAAGTGTAGAATTATGAATTTCATTTGAAGTTTGCAATATTGTTTATTAGGTACGATTAAAGCTATTTTTTTCATAGAGTGTGGTAGGGTATCGTCACTTGGGTAGGGAAGGCCCGCCCAGCCCATTATTGCTCTGTCAAAAAGTGTTAAGGCTTCTATCGGGTAGGGCCAGACATTGGACTGCTTTTTACTGCCCAATGATCTTTCGGCAGGGCATCGGACAAGGGTCTCGCCCAGCCCAGCTCTAACCATGAACACCTCTAATATCAATGCCTCCAATCAAACAATGCATGTGGATTTATAAATAAAAGAAACTATTTCAAAAATAGGATATATAGACATTTGATTGGAGAATTTAACATAATAAATATAAGAAACTTGAAGTAAGTATTGTTCTTATAATTTTATAATTTAATTGAAAATATATACATATATACATGCATGCATACGTATCATTGCAAAGTATTTTAGCATACATATATATTTAAAAATTATATATATAAAAACGATTTCATCGTAAGTTTGTTTAAACAAATAAAGGGGTTTAAACATTTATTTTATCGAAAAATAAAATTTATAATTATAAAATTAATTAAACTTGTATTATGTTAATCAATTTAACACTACCAAAAAGATTTGAAACTATATATTTAAATTATTTTTAAAACTTGGATAAAATATGTTATTAATTATTATTATTATTATTATTATTATTATTATTATTATTGTCATATTTATTTTAAGAAGGGGCATCTTGATCAAAATAACAGGTCAATATATAATCTAATAATCAATTAAATTACATTTAACTTAATGGAAGTTAAATATTAAAATTAGAAGGGAGATTTTATGTAACATATATTTTGATTTTAAAGAAAGTCTATATAGGTTTTTAAAATAGAATGTAAGTCGGGGTAATTTAGAGTAAATACTAATTATCCTTTATTTTCAATAAAATGAAAACCCTATCCCCGAGGTTTATTTCATCTCTCGGTTGAGAAGTTGAGAAAATCTAAGGGTTTGATTTTACAAACTGGTTGAAAAACACAATCTCAAAGAATGATTTTGTTATGCCCATTTTAGTAATTTTACTAATAAAAAAAATACTTCTCTATTTTAGCATCCAAACATTTTTTTTTATTTAAAAGTTTTCTTAAATGGTGTATCTAAACGTAAAATAGTTATTATAAACCTGGTTTGGGAGATATCATTGAATAACCAAAGCTCGCTCAAGTATAACACTGAACATGGGCAAATAGAAGAGGTGGAATAGTGCTACAGTCGAGTGTGCTGAAAAATCACACTCGAGTGTTTTGTTGTAGTGTGTGTTAGTTATGATTAGTTTTGATGATGTCTAATTAGATGCCATTATCTAGAGCAAAAAGTTTATATAATATACATTGACTAACTACTTTGTTTAATGTAGGTTAGTCTAAGTTAAACAATGATCAAGAGATGAGATTGAAGAAAGAAGAACTTGTTAGATATGATGAGAATATCAATATTCAAGTCTCCATGATCAAATGGAAGTTAGAATGGTTCAATTCGGAGTTAAAATAAGCAAACTCAAGCTTTCAGATGAATAGGAGTTGCTACGGTTCAATTGCCATACTCCCGTGTATGAAGAGCTGCTTCTGCGCACGAATTTCAGTCATTCTCGAGAATGACATCGTGATTCTCGAGTTCCATTCTCGAGAATGGTATTCTGATTCTTGAGAATGATCGGGCTTCAGCAACTCTGTTTCACGTTCAGCTTACGCGAGCTCTAGTAATTCGACGATATCTCCCAAACCAGAGATCAGATTGAGGTGAAACTAGTGGTATATGAAACTAGACTCCCAATGCGTCATTTTGATATAAAATTCAAGTCCAAAGGAGTCCAGATGAAGGATCTATGATTTGTACAAGTTGGTACAAAAATCACCGTCACATTCCAGACCCACCTTCGGTATTTTGAGTGTATCTCACAAACAGCAAATCAAATGAGCTAAAACCAGTACCATTTGAAACTAGACTCAAATACCTTTTCAAAAAATATCAAGAACACATAAAAAAAATATCAATTGAAGGAGATATGATGTTTTGAAGTTGGTAGTATGTTCAGGATGTTGCAATCAGCGTTGATTAAGAACAGCCTACATTCATCCTATGATAACCGACGAAATACAACAAGTTTGGGACTGATTCTTCTTGCATTGGAAAGAAGGCTTAAAGAGATTTATGAGCATGAGTACTTTGACAAATTTACTATCTCTTCTGATTCCCGATGTGTAGGTATCAATTCAAGAGAACTGTCTCAAGGATTCTCAAGAATGGTTGTTAAGGCTGTTAACAAAGCAAAGGCTTAATCTGTGTTTAAGAGTTTAGATAAAATACCATCGCAGCAAAGGATTCTCGAGAATGATTATTAGATTCTCGAGAATGCACCAACAATACTCGAGAATGATCGGGTCCGAATCACATCTTAGAAGAAAGTTATACTATGTTCCTCGAGTGATTCTCGAGAATTGAGAATCAATTCTCGAGAATGGTTCTCAAGAATCAGTAAATGGATTCTTGAGAATGGTCGATTGCTTCTGCAAATGGTTTCTGTTTCTCAAGTGATTCTCAAGAATTGAGAACCAATTCTCGAGAATGGTTCTCGAGAATCAGCAAAATATTCTCGAGAATGAACGGGCTCTGCAATGTTAAAATTCCATTATTCACATGTATTGCCTCTTTTATCTGAAGACATGATTCTCGAGTATTAAGGAACAAATTCTCGAGAATGATTTATATCAGCATGATTCAATGGTCGCTGAACTTCGATAGTTCTCGAGAATGGCATGAACAACTCTCGAGAATGTATATCAGTATTTGAACTCTTCGTCCTCGTAAACTGCAAATTTTCGATTATAGCTTGGGTACTTCATATTACTAATCTATAATTCTTCTAACCAAGTTTAATCAGTTTGCTAGTGATGTTCAGATATGCTTAACATGTTTTAATCATCAATTTATCATAAAGCAATCCGACGTGGCAGACGCATTTAATGCAACTCAGAAAAACAGAGCAACAAACGGAATTAAAGTATGTGGCAGACAAAAATATTCTTTCGAGGAATACTTAATCCAGCTATCACTCTGAGTCATTATCTGCACAAGTACAAATGATGGCGAAGCATTTAATGAAGCAATGGTCGAATATGCTCAACGAAAATCAAATGTGCCTAACGGAACTATGAAGAAACTCAACGGCTAGTTTGCGAAGCTTCCAACGGCCATTAATGACAATCAACTATAAAAGGAGAAGGATTCAAAATGGGCAAAGAGAGACACGAGCTTGCCTTTGTCGAAATGCCGATATTCTGAATCCAACACTTATCTCATATACTCTCTGTTTCACAATGTTTATATAGTTTTAAGTAGAGAGTGTGATAATCGATTATGTACCTTAGTGATTATTATTTATCTATTCTGTGAGAGAGTCCAAACACTTATTTGATTATCTGTTTAGTGATCAAATCTCAAGGTTGTGGAACCTTTGAGAGTGTGTGTACGATTACAACTTGTAAGGGGGAGTGAGTCCAAGAGTGAGAGGATCATCCTTCGTTTACAGAGTGTGTAATTGTATCCTTATAGTGTGTAAGGGGAAGTATCTCGGTAAGAGATTGTAAAGGCAGCACAAGTGCCTGACTAAACTTGTGAGGTTGTAAAGGCTTTTCTTTTGTGCCCGAATTAAACAAGAGGATAGTGGATTGAAAATCCCAAGTGGAGCTTGGGGACTGGACGTAGGTCAAGGAAGGGCCGAAATAGTATAAACCACATTTTGCATATTCTTTTCCCTTATCTCTTATATTTTCAGTATATGTTTATTTGAATATCAAATTGTTGATTTAGAAGACGCGAAAAGATTTTCAAAGTTTCAAGTTTTTAATTTTCACCCAATTCACCCCCTCTTGGGTTCAGCCGGTTCTTCATTTGGTATCAGAGCCTGGCTCTTGTTTAAAAGACTTAACCGTCTCAAGAGTTATTAATGGCTGATTTTGGGTGTTCCTTGCTTTAAGAAGTATTTGATTATACCATTCCACCGTTTTTCAAAGATATTGATTTTTGGTTTTGGAAAGCTAGAATGACTAGTTTTATTAAAGTGTTTGATTTTGATATGTGGAATGTTTTTATAGATGTCTTTGATTTCAAACCGAGAAAGGATTGGACGGAAAAGGAAAAGAAAATGTTTTCACTGAACATTAGAGCAATGAAACTTTTATACAGTGCTTTAACTGAAAATGATTTTGAGAAAATCAAGTTTTGCTCTAATGCTAAAGATATCTGGGATACTCTTGATTCTATATATACTTATAACAATTGTGTTGGTGTTGAAAGTGTTGACAGTTCATATGAAACTATAAGCTGCATATCCACTGTTAATGAGCAACTGTAAGTTGAGAATGAAGAAGGAGAAATCTTAGAACACTTCCATGATCTAGTCAGCACTAAAGAACGAGAGGAAGAGGATTCCTAGGAAGAGCTCGTCACCCACGATTATGATGAATCTCTATCTGGAGCTCAAGATTCTGTTATGGTAAAACGTTTCAATTCTTCTTGTATGCTTAAGAAAAACGATTTTGAACAATTGCATAAAATTATTTTTCAATCACTTACTGATTCTATTTTGAATAGCAAAAATGTTTTCAATTATGTTGGAAAATCTTGTGGGAAGAAAGTATTTACAAATATGGGTCATTTGATATTGCATCCCCTTGACCAGTACAATTCTTGCAAAACTACTCATAACACGCATCATTATATTATTTTCAATTATTGTGGTAAAACTGGGCATATTTCTCATACATGCTATATTAGAAGAAATTATAACATGGCGAATAAATTTGTTTGGGTTCCGAAAGGACATGTAAGGTCCAATACTAACGGTCAAAGACCCAAGTATAAGTGGGTATAAAAATGTTCATCCAGTGCTCTGTGTGTGCAGATTGACTCCATAAAGAATGGACATAAGGGTACAGAGAAGAGAAAGAAGAATCCAAGAGTTTCTCATGAACCTAAAAGGAGAATGACATCAATTAGGAGAACTCGTAGAGAAGCCATTGCTACAACCTTATCCTCAAATCAAAAGAAGCAATGGTTACAAGCAAGAGGAGTATATTTTGTCTCAAGAACAGATTACCATGAAGTACCATTCAACTATCTTGAGGAGAACAAGAAAAGAAGAATCTCTCAAATGTCAAATACAAGACTATTGAAGTCTATATTCCTTGAGAGATCTTTGCAGACACTCATGCGCAAACTTATGAAGAATCAACGTGACAAAAAGAGACAGTGGGTGAGAAAATGCAATACCCCAAATACCTAAGGCAAAGATATAAAATGGTAAAACCTCCTACGCTATTATTTGAAATATTCATTGAGGTTTTATATTTTGTAACCTTAGGAATGATGAACATTGCAAACTATTTTGAAATTGATTTTTCACATCCCTTAAAAATCCATTTAATAGATTTATTTATAAGGGATTGCAATGTTCAATAGTTTAGATCTTTATGCATACTTGATTATTTGAAAAGAAAGTATTTCTTTTATGCATAAAGTCATGTTTAATTCATTATGCTCAACTATTTTGAATTGATTATATTCTTAAGAGCATGTGAATCTTGTTTCTACAAGCTAACAATAATTGGATCCAAGTAAGGTTGGATACCAAGAAAGAAAAAGATTTATATGGTTATGTAGGAAGAGAAAAAGCTTCTCAAGAATGCAACAAAGAGAAATAACTCAAGTCTTGAGGAAGCTAAACAAGCTATGGTTAATGTTGATGGTGAATGTTGAAAAATGAGTTATCTACATCAACTTATCTCAACCAAGCAAGCTACTATAAGGACAAGAGGAATTACGGTGATATCTAATTCTTACCCCATACTATGATTATATATTCATTTTTGGGTAATGAATACTTGTCCATCAGTGCATTTCATTAGTAATCAATCATTTATGTTTTTCAAAATGTTTTTAGATTGCTAAATGGACAATAGATGAAATTGTGCAAAACCTTCTGAGTTTATTTTTTTTTAAAAGAACAATTCTAAAATTTGTTTTAAATTTCAATTCACTCTGATTTTGTGAAAATTCATACAAATGTTTTGAAAAATATTTTGATTGCATTCAAATGATGTTTCAAAATTAGAAGTTAATATTGTATACTGAATGATGGATATGCTTCAATTTTGTCCAGTTGAGTTTTCCCTATCATTCACATATTGATCTTTGATATTCAATATGATGCTTGAACTCCTCATTCTTTATTCTCAATCAAGTTAGATCTCATGTCTAATGAGTTGATCATATATGAGTTTCAAGTCTATCTTCAAAAAAAGAATTCAATCTATGAAATTGTTATGCTTAAAGCATAAATTCTTAGTTGGCTAAGTTATTCCAAGCTTTTAAATGTTCATTAGTGCATTGAATGTCAATGCATTAACCATTAGTGGAATAACTTACTAGGATGATATTTTGGAACTCTAGTCATTTGGACTAATGAGTATGTGCTTCATCATCCATGAATCTTAGTAATCATTTTGTTACTCAAATACATCAACATTTGTTTTCATCCATATTTTGAGTAACTATAGCTGTATATTCATATTCTTGCCTTAACTATCCATATATTTCTAAATTCAACTTTAAGAGGCAAGATTGTCTCCTGGTCAATAGCAAAGTCATTATGCATATGTATCTCTATTGTGCTAAGCATGTCTTGCTAATGCCTCATCCATATGATCTTTACTCATGATGGGAAAATTCTGCTACATGTTAACCTCAATGTTTAACATGTTCTCCAAAACTGAAGCATTTTGATATATTCATTAAACCTATTGACTTCCACCATGTTTAAAGTGAGCATTGTTTTCAAAAATGAATCTTTCATTCATGAAAATTTTGATTTCACAATGCATTGTCACCGTTTGAAAGAACATTTGAGATTTGAAACTATTTGCATATTTCATTATCATTCTTGAAAAATTTGATCTTATTCATGAACTGATTTGATAAATGCTTATCTTCATGGATAAGATTTCATATGCTCTTTGATCAAACTTACATGTATTTTTATCAATGACATATTTTCTGCACCAAGTGTATTTATAAAATTGTCATTGAGAAATAACATCATTGGTATCATTCATCTGTTACCCTATTTGATTCATTGGTTTGAATTTATCTGATTGGGTAAAATTAAGTTTTTGATCTCTGGCTATTCTACTCTTTGCTCAAGTATCATATGATTTAATTCTTTAAAAGCATAAGAGTTGTTTTTATCTAATCTTATGTGGTACCAAAGAGCATATACATATTTGATTTGTGCAGCCCTGTTTGTTTCGTGACTAGAAAATAGAGATTTGTAGAGTATGATAATTCTCAAGAATGATCTTATCATTCTCGAGAATTAATGTATCGTCTTCCTTGCAATTTTTATGAATTCTCGAGAATTGAGAGTCATTCTCGAGAAATATCGAGATTTTTGAGGTTCGCCAAGCATCAATGATCAAGTCATCTCACCATTCTCGAGAATGGCTAATGCATTCCCGAGAATTGGTACAGACAGAACCTTCTGCAGATTGGATCACTTTCTGAAGTCTGATCATGCTCTCAATAACTGATACCATTCTCGAGAATTAAGTTTCATTCTCGAGAATGGCTCTCGAGAATCACTTGTTGATTCTCAAGAATCATCAAGCAGGGAGTCTCATCGTCGCCGTATATGATGTCATTTCATTTATCCTTCTCCGTTTCCCTTTCCATCATCTTCTTTTACATCTATCATAACCATGCTAGGCTAACTTAATTTCATTCACTCCATTTTATTTTATGTTATTTAGCCTGAGAACACTCATTTTCAAAATGATCATTATGCTGTAAACATATTTATCATTATAAGTGATTTCTTCATACCAATTTCAATGAACTTGAAAATTCAGATACCATGTTGTGAGCAAAGATTTTTCCAAACCTCATAACATTTGGTGTCACATTATTATTTGGTATCATTAAAGGGAACTTCATTTTTTTTTTATCATGCATTCATTAAGGGGGAGCTTCACATACGTGTTCTCATCTCCTTTATTTAAAGAAAACCCTTTTAAGGAAACTCATCTGAATCCACTATGTTTTATTAGTTTTGATGATGAGTTAATATCATATTTTCCTTTCTTATCTTCATTTAAAAATATCATTTAGAAAGGAATACTTTGATATCTGGTTGCACTAACCAATCTCTTTTGCAAAGAAAGTTTTACAATTATGGCAGGAGAATTAAGTAATGCACTACAAGGAGAAACTATCAAAATGAGGAATAATGCTTTCGTTCCATCATTGAGATTGAGATATGCTCTACAAAAGAGCTCTTTGAAGAAAAGGCAAAGGATGGAAGCTGAGTACTGACATATTCATTCAGATGATCTTCAAGAAGCCAGTACTCTCGTACTCAAATGATATTCATGATCCTTCTATTAAGTACATTTCAGATGATCTCATACAAGAAAGCAAGCAAATGGAATTTATCAATCGTTCCTCAATCTGCAAAACCATGAGCATTTCTAATCTCTATCTTTTTTATATTCAGTAGAAATTTTGCACATGCTTGGTATCTATATGATTTAAATATGAAAGTTTAAGTTTCTTGAAAAGCCTCTCCAAATTGTTTTCAAACATATTTTCATGAAGACTCATTTCTACTTGCATCATATTAAAAATCAAATTCTTTCAGAAAGAGGAGAGAAAATTGTTTTCTTTGCAAATGATTTAGGAAAAACAATTATTTCAAACTTATTTTCATATTTACCTCTTCACAAGCTTACTTTCCTTACTTCAACTTTTTGCTAATGACAAATAAGGGGGAGAGAAATGGCAAAAAAAATATGTTGGGTCTAATCTATTTTCATATTCATACATATTTTTCTTACACTACTCGAAAATGTCATATTTGCGATGGAATTTGTGAGGGAAAAAAATTCCATCGCAAATTTTGACAAATTTGCGAGGGAACTCATTTTCCCTCGCAAAAATGCCAATTTTGCAAGGGAAAAAAATTTCCCTCGCAAAATGATCACTTTTGTGAGGAAAAAATTGTCCCTCGCAAAATGGCCACTTTTGTGAGGGAAACATATTTTTCCTCGCAAAAACCCCCCAATTTTCGAGGGAATGATGGCTCCTCGCAAAATGGGGGGGGAAAATTCCCGTCAATTTTTGCGAGGGAACGAAGTTTCCCTCGTAAAATGGCCATTTTTGCGAGGGAAGTACAGTTCCCTCGCAAAATTTGACCATTTGCGAGGGAAGTTTTTTTCCCTCGCAAAATTTGGGGAAATTGGGGGGAAATATCCCGCCAATTTCCCTCTATTTTGCGAGGGAACAATGTTTCCCTCGCAAAATGGCCACATTTTGCGAGGGAACTTTACTTCCCTCGCAAAAAATGGCCATTTTGCGAGGAAATTTTTTTCCCTCGCAAATTAATTTTTTTTAAAAAAATTATTTTTGCAAAGTAAAGCCAAGGCAATTAAACCAAAAAAATTTAACTCTCTTACTCATTTCCACCTCTACGTTTCGACTCGGTAGCATATTGATTAAAATCAAGACAATTTTCTTCTAAACAATAGTATTTTGAAATATATTTATAAACATTTGTCTTATAATTAATATATTTATTTTTTCTATATATCTTCCTTTTTACCATTTAATCAAATAAATATAACAGAACATATGACATATTTTTTAAAAATGTAAATTAATAAAAACCTTCATAAGAAATATATCAGAAATTTTGAAATCACATGATTAAAAATGTTTAAATAAGCGAATAATTATTGCTACTGAATGGTAGAATAAAAGCCCTTGAAATCATGAACTATATGACCATTGTAATTTTATCTCTAATTATAGTTATTAGCAGTTCTATCATTTTAGCCCATGGTTTAGTTATCTTTAACATGTATGTGAGCCTAACTCCTGTCTAAAATTTTGTCCCTAAAGAAAAACTACCAAACCTCTTTCCTTGTGCATTGATGACACTCCATATTTTGAGCTTCATATGAAATTGTGTATGATTATTTATTTTTAATTGAAGTTGTGCTATTTAAAATACTTAAAATTTATTAACAACATGTGCGACCACAGCTCAAAAGTATTGGGAGGCCAGCAATAGAAGAGGCACTGAATGCAAGTGACGTGAGTGAGTGAGTCAGATTCCAAAGATTAGAAGTGAAATTTGGTAATGTTAGTGGCTATGTTTGTGCCACCGAAAGTTGTTCGGGCCCTTATCTCCTCACATTGCGACATAACTATTTGGAGCCTGCCACGTTACCTTTTCCAATGCACTATATCCATTTTGATCTTACCGACCACTCTTCCTTTTTTTATTACTCATTTCTGTTTTTTCTATTAAACCCATTTATTTAATCGATAATATTAAAAAAATAGTTAAATTAGTTAACATGATACTATATTTTTTTCCTAAAACACTCATACATCTTTCTTTATTTCTTATTCCCTCTCATACTTGATAACATTTGATGGTGTATCAATAGGGATAAAGAAAAAAATTGACCAACATGAAAAATAAGTACTCCCTCCGATCTCAAAGGTAAGACAGTTTTTAGTATAAATCATATGCAAACTTTATCTTATATTTAAAATCGGAGATAATAATATATATAAGATCAATATCAATTCTTCAATTAGGTCCTATATTTATGATTGAAGACACTACTTACTTGTAGAGCTGGCAATTTTTTTTTTGGAACGTTGAGAAGTAGGCAGGGACGCAGGTAAGGGTTACTGGGTTAAGTGACTTAGTGAGGGCAACCAGTTGGACATATGCGTTGGCCTCATTTGCTGTTACCCATCGAAATGAAATACCTAAATTCTATTAATTATTGCTTCAGATTTGATTATTGTAATTAGGCATAGTCATATGAGCTAATTCAGGATTTAGAATTATCACATTTAATTCTCCTTAATACTCCTCTTGTATATTTTCTGTACAAACCCTATCTAATATATCTACTTATCACTTTATTACTTAGTGCAACTTGTGCACTTGTGATAGCGAATATGTGTGTATTTGAGAGAGATGATAATTATGTTTTTACTAGTATATGTGTGTGTGTGAGAAAGATGGAGAATTAACTATTGGTAACATATCGATTTGATATTTTATAATTTCAAATCTCTTTTCTATATTTTTCCCTAATAAATAAAATATAATTTAATTAAGCTCAATAGCCTCAACTTATCACTAAAAACACACACAGAAAGTAAGATCATAAGTGAAAAATTTATATATATTCAAACACTCTCAATAAAGCTATAAATCAAAACAACCTATATATTGTAAAATCTTTAAAATTATTTTTAAATTCTTATTTTTTCCAACAATAATTAAGAAAAGAAATTAAAAAAATTTCTCAATTTGAATTTGATTATGTTAATATAAATAGCCTCTTATTTTAATTATCATTAAAATTTATTTCATATTATGATTTTTCTTATTATTTTATTAATGTGTAATTAAAAATGATATTATTTTATTTATTACTTCCCTGAACCTTCATTCATGAGGTCATTCCATCCAGTGCGAGGCTTTCTATTCTCGCTCCCTCCAAAAATTTCACAAAAATTTTGCAGCTTCCCTCCATTTCTCAATTAGTGCAAGTTCTCTACAGAGTGCAAACTACAAGCCCTATCACTCTCCCCGCAAATCAGACGCGTGCTCCATAAAGCTCCAAAATCTCATCCGCGACGCACCAGCCCACCAGAAACTACATGCCCTATTGGACGCCGGCGACCGTTGTTAGCCTTGCGTGGTTGTTCTCCAGCAAGATTTGAAGCTTTGAAACCTAGGGTTCGGTCTACTCCCAAATTTCAGTGAGCTGGCTATTTTTTTTAAAATGCCCGAATGCATCGCTGAAACAAGAGAGCATGGAACCTTCGTGATTTTTGGACCAAACCTTAGCCCCATCGTTTAACCCTAGTCCTTCATCCTTTTCCGTCTGTGTGCCATCGCCGTCGCACGTCTGTTCGCCGCCGGCGTCCTTCTCCTCTGGTCAGAATCTTTCTACTGTTATTTTTCTTGTCTTGCTCTGTTTCGCTGGTTCTGTGTTTGCTGCTGTGATGTTTGAGAATTTAAGATTGAATAATTATTTCGTTTTGCTGCTGGTTGGTTAAAGAAAGTAGGTAGTTTGAAGGATTTTTTTTTTAGGTGGAAGGAATATTGGAAGGGAGGGAATTCAAGATTTATTTTTTTTGAGGTTCAACGCTGTTTTTTTCCCCCTCTGGTCGTTGGTGTTTGGGTGAGGGAATGTATGGATTTTCAATCATTCTTTCAATTTGTTATTCATTCATCCTGATTGTGTTATGGGTATTTGATTGGCCCATTTCCCCCTGCTATTGTTCAGTCGAGACAAGAAGAAAAAGAAAGAAAAATTGGAGTGTTCTTCCAATTAAAACTTTGAAGAAAAGGAAGCATGGTAATTGAATATGTAGGTCCTCTCTTTACTGTACCTTAAGTGTGAGAACCATGTTTTATGTGTGGGCTTATAGCTTCTTCAATTTTTGTTTGGTCTATCGTGGTTTTTGAAGTAAGAGATTGAAACTCTTCCATTTTTTTTAATGTTAGATATTTAAAGATTGTTAAGTTTGGGGGGATTTCTTATGACCGAAGCATTAGAACAACATGATTTTGGAACAAATATTTTATAATATGTTGTTAAATGTTACAATAGGAATATGATGGATTTAGTGTATGCTTTTCTTTAGTTTAAATTTGTTTCATACAGTATCGAAGTTGGGAAAATTTGTAAAAAACTATTTATTTTCTATATTAAAACTTGAAAAAAATGTGGATGTTGTATATATAAAAGTTGTGGTGATTTATTTATTAAAATCAATGTGGAATCTCGTATGTGGAGGGTTGAAATTCTTAATGTAGTTGGGTATTCAAGGAAGGGGAAAAAATTATTATTTGGTTTAGAGAATGATTTATGAGTTGTATGGAACTTGAATGGGCTGTTTGATTATTGTTGAATTGAAACTCCTTGTGTTCCAAACTTTATCTTATTATTGGGATTTTGTGTTTGGTAATATGTTTATGGAAGAGAATACCCGTATGTATGTTGAGTAGTTGTTGATGGATGGTATAATTTTGGTTAAACTCGATTTTTGCATCATGTCAAGTATGTATTAGTAAATAAGGAAATTGGTCCTAGTTGCTGCAATGATTTGATCCTATTTGAATGTGGTATGTCTTTTAATCCTAGCCTCCTTTTCTCTCTACTTTTCCTGGCTGATACAACGGAAATTCTCAGTTCTTGTGTTTTAAAACTTGAATTTGATGTCTTCCCTAATGACTTGATCAAGCATCGTTTTTTCTGTATCTCTATGGAGTAGAATGCCTATTCGTCATATTTTCTCTAGGAGCATGCCTCTGGTTGTTGTGAGCATTAGTGCACATTGTACATCCTTATTTTCATTTGTCTTTAACAAGCAAAGACCATTGCACTTGCAGGTAGATTGTTGGTATTCTTTCATTTCGCAAGTCATAAAAATATGTATACACATCATGCTTTTCCATGTGCCACATGTAAGCATCTATGCTAATGATGAATAATTGTTGTTAAAATGAGCCTTTAATTTTGTTTTCTGTAAGCCTATTGTATGAGGGATAAGTTTGCCATGTGAGGGTTCTAGTGCTTTTTAGGTGATGTTCTTTCAATTGGGGTGATGTTCAATGCATTTTTTTTGCTTGAGAGTGATACTGTTATGAAAATAATTAAAAGAAAGATCATACAGGATGGCTTGAATTTTTTTTATCACCAACTTTAGTGCTAACTTGAAATTTTAATATGAATATTATGTATTGTTTTGGTTCAAGACGTGTGTTGATTTGTTAAACATCACCTTGCAGGAGTTTATTGTTGAACAGATTAATGGAATTTCAAAAGCAGGGTGGAAGGCTGCAATGAATCCTTGTTTCTCAAATTATACAGTTAGCTATCACTATGCACAACTCTGTTTATATTTTTTGACCATCTAAAACTCTTTTATTGCACATGCTTAGATTATGTACAATGATTCAAGATTATAAGAATGATATTAATATTAATAGTAGTGAGATATAATAGTAGTGCAGTGTGATTTAACATGTTTTGTAAATATTAGGTGTCACCTTTTTAGTAACTATCTGAGTTTGATTGATTTCTAACTTGTGCTTTGTTATGATGAACTGTTGCTTGGAGTTTATTTGCATCTATCATAAGTAATATGACAATTTTTTGTTCTCAATCCCACTCAACATAAGTAACATGATAAATAATTATGGAGGTTTCTTACAACTTGTGATATCATCAATATTGTTGGAATTAATATTTGGGAGCAAGCCTATTTTGGAAATTAAAATACTCTAAATCATTACTTCTTTGCTGCATGGATTCCTAAAATCATTTTGAAAGATAAGTCAGCTATTAGCATTTTGGTAAATTTGGGTAGGAATTTGAATTTGCTAGGAATTGATTTTGTTCCTTGGTGATTTTAAGAATCTGTACATAATTAAGTTGTTGAATGTGACCGTGTCAATATGATAATTGACTACTATTTGGTGCTTTGGAGCTTGAATTGTGACAACTAAGTTGTCCAAATTTTGGATAAAGCAGTTCTATTCTTTGCTTCAATTGTGATAATAAGTTGGAATTAGAAAATTGTTACCGACTTGTGAAGCTTTGTTGTTCTTTGTCAAATATTACCATTGTTGCGTCTATTATGCTCAAAAGTGGTCCACTGTGTTGAGAACTGTCTTGCTATGATTGATGCCAAAAATTGGAATTCGTGGGAATTTGAACTTTGAATTGGTGCTTTGCTAAATTTTAGAATGACACAAGTTGCTTTCATTGCCTCATTTTAGCTATCTCATGTATGCTTTGTCATTGAAATTAATTTACGTAAATCGAGATTATTTGGAGATTTTTGGCTCATCAAATTTGGTTGTCACTTGACTTTGTTGTGACAAGGAATTTGGAATTACAAAGCTTAAATTTTGGACTCTTTTGCTATTGAAGTTTTAGACCTACGTTGCAAAACTTAATTATCATGCTAGTTGACATTTTGTGGCGATACGGTAAGTTTAGTTTTATGTTGAAAGTTGCATTATAATTGTGTGTTGCATTATTAAATGTGATATTTATTGTTAATTTTAAATGTATAGGTTCTATTATTAAAAAAAAATTGATTATGCATAAGATTTTGATGTTAAATTTAAATTTAGCTTGAGTTTATGAAAGTGGTTACTTGGATTGATTTTGAAGTTTATGGAAAATATTGTTCTTGCTTTCGTAAACATATTAATGTTCTTTTCTTATGACCGCATGGCTACAATTGTCCAATTCAAAGAGTGATTATATTTGTGGTGTAAACTGTATAGAATGTTGAACATAATAGTGGCTTTATAATCATGATCTAGCATGTGATTTTTTTTTTTTTTTTTTTTTTTTTTTTTGGGGTTACATTTCATGATTGTTTTGGTTTTATTCTTAAAAGGGTAACTATTGACCCATGTGTATTTGCTTAAAAAATATATATTAAAAAATATTTAATTGTTAAAAAAACACCATTGTCTTTTCCATTCCATCTTCTAAACAAACAGATAAAAAAAACAACTTCATAGGAAGAAACCATAAGTTGCGTTTTATATTTTTTTTGGTTTTAGGAAATCTTGCAACATTAAAAATATGATTTACTTTTTCATGCTACTCCTTAAAGTGGGAATAATTTGGTTAGTGTTTGTGACTTGGTTTTGTTTGGATTTTAAAGGTAGACAAGTAGTCACTTTCCACAACTAAAGAGACTTCATATTCTTCCAGCATCATTGGTATGTATTCCCAAGACTTTAATAACTAATCCACATTTTTATATTTATGCATTTTCTTTCTTTAAATATTGTACATGTTGCGCTCATCCAAAGCGGTGTTGGAGGTGTTCCTACAGTAGACGTAATACTTTTTCTACCAATCGCAAACCATTATTTTCTCGTCCATTTAAATGAAGTACAAAAAAAAAACTGACTTTGTAATGTTGGTTTTGCAGAAGATAAGATGGTAAATGTAATACCCGGATAATTATTTATCTGAAATATTATATTTTAGTACATATTACCTATTGGAAATAGGTGAATATGTGGTCTTAAATAATAAGTTATAATTACCTTATTTTCTAAGGTAATTTCTATTGAAATTAGGGTGAATAAAAAGCTAAAATCCCTAAAATGCATTTATGAGGCATAAAATGGCTCGAAAATATTATGATAAATATCATATGGCAACAAATATCGACAAAAACTTAGGAAGTATGTTGTCTCTAATTTTAGGAATTTTTGGGATTATTTCCTTGAAAAATAGAGAAGCATAAATATAATAATATTAAAAGTACTTTATGGCCCCAGTATTTTTAATATTTTACATGGGACATAAAATACCAATTTCAGTAAAATAGTTGTGAGATAATAATTAATCCTAATTATGAAAATTATCAACAATTAGTAAGTGGCTAATTAAGTAATTAGTGGCTAATTATTTAGATTAAGATATAAGTAAATTAATTAGTAAATAATTAATTTAAGGGAGAAATTTGAAATTTGAAATTAAATAAATAATAAATATTAATAAAATATTTTATGCTTAGAAAAATAAAAAAAAAATAAAAGAAAAAAATAAATATCTAGATATTTTGAATAAAATAATAATATAATCGGTAAAGAGCCAACGGGAGATATGAGAACATATAGAAATGAAATTCTACCTCAAGATATAGAAATTTAGTCTTTTACCACCTGGACCTTTTATGAACCGGTGAAATTTATCTCGGATTGAGCGGTCTCGTAAGTCGTTTCAAAACCAACAAGCGTAATTAGGAGTACGAGATAATTAAGATAAGGTAGATAGTGCTAAAAGTGACTTATAGAAAACGCACCATGTTTTTCAAACCAGGGATATGGTTACTTAGATCAGATCATATTATTTAACCGGTGATTTTTCGCAAGAAAGTTCGGTTCTATCGAAGTTATTTCAGAATCGACAAAGCGGCGTTTGTCCGAAAATCTTCGGCGAGATAACGGAATACCTTTAATGGGATCAAAAATATAATGAAACCCAGTATTTTTAAAGAGAAAGAATGGAACTACAAAACCTAGTTCCCGGATTTTTTAGTTTCGCCGAGATTACGCGTTTCGGACACCAATCAGGGAACTTTATCGGTAAGTTAGCAAAGATGACATCATCCTCTTCTAGAAGGATGATATAAGCGGGACATGTGGAAGGTCAAGATGGTGCCACATGGCGAAGTGCGATCCGACGGTTGAAATCCGATCTAAAAACAATTGAAGAAATTCCCACCTTGTCCCTCCTTTCTTCTATAAATAGCAAGCCCTCCTCTTCTCATTTCTTCACCCCAAAAACGCAGCCTAGAGAGAGGTTTTAGAGAGAGAAGCTCGGAGAAAGTCCGAGCAAAGTCGGGGTAAGTTCTTCGGTCTCTGGTCTTTAGTTTCGGTAGTTTCTTTCGGTAGATATAGTAGGAATGCTAGATTTATCTTTAATTTTTCAAGATAGTCTAGATATCATATTTAGGGTTAAATATGATATATATTTCAAAAATATGATGAGGGAAAAGATCTGTCAAAATTCTAGAGAGATAGAGCGAAAACAATAAGCTCTAGCGAAATTCCGCCTATTAGGGGTTCGGGGCAAAATGGTAATTTGTACCTAAAATGCCCGTTATGCTGCTAGATATTGATAAATATTATCCTTATAGGATATCTAAGATAATCGGACATTGTTGTACCGCCGTCGTCATTTGTTTCACCCATTGTCAAAAAGTACCGTTTTCCGTAAAAGTACCGTTTTCCGTCAACGAAGGTACGTTCGTGTCCGTAACACTAACTCTGATGTTTATAGTATGCATATATGTGCTATGTGTATTGTATGTGGTAGCTGATAGCTCTGCTGTTTGTATGTACGTTCGCGTATGGTAACACTAACTCTGATATTTATTGTATGCGTATATGTGCTAGGTGTATGTTATGTTTATGTGAAGTAGTTGATAGCTCTGTGGTATGCTCATTGTACTGTTATGATGCTTGCTGGGTGTCGGGATATGGTTGCTAGGTGTGAAATGCTTGGTGTGAAACGTTTGCTAAGTGTGACATATCTGCCAGGGGGCTTATATGATGTTGGGATATGCTTGTTTGTATGCTGATATATTGTATATGTAAATATGAGGTTAACCGTTACTTGGGGTCCGTATGCATTGGACCTCAGCTCTTAATATAGCGTCAGGTTCAGGAGGACCGAGAATCGAGGAGAAAGGCAAGCAGCACGCATAGGGACTCAGCTGAAGACTTTCTTCGTTGCTATCTACTTTTGAAAACTCTCGGTCGTTGTACCGCTTTTGTAATCAGCCAGACTTACGGCATTTTGAATATAAGTATCAGTTACTCAATCGCTTCGATGCTCTACTCTGATGATGAAAAAAAAATTATACTGCTTTTGAAAATGTGATGTTACAGTAAAGGTGTTAGAAGAGAAGCTGAAGGAGCAAGAAGCGAAGGTGTTGGAGCAAGGAGAGATGATTACTGAGATGCGAGCACTTCTCCAGTCCTTATTGAAGGACAAGGGTCTTGGTGGTGATGACGATACTGGTGGTGATCATCACCAGCTTGCTGCAGTTTAGACTTTTTTTTTTTAGTTCATTCTAGTCTAAACATTATAATTTGTAAATTTTGTTATTGCTTTGTAAACTTTATGATTGTTACAATTTATTTTTATGATATAGAAGTCTTTTTATTTTCTAATTTTTAATATTTTTTGTAATTATTTTCTTTTATCTAATTTTTATAATTTTTAAAAAATTAATTGGAATTTGCGAGGGAAACGTTCTTCCTCGCAAAATATGGAATTTGCTAAGGAAACTGTTCCCTCGCAAATACTATATTTTGCGAGGAAACAATCTCCCTCGCAAATTCCATATTTTGCGAGGAAGATTGTTCCCTCGCAATTTTCAAATTTTGCGAGGGAAAAATCTTCCCTCGCAATTTTCGGATTTTGCGAGGGAAAGGATTTTCCCTCACAAATTTCATATTTTGCAAGGGAAAATTCTTCCCTCGCAAATTTCTGAATTTGCAAGGGAAAAGAGCATTTTTACGATGGAAAAGCGTTTTGCGAGGGTAGGTTTTCCTCGCAAATTCCGCCGCAAATCAATTTTGCGACGGAAAACGTCAGTTTTGCGAGGGAATTTTTCCGCCACAAAAAACTGTTTTTTTTTTGTAGTGTTAAAGTATTTGCCATCATCAAAAAGGGGGGAGAATGTTAGTTATGATTAGTTTTAATGATGTCTTATATAGATGCCATTATCTAGAGCAAAAAGTTTATATCATATACATTGACTAACTACTTTGTTTAATGTAGGTTAGTCTAAGTTAAACAATGATCAAGAGATGAGATTGAAGAAAGAAGAACTTGTTAGATATGATGAGAATATCAATATTCAAGTCTTCATGATCAAATGGAAGTTAGAATAGTTTAATTCGGAGTTAAAATAAGCAAACTCAAGCTTCCGGATGAATAGGAGTTGCTACGGTTCAATTGCCATACTCCCGTGTATGAACAGCTGCTTCTACGCATGAATTTCAGTCATTCTCAAGAATGACATTGTGATTCTCGAGTACCATTCTCAAGAATGGTATTCTGATTCTCGAGAATGATCGGGCTTCAGCAACTCTGTTTCACGTTCAGCTTGGGCGAGCTCTAGTAATTCAACAATATCTCCCAAACCAGAGATCGGATTGAGGTGAAACCAGTGACATATGAAACTAGACTCCCAAAGGAGTCCAGATGAAGGATCTATGATTTTTACAAGTTGGTACAAAAATCACCGTCACATTCCAGAACCACCTTCGGTATTTTGAGTGTATCTCATAAACGGCAAATTCAAATGAGCTAAAACCAGTGCTATTTGAAACTAGACTCAAATACCTTTTCAAAAAAATCAAGAAACAGAAAAAAAAAATATCAATTGAAGGAGATATGATGTTTTGAAGTTGGTAGTATGTTCAGGATGTTGCAATTAGCGTTGATTAAGAACAGCCTACATTCATCCTATGATAACCGACGAAATACAACAAGTTTGGGACTGATTCTTTTTGCATTGGAAAGAAGGCTTGAAGAGATTTATGAGCATGAGTACTTTGACAAATTTACTATCTCTTCTGATTCTCGATGTGCAGGTATCAATTCAAGAGAACTGTCTCAAGGATTCTCAAGAATGGTTGTTAAGGCTGTTAACAAAGCAAAGGCTTAATATGTGTTCAAGAGTTCAGATAAAATACCATCGCAGCAAAGGATTATAGAGAATGATTATTATATTCTCGAGAATGGTTCTCGAGAATGCACCAACAATACTCGAGAATGATCGGGTCTGAATCACATCTCAGAAGAAAGTTATACTATGTTCCTCGAGTGATTCTAGAGAATTGAGAATCAATTCTCGAGAATGGTCGATTGCTTCTATAAATGCTTTCTGTTTCTCGAGTGATTCTTGAGAATTGAGAACCAATTCTTGAGAATGGTTCTCGAGAATCAACAAAAGATTCTTGAGAATGAACGGGCTCTGCAATGTTAAAATTCCATTATTCACATGTATTGCCTCTTTTATATCGAAGACATGATTCTCGAGTATTAAGGAACAAATTCTCGAGAATGATTTATATCAGCATGATTCAATGGTCGCTGAGCTTTGATAGTTCTCGAGAATGGCATGAACAACTCTCGAGAATGTATATCAGTATTTGAACTCTCCGTCCTCGTAAACTACAAATCTTCGATTATAGCTTGGGTACTTCATATTACTAATATATAATTCTTCTAACCAAGTTTAATCAATTTGCTAGTGATTTTCAGATATGCTTAACATGTTTTAATCATCAATTTATCATAAAGCAATCCGACGTGGCAGACACATTTAATGCAACTCAGAAAAACAGAGCAACAAACGAAATTAAAGTATGTGGCAGACGAAAATATTCTTTTGAGGAATACTTAATCTAGCTATCACTCTGAGTCATTATCTGCACAAGTACAAACGATGGCAAAGCATTTAATGAAGCAACGGTCGAATATGCTCAACGAAAATCAATTGTGCCTAACGGAACTACGAAGAAACTCAATGGCTAGTTTGCGAAGCTTCCAACGGCCATTAATGACGATCAACTATAAAAGGAGAAGGATTCAAAATGGGCAAAGAGAGACACGAGCTTGCACTGTCGAAATGCTGATATTCTGAATCCAACACTTATCTCATATACTCTCTGTTTCACAATGTTTATATAGTTTTAAGTAGAGAGTGTGATAATCGATTATGTACCTTAGTGATTATTATTTATCTACTCTGTGAGAGAGTCCAAACACTTATTTGATTATCTGTTTAGTGATCAAATCTCAAGGTTGTGGAACCTTTGAGAGTGTGTGTACAGTTACAACTTGTAAGGGGGAGTGAGTCCAAGAGTGAGAGGATCATCCTTCGTTTACAGAGTGTGTAATTGTATCCTTACAGTGTGTAAGGGGAAGTATCTCGGTAAGAGATTGTAAAGCCAGCACAAGTGCCCGACTAAACTTGTGAGGTTGTAAAGGCTTTTCTCTTGTGTCCGAATTAAACAAGAGGATAGTGGATTGAAAATCTCAATTGGAGCTTGGGGACTGGACGTAGGTCAAGGAAGGGCCGAACCAGTATAAACCACAGTTTGCATATTCTCTTCCCTTATCTCTTATATTTCCAGTATATGTTTATTTGAATATCAAATTGTTGATTTAGAAGACGCGAAAAGATTTTCAAAGTTTCAAGTTTTTAATTTTCACCCAATTCACCCCCTTCTTGGGTTCAACCGGTTCTTCAGTGTGGACTAAATTGGCATTTTAGAAATTCGTGGTACCAAACTGCCATTCTGAAATTCGTGGTACCAAACTGTCATTTCTGAAATTCAATCCCAAACTGCCATTTTTTAGTTTTAATCCAATTTCTTTCTTTCTTCTTCCTCTTAATCAATCCAACTCAAAAACTTCTTTATTAATCTTCTTCTTCATCTTTCTTTATAATTGAACTTAATATCTTCTAATCTTTGAATCTACATAAAGTATAAGAATTAGTCAACGCAGGAGATAAATATATTATGTAAACTTTTTGCTCTTAATAACGACATTTATTTTTGACATCATCAAAACTAATCATATCCAACGTCTTGTATATATATAAAAAGTTCTCTAAACATGGTTAAATACGAATGGGCACAAGTTCACAAGTTAATATAATCAAGTACAAGTATTTCTATAATCAAGTATCGTGCAATGTTGTCAAAATCGAGTTTCCACGTAGATACAGAAAGGGGTGGTAGAAACGTAAATCGTAGAAATGACACGAAATGTAAAGTTTCTACTTCTTAAGGTCAAGTATAAAAAAAATATATATATATATATATATAATATATATATATATATATATATATATATATATATATGCATGTTTAAAAAAAACATAAATCACTACTCAAAATTTCAAAAACATAAATTATATTTAAAAGATACAAGTCACATAACTATATAAAATATAAGTCTAAAAACACAAAAAGAGTTTAGCAACTCCTAAAAACAAGTTCCAAAACATCAAAAGAACAAAGTTTAACAATTCCTAAATTATATCAATTTATTCAAATCAAACACATCATTTTGCAAAATCTCAATGTCCTCTTCTCTTACTCTTATAACAAGTTTTTTTTTTTTTTTTTTTTTTTTTTAAAAAAAAAGTAAAAACGTTGGAATCTCTAAAAACGTACATTTCTACACGTTTTTACACGTGTTTCTACCTGGGACAGTTTTTACGTAAAAACATTTCAATAACAAATGCTCAAGTTTTCCACATTTTTTACAAGTTAAATCATATGCCTTGGCTGCCACCTTTAAATTATTAATCAACTTTAAAGTTCCGAAAAGAAAGCAATGTATCTTTAATAACTTTAGGAGTAGGATATCTGAGAGCTTGTTCCCCATAGTTTAGAAGAGTTCCTTGAGCATAGGTATAGGCATTTTTTCGCTGATATTCTTAAGTGCATCTTGAGGCAGTTGAAATCCACCTTCATATAGTTCGCGGGCTTCATCAAAGCTGTTGAACTCATTGGACGTGAAATTGAATGCGGATTCTAACAATGGCCTCATTAAGATGGACAAAACTTGCCTATGATTATTACACCCAACGGGCATAAAAAATCTTTCGTAAGTCGATCACGGGTTATATTCTACTTATAACCCCATAGTGTTAGTGCATGCAACTCTAATTAAAACAAATGGAGAAAACTTCACACAACCCTAACAAATAAATGGGTTAGAAGTAGTATTAGTTACACGAGCTATTTTCAGCGTACAATATTACATATTCATACTTGGGGCTTTGTCCACATTTGTCTCAGTTTTTTTTCTTTCTTTTGAGTAAAATAAAAAAATGAAATTATTAATATCAATAATTACATAAAAGCATAAGTAATAATAAGACACAAATATTGAGTAGAAAAGCTACGGAAAGAAGAGGCAACAGTAACCGAAGTCTGAGTTTGGTGTAATTGAACTCAAAGAGAGACTAAAAATTTATCCCAAATCAAAGTAACAGTGAGCACCTTGATTATTTCTTTGCCAAAAGAAGAAAAAAAATTATGCTAAAGGACCAACTGTATAAATCGTTTATTCCAGATGTCCCCAAATATGAGTAATTATTATGGAAGGTCCATGGTTCTTCTCTAAAAATACAAATCATGTGGGAATACAGTGAAAACTTTGAAAGGAATTTAACCTAAAATTTACAGACCTTGTTGGCGAAGAAGATGCGATGACTCATATATCTATTGGCTGCAAGGTAGATCCAGGAATTGCAAACAAAATGGATGGATCCCTGATTGGCAGGGTACGCAGTCTTTCATAAATAAGTTCATGTCTGGGGTCTGAGAAGAGGCCGGGAAGAAGTGATTTGCTTTGACTAGGCTATGGAGGTGATTGAGAGATGGAGAGAGAAGGGGGAGGGGTGACTGGGAGCTTCGAACAAAATGTCGGAGGTGTGGGAGTACGAGGTCAAAAAATATGAATATTTTTTACTTTCGACGACTATTTCGTTGAAAGTTAAGTCGAAAAATAAAAACAATGAATATCATGTTACAACGACTGTTCTTCAAAAGCAATCATTGAAAGTACTTTTACCGATTGTTTTGGAATCAGTCAAAATGTATGGAAATGGCTGTAACTGAGGTAAATAGATGTACATGGTGCTAACTTGTATGTAAGAAGAGCTATATTTAACCAAAACTAAAAAAATAAAGTCATAAATATAACATATAAAATGTATAACAAGTCATTATATTAATTAAAAGTTATTGACATCATGATTTATTTCGGACTGCACAAAGGTATTATGCGTGCACAGCCCGTCAGTTGTGCATATGAAGAGCTATATATTCGATGAGGAAAAAAGTTAATATGGATTTCCATTTATCAATTAGTATTTTTCATATAAATCTAGTTATTAATTAAATTACTTGTTAGCACTAATAATCTAGTTATAATATAAAACATATACTTCTTGCTTAGTTGGTTGCTACGGTACCACAAAATCTAACCAAAACAAATAATTGTAATTTAAAATCTAATAGCCTAAGTTAATCCATTAAAAACAACTTTAGAAATTCAGACTATATATGTGAAGTAAGTCAATTGTCTTATGTATTACTTAATTTTTGACTGCATATGTGAAGAAAATCTTGATGAAAAATACAACATTATTTTCCCTCCATGCACATAGAGAAACAGTATGACTTCGACCAGAAACTTGTTGAAAACAAATATATTAATATGTGTGTGAGTGTGTTCGAGCCACTTGCTCATTGGCCAACTAGATAACAAGGGATATATATATATATATATATATAAGAAACTGGTTGTAATTCTTGTCCTGCAGACACACACACACACACCAAAACAGATAGTATTAGTTTGTACAATGAATCATTTTTAATCCAGACGTACAATGAATCGTTGAATCTAGATGAAAAATATACTTTCTTTTTCCAATATATTTAGTGAAATTGTATGAAATTTATTAGATTAATTTCCTCCGATTAACAGTATTAAATTGACATTTTTCATTAATTTGCACAGATTGATTATATCTTTTACATATTTAAAATCTGCATATGCATTCAATGATCAATGTAGAGAATGCACATACAAAAATTGATCTTAATTTATGGAGTGAATCTAAATTAAAAATATTAATTTTATGTCCCATAAAGTGAATGCATGACATTAATTAAATTCTCTTCACATTTTACAAACTATAAAGTTCACCATGCATGTTCAAAATATTTAAATGCCATGAATCTAGACTAAGTAGAATTTCAAATTGATCTTAATTTATGGAGTGAATCTAAAGGAATTTTTTTTTTTCCTCATAAGATGAATGCATGACATTAATTAAATTCTCTTCATATTTTACATAATATTCATTTCAGCATGTTCAAAATATTTAAATGCATTGTTGTCAAACTCGCAAGTTGACTCTCCGAGTTTACCATTTTTACATTTATAGCTTACAAAAATGAGTTGAGTCAGTGGTAAACTCGTGCTAGTTGTAAACTCGGTTAAACTCACGAGTTTATCGTTTTTATATTTCTAGCTTACAAAACCATGTTGACCTACTCTTGAACTCATGTTAACTTTTTTTATTTGATCATGCTCAACGACTTTATATATAAATTTTATAGAAATTTGTTTGTTAAATATGATAAATAATGAATGTTGATAGATTTAATTTCAATTATTTGGATTTAAAATATATTTAAATCAAATTTGTTGTCATTTTTATATTTTAATTATTTAATTATACATTAGTAATACATATTTAATAATAAAAGTATACTCTTATGAATTTATAATTTGAGTTCACAATACGAGTTTATATCACTGTCACGAGTTTGCTTAAACTCACGAGTTTGTTTAAACTCGCGAGTTTGATAACTTTAGATATTTACATTTCCAAATTGATCTTAATTTTCAGAGTATATAAAGATGAAGAAGCTAATGCAGCAGCATCAATCTATCTTGCATAGCCCTTCTGTTATTGAGGAGGAACTTTTGAATCTCCTCCATACTCTTGCAAATTGGGATGTGATTGATTAGATCCACGACAACATCATCGTCATCAACAATAATATATGACGAGCGCCAGAAAAGGAGGACGCTCATCCTTATTTTTATTTGCAGCATCATCACACATGGAGATTAATTAGAGACCCAGCTGCTTCATCCTCAAACTTCTAAAGCTCAACAAAGTCCTCATCTTCTCTTCCCCATATCTTTTCTTCCTCACCATCTTGGTCTTCTTTCACTCTTTTTGACGACAAAGGTGGTTTTCTCTTTAAACTTTTTTGGAAGCTCTTGCTTCATAATGTGAAAGAGCTGCCCATAAAGCCGAGTGAGAAAGTCACCTTTGTTATTAAAGAGAGTTGGAGAAGGCCAAGATGGTGAGAAAAAAAAGGATATGGGAAAGGGATTATGAGGACATTAGCTTAAGAATGAAGCAACAGGGCTTTATAATCTACATGTGTAATGATGACTACGACACTACAAATAACAATAAGGACAAACCTCCTCCTATTATTACTGACATTTCTTCTACTACTTATTTTTCGATCTTCTCATGTTATTGTGTTGCTGCTGCCGATGATGATGAAGTGGTTGATTTGATCATTCACATTCCACTTGCAAAAAGCATGGAGGAGGTTCAAGAGTTCCTCATCTATTAATAGAAAGGCCATATGTAGGCATGAACCAATATATATTATTCATATATTTTTTGTCAATGTACTTCTTCTTTTTCAACTTTGTGATCATAAGAAGGGTCTCTTTTTTCTCTTCACAACTAGATAAGCGATCCCAGGAACCCTAACTTTTTCTTTTTCCTTACGGCATTTAGAGAATTTATCTAAATTCCATGAAAGTATGTCTATGTCATGTGATGGACATGTGCTCTTAGATATTGTGTGTGTCCGCGTGTGTCTATTTATATATGTTAGATTCAAAGTATGAGGGTTGGTGGAGAGTTGTAATGTCAAAATCGATGGTTGCTAGGCTACTTAGCTAGTATGTCTATTCTCTGTGTCCTGTTTATTTAAATTACTTTTACGTTTTTTTCCTAATCCCTTCAATATTCTTTCCCTTCCTAATTATTATAGGGTTAAGGTGCAGATCTGCCAACGAACTATTACCCGAGGAGCGTCTGGCACAAAAAAACAATTGAAAGGACCAAATTGGCCAACGAACTATTAAAAAGTGAAAAAAAATAACAAATAACTATTAAAAAAAACAACTAACACTATTACGTTAAAATATGAGGCACTGGCATAGGACGACGGCGGAGACACTGGAGAAAAGAGCGGTTAAGCCTTCTTGTTGGATAAGGCAAACACCAATAGAGATGGGACCCATGCGAACAGGCGTGGTGGCAGCGGCGGTTGCTACTTGTGGCATCGGAGGGACACAATCAGGGTGCAAGGCGCGTGCCAGTCGAAAGCTGTGGACTGCTGGATGAGTTCAAGAAGGTGAGTGGAACACCCAGCAACAATGGAAGCTTTGAAGACGTCGACGTCGCCGACACTGTGACAGTCAATGGAAGATGGAGACACCAAGACAATGATGGGGTAGTATATAGTTCGTTGGCGAATCTGCTCAAAATTGTGTTTTTTTTTTTCCACTTTTTAATAGTTCGTTGGCCAATTTGGTCACTTCAATTGTTTTTTGTGCCAGACGCTCCTCAGGTAATAGTTCGTTGACAAATCTGCACCTTAACCCATTATTATAAGAATCTTTCTCATAATCTTTGTTATAAGACTCTTTATTTAAAATATTACTTTCTTTTCTGAATTTTTGCTTTACTTCTTAACCAAAAAAACAACATCTATCCTCCAAGAGTAATTTTAAAATTATATAAATTTGTTAACAAATCTTTATAATAAGGAAAAGAGAGAGAGTACAAGTTAAAGGGAAAAAAAAAGAGAGAAATAAAATTGAAGAGGTAAGTCATCAACTTGGGGAGTAAAAACTCTCAATAAGAAACTACAATGATACAATGATAATGTAATGAGACTTTGTCTAGATACTTCAGGCAAATATATTCTCCGTTTTTTTATAGCTTTTCCAGACTTTCATTATTTGCCTAACTTCTCTAACAATTTTTACCTTAATTACCTTCGCCAGTCTCACCAATATTTTTTAGGGGTTAATAAAATCTTAGTGTAACACCCCAATTCTCGTAGCATAAATCGTGCCGGTGACACGTGATTTTATAAAAATTCATTAGAGTTTTGAGGTGCTATAGCTTAGCGTTTTGCGGAAACGGAGAGCATGTACTAAAAATTTGAACAACAAGTATAACACTGAGAACTGATATGAAATACTCAGACATATGATGATGCCTGACGTATACTGATATATATTACAAAAATCTCCCGAAGGAATTATTCATGTGATACGGTAATACAAAACTTTATAATTACAGTTCTTCTATGTAACTATACCCTCTTCAACCAAGCCTTAGGCAGACTTGGGGTATAGAACCTAACTCAGTTAAATCATCCCATTTGGCCAGGCTGGGTGGGTCTAGTGGGAGTCTCACCGTGCTAGGGTGACTGATTGACTGAACCACGTAGACGGCCCTTTCTAGTTTAAGCACCAAATGATATGAAGTAACATTATTAGATTCATGCTGTAAGGTAGGTTCCGTTGACCTTCTTCCCGCATTTCCTTTGACCGGTGCCTTCTCACGGCTCCGTCTACTTGTGTCTATCTATGACTCCATCCCCTGGTGCCTCTTCTGGTTCATGACCCTTTCCTGTCTATTCATGCAGACTAAGGTCCAATGCCCATCGGACCTCAGGTAACGGTTAACCTCATGCTTATGTAAACAATATATGTATGACAGGTATTCATGACATTTTCACAAAATCTACTACAACTGCCCATAACAGATGTAGAAATACACAAATATGTATATACGGCAATAACAATACACAACCCCTGCAGTATGTTTGTTATCCCAGTCTGCACGACCTCCCAGTGCCACGATGTACAGTCGTGTCCAAAGCGCTAAGGAAAACTCTCAACGGCGTTAACAATACCATAACCCGTATATTCATGATTTCATCAATTTCAAATGAGACAGAGTCTTAGTACAGGAACACAGCAATCATATATAAGCATATCATAATCATCAGAGTTAGTATTACAGTACGTCGCGAACGTACCTTCGTTGACGGTACTTTTGGTATGTTTTACGAAAAACGGTAATTTTTTACCCTAACGGCGGTGACAAAAAAGATTTGACGGTACAACAAAGCGATGCGATTATCTCGATATCCTATAAGGATAATAATTATTAATATCTAGCAAAGATAACGGGCATTTTAGGTACAAATTACCATTTTGCCCCCGACCCCCTAATCGGCGGGAATTTCGCGAGCTTCGCTATTTTGACCCTATCTCTCCGTAATTTTGACATATCTCTTTTCCCAAGTATATCTTCGAAATAAATACCATATCTACCCCTAAACATGATATTTAAACTATCTGGGAAATTTAAAGATAAATCTAGCATTTCTACTATACCTACTGAAAGAACTACCGAAACTAAAGACTAGGGACCGAAGAACTTACCCAGGGCTCGGCTAGAATTTCTCCGGGCTCTTCCTTCTCTCTAACCTCTCTCTAGGCTGCGTTTTTTGGGTGAAGAAATGGGAAGAGGATGACTTGCTATTTATAGAAGAATTCCGGTCACTATTCATGCCTTTTTCAGATCAGTTTCCAACCGTTGGATCGCACTTCGACACGTGGCACATCCTTGGCCCTTGGATGGTGTGTGCCGACCTCCTTGCACCATTCCCAAGAAAAGATGATGTCATGCATGATGTCATCTTATTGCTTTATGAGCCTAAGATCGATAAAGTCTCCAGTTCGGTGTCCTTTTCGAGCAATCTTGGAGAAACTCAAAAATCCGGGAGCACAGCGCTGAAGGTATATTCTTCTTCTTTAAAACTACCTGGGTTAACTAAATTTTTGATCACATTCAGGTTATTCCGTTGCTTGTTGAATATTTTCGAACAGACGCCAACGGTTACGGAAATAAATTCCGGAAGTTCCAGCTTTTGGACAAAAATTCGCTGGTTCGTAATATGTTCTGACCTAAGAAACCTAATCCCTGGTTTGCCACAACTATTTCGTTTTCTATAGGTTCTCATTTGCACTATCTGCCCTTTTCTTTATTTATCCTGTATCTTAATGACTTAGTTGGTTTCAGAAATGACTTCGGAGATAGTCTACTCCGAGGTTGAATTTCACTGGTTTATAAAAAGTCCAGATGTCTTAGACTAAATCCCTATATTTTGGTGTAGGATTTAATTTCTATCCATTCTCAAATGTCCTGTTGGCTTTTTACCAAATATATTATTATTTTATTCAAAAATATCAAGATATTTTATTTTTTAATTTATATTTTTAATTTATTTTTCTTATCATTTTATATTTTTATTATTATCTTATTATTTTTATTATTATTTATTTTTAAATACAAATTTCGCCCCCTTAATAATTATTTTTAATTAATTTACATATTATTTAAATCATCTTAATCCTCTTTTAATCCCTCATTAATTACTTAATTAGCCACTTACTAATTGTTGATAATTTTCTTATTTAGGATAAATTATTATCTCACAACTATTCTACTTACATTGGTATTTTATATCCCATGTAAAATATTAAAAATCATGGGGCCAAAAAGTGCTTTTAATAATATTATATTGATGCCTCTCAATTTTTCAAGGAAATAATCCCAAAAATTCCTAAAATTAGAGGCAACAAACTTCCCAAGTTTTTGTCAATATTTGTTATCATATGGGATTTATCATAATATTTTCAGTCCATTTTATACCTTAAAAATGTATTTTTAGCTCTTTGGCAACTTATCTATTCAACGTTTAATAGTATTTTACTTAAGTAAATAGGTCAATTATACTCCTTATTTTGAGACCACATATTCACCTATTTAAGTAGTTTAAGTAGGTAATATTGACTCAAATGAAATACTATTTATTAATAATTTAATATTTATTTTAGGGTGTGTTATGATCCCTAAATGAAATCTCAAGGAGATATTGCTCATAACTTTATAATAATCCAATTATAATTTTAGAGACAATATACTCTCCTTGACATATTTATCCAAATATTTACTTATATTAGTTAGGGTTTTCAGGGTATTACACTTAGGCTCCTCAAGTTTTCTCTAATTTTGGTTTTGGTCCCTCAAATTTCAAACTATTAGTTTTGATCTATCAAATGGTAAAATGTTCCAAGTTTTTATTAAATTATAGGAGGAGGATGTTTTGAAGGAAATAAAACTTGAAATACTACTAAAACCTATAGTTTGAAACTTGTGAGACCATAACCAAAGTTAGGGCAAATTTAAGGGACCAAAATGACAACAATCCTTGCAATTGGTCTTCTAGGATTTGACAACACACTAATACGTGAATTGCCAGTCACTGTATCGAAATTTAAAAGCATCCATAGTTCATTGACCTTTAGCCTCATTTTGCCATTCAAGAGAGAAATCAAACACTATTACAGAATGCACTTTTAATATCTGTTTTTAAGACCATTGTATGTGAGTGTCATTAAAAGTTTTAAAATGGATGTTTGTTTTTAAATTATCGTTGTAAGTTATTTTCAACCAATGTTTTTTAAAGCATTTGTTTTAAGTAAAAACATACAATATCGTTTTTATATAAAACCGTCGCTATAGTCAACTTAAAACAAGACTTACAATGATTGTTTTTCAAAAAACAAGAGTTATAAGTCAAATTTACAACGACTATTTTTGAAAATCAATCGTTGTAAGTCATACTTATGACAACTGTTTTTTAAAAAGCAAACATTGAAAGTCTTTTTTTGTTAAATGAAATTAGTAATTTCTATCCACATCCTTTAAAAAACAACTAGAACAAAGAATTTTTTTTTAAAAAAATCAAGTAAATAACAATCAATTTTTAGAAGAGAGAATAAAGAAAACTGAGTGACATCACATTATAACGCCTTGTATATATGTATAGAAGTTCTCTAAACATGGTTAGTATAAGAATGTGCACAAGTCCACAAGTTAATATAATCAAGTCCACAAGTATTTCTATAATCAAGTAATGTGCTCCAAAACTATATATGGTTAATATAAATCAAATAAATACCGACAAATTCTCTAAACTACTACACTATGTAAAAAAAAAAAAAAAATCTTTATCGATCTCTACACATTTTCCATATGTTGTAGAAGATGTCCCACCAAAAGTTCTTCAATCAAATTAATGTCTTTGATTGTGTAGGTTGCTCTTCTAATTAATTCAAGAAAAAATTGTCAACATCAATAAAATAAAATTTGAACACATGAAGTAGATAAATTTGAGACCACTTTTTCCACTTACTTGGAGAGGCCAGATTACAGCTAATTCACACCAGCCAACATTTCTCGTGCAAATTCTTCATCAGTCATCCTGTAACATCCCATTTGAAAACGGCGGATTTTTTTTTTTTAAAACGTTTCCAAATATTTCAAGCAGAGTAATCAGAGTAGAGCATTGGAGCGAGTAAGTAATTTACATTACATTCAAAATATGGACCATAGTGTAAATGTATCGGATTACGATCATCCGAATTCTCAAAAGTTAAAGAACTAAAGAAAACGATAGATAATATAGACACGTCTTGGCCTACTCCATTTTGCTAGCCTCGATCGCCAAACAACGGTCCTCCGCACGATGCTACAGTCGAGATCCATTCCACATATGGATCTCGTGTAACGGTTAACCTTATGCTCAAATAAAACAAGATACGTACAACGAGATATTCATTTCAATACAAAGATATCATCACAAAAGCAACAATGAGATGTATGATCAATAACATGAACGTAGAACATAAGCACAAAGCAAAGTATGTAAAGTCTCTCTCTCGACTAGTTCGCACATATCCAAGGCCACGCCTCCAACGTGTCCTCGCGCTAGGAATAACTCAAACGGCATTACCAATACTATAATCCGTGGGTAAAGTGTAAGTATCTCCGACGATTCTCAACGTAACCTCGTCTATGAACGTATCTATAACGCAAAAGTATATGAGCACCATAGAGTTAGGGTTACAAAGACGCGTCCGTACCTTAGTTGCAGATATCCGGCTCTTCTGGCTAAAAACGGTACTTTTTGACGGCCGTATGTAAAACAGCGAAACAGCGGCTCAACAGCGGAACGATGGAATTTCGACGGCGGTTCGACGTCAAAAGTATTATAAATAGAATAATAACACACTTATGAATATAACATGCATTTTAGGTGAAAAAGACCATTTTGCCCTTACTACCCCTATTTGGCGGAATTTCGCCAGAACTTCGTGACTTTGACCGTATTCCATTTCAAAATTATCCCCACTATGTTTTTACCTCGTCAGCATCTTTCAATGCAATGAGGCATAAAAAAAAGTATAGGAATATATTCGAAACTTCCTAGATCAAAACAACAAGGTTCTACTATAACTACCGAAAGAACTACGGAAACTAAAAGCTAAGGACAGAAGAACTTACTCGGGGCAAGGCAGAATTTTTGCAGAGCTTCTCTCTCTAGAACCTCTCTCTAGGTTTCGAATTTTGGTGTGAAGAATGAGAGGAGGGGGCTCTCTATTTATAGAAGAAGGGAGGGACAAGGTGGGTATTAACAAAAAGTCTTCAGATATGATTCTGGCCGTTGGATCTAGGGTTTTGTAAGAAGCAATCTTGACCATTCAAGGTCTTGGTCGACATCTAAGAGCCCAAAAGTCAATGGATGAGTTGTCATCCATGATGGCTCTTGCTTTATGGCCTCCGACCCGATAAAGCTACCCGACGGTGTCCGTTTCGCGCGATTTTGCGAAACTCAAAAATCGGGCATGTAACTTTGAAGGTATTTTCATCCTATTTCATATTATCTATTTTGATCCTCTTTTTGATCATATCCAGGTATTCTCCGGTGCGTCGGAAGATATTCGGACAAACGCGTCCGGTTATGGAAATCGCTTCCGATAGAACCAACTTCTGGACAATAATTCGTTGAATCGTAAAACGTTCAGTTGTTGCCTAACTTAATCCCGTGTTTGAAAAGACGCAATTGTTTCTATAGGTTCTCACTTTGCCTATCTGACTCTACTCTATCTGATCAACTTTTCGTCTTATTTGAAATTAGGGTTTTCGGTTGCGGAAACAACGCCCGGTAAATTCTTTCTTCGTGTAAAATTTCACTTGTTCTTAATTTGATCAGTCTGAAAAATACTTTTACCTCCGGGTCTACCTGTAAAATTTATTTCTAACTTTTCCCTGGCCTCGCCTATAAGCCGACTCACCGCATTATATTATTATTTTATTCTAATTATCATTTTAATTATTTAAACAATTCTTTTTAATTTAAAATACTAAGAATTTCGCCCCCTCTTTTTAAAATTCAGTTTTAATCATTTTTCCATAATTTTTCCATTTTTAAAAAATATAATATTTTTTACCAAAAATTACCGTTTTACCCCGCCTTCGTTAGGGCTTAATCGACCTAATTTCTTCGTTTAGTGATCTTTTTAGGATCAGGTTTCTTCATATATTTATCTTTATTAATTTACAGTATATTGTTATCTTACAAACTTCTATACCGATATTGTCATTTTATATCCTATGTAAAATATTAAAAATGTTTACCCCATCAAAGTTACTTTATGGTTCAAATACTTTTTAAACTTTTCTTCATGTTATTTCCTCTGAAATAATTTATTAAATTCTCATAATTAGGGATAACACTTCCATATTTTTCTCATAATTTTTCATGATCTTTCAGTATTTATCATAATATTTTTGGAATGTTTTTATCACCATTATATCATTTTTAGTCATTCGTTCATCGATTTTCCGGAACTTTTTTGACAATTTACTCTATAATTATAACAATTTTCTATAACAGTTTTATCTCATGAATTTACTTCATTAAAATACTCATTAATTTTCCTTTATCTCAAAAATTCCAGATTTGCTAAAATCCGGGTATTACACATCCTTCCAGACTTGTTTTCAGCACCAAATTAGCAAAGCCTCAATAACAAATGCTCAAGTTTTCCACATTTTTTACAAGTTAAATCATGTGCCCTGACTGCAACCTTTAAATTATTAATCAACTTTAAAGTTCCGAAAAGAAAAAAAGCAATGTACCTTTGATAACTTTAGGCGTAGGATATCTGAGAGCTTGTTCACCATCAGTTCGGAAGAGTTCCTTGAGAATAGATATAGGCATTTTTTTGTTGATATTCTTAAGTGCATCCTAAGGTAGTTGAAATCCACCTTCATAGAGTTTGTAACGCCCATAATTCCTACGTCCATTATGATGTCCATTTATGTCCTAAATTTCTTATTAGACTAATTGGTGTGAAATTATCAGAGTGAAGGCGTTAACAAATCAGAATTAGTCACAACAGAGAGCATGCATAATGTTTGGACGAATGAGTGACTGATAACATATACTGGTTAATTTAAATTCTTGAAGGAATATAAGCATGATACAATATAAAATTCGGAAATAGTCAGGGTTAGTCCCGTTGGAGGATTTTAATTATACAATGTTCCCGAATTAGTCAGTCGAATAGTTAGCAAATACAATCCAAAACATTAGAGTATGAAATTCAAGCTTAATTAAATCCCCTCCTTTGGGGTCTTCCTCAGCTACTCCAACTGCACAGCCTTACTTCCTGATCCAGAGCATCTTCCTAGATCTTTAGGTGTGATTGAGATTTAGTGATCAGATGAATTCCAGGGTAACGGTAAATCTCACATTCAAAGTATAAATCATACATGACAGATATTTCTTATATTGCGAAATAAAAGAAAGTATTCAACAAACACATCACTACCTGACTATATAGTACACATCACATGCATCGTTAACGGTGAAAGCACTGGCAAGTGCCACGTGTGTCCCGGACACGAATCTTCAGCGCTAGGAAAAATAGGCATGCAACATTATCATATAAAACAATAATCCACATCCAGCTGAATAAAACGTATAGACTCAGGCATACAAACCCGGCCAAGAATCCACAATACATGAACATACAAGGCATATATAAAAACACAAGGAATAGGAGATTAAATTACCAAACTCAACTTCGCGAGTGTTAGAAACTTGAACTTCTTCAATGTCCTAAAGTAAGACCATTGTAACTATTAATTCTTTTTTTCTTTCTATTTATTATTAATTAATAATACCCTTTTTATTTATTATTAATTAATAATGTCCTTTATTATTTATTCCCTTTCTTAATAATACTATTATTTTTTATTTTTTATTATTTTATTATTTATTCTTATTTCACTACAATTAGTTTAAACTCCCGAGGCTATTCTAAATTAAATACGTCATTAACATTTTAAATCTAGGAGTTTATAAATACCAATCTTCATATAAATTATGCTTTAAATATATATATATATATATATATATATATATATATATATATATATATATATATATAGCAATTTGAATTAATAAGTACTAACAACCATATAAAGTAAACTTTAATGTGATATATATATTTATATATAGCTAATCTTAGGAGAAGTATATATATATTTTTATCTTTTAAATATATGGCTCATATTTATAACATCAAATCTTTGGGAATGCAGTGGTTATATATACACACAGTCACGGTATGCATCTTATATATATGTATATACCCACACACACACAAATAGGTAACGTATGTATATTTATATATTTCAGCTTGTTTTCTTCCTCTCCTTTTTATATATAGCTTATATACACACACAAAATACTTGACAGTAAATGTTTTGTGTCAGTTTCCAAACTATATATACATATATATATATATATATATATATACAAAAAGCAAGATTTCCTTTTTATTTCCAAGCCATATATATATAAATATATAAGTGTGCAGTGATAATTCACTCTATGTGCAGCGTGATTTGGTCATTACTTTAAACCATAACTTATATATATTATATACCCACACACACACATTACAGCAAGTTCTCTTTTTCTTCATTTGCAGCAACACACACACACACGCTTATATATATATATATATATATATATACACACATATATATAGTAAACTTCGGTTTCCTTTCTTTTTCTCCAGTGCAGTGATCATATATATATATATATATATATATATATCTATATATTATTTTCTACATGCAGCGACACCTACACACACATATATATACACACTACATGATAGCCAAGTAAAGTTTTGACAGCTAACTCTTCTATCTTGCTTCCAGGTACGTTGGTGTGTGTGTGTGTGTGTGTATAAATACAGATAACATGACCATAAGTGTATAACAGCAACGTTTTCATTAGTATCTTCCTTCTCTGTTGTTTTTTATATATGCATCTATGTATATCAGTAAATATCAACGTTCCCAAAGGCTTAAAACTCAAAACTTATGTTGGGAAAATGACGAAAACTAGAAGGAAGGGATTTTGATGATTTACCTTCAGTTAGTTCTTGGCTTGCGAGATCCACTGACAAGAAACAACCACCCCTTGTTTTCGGTACAGAACACAGAGGAAAATGATCCAGGTCAAGCCACAGTTTCACTGTGTTTTTCTTGCTCTAAAACAGAGCTCAATGATCACAGTAAACTCTCCCTCTCTTTCCTTCTTCGCCTCACTCTTTCTCACTCTTGGCTTGGTGGAAGCAAGGTGAATGAAAGAAAGTCAAGAGCCATTGTTATAGAGAATACCTTCGGTCCAGTATCTGGGGCCCATCGTGATCTCAGGCCGTTATATCATATCTCATATATGGATTCAGATATACCCGGATTATAGGTAAGATTGGATTTCCCATTATTATAGGAGGATCCCGCGATAGGGTCTATTCGTTAGTGGGCCACCTTGGTATTGAGCCTGATGGGGGTCCGTAACACAATGAATCGTTGAATCTAGATGAAAAATATACTTTCTTATTCCAATATATTTAGTGAAATTGTTTGAAATTTATTAGATTCATTTCCCCTGATTTACAACATTAAGTTGACATTTTTCTTTAATTTTCACAGAATTGATTATATCTTTTATATATTTAAAATATGCATATGCATGCAATGATCAATGTAGAGCATTGTTGTCAAATTTGCGAGTTAGTTGACTCTCCGAGTTTAACGTTTTTACGTTTCTACTTTACAAAAACGAGTCGAGTCAGTGGTAAACTCGTGTTAGACGTTAACTCGGTTAAACTCACGATTTTAGATACCAAGTTTACCGTTTTTACGTTTCTAACTTATAAAACCTTGTTAATTTACTCTTAAACTCGTGTTAACTTTTTTGATTTGATCATGCTCAACAGCTTTATATAGAAATTTTGTGGAAATTTCTTTATTAAATATGATAAATGATGAATTTTGATAGATTTAATTTCAATTATTTAGATTTAAAATATATTTAAATCAAATTATTGTCATTTTTATATTTTAATTATTTAATAATAAAAGTAAACTCTTACAAGTTTATGATTTGAGTTCACGATACGAGTTTACATCATTGTCACGAGTTTGCTTAAACTTGTGAGTTTGAAAACCTTAATGTAGAGAATGCACATAAAAAAATTGATCTTAATTTATGGGGTGAATCTAAATTAAAAATATTACTTTTATGTCCCATAAAGTGAATGCATGACATTAATTAAATTCTCTTCACATTTTACATACTATAACGTTCACCATGCATGTTCAAAATATTTAAATGCCAAGAATCTAGACTAAGTATAATTTTGAAATTGATCTTAATTTATGGAGTGAACCTAAAGGAAAAATATTTATTTTTTCCCCATAAGATGAATGCATGACATTAATTAAATTCTCTTCATATTTTATATAATATACATTTCAACATGTTCAAAGTATTTAAATGGCATGCACATAGATGATATATTCATTGTTGTCAAATTCGTGAGTTTGACTCTCCGAGTTTATCGTTTTTACGTTTCTAACTTACAAAAACGAGTTGAGTCGATGATAAACTTGTACTAGTTATAAACTCGGTTAAACCGACGAGTTTACCATTTTTACGTTTCTAGCTTTACAAAACCGTGTTAAATTACTCTTAAACTCATGTTAACTTTTTAATTTGATCATGCTCAGCGGCTTTATATAAAAATTTTATAGAATTGTTTTTGTTAAATATGATAAATAATGAATGTTGATGGATTTAATTTCAATTATTTAGATTTAAAATATATTTAAATCAAATTGTTGTCATTTTTATATTTAAATATTTAATTATACACTAATAATACCTATTTAATAATAAAATTATACTTTTATAAGTTTACGATTCAAGTTCACGATACGAGTTTATGTCACTGTCACGAGTTTGCTTAAACTCGTGAGTTTAATAATCTTAGATATATATACATTTCCAAATTGATCTTAATTTTCAGAGTATATAAAGATGAAGAAGCAAATGCAGCAGCATCAATCTATCTTGCATAAGCTTTCTGTTATTGAGGAGGAACTTTTGAATCTCCTCCGTTCTCTTGCAAATTGGGATGTGATTGATTAGATCCACGACATCCTTATCATCATCATCAACAACAATAATAACATGAGGAGCGCCAGTAAAATGAGGACGCTCATCCTTATTTTTATTTGCAGCATCATCACACATGGAGATAAATTAGAGCCCCAGCTGCCTCATCCTCAAACTTCTAAAGCTCAAAAAAGTCCTCATCTTCTCTTCCCCATATCTTTTCTTCTTCACCATCTTGGTCTTCTTCAACTCTGTTTGACGGCAAAGGTGGTTTTCTCTTTAAACTTTTTTGGAAGCTCTTGTACATCAGGAAGTTCACAATCTCATAGATTGATAGAGACACTTGCCTCCTGATGTGTCAGAGCTGCCCATAAAGCCGAGTGAGAAAGTCACCTTTGTTATCAAAGAGAGTTGGAGAAGGCCAAGATGGTGAAAAAAAAAGGATATGGGAAAGTGATGATGAGGACATTGTTAAGCTTCATAAGAAGCTTAAGAATGAATGAAGCAATAGAGCTTTATCATCTACATGTATAATGATGACTACGGCACTACAAATAACAATAAGGACAAACCTCCTCCTATTATTACTGACATTTCTTCTACTACTTCTTTTTCGATCTTCTCATGTTATTGTGTTGCTGATGATGATGATGAAGTGGTTGATTTGATCATTCACGTTCCAACTTGAGAAAAGCATGGAGGAGGTTCAAGAGTTCCTCATCTATTAATAGAAAGGCCATATGTAGGCATGAACCAATATATATCATTCATATATTTTTTGTCAATGTACTTCTTCTTTTTCAAATTTGTGATCATAAGAAGGGCCTGTTTTTTCTCATCACAACTAGATAAGCGATCCCATGAACCCTAACTTTTTCTTTTTCCTTACGACATTTAGAGAATTTATTTGAATTCCATGAAAGTATATCTATGTCATGTGATGGACATGTGTTCTTAAATATTGTGTGTGCGTGTGTGTATGTGTGTCTATTTATATGTGTTAGATTCAAAGTGTGAGGGTTGGTGGAGAGTTGTAATGTCAAAATGGATGGTTGCTAGGTTACTTTAATTTGCTAGTATTTCTATTCTCTGTGTCCTGTTTTTTTAAATTTCTTTTAGGTATTTTCCTAATCCCTTCAATATTCATTCTCTTCCTAATTATTATGAGAATCTTTCTCGTAGTCTTTGTTATAAGACTCTTTATTTAAAATATTACTTTCTTTTCTGAATTTTTGCTTTACTTCTTAACCAAAAAACAACATGAATAACAACAACAAGAAGGAGGAGGAGGAGGAAATCTTGAACCTCCTCCATACTTCAGCAAATTAAATTGGAATGTACTTGATCAGATCAATGACATCACCATCATCATCAACAACAACAACAAGAAGGAGGGAGGAGGAGGAGCAATATTAATAATAGGAGTAGGCTCATCTATATTGTTATTTTAAGTGTTGTCATCTTGTTATTTACAGTATTGTCATCATCATACATAGAGATTATTAATTAGATAGAGCCTCAACTACTTTATCAATTTATAGGAGTAGGCTCATCTATATTATTATTTACAGTGTTATCATCATCACACATAGACATTATTAATTAGAGCCTCAACTACTTCTCAACTTCATCCTTAAGCTTATTGTAAAGCTCAACAATGTCTTCATCATCACTTTCCCATATCCTTTCTTTCTCACCATCTTGGTCTTATTCAACCTTGTTTGAGGACAAATGGTTGTTGTCTTTAAACTTTTTGGGAAACTCTTGTACATTAGGAAGATCGCGATCACACAGATTGGTTGATACACTCACCTCCTAATTATTGTATGAGAGCTGCCATAAAAGCTGAATGAGAGAAGGTCATCTTTGTCATTACAAAAAGGGTTGAAGAAGAGTAAGATGATCAAGAACAAAGAATATTAGAAAATGATACAATGTTGAGCTTTATGAGAAGCTAAAGGATGAACTAATAGGGGCTTTAATCTACATGTATGATGATGCCGACACTATAAATAACAAAAAAAGACAAACCTCCTCCTTTATATACTAACATTATTGCTTCTACTACTTTTTCTTCTTGTGTTATTGTGTTGTTGATGAAGATGATGATTGTTAACCTCTTGGATTTCATGTCATTTCAGCACATTTTCCTTGAGCTTCCATATGCTCTTGGATATCTTTGAGCATATTTTGGATACTAAAGATAGGAAAATGTGCATTTGACTTTTGCTTGCACATCATTGTTCAATTGTGCATATTTTGATCATATGTGTAGTTAATTGTTTTATGCTTTAATGTGTATAAATTGATCAAGTTATTGCAACCACTTTGCTAATTGTGGAAAGACTTGTTAGTGACAAGAGAAGCATGGGAAAATCAATTCAACAATGAGAAAACACAATAGAGACTAAACTGAAGAGATTCTAGGCCATGATTTTAGCGCCTGGGCATGATCATTGGAGAAGTAAAGGCAGAGAGTAGCCGTGCCTAGGCGCCAGAATGAGCACCTAGGCCGTGATCGTTTGAAATCAGAACAAGAGAGCCAAAGCACCTTGGCGCTAGAATGAACGTCTGGGCCGTTCATGGGAAAACAGAGACAGAGAGGAAGAGTGCCTAGGAGTTACAGGGAGGGCCTATGCGCTCCAACGTTGCTGAACCCGAAAACCTTAGGGTTTTGGTTGTATATTCTCCCTCACTTCGATTTGGCCAACATTCTTGACTTCATGGGTGTTCTTGGAGCTTTTTGCAATGCTAGGGCATGGATTTTGGTGGAGATTGAGTTGGGGTTTGATTTTTGGAAGAGATTTTGGCTCCATGTATTGATTCTTCTTCTCCTTTCTCCTTCCCTTTCTCATGTTCTATGATTTTACTAGTTTAGGTGTATTTTGTTTCAGGGATTTTCTGAACATATGTAGCTAAAGCTTTTATTCTTGGATTATATTGAACCCTTGTATGGTAACTCTTGATTACTCCTCTCTTTTTGTGATTAATGATATATATGTGCTTATTTTACTCTTTGCCTGATGTTTCCCGGTGCTTGATCACCATTTAAATGTTTTGTTCAATTGATTGATGCTTGAGAGGACTAGGTTGAGTGTAGAGCTTGGAAAAAATTGTGTAAGAACTTGAAGTTTGCATGATAAATGGATAGTTTTGTTGATAAGATAGAGGTATATACTTGTCAACCTTGCAACGTCACATTAGGGTTGGTGCTTGAAATTTGGATTTCATTAATTGTAACAAGAGATTAATCAATTAAACACTTGTTCTTGACTTAAAGAAAGCTTTTACAAGTACCTTTTGAATCCTATACTAGAGCATATTTTCATTAAAAGCATCTATAAGAAGAGGATAGTTGAGAATTATGAAATACAAGGGGGATAAATAATCCTAGAACCCATTTTTATCCTTGAAGTTCAAGAATCACTTGTTTATATTAATTTTTAGTTTTAATATAGGTTTATTTCATAGTTTCCCTTCACTCATGATTTTTGTGTTACTCAAATTGGGTGAAAGTGTGATAATCGATACTTGATCGGGTTTAAGAACTGAATCCTCGTGAGAATGATACTCACTCATCACTTTATTACTTGGTATGACCCATACACTTGCGGTGCAAACAATGATGAAGTGGTTGATTTGATCATTCACATTCCAACTTGTGGTGCAAACAATAATTATGAAGTTTTGTTCTCTCTCTCTATATATATATTCCAAATTGATCTTAATTTACAGAGTATATAAAGATGAAGAAGCAAACACAACTACATCAATATATCTTGCCTAGCATATCTGTTATTGATGAGGAAATCTTGAACCTCCTCCATACTTCAGCAAATTAAATTGGGATGTAATTGATCAAATCAACGACATCATCATCATCAACAACATTAATAACATGAAGAAGAAGCAATACCAGTAATAGGAGCAGGCTCATCCATATTGTTATTTACACTGTTGTCGTGATCACACATGGAGATTATTAATTAGAACCTCAACTACTTCATCTTTAAGCTTCTTGTAAAGCTCAACAATGTCTTCATCATCACTTTCCCATGTCCTTTCTTCCTCACAATCTTGGTCTTCTTCAACCCTCTTTGATGACAAAGGGATGTTCTCTTTAAACTTTTTGGGAAATATTGTACATTAGGAAGATCATGATCACATAGATTTGTCGATACACTCGTCTCCTAATTAATGTATGAGAGCTGCCCTAAAAGCTAAATGAGAGAAAGTCACATTTGTCATTAATTAAGAAGAGTAATATGGTCAAGAAGAAAGAATATTAGAAAATGATGTAAGGATAATGTTGAGCTTTATGAGAAGCTAAGGGATGAAGCAATAGGGGCTCTAATCTACATATGATGACGACGACACTACAAATAACAAAAATAAACAAACCTCATCTATATGTACTCATATTTTGATATGCTTTATCATTCTTAATTTAGGAATTTTAATACATTTCGTGGGCCTTTATTGCATGTCTAAGACTAATTTCAATTAGGGATATTTATATTGAATTAAATGTAACTAGGGGCAAAATTGTCATAATTTATTAATTATTCATATAAATGATTTCTTAAATTTTTTATGCTACCTTATGCTTAATCTTGTATTCTAGATGTTTTGGAAGAAAATTTGAGAATGTGGAAATTTCAAATGAGTCAGAATTAATATTTTAAAGGACTGGAAAAAATTACATAAAACCCCAGAATTTCTGGGAACTGCAATTCTATGAAATAAAAGACCAGATAAAAGTACATAAAAGGCTCATAAGTTTTAAAATTTCCATTTTAGCCATACATACGTTTTGAATTTTTCAGTTTAGTTCCTCCATAAAATTTTAAGCATTTTCATTCTGGTCCCTGGTCAAATAGGTTAGTTGACCTTCTTTTAATTCCATACACTTCGTCGAATTTCAGAAAACAGAGAGCAAGCTGAGAGCGACGCGGCACGCCTAGAATAAGACCTTCATCTTGCTCGATCCTCCCGTATCAATCCACCATTGTCGCGGGCGGCATTGGCCTTCTTTTCCATCGTCATTGGCGACCTATTCTACCACCTCTGCCGTCACCAGAGCTTGGTGCTGCGACTGAGAGACTTGAACCAGAGGCGCTGCAATTGGAACAGGGGTGGAGACCAGAGAGAGCGATTAAGGGACGAGAAGTGCGAGCCTGACCGTGGAGGTTGAGTCTCAGACGAGAGAGAGAAGGGTCGACGGTTGCTGGAAATACTAACACCACCATCACCGTTCCCTTCCCTTTGTTTTCCTGACAGTTTCACAGCGTCGACACTCTCCCTCACCTTCACTCAGCGCGTCGTTGATCTCTGAACACCACCATCGAACTCTCTCTCTCTCTCTCTCTCACACACACACACACTACACTGCTGTAGCCGGAGTCACACTTTCAACCACCATAGTTCAGTCGACCTTCATCTTTTTCCACCACCTCTGATTCTCTGTCCAGTACCCTCACTTTCTGCTCCAAACCGATAGTCTTCAATGGATTATTTGTCTAATTTGCTGTCCCGCTTATACTCTTTCCTTGTGTGGTCATACCACCTGTGAGATTGGCATTCTCAAAATCATCTCCTGGCAATTTATAACCTAAGACTTTGACTTCTCTTAAATGTGTTATCACAATATCTGGCCTTGTGGGGGAATTATTGACAACCATCTTTGCTTTGCAGACAAACATATTCCCCCTAGTCTCCATGAAGCTTGTGAGTTTCTTACACCTTATGTTTGTATGTTTGTGCTGTGGCAGATTTCGGTTTACAATATTTGTAGATAACTTTCCTTTGGTTTGAAATTTGTTTTTCCTGAGTTTTCTGCAGACTTGTTTGAGCAAAGGCGGGGGCTTTCACTTCCCACCATGTCATATGCTGAATTTTTGTGGGCTTCGGATTTTATTGGATTGCCCACTTGACCTCTCAGCTCTCACCGTGTTCTCTCCTGTACCCGCTGGATTTGTATCCTTACCCGGCAAACAAAGCAGCAGCTCTCAAACCTTTGGTTCTCTAGGATTAGAAGTTGGGTCTGACAAGAGGTTCAAAGTTGAAAAGCCCCTTGATGCTAATAGTTTAATTTTTGCAGAACCTTGGTACAAATTTGTTAAGAACTTGCATCTGTGGAACTGGTGTTCCATTGATGTTATATTGATCTCAAGACCTATGGGTATGCTGGGATTACCCTTTCTTACTCGAATGAAAGGTTTTTCAGCTAAGGTACCCACATTGAAATATTGTTTCATGGTCTTATCTTTGTTATACTCTAATTCTGTTTGCTTAGTCACCTGTTTAAATTTGGTAGATTTATGTAACTGAAGTATCGGCAAGATTCGGCCAACTTATGATGGAGGATCTTGTATCAATGCATGCAGAGTTAAGGCAGATTTATGGACCAGAGGAATCTAACTTCCCTCCATGGATGAGGCAGGAAGGGCTTGAAATGCTTCCTTCTAAGTTGAGAGAAATAATTTTGGGCAAAGATGGAGAAGAGCTTGGAAGTTGGATGCCGTTGTATAGGTAGCTAATATATCCTTTAATTAGTTATATGCATTTATCATGCAATATGTACCTGAAACTGAAGGCTATTTGTCTGACGTAACATATCAAAGTTTGTCTCACCATAGCAGTTTTGGTTTCAACTGTTTTTAAATCTTAGCAGCTGGAGGTTGAGAATGAGCCAAAAAGCACGCCCTCTGTTCAGGGGAATATATGTATTGAGTCAACTCATTACTGAATCCATCGGTTATTTGACTTTGATATTTTGTATTTTGTATTCCCTCTGGTCCTTATTATAAGGCACCAATTATCCATTTCTCACGGACCAAGGAATGAAAGTTAAGTCATTAATTAGGTCTAAAAGTAATAAATGTTTCCAATTTTAGCCCTACTTTAATGATGTAGGTTTAAAAGAGTTAGTTAAAAATGAGGGCATAATGGAAAAATAGTAATAAATGAGTTAGTTAAAGTAAGTTGGTGCCTTATAATAAGGACAAAAAAATGTTAGTGGTTGGTGCTTTATAATAAGGACCAGAAGGAGTAGTATGCAGTCATTTTGGCGTACATGGTGCATAATGCAGTTAATGTGTTGCTTCTTACGCTTTTGTGCTAATGTTATTGCTTATTTTTCACTTTATTCATGAAGACAAATAATGCAAAATTTAGTTGTCTGGGATATAATTTGGAAATTTCTCAGTGCAGCAGATGTGAAGGATTGCATATTGAAGGTTCAGACACTTAAATATGGAGAAGAAGCCTGTTATAATGGCATTTTAATTATAAAGGCATTGAGTTCTGGTGTAGAATTTGGTAGTTGTAACTGGATTTTAAGTGGTCCAAAGGGGGATGTTGGCTATATTTCATGCTCGAGCTTCAACTCTACTCATGCTATGAATTTTGATTTCCGAAGTCTACGTGGGACTCGTTCATTAATTTATTCAGATCTCTCATCCTTGAGTGTCACACAAGATGTTGAGGATGGCAGTGGTTCCTCTAAACCATCTGTTAATGAATCATTATTTCTCAGGTATGAATTTTGTTCAAGTAAGTGCATGTTTGGCAAATCACAAAACCGTGGTTTCAGAAGTCTTTTTCTGCAAGTCGAGACAAAACTCCTCACATACTTGTTTCGTAAATCGTAAAAGTTATTCTCAAAAGTTAATCCAAACATGCACTTAACATTTTGTTCTTGAGTTTCAAAATCTTTTCCAAGCATTTCAGTTATTACATTTCTGTAATTAAGATGTCATTGTACAGTCAAGGCGATGAAAATTTGGTATTAAATTAACTTTGACAGTGACAACAATAGCAGCTCTGTAGAACAAGCAGAATGCTTCCTCAACTCTGATGAAAATTTAGAAGAAAAGGAAAAGCTGGTTTTCATATCGTCTTGTGCTATTGAGTGTGTCAAAGGTGGTGGTTCAGTGCTGATTCCAGTTAGTCAAACTGGAACTCTTTTACAGCTTTTGGAGCAACTGATAGCTTCGCTAGAATCTTCAGCAATGGAGGTACACTTTCGCTAGAGATCTCTAATGAGATCTCATTAGAGAACCATTCCAACACATGCTTCTACTAACATTATGGGTTGTTGGTCCTTGTCATGATGTATCTTTTTTTTTTTTTTTTTTATCAAGTGGTCAAGAGATTGACCCCATCAGCAATGTTCATAATTAAATTAAATTTCAACATAATGCAACATGGGCTGGTACACATCCGTACTTCAAACTATGCCTATTAAGCTACAAATTTATCTGTTTGTAGGTTCCAATTTTTATAATTTCTTCTGTGGCAGAGGAATTACTGGCATTCCTTAATATCATACCAGAATGGCTTTGCAAACAGCGACAAGAAAGGGCAAGACACTTTGTACTTATGAATTTGTATACATTCTTTTTAAACATATTTGTATAGTTATCTTCAGAAACTGATGTTTAAATAACTTCACTTGGTGATGCAGCTATATGCTGGGGAACCATTGTTTATGCACGCCAATCTTATAAAACAGAAAAGGCTTCATGTGGTTCCAGCTATTTATTCACATAAACTCCTGTAAGTTTTTTACCTTGTCCCTTCCTCGCTGTTTTGGAGTCAACTAGTGATGGAATGATGATTTTCTTATCAAACTGTGGTGGCTATGTCCTTCGTAGACCTAAAATTTCAACATCTTCTGGAAAAAGAAAAACTCATTTTGAATTGTTGTCAGTAGCTTCAAACGTCATGAGAAGGGCTTGAAAGGAACTGATGTTCTGTGCTTAGAATGAATTGGCAGGAACCATGTATTGTATTTTCTCCTCATTGGAGTCTGCGCCTTGGTCCTGTTGTTCATTTGCTTCGACGTTGGTGTGGGGATCCAGAATCTTTACTTATCCTTGAGGTGCTAATGCATTATATTACCATTTTTTTCCCCTTTTGAGAAGGTCATTCACAATTTTTCTTTTTCCTCTGAATAAAAGTTGATATATTTATGTATCTTGAACACGGAGATTTTCTCTATTGAAACCACGGCCGAGGTGCCTAACATTGGGCTGAATTTATACTGTTTGCAGGATGTTCTGAATCCCGAACTAGCACTTCTACCTTTTAAGCCAATTGCGATGAAGGTTCTTCAATGTGCGTTTCCACCTGGAATAGAGTGCGTTTCTCTTTCCCCTTCCTATATCATTCAATATGAACATGAATCTGTGCGTAGTCTCTTTGTTTGGATAAAAGTTACTTTTTTAGGGAGGAAAAAGATAGCCAAAGAGGTTTAAAAGTGAATAAGCTGTTCAAAATCTCTGCATGTCAAAAATAGAAACTCCCTTAAAACAACTATGTATAGAGCTTCTAAGAAATGCTAGAAACTCAACCAACAACAACAAGCTTTATTCCACTAAGTGGGTTTAGAAAGCTAGAAACTCAACCCTATCTCATAAATTATGTGATGGTGTTGCGGATCTTAAACCTTTATTTTGTTACTGCTGCCTACCACTGGAAGAGTAGGTGGCTGTTCCTCGCTAGCCCCAGTTTTTATTTGGGCTTGTGTCCTCCCCTACCTTGTCACCGTTCCCTCCATCAAGAGGGAAAGAGATGCCCTGATGATTTGCAACAATAAAAGTATATGGCCTCATTGCCATGTGAGTGGTTATGGCTGTAGGAGTTTAAGCAAGTGGTTGGGAGTTTGATACTCAACTCTTGTGTAAGGAGCAGATTAATAAGAGACAAAGTCAGCCACCACTATCTACCTACTACTAGAGACAAAAGAAGAGGAAAATAGCTGAAGCTGATTCTGTGATGCAGAATTTCAGGAATTAAATTAGCCATATTTTATGCTATTTTATGATTGTTAGTTGCTGCATTATTTTATTTTAATCCTTGGGAAAATTTATTTTTTGGTCCTTGAACTTTTAGTTCACTTATAACCAAGGTTCTAAAACCCGGACTAGCCACTAAACCGATTAGGGTACTGGGTCAAGAGTCAGTGGGTCAGATCGAAGCTAAACCAGGGCCAAACCGGTGAGAAATGGAAGATTTTAGGGTTATTAGTATGAAATTCTAAAGATTTAAAAAAAAAAAAAAATCAATTTTTTCTATTAAAAAAAAGCAAACTGGTTTGACCCTTTGACTAGACCGGTTTACCGACTAGTTTTCCATTTTCTGATCCGGTTCAGCCGGTCTAGGTCTAAGAACACTGCTTATAACTCAATTCCTCAACTTTGTCTCGATGAGACTCGGTCATTGAACTTTAGACTCGCCTTATGACTCAGTCCCTTATCTTTTCACCATGATTAAAGTTTGTCCGTCTCTATCAGATCTCACATTTTATGTAAGCACCACATCTGATAGTGAAATAGCATGAAACAAAACGAAAGCTATGTTTTTACTTTTTAGAAATTAATTTAATAATTTAATATTCTTTAGGGAAAATTAATCTTTTAGTCCTTCAACTTTTAACTTACTTATAACCTAGTCTTTCAACTATGACTTGGTGCGACTCAGTTCCTAAACTTTTGACTCACTTAAAATTCAATCCTTATTCTTGTCACTTTTTTTAAAGTGATCCTTATCATCCATGAGTTTGCTGAGCTAGTAGTGAGCAAGATGTTTAACCGTATGATTATATTAATATTTTAATATAATCTGTGTTATTTATGTTTTGTTTAATCATATGATAAAAGTAGGGGCCCATGAATGTAGTGAGCAAGATGATCGATCATACTTATTTTGAACAAGACAAGACATCATTAGATAATGTGGATGCCTCAACATTGGCTGAAGATGTAGTATCTCTGTAATCTAATCGCAAAAATAATATATTAAAATCTATAGATGAACCTGACTTGGTTTAAGAAGAGGGTGGTGTGACTAGTAGGCAAAACAGAATAATTCATGAGATGTGCAAAGATTATATCTTTGAATTTGGAAGGGGAGCTCATCTCGATCGATCAATTTCGTGAAGTTCTTAGGGAGCATTCATTTATGAATGAGTATGAAACAGTGTATATTGAAAATGATAGTGTACGATGTCATATAAAGTGTGTATGTACGTTGTGATTTGCTAATATTTGTGAGTAGGGAAAGGGATTTCATGACATATCATTTGAAGACGATAATCTAAGATACACTTCTAGTGTGACTTTTAGTTCTAGGAATGCTTCATCTAACTGGGTGTTGAGAAAGATTAAAAGTAGAATGAAAACAAACAAGAATACGTGTTGGAGATGTTATACCCATAATTAAAGAGGATTATATGGTGGTGTCAGTATCTAAGACTTATTAGGCGTGAAGATGGGCAAACATGATATTGAAGGAGATTTTGTAGATGAGTATATGATATTGTGGCATTACGTCAATGAGGTCCTCCTGAAAGTTCTGAAACTACATTAATTTTTTTTAAAGATTGTCCCTTTATTGTTTTGACCACCAAGATTTAAAAGATTATATCATTGTTTGGATGCTATCAAGATAGATTTAGTAGCATGTTCAATCATTGGCTTAGATGGATGTAGATCAATCAAAGGCTAATAGAAGAAATGCTTCTGCTGATCAAGAAGAGGGAGAAGAGAAATCAGAAGAAATTGAGAGGGAAAGAACAGAACAGAGAAGAAAACAGAATCCAATCCGGAATTCCTTTATTCATTCATCATAACAATTCACACCCGTATAGTAGTCTAAGCCCCCCTTTATATAGGATATTGACTTAGACCCTTTTAGCCACTAACCCAATGGAAATAACAGCAAGAATAACAGTAATACTAACTAACTACTAACTAACTAATCCTTATTAGCAGTTTATTCACAGATTACATATCAACTCTCTAACAGCTTCTCTAAATTAATCAGTTGATGTGAACTTCATTCCAAGTTCAAAGATATAGTCTTTGCACATATCATTTGGTTATACTTTTTGTACCTATTAGTTACAACACCCTCTTCCATATCCAAGTCAAATTCATTCATAGATTTTAATCATTTTTTGTGATGACATGACAAAGAGCCTATATCTTCATCAATCAATGTTAAGGCATCCATTTTATCTAATAACATGCCATCCTTTTTAAAATAATTATGATAATCTTCCTCACTACTCCGTTCATGACCCCCTATTTTTTATCATATGGTTAGACATCACATAAATAACAAATTATACTATATGTTAACAATTAAATGACGCCTATTGCTACCATAGATTTTTAAATTCTGACAAAGGGGACAACTAAATAGGGCCAAAGTCGAGGAATATAATAACTATAGGATGACACATTATTCAAATGACTTAGTGGGACCACTAAAGCTTTATAGAAGCACTTTTAACATATATGTTACCAACAACTCTAGGAGAACATGTATCTGCTAACTCGCACACCAACAAGCAGAGCTTGAAGTGGGCCCTTGGAAGTTATAAAGCACATGGATACGCTATTACAAAGTAAACCTTTTTCACTTACCACTACCTCTCTGTAGCATAAAGGTCTGCCATATCTCTCTGCTCTGGTCTTCATCACATTTGCTCTTCTTCATTGTCACCTCTAGCCTCCTTCTCACCTTTGCCCACCTTGGTTGCCTCTGGGTTGCTCTTCTTCACAAACCCAACCATAATTGACAGTGATTTTTACCTGTCTTACATTTTGTTTCTCAATTTCATATAAATTCCACATGCACATGACTTGGTGGCTACAACAGCAATTATTGTTAGCATCTAAGAAAAAACAGACACTCCTATTTTTTAAAAATATGCACGTCTAACACTCTGACACCGTCCGACACTCATCTTTTTTAAAAATATACATAGCTTTGAATATTACTGAATTGATAATGGATTTTCCTTTTGTATTGTTTTTTTTTTAAAAAAGGAGGCATGACTTTTATGATGAGGCCGAATCTACAATGAACCAAAGTTGGAAGCCAGGATTTTACAGAATAATTATAATATATATATTTAATATCAAAACGTGTCCTAACGTGTCGAAATTTAGATTTTTTTAGGATTAACATATCGGAGTGTCAAGTTGTGTCGTGTCTCGTGTCAATGCCAGTGCAACATAGGTTAGCATGAATAGCGTTTTTTTACATGTAGGATGATTGAGTTACAAGTTGGGCTGACTTATGGATAATAGGGATCATCTTTTAGAAATGTGAAAAGAATAATGACTGAAATTTAAGGAAATCAAAAGCTTAGAGACTTTCAAATCAAGTCGTAGTTGAGGGACTAAGTTAAAAGTTGAAGAATTAAAAAATTAATTTTCTCTTAATTGTTAGAGTGCTTCCAATGTTCTAGCTTGTTTTAGAGACTTTTGAGTCTGTTAAGATATTTTAAGATATTTTCCTGAATCCACTTAAAAAACGAAAATGATATTTTCCTGAATTTATTCAATTATTTTCATGTATCTCCTGCTCTATAAATAAGCTAGCTGCCTCACAAGCTGAGTCATTCAGAAATATAACTTAGTTTTTTCCCATTCGGAGATTTTCCTCAAGTCTTTGGCTATTAAGAACACCTAGAGTGATATTCTTACTCTGTCTTTTCTTATTATATTTAACCCTTCCCTTATTTATCTTAATCAGTATGAGTACTTGAGTAGTATCCCTCTGTACCTTGGAAAAGGTTAGTCTCTGGTATTGGCAGAAGATGCTCGTTATCATTTTACATTGCATAAAATACAAAATATGCAATACAAGTGTCATTTGTAATCCAAAAAAAAAAAAGTAATAATAATTCAATTTCCCTATCCGTTCTCATTTCGTGTTCCAAATGAGACATCTTTTGTTTCCTGTTGCACTATTAATGAGTAACTTTTCAAGAAGAGGGTGGACTCTTCACGGGGGTGGACCTGTCTTGCTTGCACTCCTTTTGTCACTTAAAAGTACCATATTCATAAGATTTCTTTTGTGTATTTAAAGAGATCCTTGTGAACTGTTTGAACATCTAAGTTTATATCTGTTGTAAATTTGTTCATAGACTCTTTGATGTCTTTATAGGTTGCACAAAGTACAACCTTTGTTGAAGATATTGCAGCCAAAGATAGTTCTGGTGATCTTATACAACTTATTTGAATACCCTTTATGTTGACCTTGCTTCCTTTTGACTCCCCTTATTTTTGTTTGTAGTTTCCTGAGGATTTAAGGTCACAGATCAGTTTTTCAAGTGCAAATTCATTCACAGCTTCTTATTACACCGAAGGAGAAACTCTGCGAGTACCATGCCAAAAAGACAACACAGAGTTAAAAATTGCAACAGACTTGGCTTCTCAGTTCCACTGGAAGAAGTTGAAGAAGGAAGACATCAATATCTCAAGATTAAAGGGGGAGTTATTCGTGGAAAATGCCAAACATCACTTGCTTTTGCAAAACGAGCAAGCCGATTCGTCAAAGCGAAGGCCTCTGCTTCATTGGGGTTCACCTGATGTGGGAAGGCTTTTGACAGCACTATCAAAGTTGGGCATTAACGCAAATCTGGAACGAGTTACAAGTAATACTGAGTCACAAAGCTCCTGTATACTTCATGTGCAGGACCCTCACAAAGCTTTAATTGAGGTTGGAGCAACCAGTACTGTTATTACTGCTGCAAATGAGAATGTAGCTAACTTGATTTTTGAAGCTATAGATAGCATTATGGATGGGATTTGATTTAGTGCCTTTTTCTTTCTCTGATGTTTATGCAGAATTTTGTTTCATGGTAACTAAGTTAATCATGATTTGGTGACTTGCTTGGTGATTAACATTGGGATTATCATTTAAATGAAACTAAAGGTTTTTTCATGGAAGATTCAAGACATTTGCCACAATGGAAGTTCATACCACAAATTATTTGAAACAAAGAACATCAACTTGCTCTTTTCTGTGGTGGTGGTGTAGAATCTTTAGGGGGAAAGTAAATTAATACTTTAATATTTGAAAGGTCACTCTCATTTTGGTTCTTCAAAGAAAAAATTTCTAGTGGTTATATTAATACTTTAATCTTTGAAAGGTCACTCTCATTTTGGTTCTTCAAAGATAAAATTTCCAGCCCAGTTACTAAACAAAGTAATGCCATTATTTTCACATTACCGGAAATGATTTTATAGACTTATTTTAGGGCTTGTTTGGTATGAGGGATTAAGAGGGGAGGGAAAATTTGTGCTTTTTTTTTTTTTTTTTAATTTTTTTAGATAAATGGGGTTGAAAGTTTTTAATTAATTTTTTATTTTTTATTTTACTTTTATTTTACATCTTATCTTTATTAAAATTTTATAACCCTACTATTTTAATTTTTTTTAAATCCAACTCATGAAAAATTTTCCTTCCCCTTCATTTCCCTCTTGCCAAATAGACCCATGTATTGAATTCTTAAAATAACAATGGTAAGCTAACAAACTATTGATTGAAGTGGTTGTTAAGTCATCCATAATGAGGAGAACACAAATTCGAGAATTTGGAGGTGCACTTATTGGGAGACAAAAATTCTTTACACTATAAGCCTTGAAAATGATTAGAGCGTAAAGGGCTTATGAATACCTTTAATCAAATCAAAAATAAAATGGTAATTGTTTGAATTGAAATTAAATTTTAACACATCAAAGTTACATAAACCTTTGCCAAGGACTTTTTAATTATTATTTTTATAACAGGGACAATTACAATCAACAGTCTGAAATTAATATCACAACGAAACAAATCAGATAAATGTTCAAACACATTCATATTAAAATATTCAAGGAATTAAAAGTACATTCCAACTGAAAATGCCACTATTAACAGTATAGTTCATCTGTTAGGTTTGCAACACTTTGCGCCATACCACCTTGACTAATTCATACCAAATAGATATCACGCCACAATAAATATTTACAGACAATAAATTCAGAATCACAAACAATTGGTTTGTCTCAACCTTCACTTCTGCAACATATATTTCAAAGTCTTAACTATCAAGCAATCTCAGATCACCAACAGAATACAGAGAGAAGTTTTAAGGCTATGAAGCATCAGATTATTTTCCCAAGCAAAGTCATCAGGAACTTCCTGTAGTTTCCTGAGGTATCTCCAGTGACATCATCCTCAAGGCTAACTTTGTACATGGTGGCATACTCCACTCTAACTTTCAACAGGTCGATTTCAGCTCGAGTTACAATGGCTCTAGTGAGAGAATCTTCATCAGTTCCCAGCCCAACAATTGAGTCTCTTACAACCTGTTTATGAATAAAAGTCGAGGAATTTGAAGTCGAGATTTGGAGTCTCTGGTCTAGCCATCAATAATTTTTCAATATGTGTGCATATGTTCATCCTTGATCTCTTTTTCTTTTTCTGCCCATTTTCCCTTTTTCTCATTGGAATTTCTGCACCTATTTTCTTATTCTCCCTGTCTGAATTCTTCTTGGCTTATGAAAAAATAGAAGTTGGCTCAAGATTGTCCGTTGTTCTACACCTCAATAATTGTCCATTGTTTTAAGTGATATCTTTGCTGAACCTCTAACTAAATTGTGGAAACACCAAGACATTTCTTCCGTTTTCGGCCCAATGTATGAAGTGTTTTAAGAAAATATGTTTCCTAAACTCTACTAAACGTGTTCTCATTCTCAACTTCGACTCTGAAACTTCATCAACATAATATAACTAAACCATAGGGCTTGACAAGTTATTTTCATTGTTAGCTACATAACATATTGAGTCACATATTTTAATTATCAAGAAGAAAATTACCTTGGCAAAATGCTTCTCAGGGCAATCTATGCACCATATTATCACATTTAAGAGGGACTCCAAATCTCCTTTCCCACAGTTTTTGATATCCTACCAATGAAATAATCATTCAAAATTAAGTTTCACTAGTTTAAAGGTACAAATTATAAGAAACCAAGGTATTCTTCCGGAACCTGTTCCAATGGATCCCATATAGTTGCTTGTAGCTTGCAAAAGTCGCCCTGAGCTGGAAAACATTTCTGGTGCTAAGTATCCAATTAATGTCGTCATGGTCTAATTGCTTGTTGTTCATGGCTTCATTAAGTCTTGCTGCCTCCGATATTGCTGCCTCGGGATCCACAACCTCTTTATCATATCTGTAGGAGCTCACTAGGCCCACCAAAAGCTGCACAATGACCAGATTATGGTCCCATGAAGAATTATAGAACAGATTAAATATAAAATGAAGTGAAATATGAATGCAGTAAAAGATTCTGCTGCTAAAACTTGGCTTAAATAAGTCCATGAATCTTATTTCAGCAAGGAGCTAATGAGAACAACTCAAGTCTTGTATAAAGCAACATCTATTAAGGATTTTCCAAAAGTTCACACATCTTAGAAATCAAGTTTAAAAGCTGCACTTGTATGATTTGTTCTCAATCATTGTCATCAATCATGATTATTTCATCAGACACATTTGATGATTAAAGAAATATATTCAGGATCAGTTTTAGACCAGAGAATTGAATTAAGTGATTGTAAGAAACACCCATTGAAAACAATAAACTTCTGTAATACTCTGCTTTTGTTTCAGTGGATATATACCTTGCTCGTGGACAACCACTTTAGAAAACGCAAACTAAAAAACAATATAGAAAACTTGAGTTTTAAACCTTATAACTGAGGGATTTGGTGGATGTAAGGATCCTCTAAAATTATTAATCGTAAAATTTTTGAAATGCCTAAAAAAAAGAGTGACACGAAAAGTGAAAGTGCGTATAGAACCCATTTTTTCCCTTTTTTTTTTTAAAAAAAAAAAAATCGCAATTTAGAATTGTAAAAGATACAAACTTCTTTGAAGCTTTTCAGGAAAATTCACCAATCAAACAACTACTTTTTGGCAATTAACAGTGAACAGAAACTAGGTCCCAAAACTCAACCAGAAATATTTTCCAAATGTTTTCGTTCTATGTTTCTAACAAACTATATGTTTTACTTTTTACCTTGCTGAGGGGCTTGTAAACATTGGATACAATGTCCTCCTCCAGTGAGCAATCAAAGAGAGAGCAGTAAGCCTGCCTCACAGCCATTAGATGATGAGGAGACGATGCACATGCTATTTCAACGAGAACTTGAAGTTCTTTGATCCCTTTTCTCCTAGTCTTCAAGGCTGCATTTGCCAATTTTGCATCCCTTTCAGGAGGATCAGTTGTCCATAGAATCACTGCATTCTGTTACAGAACACAAGCCCAAGTTCAAGAGTGCAATAAGACATCACATGGTTTTTTCTTCCAAGACAAAAGGATTATTCTACCAACATGCTTTACAGTACACAAATGTGAGGACTTGGGACAAATAGCTAATGCAACTTATAATGACAAAGCAAATGTGCAATGCATACAGTTGTATGAAAATTAAATCAAAGATTGAAGTTCCAGAGAAACGGAACTCCTGTTTTAAGATCACCTATTTGACGCTTTAGCTTACATCTCTTAGAAAAGCAATAGACAAGTATAATATATAAGAAGAAGAAATATAAACTAAATAGGAAGCATAGTTCTGCTAATAGTGGAAAATTTTCGTTGAGTGATAGAGAAAGGAGAACAGGAAAAGTTAACCAGTGTGCTCCATTTGTCCAACAATATATTACCATATGAGGAAAAAAAAATCCATATTCTGAGCAAGCATAATCATGAATTTTAGTCTGAGAAACACAAGACAGAGTTGTTCACTGCAGAGTGCAGACAACCAAGGCAATTTCACCAGAGTGATATTATTTTCCAGTTGAGATATACATACAAATATCATAAGTGAATAAAATATAATTCTGATGTAATGTCTTCTTGACTTGTATTTACAAAAAAAAATAATACAAAAGAAGGGAAGGAAGATCAATATACTCTAAAATCTCCGGAGAGTTCAGAATGTAAACGATCAACGAGTGGTTCATTGTAAAGCTGCTGATAGGTTTCTCTAATTTTCTTCATTTGGCTTGCATTTCTGTGTCCCAATACAAATATTACTGCCTCCTCATCCGTTCCAAATCCTACATCCATTTTCCCAGATGAGTCATCATTGACAACGATAATGAGACAAGAAGTAACCCATAGAGATTTTTTATATTATGAGGTTATAATCAGCATAACTCAGCACACAAAATTGAGTTTTCCTCGAACAAAAAATAGCTATGAAACTTTAGACATAAGATATCCCAAGAACAAAATAGAAACATTCATTCAGCTCTCGCATTTCATTTGAAGAAATGAACTTTTAAACAAAAGCATCTTAAAGACTCAAATGCATTCAAATTACAAAATGTTATTTGATGAGGTCCCACTAACAGAGCTTAAACAAAATATCATCACTAACATGAACTAGGGCACACAAATTCAGAGATAGCTTAAATTATCAGGAACAAGCGAATGTAAATGAATGAAACTAAATCACAGAAACAATATTGTGTCCAAGTTCATAAATCTTTGGAGTTAAAAATTTGTGAGAAAGAGACCTTGAAAAGCCTTTCGGAGTCGCTCGCTGTCCTGGATTGGAGCAGTAACCTCAGGCACTCTCAGAGAAGCCATTTTGCTTCTCAGACGTTGGCTACTTCGTTCCTCTCCAGTAATCTTCCTCCTCTTTTCATGCAAGCAATCGCATTTTTTTCTGGACTTTTTTGCCCCTGACTTAGGGAAAAACAGAAAATGCGTTGTTGAGGGAAAATTGCATCTATCGACCCAAATTTAACAAGAAATATTACATTGAGAGCCTTTTTTTTTTTTTTTTTGAGTTATAAGGATAGGCACTAATGCAGATCCAATTCATAATCTCCCATTTATATGAAAGTATGAGAATATCTATATCACTAGACTACAAGGTCATTGATATGTTGAACGCTTTTAAATACAATAAAGTATGAGAATATCTATATAAAATTGGTATGTGGCTTTTAAATACAATAATAACTTTTAATATAAAACATTGTTACTAAATTACAATAGCTTTTCTAAAAATGAAATTTTCCTAAAATCCTTTTGTGCGTCTTTGAAAGTTAATTTCAATTTTTGGACATTAATAATTATAATTTATAAAAATTTTCTACACAACATGATACAATTCTATCCATAGATTTTTTTAAAAAAATGTTTTTATATATATATATATATTTCATATTATATATTGATATTCATGGTTTTCACCATTTTAAGTCTTTACATCTAATTGCTCTCTTTTTTTTCCCCAACTAAACTCCAAAACAATATATTTATTTAAGTAACCTATTTTAGATATATTTAAAATTTGAAAAAACATGGTTGAAAGTAGAATTGGAACTTAACCTTATTCTAAGCATATTTATGTTTGCACCCCGGGAATGTGTTCTTTTTTTTTTTTGGTGAGTTCAAAAGTAACAAGCATTTATTTGAACTATCAATGCAATGATTGGGAATCAAATTAATTCACATATGACTTATTTAGAAGGAATGTATTATTATTTATTATTATATTATATATGGAAGAATCACAAGGAATTATCAATTACTGTATATTATTATATCAAATGCATTATATGCATTCATGCAAAAAGTAAAGGATGGTTCATGGTCATATCATATATCCTTTCAGAGAAATTAATCATTATAATTATTATAATATAATCTGCATGCAAGAAAGACATGGATTATTATATTATTATATGCAATCGATTGTTATATTAATTAAATCAATTATTTAACTTATTAATTATTAATATGTCGTATGAAGAGAAATGAAATATTACTATATAATATACAATACTTTTTTGGGGCTAAAAAAATATTATATGCTTTCATTAACAAAGGATTATTTAGTAAGATATTATTATATCGTATGGATACAAAGTAAAGAATATTATCATATCTTATGCTTAGCATACCAAGGAAATGTGCTTATATAATATAGAGGTATTAATTATGATATTTTTTTAATTTTGATTAATCATATTTGATTTCCTTAGTGCAATAATTGATGTGCCATGTATTAAAGATACATAAAAAAATGTGTGAAATTATAATAATGTATAAAATATTAACATGCCATGCATATGATATAATTTTTTATTCATTCAAATTATTAGGTCAATGTTCTCTCTCTTCATTATCCGTCAACTATTGCAAGAGTGCTCAAGTAATGTTCATTTAGAAATAATCACTTGTTCACATTTTTAAAGATAGTTCACACTTGATTTCAACAACTAATATATTATTTTTATTGTTTTCTAAAATCATGATTATTTTAAGCTAGTAGTTTGTAGAATTATTTAAATTTAAATTTTATTTCCTGCAAATTAAATAATTTCTGAATTAATAGAAATATATAATAAAGAATTAAATTTTTTATTTGATATAAAAATACTTTTTATTTTATTTTACGGATTAAGTCTTTCAAAATAGAAAAATAATTTTTGAAATAAAATAAAATGCAATAGAAATTGTTCAAATATGAAAAGGATCGATGAGAGAGACTAGTAAGATATTCATATATGACAAAAGGGAAATAAATAAATATAACCTCTCTAAGACTTTCAAATGTTTTTGCTGTCCAAATTGATACAATACAAAATTTGGGATCCACGTGTATGTTTTTTTTTTGGTCAAAGGAATCCACGTGTAATGATACCGTTCCTTACGCCTAAGAAAAGAATCGATACATTCATATATAAAAGAGAAAAACGTCAAATTTAAACTACCGCCGTCTTGTCATATTCTATGAGCTGTATATTTGATTAATAATAAGTTAATCATATGTAACTAAATGAGTTGGCCAAAAATATTGTGAATCACGTGGGTTGCATGAAGATATAGAAATGAGTTGTATTTAAAGTCGGGAAATCGAATCGTTAAAGTCTTGGTCCTTTAAAGTCTTGACTTGTAAATTGGAGTTTCTAAATGAAGTTGGCTCTGCATGTGCGTTGCATAAAGATATAGAAATGAGTTGTATTTAGATTAAAATTCAAAGTCTAGCCCTTAGTTTTATATATATATATATATATATATATATATATATATATATATATATATATATATATATGTTTCATTAACTTGATCATGAAACAACAAATAAGGGTCAATTATAACAAATCTTGTAATAAGAATTACCAATTCATTAATGGTATTTACAAGTTGAGTAATGAGATTTACAAGAGTGTTTGTTGATGAAAAAATGTTAAAAAGAATATATATATTTGTTAATACATATATATATATATATAAAAGGTTGGGCCATTTGGCCTCCATCAAAGTGGGATGGGTTCGAACCCTACCCACTTCACTTTCATTGAATCTTTTTTTTTTAAAGATTTAACCCCACTCCCCACCAAAAAAAAAAAAAAAAAAAAAAAACCATTGTCGGATCTCAAGCCGTCGGTGGCCAGAGCCCAGGCGTCAGCAGTTGCAGGCCGTCCGGTAGTCGGTCCTCCAATGGCCGGCCGCAGTGGCCCTCCGACGAGGGTCATTTTTCTTTTTCTTTTTTAATTTATTTAAAAACTAAAGGTAAAAGGGTAAATTCACCAGAATTTGAAAATCTCAATATAGTTCTTGGCACCTTTAAGTACTTTAATAAATTTAACAGACATTTGAGGGTTTTGCATTTACAAATTCAAATGGTATTTAAATGTAATTTTTCTAAAATAAAAAAAGGATGAGATTTTTCCATGAAAATACATACCTAATTAAATTGAGAATCTGAATTCAGGAACTTCATTTTGTTTTTTTGGAAAACATATAAATATTATTTGGAAAATGACGTGGACTGAGATTATTTTCAAAATAGAGTTAATATAATCTTTCATTCCTCAAGTTTGACTTCATTTTGATTTTGGTCTGTCAAGTTTCAAACTATTAGTTTTAATTCTTCTAAGGGTAAAATGGTCCAGATTTTTATTAAGTTATAATAACCAATGTTTCAAATTAAATGAACGTGAGAGACTAAAATACATATGATTTGAAACTTAAGAGACTAAAATTAAAATGAGAGCAAACTCAAAACATCAAAGATTATATTAACCATTCAAAATAAGATGAAAGTTGTTCATGAAAAATTACCTTAACTCGGGACTCAAATTCACTAACTTCAATTTTTTCATGGAAAACATCAGACTTTACGGGAAAAGCTTTTAATGTTGGCTTGGGAGGGATTTTAACATCGGTTTTAAGAGAAGCGTGTAATCAATCGATGTAGTTTGGTCAACATTTTTCATTGCTTAAAATAGAGACATATATAGGCCATTACCTAATTATCCAGGTAATTAAATCAAGACCGGACCCACCAGTTTGGTCCGAAAACTAGCGAATTGGTAGTTAAACCGGTCTGGTCCGGGCATATATAAACCTAGTTCACATTTTTTTTAAAAAAATGATATATTTTTTAAAAAAATTTCTTTAAAATGTCATATTAAAAACCCTCGAATTTTCATTTTCTCATTGGATTGGCCTCAGGTTAGCTCTGGTTTGCTGACCTAATTCACGGACCCTTGACCCAGTACCTTAATCAGTTCAATAGCAAGTCCGGGTTTTATAAGTTTGCAAATTATAGATAAATGAATAATATTGGAAGCAAATTGAAGAAAAAGGTCATTTATTACCTCTCTAATTGCAAAGTAAAGGAAGAAAACGAAAGATTTAACTGAAGAAGGAAGAAAATTGAAAAGGTATGGAAGTGTCATATTTTCCTTTAAAAAAATCCATCATTTGGGATTATATTTCTTTTTAGCTTAATTAATACAATATTTAGTTATTACTCGTATAATTTGCTTTTATTTCAGTTTTGATTTATATAATCTCAAACCAAAAGTTTTGATCCTTATTAATGCGGGATCCAATTAGTAATCTCTCATTTATATGAAAGTATGAGAGTATCTATATCACTAGACTACAAGGTCATTAGTATATTAAACGCTTTTAAATACAATAATAACTTTTAATACAAAATGTTGTTACTATATTACAATAACTTTTCTAGAAATAAAATTTTCTTAAAATCCTTTTGTGCGTCTTTGAAAGGTAATTTCAATTTTTGGACATTAATAATTATAATATTTATAAAAATTTTCTACACAACTTGATACAATTCTATCCATAGTTTATAAATTTTTTTTTTTAAAAAAAGTATGTTTTATTATGTGTGTGTGTATATATTTCATATTATATATTTATATTCATGGTTTTGCAACATTTTAAGTCTTTACATCTAATTGCTCTCCTTTTTGCTCCAACTAAACTCTAGAACAATATTTTGATTTAAGTAACCTATTTTAGATATATTTAAAATTCGAAAAAACATGGTTGAAATTAGAATTGGAACTTAACCTTATTCTAAGCATATTTACGTTTGCACCCCGGGAATATATTTTTTTTTGCTTGTTTTGTGAGTTCAGAAATAACAAGCATTTGTTTGAACTATCAATGCAATGATTGGGCATCAAATTAATTCACACATGACTTAGTTTAGAAGCAAGGTATTATTATTTATTATTATATTATATATGGATGAATCACAAGGAATTATTAATTATATTATTATATCAAATGCATTGTTGGTAATAAAATATGTATAACATTATATTAATAGGGCTCTCTCTCCTCTACGCGTTTTTCTCCACCTTCTCTCTTCTCGCAATCCCTTCCCCCTCTCATGCTCCTCGCCGGCGGCTTGTGCCTTACATACAAGCCGGCGACCGACCGCTTCCCGGGCCACGTACGAGTCGAGTGGTTGTTGCGAGTCCATATCTTTGATCTGCGGTCCCGGTGTTTTGGAGTCCGGATCTTTGATCTATGGTCCTCTCCTCGAGTTCGTCGGATGTGGCCTTCTCTCGTCCTTGTGGCGAGTCCTTCTCTCGTCCTTGTGGCGAGTCCTCTCCTCTCATTCTTCGGATCCGATCTACGGAAGGTGAGATTTATACGGTTTTTGTTTCTCTTTTTGTGATTCGGGTTTTTTGGTGGTGTTCTTCACTCAAGAAATAAACAGATCCGTAAGATCTACGTTCAAATCCTCTTGGTTGGAAGGTCTGTTTGAGCGTTGTTAGATCCGATTATCATCGGTAGCTCGGATCCGCGTTCTGGGGGCGAGATCTAAAGAGGCTTTGTTTTGTGTGTGGTTAAGGTCACCGGATCTACGTGTTCAGAAAGTTATAAGTGTTCTTCAGGACATTATGAGTCTCCTTTCTCCTGAAGTTGGGTTTTCTTGGATCTTCACCCGTAGATGGGGTTCCTGTATAGTTGTCTTAGTTGCAGCTTATGCTTATAAGGAGGTGTGCCCGATCGGGTGGGTTTTACAACCCTTACCTTCTTTGTTACTTCTAACTTTGGGTATCCAGGAGGCTGCTGTTGTCTATGATTTTCCTTTTGCTCTTATCTTTTTAATGGGTGGTGACTAGTTCTTCTTGTTTTTGGTTTGGTTTGTTGTATTTGTGTACTGTCTTTATGGTGTTCTTATGTAATGTACTGTTCTTTAATATTAATATATTTATCCTTCGACCAAAAAAAGTATAACATTATATTAATATATGCATTCATGCAAAAAGTAAAGGATGGTCTCAGGGTCATATCATATATCCTTTCAGAGGAATTAATTATTATAATATATTCTGCATGCAAGCAACACATGGATTATTATATTAATTAAATCAATGATTTAACTTATTAATTATTAATATGTCATAATCATATGAAGAGAAAAATGCTATATAATATTACTTTTTTATATAATATATTAATATTATTTTTTTGGGGCTAAAAAAAATATTATATGCTTTCATTAACAAAGGATTATTTAGTAAGATTTTATTATATCGTATGGATACAAAGTAAAGAATATTATCATATCTTATGATTTAGCATACCAAGGAAATTATCATATATATATTATAGAGGTATTAATTATGATAGTTTTTCTTACTTTTGATTAATTATATTTGATTTTGTTAGTCCAATAATTGATGTGCCATGTATTAAAAATCCATAATAAAAATGTGTGAAATTATAATAATATATAAAATATTAACATGCAATTCATATGATATAATTTTTTATTCATTCAAAGTATTAAATCAATGTTCTCTATCTTCATTATCTGTCAATTATTGCAAGAGGAGTGCTCAAGTAATGTTCATTTAGAAATAATCACCAGTTCACATTTTTAAAGATAGTTCACATTTGATTTCAACAACTAATATATTATTTTTATTGTTTTCTAAAATCATGATTATTTTAAGTTAGTAGTTTTTATTATTTTAATTTTAATTTTATTTCCTGAAAATTAAGTATATCTAAATTCTGAATTAATAGAAATATATAATAAAAAATTAAATTTTTTATTTGATATAAAATTAATTATTATTTTAGTTTACGGATTAATTCTTTCAAATTAGAAAAATAATTTTTGGAATAAAATAAAATGCAATAGAAATTGTTCAAATATGAAAGGGATTGATGAGAGAGAGTAGTAAGATATTCATATAATATGACAAAAGGGAAAAACTAAATATAACCTCTCTAAGACTTTCAAATTGATACAATACAAAATTTGGAATCCACGTGTAATGATACCGTTCCTTACGCCTAAGAAAAAGAATCGATACATTCATATATAAAAGAGAAAAAGGTCAAATTTAATCCACCCATCCACGTCTTGTCCTATTCTATGAGCTGTATATTTGATTAATGATAAGTTAATCATAAGTAACTAAATGAGTTGGCCAAAAATATTGTGAATCACGTGGGTTGCATGAAGATATAGAAATGAGTTGTATTACACATGACCTAGCTATAAATATTGTAATCTCAAAATCTGTATATATAAAACAAACTTAATTACGAAGGATCTATTTTTTTTACGCTAAATATTCTGGGACAGTGATGGACTTTAGGATAAATATTTGGGGGTTAAATGTATGCTCATTAACTGATTTTTTTTATTAAAAATATTTGGGGGGCTAAATGTATAAATTATTTTTAAGCCAAAATATATATATATATATATATATCAATTTACATTATCTGGGACATTTTTTTTTTAGGAGCCATACCCCCCCTCCCCCAATTGTCTCAACCAAGATCCGTCATTGTTCTGGGAGATTAGTTTACATTTTATATAATGCTTAATGTGTAAAAATACACATGTGGTTTTTCCAAAAGTCTCCAACACCAAGTGCTTTTTTTAGGTATAAAAATGACTATGTGATTACAAAAATGGAGCAAAAGTCACATATTCTGTTACTTTGTATTGGTGAGGCTTACCGTCACTTTAACGGAATATAGGATTTTTGCTTCATTCTTGTAACCACATAGTCACTTTTGTGCAGAAAAAAACACTTGGTGTTGGACGCACTTTTGAAAAAACTATATGTGTATTTTTACACCTTAACCCTATATATAAATGGGGTATATTCTTTATTATAATCATAAATTTATACGCACGCAATGGCAAACCTTAGAAGGGACAATGAGCGGCCATTGGCCCCCTAAAAAAAATCTATTCATATTTTTTTAAAAAAAAATTAATATAATGTAAAAAGATATGTTATCATATCTATTAGACTTGCTAAAATACTTTTATCATACATTCCTCCAAATATTTATCCCAATGTCCGCTGCACGCACACACATTGATTTTATTGATGATAAATCAATGAAATAACATATAAACCATTTTAACAAATACATGAATTACAGTTTTACCCAAGTGTTCAATGTTTTAATTACTCTTTAAAAAGCATAACTTGCTATACAAATCCGTTTCTCTTTAGTTATTGAATAACAGTTTGAATTGAATTAATGAATGAATGCATATAAAACTCATGCTAATAAATAAAAGATGCACTATTCGAGTATGTATGTGCAGTGGCGGAGCCAAGATTCTATATTTGTGGGTGCACAATTAATAGGGGGATTCGGGGGTAGCGCCCCCGATTTTTTTTTTTTTTTAAGGAAGTTTTAAATACATTAAAAAACAAAAGAATATAGACCAGAAGAGAAAAGAAAACTTCAATTTAATATAAAATAATAATAATCAAGAGTCAACTAAGTAATATCAAATGCAAGAATGAACTATACTCAAGAAGATACATGCATATCTCACTGAAGGAAAATTAGGAAACATTTATGTGTATATGAGGCTACTAGTTTGCCAAACCCAGTTTTCGTTCTCAAAAACCAATTTCCTAGAAATAACACTCTTACCATTTGCAAAACCTAATTTTAGGTTAATATTCCATTTTTCAAAAGTCATTTTTGAGTTACTCAAATAAACATTACCAAAAGCGAGTTTTGCAAAAAAAAATAACCTTCAAAACTAGTAGCCACACACATACTATGATATTTTACTAATTTATTTTTATTAGGTTTTCTTTGGTTCTTTCCTATTTTATTAAAAATCCTAAGCATGCATATTTATGATTTGTGTGAATGTATGTTCATATTCAATAGACCTGAATTTTTTTCCCCCCAATTAAGGGTATCTTTTATGGGTGCACTTGCACCCATGTGAAACAATGTGGCTCCGCCAGTGTGTATGTGTATAATTAAATATACCTTTAAGAGAAAGGTTTATGTTTAAGACCAATGTCTGAATATTTTTGTTTTCATATGCACTAATGTTTGAAGACGAAAATCAAAATGAGGGCAAATTTAAAAATTCAAAGGTTATATTAACTCTTCAAAATTAGATGAAAGTTGTTAACGAAAAAAGTACCTTAACTAACTTCAATTTTTTTTTTTTTTGAAAACTTGGGGACTTTATTCAAAAATGATGTGAACTAGTTTAATATTCAGAATTAGGGCCAAAGATTGGTTTTTTAATGGTGGTTGGGGAGGGATTTTAACATCGGTTTTAAGAGAAGCGTGTAATCAATCAATGTAGTTTTGTCAACATTTTTCACTTGCTTAAAATAGCCACATATATAGGCCATTCTCTAATTATTCAAGTAATTAAATCCGGTGGTGGTAAAAGGGTAATTTTTCCCCGCGCACTCATGTGGGACTTAGTTCTCTCCGCCAGAGCGTGAGAGTGGTTAGGTGGAGGTTAGGAGGGGCGCGTGTAAGGTACGGCGGAAGGCACGACGGAGCGTGTGTGGGGGAGACGAAGGAGCGTAGGCAAAATAGCAGAGAGAGATTGTCGATTTGGAGCTAGCCGAGAATCATTGGCATAGCGGGATGGAGGAAGTTCAGATCTCATCGCCGTTAATATGGAAAGAGGCGAAATCAGAGAGAACGCTTATCGGAAAGGTCTTATCCACCAAACCGTATACAAGATCTACCATGGAAGCTATCTTGTGCAAGGCGAGGAACCTTCAGGAGGGCTTCGATGTCATCGAGGTGACCGGAAACGCCTTCTTATTCAATTTCAAGGAGGAGGAAGAGTATTGCAGAGTATTGCGAGGTCGACCATGGTCGGTTAATGGTTGTCTGTTGAATCTCATGGAGAGGTCGAGATATAACTCATGTGAGGAGTTTGATTTTGGGCAATCGCCGGTGTGGATCCAATTTCATAATGTGCCGCTAGAAGCATTGTGTTTGGAGAATGCTGTAATGTTTGGAGGTCACGTCGGTGAGGTGATGATAGCGGAGGATCCTTTATTCAATGACAGGTACCTGAGAAATTTCCTACGCGTTCGTTTAATCCTTGATTTGAGAAAACCTCTAGTGTATGGTTTCTGGCTGACGAGACCGGATGGTAGGAGAATCTGGATTTCTGTGAGGTATGAGAAGTTACAAAACTTCTGCTACAACTGTGGCAAAGTAGGGCATGATAATCGGAGTTGTAGATCGGAGCGATTATTGTCTAATGCTAATTCAAACGAGCCTAGGTTTGGAGCTTGGCTTACTACTACTGCATGTCGTGGTTGGGAGGAAACTATGGTAGTGGTGAGGAACGAGGGAGCAGAAGCTGGGCATATTAGTAGGAAGAAGGAGGAAGTAAGGCAGAGAAGAATGAAGGAGAAATCGTCGAAGGTCAATAGTGAATCATCGAAGGGCGAGGACGATTTGTTCTCCATCAAGATTGCCCAGACTGTGTATAGTAAGAATCAAGGGGGCTCGACGGTGGAGAGAAACAACAATCAGCTGGACGATGATGAGTTTCAGAATTTTGAAGCGAGTGGCTGGCCTCTTAAAAGGAAGGAAAAGCTATCGGAACAGTTGGTAAACGAACGAAATGATAAGTCAAAAGTTCAAACCGAGCTTCCGAGGATTGTGGATGAAATGTGCTTGTCCCCTGTGAGGGGTTTTAATAAGGATAAGGAAGTACCAGCGGACGCCATAACTAGAACTGATAAGAAAACTATGGATAACTCGTTGGCTATGGTCTTATTCGGTGGAAACGACATGAGTAATGTGATTAAAGGGATTTCTAATCTTGGACTCAAAAGGAAGGCTGAGGAGGAGGGGGAGGCAACTAACTTGAAAAGAAGGAAAACTGTTGTAGAGGCAACCTGCCCAGATCCAGCCATTTCCTCTTACGCTAGTAATTTGAGGAAGACTAAAGCAAAGTTGAGGAGGGCTACCAAAAAGAAAAATGGTGGTGGTAAGGAGAACATCCCAATTGAGGAGGAGGAGGTGGAGATGTTAGAGGAGAGAGCGGAGAGTGCCGATACTGCAGATACTGAGTTTGTTTTCAAAGCTGGTAGTGGTAAAAGGAAGAAGATGATCGCTGGTGGTAGTGGTGGCTGGCCAAAAACAGCCACCAAAGAGTCATGAAGCTCATTTCTTGGAACTGTCAAGGCTTAGGGAGAGCCTTGACAGTTCGCAACTTGAAGGATGTGGCGAAGAAGCATCGTCCTTCAATAATCTTCCTTATGGAAACAAAGATCTGTTCTAAAAGAGTTATGAAGGTTAGGCGGAGCTGTGGTTTTAATCACGAGGTGTATGTAGAGCCAAGAGGGTTGGCTGGGGGTTTGGCGGTGTGGTGGAAGGATTGTATTTCTATGACGATTCTGTATAAATCCCAGAACATAATTCATGCTATTGCTGAGTCTGAAGGAGTGAAATGTCCTAGGCTTATTACCTTTGTATACGGCCCACCAAAGGAAAAGGACAGAAGGTTGACTTGGGAGGTAGTGAGGAGATTGGCAACCAGCATCACAGAATCGTGGCTAATAGTGGGAGATTTTAATGACTTGGCATCACAATCAGAGAAAGAAGGAGGCAACCCGCGAGCCATGCGTAAAATAATCAATTTCCAGAGACTTATTTCAGATTGCAACCTGATGGACCTGGAATTCAAGGGGTCTAGATTTACATGGTGTAACAAACGAGACGATGCAATTGTGAGGGAACGTCTGGACAGGGCTATGGGAAACGTGGAATTCAGGGAGGAATTTATTAATGCGTTGGTTTTCCATGTTGAACCAGTTGGCTCGGATCACCACATGCTGATAGTTGACTGCTGTTTTGTGGAAAACAAATCCTTGAAAACCTTCAAATTTGATGCTAACTGGGTCCGGCATGAAGAATTCTTACAGGTTGTGGAGGAGGGTTGGAATGGTGTAGAAGGCAGCGTGGAAGACAGGTTATTGGACCTGATTCGACGGCTTGAAACGTGTAGAAAGAAACTTTTGACTTGGAGCAGAAGGGCTTTTCCCAATTTTGGGAAAGTAATTGACCAGCTTAGACAGAAATTGCATGATTGTAGTGTGGGCCCTTTGAACGCAGAAAAATTAAGGGAGGCTGAGGAGTTGTCTATGCTACTTGAGGAAGCCTGGATCAGCGAAGAGACATATTGGTGGCAACGATCAAGAATTTCCTGGCTAAGGTGCGGTGACAAAAATACAAAGTTCTTTCACAATAGCGTGTTGCAACGGCGCCAAAGAAATAAAATCCTGAGGCTCAAAGATGAAAGAGGTATATGGTTGGAAGAGAGGGAGGAAATTAATAACTCTTTCAGTATCTTTTACAAGAGCTTATTTCGTTCTGTGGGACCACGCCCGCTGGATCAGGCCTTGTCTTATATTAGTGAAAAGGTTACAGCAGCGGATAATGAGATACTAATGGCATCGGTTTCAAACCAGGAAATTGAGATGGCGGTTTTTCAATTGGGAGCCAACAAAGCGCCGGGTCCTGACGGCTACTCTGCCTTATTCTATCAATCTGCTTGGAAACAAGTGGGAAATGAAGTCTGTGGAATGGTACATGATTTTTTTGCGGGCAGGATCAGTTTAGCTGGGATAAATGCAACAAACATAGTATTGATTCCAAAGGTGGATAAACCTGAAGAAGTACACCATTTTAGACCGATAGGACTTTGCAATGTTTCATATAAAATCATTGCGAAGATCCTAAGCAATAGGATGAAGGCGCTGCTGAATAGGATTATCTCACAAAACCAGAGGGCTTTTATTGCTGGAAGGATGATCCAGGATAACATTTCCATCACCCATGAGGCCTTTCATTACTTGAAACACAAGAAGACAGGGGGGAAGTGGGAATTTGCATTGAAAATAGATATGAACAAGGCTTATGACAGAGTTGAGTGGGATTTCCTAGAGGCGGTAATGTTGAAGTTGGGATTTTGTAGGGGATGGGTAAACTGGATCATGGGGTGTATCACCTCGGCTGCATTCAATTTACAGGTGGATGGCCATAAGGTTGATGAGTTTACTCCGGGAGAGGGGTGCGACAGGGCGACCCATTATCTCCATACATGTTTATCCTAGCTTCAGAAGTCTTATCATTGATGATTCAAAGGCATGTGGAAACAAAGGATCTGAGGGGTATAAAGCTGGCACGCAACGCTCCGATGCTCTCTCATTGTTTTTTTGCAGACGATGCAATCCTCTTTGCCAAGGCTGAAGAAGCGAACTGTAAAGTCTTGAAGCGGATCCTGGAGGTATATTGTGATGCCTCAGGACAATTAGTGAACTTGGGGAAGTCGGCCTTGTTTTTTTTCTGCAAATACGCCTGTGCAAATCAAAGAAGAGGTGGCGGTTTGGATAGGGGTTTCATATACGGATCAACCAGGGAAATACTTAGGGCTCCCGGTAATTTGGGGCAGATCCAAGGCAGCTGCCTTGGCTTTTGTAAGAGACAGGATTGGGCTCAAATTACAAGGCTGGAAACAGAGGTTACTCACATTCGCTGGGAGGAAACTCGATTAAAGCGTGGCTAATGCCATCCCCACATATCCAATGACTTGCTTTTTCTTCCCTAAGAAGTCTTGCATGGAGATAGACAGTGGTTTCTAATTTATGGTGGGGTCAAAATACTGAGTCACGGTCTGTTCACTGGAAGAGCTGGAAACTTTTGTCCAAGCCAAAACTGGATGGTGGCATGGGGTTCAGAGACTTACTATGTTTTAATAAGGCTCTGCTAGCAAAAACTGCGTGGCGGCTTATAACAAATCCTAAAGATCTCTGGTGCAGAATTATCAAAGGGATCTATTTTCCTAAGGAATCATTCCTTCATGCACGCAAAGGCAGGCATGCTTCCTGGGGTTGGATAAGCCTCTTGGAGGGGTGCGATTTATTGTTGAAGAATTTCTGCTGGAAGGTGAGTGTAGGATCCTTGGTTAGTGTCTGGAGGGATCCTTGGATTATTGGTTTGGATGGTGGCCGGTTAACGCCCAGAATGATTCCTGAAGGTGAAACCAATTTGAAGGTGGGTGATCTGATCTGTAATGGTAGGTGGGATTTAAGGGCGATTGATTCCAGATTAAGTATGGAGGAGAAGGAGCTGATTTTGAAAACATCTATTTCCTTGAGAGCACGAACTGATTGTGCTGTCTGGACGGCTAACAGGGATGGTATCTACACAGTGAAGTCTGGGTATTGGGTGGCCAAGGCTCTTGGGAAGGAGGCTCCTATCAAAGACCCAGGTATGTCCTATACAGTCCCAAACTCTTTGTGGAAGAATGTCTGGAAACTAACTGTGTCTCCTAAGGTCCAACATTTTATTTGGCAAGTCTGTGTGGGGGCAGTGGCAACACGCGCTGCTCTGTTCAAACGTAAGTGCGTTGATAACCCTGTGTGTCCTATATGTCTAGCTGAGGAGGAGACTTTAGAACATCTATTATTCTTGTGTCCATGGGCCAAGATGTGCTGGTTTGGCTGCCCGTTGGGGATTAAATTTAGTAAATGGACGATGAGACGTTGTGATACATGGCTAAGCGATATGTTTTGTGGGGTGAATATGCTGGACGATTATGGTAAAGCACTGTTTGCTGTGATGTGCTGGTGGATCTGGAAGAAAAGGTGCCAGTGGGTGTTCAATGGGGTGTGGCCAGATGCGAGAGAGGTCATACGCTTAGTTAACATGCAAGTGGAGGAATTTTGGAGATCAAAGGAGGAGAGGGAGGCTACCTCAAGGAAGATGTTTCACGAGGGCGGTAAGAAATAGGAAGTGGATTACGCCATCGTCGGGATCGGTAAAAATTAACACGAGATGGTGCATATATGGAATCCTCAAACGGAAATTTGGAATAGGAGTGGTATGTCGTGATGCAAAGGGGAGGTTTGTGGGTGGAATGGGAAGCGAGTGTTAGCATGTTCACCGCTTATGGTTGAATGCATGGCTTTGTTGGAGGCTCTCCAAATCAGAAATAAATTCCCTGACAATCTAGTTGTTTTTGAAACTGATTGTGAGGTATTGTATAGATTGGTTAAAGCGAATAAGGTAGATGGGGGTGATTGGCGATGCTGGGACCTGTTGAGGGAGATCCAGGAAGTGTTGGAAACTCTGGGTGGGGTTACCTTATCTCTTGTCGGCAGGCAAGGGAATAGAGCTGCTGATAAACTAGCAGTAGATGCAGCAAAGGGGATGAGTCAGCATGAGTGGCTGGACGTGGCAACATCTCTTTTAAGCATTATCCTGGCCCGTGACTTGGTGCTCGCAAAGTCAACCGAAGATAATTTTCCTATGTCAGGTAATAGAAAAGGAATTGGTTGAAAGGTTGAAACAATATACTAATACTCTGGTATAGGATTGCTTTTTGAATTTGGTATAGGTTTGTTTGCTGAATTTGTTTATTTGTAGGAACAGTTTGGTAAGGTGTGTGATAGTTTGTAATGGTAGGATTTTTGAGTGATTTCTTGGCTTCGCATTATTAGTGATTGTATCTTTGTTTTGGAATTAATAAAATAGACTTTTTGGCCAAAAAAAAAAAAAAAAGTAATTAAATCCAGGACGGATCGCCGATTAAGCTCGAAAATTGGCAAACCGGTTGGTAAACAAGTCCGATCCGACATCAACCTAGTTTTTTTTTTTTTTTTAAAAAAATAATTTTTATTTTCTTTTGAATTTCTTATTAATAATCTTAAATTTTAATATTTTTTTTCACTGATTTGATCTTGGATTAGCTCTTGTTTGAGTCTGATCTGATCCATTAACCTTTGATTCAGTACCTTGGTTGGTTCAATGGCCGGTCCGGATTCCATAACCTTGCTAATTATAGATAAATGAAGAATATTGGAAGTAAATTGAAGAAAAAGGTAATTTATTACCTCTCTAATTGCAAAATAAAGGAAGAAAACAAAAGATATAACTGAAGAAGGAAGGAAATTGAAGACAATTGAAAAGGTATGGAAGTGTCATATTTTCCTTAAATTGTTTTCCATAATTTAGGACACAGCCTTGGAATTACATTTCTTTTTAGCTTAATAAAATAATTATTTCTTAGAATTTTATTTTATTTCGGTTTCGATTTATATAATTTCAAACTAAAGGATGTGATCCTTATTAAATTAAATATAAGGGCTAACATTTTAAACAGAATAAAACTAAATGATCAAATTAAATCTATGATTTGAACTATATAGATCAAAACAAAAAATAAAGATAAACTCTAAGGAACAAATATTGAAGTAGAGTAAATACCCTTTTAGGTCCCTGGAAAAAAACACGGACCCCATTTTGGTCCCTCACTCAAAGAAATGCCATTTTTAGTCCCTGAAAAGGACGAATAAAGTCGATTGGTGAACATTTTGGTCCCTCGCAAATTTCCAAAAAACCCTTTTTGGGCCTATAAAAAAGTCTCATTTTAGTCGCAGATTAGTGTTTTTTGTCGGTGACCCAAAAGAATATTTACTCTATTGAAGTAACTCTTTCTTTTTTCAATTACGAAGGGCAATTTTGTGAAATCACTTGATCAATTGTTCCCCTCCAGGATCAGAATCCATTTTTCAGATGTTTACTTGGGGAGTCAGTCGTTTTTCCCAATTCTCGGATTATGACGAAAGTGAAATGACAAAAATGGGCTCCGAGATTCCTATAAATAGAATCAGTCAATGGCTTGCCTCATTTGTGAGAAGTGAATCAGAATTCAGAAACAAACAATGGCACTCATCAATCAAGAGGTCGAAGCTCTCACAACTGCTCTCTCAGGTTCCCCTCTTTCTTTCTTCTTTTTTTCTTATTATTTATTTCTCTCCGTTTAAATTATAGATATCCACATCAGACAATCACACATTCGATCAATTTTTTTGGAAAATTCCAGCAAGAAAAAAAAAAGAATTATTTTTTTAAAAATAAAAAATTACTTCAATTCTTTTCTTCTGGTGGCTGGGTGTTTCCCTTATTTTTGGGTAAAGAATCAACTGGAAAAATGGCTCAATTATTTTATATCTTATTGTTTTCTCTGAGGGAAAAACCATTACATTTTAGTATTTTATAACCCTTTCCAGATATAAAATAAAGTCTCTTGAACTGAGGAAGACGAAAAAGGCACTCTTTATTAAAAAGGAAAAAAAAATTTAGTGAAGTTTACGAACATATATAGTCTTTTGATTAATAATATGAGTATATCTAAGAATTTAGTTGTTAGTAGAATACAAAGACACTTTGCCTCTTATATATTTAATTCAGTCTAGTGGAATTTTTATTTATTATTCGATATTGAACAAATTTTTTAATTAATTATTTTTATTTGAAAGAAGGTATTGGAATTGATGAGAAATCGGTAATATCAATATTGGGAAAATGGGAACCAAACGAAAGAGAAGGTTTCAGAGACGCAAATGCCAACTTCTTCATAAAAGATGAACGTAACTTTCACAAGTGGAATGATCACTGGGTTCGTCTTCTCAAGCATGAATTTATGCGCATCAAGGTACTCTTTTATTAATCATGTTAGTTTTTTTTTTTAATTAATTTTTATCCCGCAAACTCTTTTTTTAGCAGCATTTAGTATTATAATAAACTAATTTGTATTGTATTAGGGCCCGTTTGGAAGACTCCAAAACCTAGGTTTTGTTGGAAAAGTTTTGACAAACACCCCAATTTTTCTCCAAAATCATTTTCCACCCAAAACAACCTAGGTTTTGCCAAATCCAACTTTTTTTCACTTTTCATTTTTCAAAATCATTTTACAGAATTGTGGACTCCACCATAATTGCAGAAACCCCAAAATACCCTCAATATATACCCTGGTTCTTTTTTTTTTTTTTTTGGTTCGAACTTACACAAAAAACATTTATTTAATGAAACGACATGTTTTTCCTTGCAAATTCAAAAGGTAAACGACATATTTTCCCTTGAAGTACCTACTCATAATTTAACGGAAAAAAAGCATCATTAATTTACTGAAAAATATTAAAATATTATATTTTTCTAATTTATACATGAAAATATATTTCATAATTACCACCCTAAATCCCTGATCACCATTATTATTCATATTACAGGTCCCTTTCCTTCCTCTCACGACTATTCTTCAGCAACTTCGTTCACAGCCCCTTTTTCAAACATTGGATTATTAAATTATACCAAAAAAAATTTATATGTTTAAAATATTTTTTTCTATACAATCTATTAATACATATATGTTTGATTTTATTTTTATCATATTACACAATTTACTAACGGTAGAAATTTATTTTTCTAACAATTTTATGTAATTTTTGGTATTTATTATTGAATATAATGTTTATAATATTTAAAATATCACTTTATCATTTAAATGCAATTATACAAAAAAGTTAATGTCCTTTTTGGTAAATTTGATCCTCCAAAAGCTATTCTGATAAAAACATCCAAACACTATCTTTTTTTTTTTTTTTTTTTTATTCCAAAATCGTTCTCTAAAAATCATTCTTCAAAAGTTATTATCCAAAACCTAGGTTTTACCTCGTAAATGGGGAAAATCATTTTCCAAAAGTAACTCCAAACACTATAAAGTATTTTTCCAATAGTATGCGCTAAGTATTTTAAATTAATTATTTATACTATTTTACTGTTAAAATATTTTTCTTGGTAGCAATAAATACCTTTTTTTTTTTGTTAGAGATTGATGAGCACAATAAACTTAAGATACTATATGCTAATTAAAAAAATATACCCAAAATCAACTTTAGAGGATGATATATGGGTGCATAAAAAATAAATAAATTAGTTTAATATATTGAATACTATATATTTTTTTTTAAAAAAGTACTCAATATATTAAACTAATTTCTTTATTTTTTATGCACCCATCATCCTCTAAAGTTGATTTTGGATTCAATTCTTATTGTACATCCGGATTCTACTAGAAAAATAATTTAAGATGTCAGATGTACAAAAATTTAGCTTAATATAAGCTGAAAAATTATTTAAGGATGGTGGATACTACTCAATTATTATTATTGTTATTTTAAATAAAAATGATTTAATTGTCCTTTAAATTTTACTGAAATCATATATTAAAAAAAATGAAAATTCATATAATTTTAATTTAATGTGATGGTGTAGAATGCGGTGGTGCTACGCGCGATGCATCCGTGGGAAAGAGACGCGCGGCTAGCGAAGGAGGCATTGAAGAAGGGTCCACAGGCGTACGGAGTGCTTATTGAGATCGCCTGCAGCAGATCATCTGATCAACTCTTGGGAGCGAGAAAGGCTTACCATTCCCTCTTTGACCACTCCTTTGAGGAGGAACTCGCTACTCCTGTCCCCACCAATGAACGCAAGGTCAGCCACTAGATTCTGTTCAAATTGCATTATTCATATCTTAAAATTACATCGCATCTCATTTTAACTCCCATTAGTCATGATATATGTAAACGTTATTTAACTAGTTTTGGGAAATTAAGAAAATGAAATAAATTTCAAATAAATATGATATGATCTCTTTGAAATATCCCTATATATGTCGGTTTATAGATTAGGTAAATTAGCTTAGAAGAAAATGATAAATATATGAGATAAAATGGATTGAAATATTATATTTAAGATTAAGTTCAACTCTCAATTAACTCTTACCATGGATAGGTGGTAATATAAAAATATTAATTGACTTTATTTCTTAAATTTATAATTTTTTTCAAAACTCTAACGTAAATAATTAAAGGGGTTTACACTTCTCATGTTGCATGAGAAGAAGAAGATTCTTAGACACACGTGAAATGGTGGGACCCACATCTTTTTGTATCTATGACATGATGATACACTTCTTCTACAACATGAGAAGTATATTTCCCATAATTAAAAGGGATATTTTAGAAAAAAAATCCATTTTTTAATAATTAACTTAATTAATTTTCATTATCTCTCCTACCCTCATATCTTTTTTGAAAATTACTGAACATTATCATTCATTACTTTTACTAAACATACTTATTTTGGTATCATAATTTTTTGGTGAACGAATGATAATTTCTTTTTTTTAGGAAAAAAACAACCCATTTTTTTTAATAATTAACTTAACTACTTTTCATTATCGCTACTATTCTCATATCTTTTTCAAACATACTAAGCATTATCATTCATTACTTTTACTAAGCATACTTATTTTGATAATAATAATTTTTTGGTGAACTAATTTTTTTTTTTTTTGAAGCAGCTGTTAATAGCATTAGTGAGTGCATATAGATATGAAGGCCCAAAGGTGAAAGATGAGGATGCCGAACATGAAGCCCAAGAAATTTTCAACATAATTAAGAATAATGGGCCAAACAAGCCCATTATTGAAAATGATGAAATCATAAGGATTCTATCAACAAGAAGCAAGCTCCATATTCAAGCCATCTACAAATATTACCACAAGATATCTGGCAGTTACCTTGATGAGGTACCAATCAAATCATGCTCTAACTAAAATGAGTATTTTAATCATGAGGCCTAGCACATTTGGTTCCTTAAACATCTAGCCAGGGTTTAATCATTGTCGGTGTGGATGAAGAGAGTTTCATGACCAGTACTAAAGCCCCTTCAGAAAGTCTACGGTGTAAGGGGATTAGTCACTACTACTAGCAGTGGATACCTTAGGCACACGCGTGCGCACACACATACATACATATATTTATAGACACACATATGTATGTATATATGTATGCATATGTGTGTGTGTACACACTCATATGTATACATATATATATATATACACATACACACATATGTATGTATATATTATATTGCATCATAATTTTTATTTTTAAATTATTAGTTTTGAGCTTTTCATGATTGTTATTACTGATTAATGTGTATATATGGACCTCACTGCAATTGAACAGGATCTTGAGGATATTAGGCTGAAAGAGACTGTGCAATGCCTTTGTGCTCCTCATACCTACTTTGCTAAGGTAAGATTTGGATATATGACAATTTTTTTTTTTTTTTTCAATGTTTTACTTTTAATATTTTGTTATATTATATAGATATACTCTCTCAATCCTAAATGTTTGGGCTAAATAACTATTTCTCACAAATTAAATTAATTATGTGCAAAAATATATGTTGGTTTCCCCTCAAATATCCTGTTTTTTTTTTTTTTTTTTTTTAAAATTATTAATATTGGATAGTATGTGTGTAGCCAACAGAAATATATTTAGGACCAAAACAAGCTCCTCAACTAACTCTTACATTTAAGATAGGAGGGAGTATTTCAAAATTTCAAAAAATATATACAAAAAATTAGTAACTAAGAGGGATTTAGGTAATTAGCAAAAAAAATTGCAATTAAGGACCAAAATTCGAAAACTATGTTTTAAGCATTACCAAATTGTTCAAACATTTTACTCACTCTGGTATTTAATGGTATTTAATATAAAATATGACTTTTTTGAAGAAATTAAGGAAGGTAATTAAATTACTTTAGAGTATTTTTATTTGTATTTTTTTATTCAAAGTAATTAGTTTGAGTAATAAACTAATATATAATTTAAAGATACACAACATATAAAATGATTAAGTAACTTATTTAACTTCCTGTCTTATAATTAGGACCCGGAGGTTATAAAATATGTTTTGAAAATTGATTTTGGTTTTAAACCAAAAACATATTTTTTATATTTGTCAATCTTTTACCTTTTTTGATGCTCCCTCAAAAAGGATGACGGCTGAAATGTTTTACAAAATGCATGTTATATTAAATAATTCAAATAATTTTTAATCTAATCAAATTGGATAAATATGTTTTATATTAAGGATCGGAGAAAATAGTTTATTTGGTTGGAAGAATCTGTGAATTCTTTTTCTTAAAAAACTTCTGATAATTCTATTGAGTTTTATATATTTTTGTTCAGGTTTTGGAGGGAGCAATGAGAAGTGAAGATAAGAATATAAAGAAGGCATTGACTCGTGTAATTGTTACTCGAGCAGATATAGATATGCCCAAAATAAAAGAAGAGTACCAAAAGTTGTATGGAGCATCTTTATCCGAGAAAATTGCTGAGGTGGCAAAGGGAAATTATAAGGATTTCTTGCTAGCTTTGATGGCAAGAGAAAAATAATTAATTAGAATCATTATTTTCAAAAGAAAGAAAACAAAAACAAAACCTTGGTCTTTATTTGATTAATTGTAATCTCTTGGGCTTGTTTTCTCTTCACAAATTTATGTATCTATATACTGTTCTTGTGGTGATCATGCGATTTGTATCGGTTTTTGGTTTGTCTATTTTGTTGTTGTTGTTGTTTATTTATTTTCCTATTTAAATGAACAAAAGATGTGAGCAGAAGCATACATAAATATATATAGTTGATAGTTGGAGATATGCATCACATTCAAAACTTTATACTTTCAATATATTTTCAGTTTTTAATATTTACTTGCTTATTGATGGTTTGAATAAAAAGATTAGGCCTCAACCTATACAAACTCAAATTTTGAGAATTGCACTTTTTTTTTTTTATTAAAATAGTTAAAAACTCTTTATGCTATAAGCTTCAATAGGGATTATATCTTTCACCAAATGAAAAAAAAGAAGCCCAAATAGAAGGGGCGAAGAGAGAAAAATATTATGTCATAGAATTGGTACGTGAAAGAGCTTGAGAATTATATTAGCAATACAAAATCAAATCATTTATTATGTCATAGAATTGGTACGTGAAAGAGCTTGAGAATTATATTAGCAATACAAAATCAAATCATTTCAAGAGATTGCAAATTTAATCTCACTTACAACCTTAAACGCAGTTATTGTTGGCCCATTTGACAAAAAAAAAAAAAAAAAAAAAGAATCAAAATTGTGCTCTAATACATCAATAAACAACCAGTGTTATTAAACTTGGACTAGTCGGGTCGGCTTGAAAACTAACAAACCGGTTAGTAAATTAGTTTAGTTCAGGCATTAACCCAATTTAGTTTCTTGTTTTTCTTAAAAAATTAAAAATTGATTTTTTATTTTATTTTATTTATAATATTATATTAATAACTTTGAAATATTTGCTTTTTCACCACTTTGGCTCCGGATTAGCTCTGATTTGATTCTGGTCTGACTCAGATCTAGTACCTAATCGGTTCAGTGATCAGTCTGGGTTTAATAACCTTGCATACAACCCTTCTCTGATTAATTAGGTGTGCTTTATCAACAATTAAATTTTTATGTACTTGTTAATCCAAAGGTCCCAGTCAACTACTATATTGAGTGTTTTTTTTTTTTGGGCCTTTCTCTACATTTTCAGATGACTCCATATATAATTTCATTTACACTCCTCGTTGGCACTTGGCACTTCAAATAATTTTCTACTTTTTTTTTTTAATAGATACTCCCTCCAATCCTAATTATAGGAGCAAATTTTGGAGTTGGTTTTGGTCCTAATTATAAGAGCAAGTTTTAACTTTTATCAATTTTTTCCTATAATACCCCTATTTATATGGGTTGGGTTCCTCTCCTAATCTTTTCTCATTATCCCTCATAAACTCTAAATCATATCCATCCAATCAATCACAATACTACTTTAACATTTCTCTCCTCTTCCCAATCAATGGTTCAGATAGGCTGATGAGAGAAAAATGAAAAAAGATAAGGAGAAGATCCTCTTCTATTTATACTCTCTCTCTAATTCCTCTTTCATTTCAGTTATTTCCAACCTAATTCATCTAATTTAATACTCCAGTTGAATTTTCATCCTTTATTTAATTTAATTATTTTTTTATTTCGAATGAACTAATATATAAAAGTAAAATATGAAAATTATAACGATTAACGAATCAAGCTCCCCGTCACCAAATTACGTAGACCCACCGTGGGTACCCTTTAATTAAAGTATCTTTTGAGTCATGTATGTAAGCTGTATAAATTTTAAATTTTAGGTAAGGCTATTTGAGGAAAATATATATAATTAACTAATTTAACTTCCCTCCTTAATCCCTCAAATTCTGGTAAATAGCTCATATAATTAGGACCGGAGGGAGTATTACTTTAACTCTTCCTCGTATATGTTTATGATCACACATTTCCTACGATATATATAGCGATGTTGTTTTTAAGTAGTATGATAAAACTTTTCTTTTACTTTATTAGCTACTTTCCAATCACAAATAACACTAGCTATTAGCCTTTTTTCCCCCTCCTATTTAAATCGCTGAACTTAAATTCTACAAGTGATATCTCCATCAATTTCACCCTCTAAAGCCAAAGAAAGAGAATACTCGAATTCATCTGCAGATGTTTTTTAGAAGCAGCATATCAGTGAAAAATTGTGGAGGCCGTTACATCTAAGTAATTTTAGTACAGTAAAGAGCGGAATTATTTTTCATAATTATTATTTTACGGAAAAAGTATAAATTCAGTCATTTAATTTTACATTTTATTTTAGTCATAGCTTTTACAAAAGTGTATTTTCAATCATCTGATAATTCTAACATAATTGATTTCATTAACAGAAAAATGACATTAAAATTTTAAATGTTGACAGAACATTTTCAAATGATAACGTAATAAGTTTAGTTTTTTTAAGAAAATAATATTAAATGACACAAACAATCGTCATTTGAGATAAAAAGTGTTATGGTTGTAGGACTTTAAAAGATAACTTATAAAATTAAGGGAACATACCATAAACTTGTATAAAGTAAAATGATCAAAAATACACTTTCACCTTATTTTATTGATTTAATTAGTCGTGTTGATAAGAGAGCTATAAACTATCAGAATCATGATGGGAGTTCTCACTGCATGAGAGCGTGGACTAAATGTTGGCTCTTACCCCAACATGGCCAGGACGGCTAGCCACCGTTGCCGTTTGCACAGTCGAGAGGCTGATGCGTAAAATAGTCTATAAGGTATCAGAGGGTGTCCACTGGAGCTGGATACCTCCAAACCTCTCCCCTATGGTATCAAAGCCTCCAGTTCTTATGAGAGATAGAGAAGCTTATAATTACAGAAAGTGGGTAAGAAGAATTTCTAAACATGAGTAAAGCCTCCAGTTCTTCTGAACTTGTTCGTCTTTCATCAGCCCTTTCTCTTGATAGAATTCCATCTTCCCTTCATAGAACATTAGCCTAGAAAATAGATAACCTAGTCGAGTTTACTCATCTCCTAAAAGATGCTCGTATAACCTCTACCGAACTTCCCCTAGTCACTCCGTACTCCCTTTATCATCGCTAAAGATCTGTTGCTAGATTTATAAGAAATCTTATCTAAAAAAACCCCCTTCCAACAAAAGAGATCGTTTAAAGTTTTCCTTAAACCAGTGTACTTTACCTACAACTACTGCTGAACAATATGTCACTTTGGAGATCCCTTAGCCTTTTATTGATCATTATTTAAGTCAATGCTATACACATATTCATATTGGTGCTATTTATCTTATCCTTACCCTCCATGGAAGAAAAGTATCCAAACAACAGCCAAGGTAGCCCTCCTTGATACCACCTACAAGGCATATCAAAATGTTGTAATTGGTATTCTCCTAACCACTTTGAGCAATGGCAGTGTCATCATGACTATTGCCCCAAATTTTAACATAAAGCTTTCTGACATAATAGCCTCTAAGAGGCTAAAAGTCCATATCCAGATCATCGGTGTAGATCAAGATCCAGAAGCCATCATGATGGCTACCTTATATCACCAGATGATCTATAGAGTCCAGAATCACTCCCTGGACCTCCATTTCCCCAAACTCTACAAGAGATGCCCTCTACATGTTCACGGATAGAGACCATGGCCCTGCCATCATAAACATTCCTAGACAGATTCTGACTGAGGAGCTTGCATAGATGATGACTCTGGAATGGATCAACAACTATCAAAAAGAATTCCATGATACTCCAGCAGACATTCATACAACTACTCTGCCTCTTGTACAATGGATTCCAGATGGGACAATTAGGTTCATCTTCCAAAGGCTAGGAACATAAGGTTCCTTGTTTCCCCTAAGTAGAACCATAACAATGATTTCTCCGGTCCACAAGGTCTTTGAAAAACCCCGGTAGACCATTTTACCAAGGAAGGAGATCCAGTCTATATATGTATCCTATATGTGTACTTAGACTATGAATGTTACCTTTCTTCTTTTTGGGATCACTCAGATTGTGAATCAGACTGTAAATGCTATAAAGCCTTGCAGAAGTCTAAAAGAAGACTCAAGAAAAAGAAAAACGGTTCTTCTTACTCTCAGAATGATCACAGAAGAAATGATAAGGGTGATCAAGGCCCTAAGCTGAGAATCAGCAGACCAATTCTTGAAGTCCCCACTAAAGAAATGACTTTGTATGAATTACTCAAAGAGTTAGGTCATGATGATCTAGCTGCTTTAGTAATCCCAAAAGTAGAAATACAAGTTGCTACTCTTGTTGCTCCAATAATCTCACCAATAAGTACTTCTCGGCTTGAACCATGTATTGCTATGGTCAAACCTTATAAAGAGGAATTTCCACCTTTTCAGGCTAGAACTCATGGTCAGTTAAGGGCTATTACTAGGCCTTATATTCCTATTAAATAGGTTACTCCCCAAGGGACTTACAAACCAGTCATGCCAGCAGAAGAAGTGCTCTCAATTGGTAGACTAAGAATGTTGTTAGCCAAAATAAAGTGTTGTAACACATCGATGAAAGGATTGATCATCTTACAAATAAGACTAACCACCTTGCTAGTTGAGTTATAGTAGCAAAAGAAGTGAAATGCCTACATCATAGGCTATCAACCCAGGCCCAAAAGTTGGATGAAGATCTAAGGAGATATATAGATCAAAGGTACTATGGCCCAAAATTCCAAAAGAAGGAGCAAGAACTTTCCCATATTAGGAAATAGTTACAATAGATAGAAGCTGATTTATCTAAACCACCATTTCCTCCTTCACAGCTAACCATAGATTAATTTTCTCCATATTCCTTCTTGCCTACAACTTACCCAGTTTTCAAGCCTCCTAGTTCTAAACCTGATTATAATTCTATTTTTAGGTTAAATTACCCTCTTGCCAAACAACTTAGAGAACCTACTCCTAAAAGGCCATCCAGAAAGAAGATAATCACTTCTATTGGTATTAATGTAGAAAGCCATCCTCTTTCACAACCACAAACTACCAATCCTAATCCATATTTATGACCCAATTATACTTATCAACACCCCAGTGCAACTCTACCACCACTCTAGATTCGAGCCTCACCCTTGGCTCCTCAAAAAACCTCCAAACCTCTTTCACATCCTTCAGACAAAGGAAAAGGTTTTGCTTATGAGCCATCTAGAATAGTTGGTTATTTGAACAAAGATAAATATGACAGAATCTTCTAATGATGAAACAGATGTTTCTAACACCACTACATTAGAAGGAGAATACACTTCAGATGGTGAAAAATATTATTCTGATTTATCCACAATTGCAATGGTAGAAACTGGTTAGACATCTCACGTGGTAAATCCCTTTTCTGAAGAAGAAGAGCAGGCAGAAGAATCAAGATCATCAAGAACAAGAAATCCAGAAGGAAAACCTTCCAATGGACCATGGTTTATATTTGATGATATACCTCCATAAAAGAAGCGTGAAAGGCTTCAAGAATTTGGAGCATGAATTGATTTGCAAATGACTCGATCCACTGTTACTCTTAAACAAGTTTTAATAGATTTTTTCTCTAGAATGATAGGCAACCTACGAGAATAGTTCATTAAGCCTAGTGAATATCAAAATCAAAGACTTCAAGTGGTACAAGCAGAAAATTCAGGCATATTTCTTAGAGCAATTCACAGAGAATTCTTAGGTGATGTAAGTGTTATTCAACACAAACGTTGTTACATCCCGAATTTTGGGACCTGAGAATTGAGAATAAGCTTAAATTATGCAGACTATTAAGCCCGGTTCAGGAGGTGTGACATTCCCGAACAAGGTCATATCTTTGGCCGAGAGACAAAAAGGGACACAGAAGACTTATACGTGTAAATTCGGTTGGAAAAGATGCCACCCAACTATGTCCTGAGGTATAGGACAATTAGTTAAGCATAAATATGCCAATATAAGTAAGTATACAACATTTTCAGGGCAGTCGGGTATGCCCTGCGTTTTTTAGAAAACATCGGTATGTGGCATTATTGTCAGGTCTTGGTATACGTGTCGCAATCTTGAGCAGGCACTAATAAAGTGACTTTAATAAAGTAAGGTCATGATAACTAATAATGACATGGCTTTTGAGTTGTCACCATAAGATCATGACACGTTTCTTTCATCATGGCAAAACATAAAGTTACTTTTGTGTTGGTCTAATAAGAGCATAGCACGTGTCCCGTCATTATGATAAGGTACAAGGCTACTTTTATGTTGTCCCAGTGAAACGATGGCACGTGTCCCGTCATGATTACAAAAGGAAAAGCTACTTTTGTATTGGCGCAATGAGAACGTGACACGTGTTAACTCATCATGACAAGTGAAAAATCTACTTTTTTGTTGGCGCAATAGAAACATGACACGTGTCGTCTCATTATGACTCACTTTTATGTTGGTCCAATAGAAATATGACATGTGTCTACCATCATGGCAAATAAGAAGATACTTTTGTTGGTCAAATGGAATATGACACGTGTCCCTTCATTATGACAGCTTTTGAGTCAGCGCCACAAGAGCATGACAGTTGTCTTGTCATTATGATAAGGCATAAAGCTACTTTTGTGTTAGTCCAGTGGAAAGAGGACATGTGGTGCATTCTGGACCATACATGTGGCGTATTCTGGACTATAACGTGGCGCATTCTGGACTAGACACGTGCCGCGTTCTGAACCGTACCCGTTTTCTATATATACCCTTTCCCCCTCATTTGCCTTTAGGCCATTCTTGGCCAAATCATAGAAAAGAGAAGAGAAAGAGAGAGAAAACAAAGTGGAGAGAGAGGGAAAATAGAAAGAAGGGGCTAAAGGAGAGAGAAAGCGTTAGGGGCTGATTTCGCTTCCGATTTAGTATTTCTAGCTCTTGAGGCCTTTTTTAAAGTTGTTCCTCTCGATGAGAGTAACGTTTCTACGGTTCCAGATACTCGATATGAGGTGTTTGGTGATGTCTACATGGTGGAGGTGTTGCCAGATCTCCGAATTGATCGCGGAATCAAGATAAGGGCCATGAGAAGAAGGGAAGGAGCTTTAAGCAATCCCGATGATGGGAAGAAGAGGAAATCGAGGAAGGACATTAGTCCTTAAGGTAGTGGACTTACCCTACTTGCATGTATTTGATATTATTGCTTATTTGTATATGTATGATTGCTATACTTGTTTGTTTATGTTTAACATATTTGAATGATTGAAGCTATGTTTTTTATTATGCTATGGCCATGAGTATGATACTTGGAGCATTGAGCATGTAGAAATGTCATTATGTTGGCATGAGCCTAAGCAAGGCAAGCATTTCATATACTAGCATTTATCTTGCATGCATTGTTTGATATTGTCTGCTACTGAGATTCCCTAGAATCTCACCCTCCACTACTAGTTAGTAGATGTGCACTGGGAAGAAGTGTTACATGAGATCATGAAGGGAAGGTTACTTGAAGACAAACCAACAGAGGGAATGACGAAGAATTGAAGGATGAAAGTGTAAATAATTTGACTGTCTGTAATGTGTATAGACCTTATGGGAATTTCCTGTATGTAATTAAATTGTTATTTTATTAGTATATTGTACTATTTCTGTTTTGCCCCACAACTACGTATGGACTGCATATAAATACTCTGATGAATATCAATATACACTAGGGTATTACAAACATAAACAAGAATAGTTTGAGATGAAATGATGTTCTCTCAACCGCAAAGATTTACATAACTATTTCACCCATATGTCAGAAAAATACTATTTATTGGGAGGTTCTTAGGATCCCAATCTTAGGCATGTATTTATTGCCTCACTCCCTGAATAGGTTCAACTAGAGTTACATCGAATGCTCAACTCTTTTCAAATAGAAGTTTCGCAGCTCACTATTGTGGGAAATTTATCAACTTGCTCTAACCACGGTACATAAGTTGTGCGAACAACAAAAGTTCTTCAAGACCATGCTCAAAGGCAGTTCAAAGCTTAAGCCAGCATGTAGCAAACTTTATTTTAAAATTAAATGCAAAGACAAGCATACCTACCATTGTCCTACCCAAAAAATAAATAAATATCACTTCCACAAATATAGCCCAACCAGAAATGAGGAAGGAGAAAGAAACTAAAGTCAAGGTTTAGGTATTTCAAAAGAAGGTCCCCTAAGTCACATAAGGCTGATCGATGTTTCCTTTGCGGAATCAAGGGGCACTTTGCCAAAGCTTGTCCAAACAAGAAGAAGAAGAGAGAAATAAAGATGCTTCAATATGATAATACTGAATATATCCTGTCTATATTGATTCCGATTCTGAAGAGGAATACAACACATATCATCCTCACATACCCATCTATTTCCATTAACCCTATTTCCAAAGAACCTATCCAAGTCCTTAGATCATTAGGATCCCTAGGAATGACCCAGATAGATATACATCCAAGACCTAATGTTAAAGCCAAAATTCTTCCAGCTGAGTATGATAAGCCTATCATAGCCATAGCCTACATAGATACAGGATCTTGTGCTACTATCCTTAAGCCTCATGTTCTCCCAAGAGAATCTTAGGCTCCATTCCATCATCCTTTTACTTTAGTTAACATAAAGATTTTTGAGATAGATCTCATCTCACAAAAGAAAATGGGAATACAGTTCTTTCTAGGTTGTACTATTTGGATAAGAGGTCTAGGAAGTTATATACCAAAAAGACATGTTCTTTTTGGATTTGATACTTTTCTATGGAACTAAACATCTCTCCATAACTCTGCAAGGTCTTTTAAGTTCAAGAAGTTTTTCAGTCCTTATGTCAAAACTCCCAGGATATTGGAACTAAACCAAGTTCCAACAGGTTACTCATAAATACAAAATAAACTACTTAAATTATGTGGGGATAGCCATGATCAATTCAAACATCCTGCTCCTCTATAGAAGAATGGAGACTTCTTCATCAAGCTCTCATTCAAGAAAAATGCAGACATCAATCCTACAAATGCTACACATTCTTGAATGAATTTAGAATATCTTTTCTTAGCTAGATAAGAATGTGCCTTACTCTTGGCCCAAGAATTGATCAAGCCCACTGAATCAAATTGGGCTTGTCAAGCATTTTATGTGGAAAAAAGATAAGAGCTTATTAGAGGAAAAAAAAGACTGGTAATTGATTATGAGCCTCTTAATATGTTCTTACAAGATGATAAGTTCTTATTGCCCAAGGGGGACACTCTTACCTCCAAGCTAAGCCATGCAAAAGTCTTTTCAAAGTTTGACCAGTAAATAGGTTTCTGGAAGTTAGGTATCCATCCTAATGATCGGTACAAAACTACTTTTTGCATTCCAGGGGCTCAGTACCAGTGGAAGGTTATGCCATTCAGGTTAAAAGTTGTACCCTTGTTATTTTAGAAGGCTATGATTAGAATCTTTTAGCCTATTCTTCAAAGTGCCTCAATCTACATTGATTATATTATTTTATTCTCTGAAAATGAGGAAGCCCACAAGAAGCTGCTAGTCCAATTTGCTGAACTCATTGCACAATATGGGATTATGCTCTCATCCAAGAAAGCCCCAGATAGAATTTCTTAGAATGATGTTTCACGATGGTTTTTACCAACTAGACCCCCATATTGCACAAGAATTGCTAAACGTCCCAAATGACAACCTATTGGTAAAGTAGATCCAACAATTTTTAGGGATTGTAAATTATCTTTGAGATTTTATCCCAGATGTGACAAAACATACCAGCCAGATGTCTAAGCTACTAAAGAAAAATCCTATCTCTTGGGGTTCAGATGAGACAAAACCTGTTAGAAAATTAAAGTTGATAGCCAAGCATCTACCACCACTAATGATTCTTGGAATAGGACAAAGGATTCTACAGACAGATGTGAGGAAACAATTTTGGGGAGCTGTACTCATTGAAGATATTAATGGAAAACACCATTATTGTGGACATGTAAGTGGACAATTCAAAGAGTCGAAAATCATTTCATGCTACTTACAAAGAAATTGTAGAGGTCAAAAGAGGAATTGAAAAGTTCAGTTTTCATATGAGCTCTTACAATTTTATTGTGGAAATAGACAACACCACTTTTCCATCCATGCTAGATGCCAAAAGAAAGACTCTTCCAGATTCCTAATTACTTCGTTGGAAAGATTGGTTCTGAAGCTATAAATTCTTGGTGAAACACATTAAGGGTCACCAGAATACAGTGGTAGATGACCTCTCTAGACCTCAGAAAATCCAGCTTCTTACCCCTTTTAAACCTCTCAGTATCTTAGGATTAAACACCATGTCTCTCCCAACAACATCTAACTTAATCACCAGGAAACATGAATTCCACAACGATTTAAGCCAAAACCCATGAAGAAGTTCAAGACGCAGCCATAAGAAATTTATTCTATTGGCTCTACCTTCTTGTCAATTCTCTCCCAATCTCACCTGCTATCTAACTCTTTAATGTGGATAAGCCTTATCTGACTCTTTGTTTCATTCTAGGAGAAATTCCTGAAGAAATAAAGTGATTTTTTTTTTGTCTCTCTTGGCTCTTTATGCTTGTACACTACTACAAAAAGGGTTAATAACATTTGTTTTAAATCCTTTTTAACGTCTTTTTTCATAGAGACGCCTATCTGGGGGGCGTAGAACGTAGAGACCTACGACGTCCTAAATTTATTTTAGGACGCCGTAAGTAATTTTTTTTTTTTTTTATAAATAAAACGCAAAAACACACTCTTATCTGGTGCCGACGCCGAAGATAGATGGATTGAAAAAAATGTAAACTCGCAAAAACAAAAACACAAGATGGAGCTTGGACGATATAGGAAACAAAAATGCAAATTGAGCTCAGACGATATAAGAAACAAAAACATAGATCGAGCTTGGATGATATAAGAAACAAAAACACAAAATCTTAGAAGCAAACTTGTAGAAACAAAATAGATCGAGAACCAAAACAAATCGCAAAATCGCAACAAAAACACAAAATCTCAAGTACTACAAAACAGATTGAGTTGTCGAAGTTGAAATCAAATGAGTAGACGATGTCGCCCTCGTCGTCTTTTGCAGATCTGAGTATATGGGAGCGGAGGAGTGGCCATGTGAAGGATATGGCAGATCTACCTCCTTCTTTCATAGATCAGAGGAGATGGGAGCGGAGGATGACATTAGAGAAAGGAGCGGAGGAGAAGATCAGAGGCCACGCGTGAAGGAGATGTGAGCCGAGGAACAACACGATGGATGAATGGGAATAAGATGGATGAATGAGAGAATGGGAATGAGATCGAAGGCAGAGAGATGAATGAGATGAAATGAATGAATGGGAATGAATTTTTTAAACAAAAAAAATGGTAACGAGATGGATTTTGAAACATTTTTGGCTCCTAAATTTCATTTAGGGTGCCAAAAACAATGCCTTTTGGCACGCTAAATTAAATTTAGGATGCCAAAAATGATCACTTTTGGCGTCCTAAAAACATATAAGACACCAAAAACATTGCTTTTGGTGCCAGAAAAGGCGCTAGGGTTAATTTAGGATGCCAAAAATACACCAGGGTTTACTTTTGACGTCCTAAATTCAGTTTAGGACGCCAAAAATTCTACTTATGGTGTCCCAAATTTAATTTAGGACACCTAAAGTCAAATTTTCTCTACATAATTACAAAAATGCCACCATCTTTATTTTTTACTTCTTTTTTTTTTAATTAAAAAAAACGTCTTTTAGAGAAGTAAAAACCATTTTTTGTAGTAGTGGTAGCATAGTTCTTGAGTTGGTCAACACTGAGTTGGTCGGCAACTTGGAAAAATAATTAAAGATCATGGACTCTGGAACATCCTTGAAGAAAGCCAAGCTACTCAATGCTTCTTTGCCCTTCAGAGGCCTTATAATCTAGATTCTTAGGGAATGCTATATACTACAAACCATACTCATCTCTGGCCGGTTAACAAAGATTGGCCAAGATATCGGGAACAAGCTTTCAATAGCACAAGAGTTTTCATCAGCAGTTTAAACAATTGTCTAGATGGAAACCCAAGAATGACCTGTACCTCACTTGGTCCAGTACTTCATGAGCCATTTGTTCCTAAGGATACTCATAGATGGTATGAATCGATACTAGACCTAGTTCCTCTTGGTTATTGGGATTAAAAACCCACTCCAATTATTCCCAACAAACTCTCAGGGACAATATAGTTCTCAAGACCCAACAATTTCCCAGGAATAGTCTAACACTTAGCCCATTTCTCAACTAGGCCTATACTTTGAAGATTCACAAGACTCTTGGGGAGGCCCATTATCTCAAGACCCCCTGAAATGGTCTATCTTCCCAAGACCCACCAACTCTGTGGATTAACTTGTTTTCTTAAGATCCATATCCACGATACTACTCTCAAAAGGTGTCGGTAGAAATCGACAGTGAAGATAGCTCTTATGAGGATTACTTGAATCTGTCACCAAGTCACGAGCCTATCTACAAGGACTGATTAGGTGAAAAGATACGATTCACTATCAACCATATTGTAAAAAGGCATGCTTACTTTATTTATAGTTGTGTCCAAGTGTGCTCAATAATTGTATTAATCAGTCATGTCTATCTTGTGTGCTTTACTTTACAGTTTACTTGCCTTGTCGTAGTGTAAGTTTGAATTTCTATATAAACGATGCTCCTCACTCTCATTAGGACTTCGAAGGTTGTAATAGCACCTCTATCAATAAGAAAGAGTATATTTATCTATGGCTCTCTTCTAAGTTCTTTATTTTCTGAAAGCTCTATCTTCTTATATAACTTCTCTCTTATCTATTCAGAGATTATAGTATGCTCTACACTTGCCTCGTCTAAGGATCCTGTGTAACAAAATGAATTTGACATAATCCTATGAATCAAGTGTCTTTATGAATTATGTGGTTTAGTATGAGTTCCTATAGATTGAGGTCCTCATGTGGTCTATTCAGCTAAGGAGAATCTTGAGATGACCTTGATATGGTAAGATCTATAATTATCCTGGATTGAGTCTCAAAATTCCTCAGGAGACTCACCCCCCATGAGCCAAATCTGATTGTTTAATTGAAAAGACCAACAATTTACTTCTCATGATCCAACCAATTAGACTGTGCTAACGGTCAAATTGGTGAGATAATACTTCAATAAAGATTTAATAAAAGTACTTATATATGCATATATAAGAAAGAAATCCATAATAAGTCTCATTGTCAACATAATAGCACTACAATAGATGAGGTTTTAAATAACATAACATCATATAACTCAACCATAAACACGATTTTCTAATCCAAACCAAGTCATTGACGACCTTGAATAACTGTCCGGTCCGGTCCGATCTGATTCTTTAATAATCAGAGCCTAAGAGGGCGAGGAGGAATTTCTTGTAGTCGCCAGAGTATTCTTTGGAAATTGCATGCTCAAGTGGAACACTGTTTCTCTTGTGATAAAGCTCTTTGATGTAAATTAGGTCTCTCTCAGCTCTTGTCACCACCACACGAGTCACTGCATCCTCATGATCACTTCCAACTCTTTTGATTGCATTCCTCAGAGCCTAAATAACAGAATTATGTTTCTAATTTTCAGGAAAAAATCCATTCCTGACATAATCGGTGGAAAAGGAGAGAATTGGTAGACCCCTAAATGTTCATAATTATTTTTTATGATTGTTCATATACATTATGGACAAATCCAATATCTGATCTCTATATTTGTCCTGTATTTGAAAATAATGTTTATTTTCATGTTAATTAATTTCCTTTCTCAGCCAAAGTGTAAATTTTCTTTTGAAATATTTTTCTATTGTAAGAACTGAAATCAAAATAACAACAATAGCACTTAAAAACAAATAAAAATTATATATGGGATACAATTTAAAATCAAAATGTATTTAAGATTGAATGAGTTATATTGAGTCTCAACATTGTAACCATTTTTAAAAGAGAAAAAGGGTCTCAAGAAGTAGTGCAAGAAGATGAAGTAGTATGGTCTAGAAAGAAAGAAATTAACTAGGACTTTTTTACTTTTCAATCTCAATCCAATCAAGATAAAAAAAAAATAGAATATAAATTATGTGTGAAATATATATGTGCTGAAAAAATGTTCTGTGTATGTCAAATATATACGGAAATGTGTGATGAAATATTGGATATGGCATTAAAAATATTGTTAAATATTAGAGAAAATTAATAGTACTTGTAAGTCTAGAGACCAGAGAGTGAGAATCATATCTGACCTTTTCATAGTACTTGTGACTATCATTGATGCAACGAATTGCTACGTGCAATGCCTTACTGAAGTCATCTGATGCTTCATTCAATAGTTTCTACAGTGATATATACAGGATGGAAATCATAAAATGATATATGATACGTTTTTTCTTCAAATAAATGAAATGAATAAAAAAAATCACATATAAACACTGTAAAATATTAAAAATTTATAAAACTTATTAATGAATTGAAAGTTTCATAAATTGTTATAAGAGTTTCATTTGATCATTGATAATAAATAAGTTCTAACATCTAATTATACATGTTTCCCCATTGTATCTGTAAAATTTCCGACGGAAAAAAGTTCGTTGGTAATGTCTTTTGCCACGTTTTTTCTACGATGGATTTTTTCTATCTGAAATCCAATTACTGATGGAATTCTGTCGCAAAGCAAATTATCGATGGAATTCCGTCGGTAATTTCCGTCAATAATTTGACATTTTTTTTGTAGTGGATAATCCCCCTAAACTTTAAACTGTAAGCGGATAAAAAATTTATAAAAATTAATTGTATAAAATTTATGTGTGTAAATGTAAGAGAGTTTAAGGAGTTCATTGTACAGTGTCAAAAGTTATGGAAGTCGCATGTACATAGTCCAAAATTCAGGACAATTAAGCATGATTTAGCCTAAATTTTATTATGTATCGTATATTAGAGTTTTTTTTTTTTTTTTTTGGGGGTACATTTCATAAATTCTAATGAGTGAGAGGTGGGTATTATATTATACGCACCTTGGTGATGGAGGTACCATAGAGGTCTTTGTAGCGATTAAAAGTTGCGACAAGTTGAGTTTTGCTTCTTGTGGTGAGGATCCTTATGACCTCATCATAATTGGCTTTATTGTATTTGATTGTGTCATGAAGAATTTCAGCTTCACTTTGTGCCAATTTTGCATTTATCTCATCTCCTCCATACCTAAACGAGCTCACCAACCCCACCAATAGCTGCACCAATATTCCAATAAATTAAACCATGCAAAATTAAACACACTCACACTACTTCAATAATTTTAATTTTTTCAATATATAGCAACTAATTATTTGGATTTTATAATTATTAGTAATAAAATTTATTAGATCGTGTTTTCATTTTTACATGATGTTTTATCATACAAAAATTAAATTAATATTTTATACAATTATATTATGTTGCGTATAACTCAGATCACATTCAATTCTTTTGAGGAACTCGATCGGAGTAGCATTTCTAATGTTAATTGATATTTTTTTCAATTATAATCTTACTTTTCATTAAGTATGACTCTTAATCAAAGAAAATAAGCTACATCTAATAAAGGCATATTAGGAACGTTACATTTCTCAGCTTACCTGACGAAACATTGAATGATAGATAAAAGGGAAAATGACATCTATAGGGAAATAATACATTGACAAGTCCTATAACTTATTAATGGTAATTGATCCTTAATGTCATTTCAGGAGATTATTATTTTAAAGGAAAAATTGCTTAATATTGTATAGCCGTATAGATACTGAAAACCAGGGTAGGCAGTTGTTCAAATGTAAACCCAATCATAATGAATACGGGTATAACATAACATACACAAATATTTATATATAATCCTCATAAGATTAATATTTAAATAAAAAGACATTGATTTAAAAGTAAATGGAACATTTATGTACAAACCATATATATAATCTAACAAAATAGAGTTATTAAAATATAAATCTCACGGGCCGCTATTTTTTAAACTCAAAATGATATTATTTTATTCATTAAGGAAAAGGAAAAAGGTAGAATCCTACTGGGGCAGCCCATCTAAAAGAGTGAAACTCTTGACTGGACCAATTCACCGGTTCACTAGTCTACCGATTGATCGATCTAGGTTGGGTTTTCATAATATGAAAAGGTGAGATCACCGTGATAATAATAAAAAATGTTTTAAAAGTCTGTAATCTAAACATATTAAAAAATTCATATATATAATGCTAGAAAAAATAATACTTAAATAAAAAGACATTAATCCGAAAATATATAATCCAAACTAATATAATTATTAAAGCACAAATCTCATATACTGCTAAGACTAGTTCACTGATTCAAATAGTCGGACGGATCGATCTAGGCTGGGGTTTAATAAATACCCTAAAAGGGTTAGATCACCGTGATAATAAAAAAATGTTCTAAAAAATCTGTCAAATAAGAAACACACACACACACACACTTGCCTGACGGAGATGGCCAGTGGTATAAGCAGCAGTGTCTTCTTCCAACGAAGAATTGTAACGACTGTGATAAGCTCTCCTCACAACCAACAATTCTTCAGGTGAAAGAACTGAAGCGATTTCCACAACCACGTTGTAATCCACACTCTTATATTTCTTTAACGCCACGTTACACAGAGCTGCTTCCCTTTCTGCCGGCTCCAACATCCACCGATACACAGCTCTCTGATTCATTCATTCAAATCAATAATCAATCAACAACTGTGTTTGTATCAAAGGATATTAATTAAGAACATAACAAGATCTCCAAAGTCATATAAAGAAGACCTCGAAGTGGCCCGAGAGCTCCGATTCAAGGCGTTTGAGGAGATCTTCTTGGTAAAGTTGTTGATATGCATCTCTGATTTGCTGTCTCTGATAAGCATTTCTATGAGCCAATATTGCTATTATCCCCTTCTCATCCGCACCCCATCCTTCTCATCATACAAAACACAAAAATTCAAGGTACTGGAAATGGACTGATCACTAAACCGATCGAAGTAGTGATACAACAGTCATAAATTCAAAATGATGTTGTTTCAAGTTTAGTAAACGAAGGGAAAAAAAAAAATATAAAATCCAAATCGGTTGACGCATCCAAATCTCTATAAAAAAAAAAAAAAAAAAAAAAATAGCATAACCTAGCTTACATACACACACACACGTTACCAAACCAACAGACTAAAAAAATGGATTGATGTTGAAGGAGTGATTTTGGTACCTTTGACAGCTTTTCGAAGAGCTTCTGCGTCTTCGTGAGGAGAATGGTTGCTAGGGGCAATAAGGGTAGCCATGGTTTTCTCAGTGATGGTATGGTGGTAATAGAACTGCTTTGGGTTAATACAATGTGTGGTTTAAAGGCCTTATATTCTATTTATAATAAACTCATTCACCTATATGCTTTTCTTCTTGGGTAGGTCTGAGTGAATAAAATAATAAGGGGGAGATTTTTATATTTTAAATATAATTTGATTGATTCAATGAATGATACATAAGTGGAAATTATATTTACTGCCTTAGATGTGGTTGTACAACTTTTTAGATCAATCAAAAAGCAATCTCAAACTAGTATATTTTCACTCAATTGTCCAATAAAAAATACCTAAATTAATTCCTAATTATAAGACAACATTTGAGAGTTGGTTTTGGGTCCTAATTATAAGACAACATTTTAATTTTTATCAATTTCTTCCTAAATTACCCCTATTTTATTCTCTCAAGTGTATTTGGTTTTTAGTGAGTGTATGTATGTTGATGCGTAGACTCTTTGTAATACCCGGATAATTATTTATCTGGAATATTATATTTCGATAAATAATACCTATTTAAAATAGGTGAACATGTGGTTTCAAATAATAAGTAATAATTATCTTATTTTCTAAGGTAATTACTATGGAAATTAGGAAAGATAAAGAGCTAAAATGTATTTTTAGGGCATTAAATGACCTAAAAATATTTGATAAATCCCAAGAGGTAGTAAAATATTTATAAAAAATTAGAAAGTATGTTGTCTCTAATTTTAGGAATTTTTGGGATAATTTCCCTTGAAAAATAATGAGGCAAAATTAAGTATTATTTTGGGATCATAAGTGACCCCATGATTTTTAATATTTTACATGGGATATAAAATACCAATGTAAGTAAAATAGTTGTGAGATAATGATTTATCCTAATTAAGAAAATTATCAAAAATTAGTAAGTGGCTAATCTGGTAATTAATGGGATAATTAGGGTATAAAGTAAATGAATTAAAAATAATTTAAATAATTATTTTTAATTGGAGAAATTCGAAATTATTAAATAAATAAATAAATAAAAAATAAAATATTAATAAAATATTTTATGCTTAGAAAAATAAATAAAATAAATAAATAAATAAATAAATAAATAAATGTGAAGGCATTTTTAATAAAATAATAATATAATGCGGTGAGTCACCTTATAGGCGGGGAAAGGTTAGAAATAAATTCTACGGGTAAACCAGAGGTAAAAGTCTTTTCGACCGATCAAATTAAGAACAAGTGAATTTTTACACGAAGAAAGAATTTACCTGGCGTTGTTTATCCGCAACCGAAAACCCCGATTTCAAATAAGACGAAAAGTTGATCGGATAGAGTAGGGTCAGATAGGCAAAGTGAGAACCTATAGAAACAATTGCGTCTTTTTAAACACGAGATTAAGTTAGGCAACAACCGGACGTTTTACGATTGTGAATTGTTGTCCGGAAGTTGATTCTATCGGAAGTGATTTCCGTGAACCGGACGCGTTTGTCCGAATATCTTCCGACGCACCGGAGAATACCTGGATATGATCAAAAAGAGGATCCAAATTGATAATATGAAAGAGGATGAAAAGACCTTCAAAGTTACACGCTCGCATTTTTGAGTTTCGCGAAATCGCGAAACGGACACCGTCGGGTAGCTTTATCGGGCCGGGAGGCCATAAAGCAAGATGACAACTCATTCTTTGACTTTTTGGGCCAAAGAGGTCGGCACCTATGGATGGAGGGCCAAGATTGCTCCTCCCAAAACCCTAGATCTAATGGTTCAAAAACAAAGCAGAAAATTCCCTTTACGTCCTGAAATTTTTCTATAAATAGCACCCTTCTCTTCTTCATTTCTGACACCAAAAATCTGCCTCTTAGAGAGAAGTTAGAGAGAGAAGCTCTTGAGAAAGTCTCGAGCAAAGTCCGGGATATACGAGATAATCGTACATTTGTCTGCCGAGCTTTGTTGTCTGTTGTGCCGCCGTCGTACAGCTGTTTTTCCCGCTGTCGGAAATTTACCGTTTTTAAAGTAAAAGTTCCGTTGTACCGCCAAAAAGGTACGTTCGCGTCTTGTAACACTAGCTCTAATGTTTATTATATGATTGCATATGATTGTTGTGTAGTAGTGTACGAGGTTATGCTATATACACGGTATGTTACATACGAGGTTATGTCACATACGAGGTTATTAATGTTGTATCATACGAGGTTATGTTACATACGTGGTTATTATCTTGTATACGTGGTTATGTGTTTTTAATCATACATCTCGTTATGGACTCGTTGTATTGATTCTTTGCTGTCGTGTATATGTAGTCGTATTTAAGCATGAGGTTAACCGAATTTTACCCGAGATCCAAATTGCAATTGGATCTCGGCTCTTATCATAGCGTCGGAGTTCGGAGAACCGAGAACCGAGGATAAAGGCGAGCGAGCCGCACGAGAGATCCTGAAGACTTTCTTCGGGTGTTATTCATTTTGAAAACTCTCGGTCAATGTACCGCTTCGTAAATCAGCCGGACTTACGGCAATTTGAATAAATGTATCGGTTACTCAATTGCTCCGATGCTCTACTCTGATGAAAAAAAAAATTATACTGCTTTTGAAAATGGGATGTTACACTCTTACAGTAAGTAAAACTTTTAAATTGTTGGATTTTAATTATCAATCAACTGATATTAATTTTTCAATACACACATATATATATATCTATATATATATATATATGTATGTGTATATATATACACACACATATACACACACACACACACACACACACACATATAAATAAATATATATATGGACACACACACACACACATATATATGTGTGTGTGTATACACAAATATATATGTGACACACACACACACACATACATATATGTATATTTGTGTATCTGTGTTTATACATATATGTATATTTGTGTATCTATGTGTGTGTGTATACAGATATATATAAATATGTGTATGTGTGTGTTTATACATATATGTATATTTGTGTATCTATGTGTGTGAACATATGTGTATATCTTTGTGTGTGTTTGTCAATATATGTGTGTACATATATATATATATATATATATATATATATGTTGTGTGTGTTTATACATATATGTATATTTGTGTATCTATGTGTGTGTACATATCTTTGTGTGTTTGTCAATATATGTGTGTGTATACAGATATATATAAATATGTGTGTGTGTGTGTGTGTGTGTAAATATATGTACACACACATATATGTGTGTGTATAATATACATATATATACACACATATATGTATATATAACAAAACCATTATTTCAATTAGAAAGCGTATAGAAAGAAAAATTTTAGGTTGAAGAAGTATGTGGTAGGAGTTGTTGATTTACTTTTACTTATGTCATTTTAAATTTATATGAGGACATTTGAGGAAAATGAGTAAAATTAACTAATTTAACTCATTTCCTTAATCTCCCCAAAATCGGTTAAATATGTCCTATAATTAGGACCGGAGGGAGTATCTTATACAAAAATTTATTTTATGGTAAACATAAATGGAAGGTTAAGATTATTATAGTTTCAATTTGTGATTTCCTAATTTATTTAAACACTAATGTACTTTCTATAAGAAAAAAAGTAATATATCAAAAATGGTAAAAAATTTATGGGGATGCCCCTTGTATAATAAATAGTACAAGTGCTAATTTATTACTATCTATTACCAAGTTTTGGTAATGAAATTTTCTTTATGTTTAATTTAAGTTTATTTAGAAAGTCATTATTTATTATTTTTCCTAATTTTAATTATTTTTCCAAATTGGTAAATACTATTTTTAACAAGTTCACTGCATATACATTGCCATAGGTTAGATGAAAAAGAAAAAAAAGTTAAAGAACCAAAATTAGAAATTGTGAAAACAGTGGGCATGATAAATTGGCTAATATACAAACCACTCTGGTTTTATCCCGAACCAGTGTCCACAATCAATATATTAATATATAATAAGTATTCACATAATATTCAATAATCAAGAAAGGTCTAGCTAGCTAGATCGGAATATCAAATATCAAATGTGCAGTAGTGAGGATGATGAGAAATAAATGGTACTCGTGTTATGAATATATAGACATGTTTTTTCTTTTAATTCAGTTGTATTTTTTTTCTCAAATGTTACAAGATTGATATTCTTTCCTTTTTATTATTTTTCCCAGTTATAACATAATTTACAAAAATTGAAAGAAAAAAAATATTTCTTCCATTCTTTTTTTATTTGATAAGGTATAATGCTCCTTTTTATGAGGTAATGTCATTTTTCACCTCAACCAACAACTTGTTAGTTTTCTATGGTCCCAATTTTTTTTTTCATCCATTAATTTGTCAAAATAATTTATCTCAGAACAAATTAAAGCATAATTATATTTTGTCCTAAATTCATCTTGATAGGTAGTGATAAAATGTTGTGATATAATGCTTGAAATATGAAACAAGAAAGGTGCGTGCGTGTGTATTGAAATAATGAACATTGGGAAAGTTACAATGAGCTGGATTTATTGTAAATGTCGACGTGTTTGGCTTTATGAATAATATTTTATGTATATCTTAGTTCAGATACACTCCTTCCGTCCTAAATATAAGCTCCTCCTAATTAATCTATAAAATAAAAGAAATTAATAATTTTTTTGTTTAAATTTATAATTAATACGTAGAGTATTTATAATATTCTTTTAAAAAATAAGCATGTCATGTAGTTAATGATTAAAATTTAATGCGCAAATATAAAAGTACTCCAATAATATTGGAAAAACTCAAATAAAAGAAAAAAAATATTAAAAGATTTTTTAAAATTTTAGTTCTATTTAAAAATAGAAATTATAATTAAACTCTGCACAATTTTTTCCAAAAAAAAATCTTGTTTAAAATTTTAAATAATTTAGTGACAATATTTCAAATTTTAATATTTGAAAATATTATAGTTTTTCCATAAAATCTGATGAAAAATATTTTAAATTTAACGGTAATTTTAATATTTGACTTATATAATTTTTTCGGTTCATTTAGCTAGTTTGATCTAAATATTAATACCTCAAAATTCAGAAATTTAATAGTATTTTTCCCTCAAAAATAACGAGATCATAGTGAGGGCCCAAGAAAAATAAAAAAGATTATCATAGTGTTTTGATTAACCAGTACTCTTTGGCACTTACCAGCTTAGTTCTGACACTTATCAAGTTGGTGGTTTAACTTGTGAAATATTATTCTCCGGGAAAAATAACGATCATAGTGAGGGCTCAAGAAAAAAAAAAAAGATTATCATAGTGTTTTAGTTAAACAGTACTCTTTGGCACTTACCAGCTTAGTGCTGACACTTGTCAAGTTTGGTGGTTTAACGTTGAAATATTGTTGTCCAAATTCATCTCCATTAATTAAATTTTTGTTTTGGGGTGATATCTACGAGGTGCAATATCATGTTCCATACTCACAAGTCACAAGAATGCTTCTAGAGGCAGGCGAAGGATTTAGGGAATAAGATTTTTTTAAAAATATATTTGAATTTTAAAATCTCAAATAAGTTATTTTTTTAAAATTAAAATAAGTTGTCAATTGCTATACTTTTGTTATTAATTCCTATACTTTTATTGACGATAAGACTGATTTGAGATTTTGAAGTTTAAATTTTTTTTTTTTTTGTCTTTTCCCCAAGGATTTATTTGTTATCCTTATAAAAAATATTAATTAATTATACTTTCTTTTGGTCTTTATTATAAGGCATCAGCTAATAATTCTCACAAACCAATAAAAACAGTTAAAGTCAATAAAATTGTCATAAAATTTAAGTAAATTCCAATATTATCTCTACTAATTACACTAAACTTAAATATTATATTAATTATTACTCTTACCCACTACACTTATTAATTATGGGCATACATGAAAAAAATAATTAATGTTCCTTGAAAACAAATAAGCGTCTTATAAAAAAAACCAAATACATTTGCTAGTTGGTGCCTTAGCTTATAATAAGAACCAGAGGGAGTTTAAATTATTATTGATTACTAATAATTTTTTTTCTTGATACAAGAAAAGGAAAAAACAAACAAAGGAAAACAAAAGGATTAAGGTCCCAAACCTTGCCTCATATGCTTTACTTTATCATATCAGCAAGGAGAAAGCAGTAGAGTCCAAAAGGAGGACCAGAGAAATGAGTTTCATCAGGAAATTCCACATGAGAGAAAGCAAAAGGATATTTATACGGAATATTATAAATAAAAGTTGGATATTTCGATAAGTGAAATTGCAATCTCCATTCTTGGGTAATTATAGTCTATTTTCTAGGTAGAATTTCTGCAAGAAATTAGGGAGTTTAAGGGTCAAAGTGCCAAAATGACCAAAATGCCCCTGCAAAGGGTAATTAACTTAGAAAATTCATGAAAAATCCTAAAAGTCAGTAAAATGACCAGTTGAATTAAGAGAGTATATTATCTCTAATTACAGTAATTAAATAAATTACAAACTTGGGAAAATGAGAAAGGATGCTCATAAAGTAATAAAATGACCAAAATACCCTTGTAATTATGAAACAATGCAAGAGGCATGGAAATGCTAATGTTAATACAAGAATATGAAGGTAATGAAGCATTCTAATTAAGAAAAATACCAACTATGGTTAAAAGAGTAATTAAGTAATTAATAGCTAATTACTTAAGCATAAGCAAAGGAAATTTCGGTAATAATTATGTGAAGCTCTAAAATTAGTGGAAATTAGTTGAATATTAATAAAATGTATTTACTAATTAAATTGGAAAGTTTTGAGAAAAATAGTTGAGTTTAGGTATTTTTAAACCTAAATACAAGAATGGACCAATTAGGGAATTTTGTAGAATTTTTAATAAAAATTGAATTAAGTAATTAATTAATTCTTGAAAAACATTTACAAAAAAAAAAAAAAAAGAAGGCTGCCGAAAATTGGCCAAAGAATTTGAGAATAAGAAGCAAAATTTGATATCTTGATATTTTGCAAATTTTTGATTATTATATAATATAATTAAAAAGCATGAATAGTAATCTTATATTTAGGAAACAGATCCTATCTAGGGAACCAGGAATAGGAATTCCAAAGTCAAGGTAAAATATTGATCAGTGAGTTTTTACCTTCAAGTGACCTCTTAGGAAGTCAATTCGAGACGTAGCACATTGTCCTAATAAGGCGAAATAGGGAAAATCTTTTTGCTAGTCACATTTTGGGAAAATAAGGAAATAAATTATAACTCAACATCTAGGGATGAGTTTATAATTATAAAAATACATTTGGAATCAGTGAATTATTATCTAGAGCTTGATGATTCGGACCGATTTCGACACCGGACGCGTACGGACACGTTTTCGAGAAACTTGGCGGGACGGTTGGAACCCTGTCTAAAGTCAAAATTCAAGTTATAATAGATATTATTGATGAGAAAGAGAAGGTCTTCAAAGTTCTAAATCTAGAATTTTGAGATTTCTCGAAATTACGCGAATCGGAGTGCCGTCGAAATACGGTTTGGGTGGCCATAAAGTGAGGTGAGTCATCACTTCTTGGCCAATCCTTGGCTGCCAAACAGCCCAAAGATGTCGACCAAAGGGGGTGAGGTGGAGTTTGTGACTTTGTGTTCAAGTTGCATTAATGGGTTCTTTACAATTTGGAATTCCAAACAAAGCCTTAACCAAAGTCTATAAATAGGAGGCATGCTCCTTGAGAAATCCTCACACCATTTCTTTCTTGTCTTGACCGAATTTCTTGAGAGAGAAAGTAGAGAGATAAGCTACGGGAAAAGCTCTGCGAGAATTCTTCAACGGGTAAGTCTTTTGGCCTTTAGCTTTTAAGTCTTTAGTTCGGTAGTTAGTAGAATTGTTAGTTAGATTTAGGAAGTAGGTGATAAGATTCCTATGCTTGTTTTTAGGCCTCATTGCATTGAAAAATATGCCTAAAGAGGTAAAAACATAGTAGGGGTCGAGTCGTAGAAAAGTTGGAACTTTAGCGAGTTCTTTTTAAAAGTAAGGGTAGAATTTGTTAGAATAGCCTTTAAATTTCAAGTATGATTTGGGTATCATATGGGAGGGCTATTTTAGTCATTATTTTCGAAAATCATAGTTGCGTCGAAGTTACGGCAAAATTTCGGGAAGAAAATTTGCTAGAGTAACGAAATCTTTGGTGAAATTCCGCGATTAGATTAGGGGTAGAAGGGCAAAATGGTAATTTTTACCTAAAAAGCCGAGTTATAGTGTCAAATCGCTAATAAAGGTGATATTATTCTTATAGGATATCAGAATCTCGATTTCTTTGCAGATTCTGTTGCCCGATGACGACATTGTTTTGAAGTTCACGTTCTTAGTGAAAGTACGTCTTCGTAGGTAGTACCTAACGTTGCCAACGAAGGTACGGACGCGTCTTTGTAACACTAATCTTGTACATCTTAAATACTTATATGTCAATGATATGTTCGTAGACCGTTATACGAGACGGTTATACGGGTTATAGTTTTGGTAACACCGTTTTGTTTTCTAGCGGCGAGGACACGAGTAATTATCGTGGCTTTGGTGAATAGTGCGGTTTGTTATTGTTTACCTTATGGGGCTTTACATATTGCTTTGTGCTTATGTTTGTCGGCATAATGATCATGCATCGTTTGTATGCTTATGATATCTTGTGGTATTAGCTCTAGAAATATATGTTGTACGTATATTGTATTGTTTGGGTATGAGGTTAACCGTTATTTTGAGATTCAATATGGTGAATTGAATCTCGTTGTAGCTTCAGTCGGGAGGACCACGGTTCGGGGATCGAGGCAAGTGCCGGAATAGACGTGCGGCGGAAGAAGCACTATTTCTATCTTATCGTTTTTGTTATTACATTGTTATTCGTTCATTCCGCTATTTCATTTCTAAAACCTTAGGACTATTGTAATCTATACAATATTACACAATGGTTGATGTTTTGGCTATGAACGATTTCTCTTTCGCTCTATTGCTCGACTACGATTGAAAAAAAAAAAAAAAATTATTATGCGTTTCAAATTGGGATGTTACATTTTTGGTATCGAGCATGAAATTAAGCAAGTATTTAACTATGTTACCACGGGCGGTTTGGTGCGAAGGCAAGGCTAGTCTACGTGGGTGTGCCATAAGTCCTTGCTAATCCGGTGAGGCCCCCATGGTAGACACTTGCACAGCCGTTACTGTTCGGATAACGGAGTTAGGTTCTTAAGCCTTTTAATTATGAGCACATTTTTGAAAATGAGTGCGATAAGGCCATTGGTGTAATGTGTAGAGATGAACGGGGACGAAGAGCCCGTCTTAGAGCCATTCTACAATTATCACGGATTACGGAGGCGTCACCGGGAGATCCATTCCTCCGTCGTGCCGAACCCTCAAATAACCCGTCCCAGCGACTACGGAAGGAGATTCCATCGAAGAAGAGGTAGATTCCTACAACGCACAACCGGATGAGCACGAGATTGAAAACCATCTTGAACCTATTATACCCTGGAGTACGAGATCACTATGAACAGTTTCCTTTGGATCCAAACCACGAGTGTACGGACCCCACGACTCCTAGTCACTATTACGGTGAGCGGAACCCTCTATCACCCCTTTGCTACGAGAGGACTACGAACTGATTCTCCTAATCTCGGCACGAACGACACGGAGATTGAGGACCAAGCTGATCCGGGAAGCCTACCCATTCCTCGGTTGATGATAACTTTGACTACCACGACATTCAACTTCTTGAAGATGAAAATTTGAACCGAGAAAATTTCTACTATGTCACGAATGATAATGACACGTTAGTCGTTTTGTTGGAAAACTTTCTCATTGAAGCTACGAATCTCACTAGCACCACCCAAGGAAAATATCTTGTGTTTTTAACCTAATCTCAAACTACCAAGCCAATAATAGGGGACATTCACCCATGATTGGGTTAGGACCACATTGTACTTCTTTCCCTATACCCGCTTTTGGGCAAGGATCGGTAATGAACTATTAGATGACGGACCTATCTTAAGTGTTAGCATACACCTTCGCTACACGAAGAGCTTGGTTCGCCTTTACATGTAGAGGAAGAACGTCGGTACAAGGAAGGCTGTGGATTGTAGAAACTAGGGAGTTTAGTTTGTATCTCCAAGTACCTTTGAATATTGTAAATACGTTTGAATAAGGAGATTGTACGGTATGACTTGTATTAGTATTAGATCGGTGATATGTATAAACTTTATGAATGAATATATGTGAATATATGTTTGGTGTGCAAATTGTTTTGTCACTTTTAATATTTATATATTCTTTCATAATTGTTTAAAGGAAAAAGAATTTAAAACATGGCCAACTTGAGAGGTCTTTGGTGCACCAAGAGGAAAAGGAGAGGCCGTGGTCGGCGAGGTAGGGAAAAAGCGACGACCTCGGGATGAGCGAAACGATGAACCGAATCAACCGGACGTGAAGAAATTGAAGAAATGCGTAGAACTCTGCAAGAACAAAGAGTTCGATTGATGCTTTCTTACGGCAAGACAAAACCAACAAGACCGGGAGGCACAAAGGCAATTAGACGCACGACAACGCGAGGATGAACGAGAAAATGAAGATAATAACAATGATGACGACGAAGGGTATGATGACAATGAAGATTATGAAAATTATGAAGAGCACTGAAGGGTGCGAGAGATCCCAATCACAACCCAGGCATGAACAAATAGAGAGAACTACGGAAAATTGGGTAAACCGGTTCCGCAAGTTGAAACCACCTGGTTTCCAGGAAAGAGTGAGCTAGGCGAGGATTGGCTTTTGAGTCTTGAGAAGATTTTGAAGTCATGGAGTGCCCTGGAAATCGGATGGCCCGGCTAGCAATATACCGGCTTGAGGGAGATGCCCGCGGGTGGTGGAAAAGTGTTTCACAACCCACCCGATCTGTTACTTGGGAAATGTTCCTCGAACAATTCAACGAACAGTACTTTCCTCCGTCAACGAGGTAATTAAAGAGGAAGAATTCTGCGAGATCAAGCAAGGAGGCTGAAGAGTCATTTGACGACTACTTCGCCCGTTTTACCAACTGTCAAGGTATTCATCATACCTAAAAGTCTACAAGAATGAGAGCTGGAAGGCTAACCGACTATTAACCGGATTGAAGTACGATATAAAGGTAAGGTTAGTATCTCGGCAATTTCCAAGAATGGCCCAAGCGGTAGAATCTGCGAGAATGACGGAGCGCAACTTAAAGGCTGCGCAAGACTCGAGGCCGGGGAAGGTAACAACGCAAATCGCGGTGGATCAAACCGCGGAGGTTCCTCACGAGAAGAGGAAAACGCCTTGGAATGACAACCGAAGCGGGAACAAGAAGCCCTACCAACAAAATAGTTTCAAACGAGACGGGATCCCGGACGTGTCGAAATGTAAAAAGTACCGTCCGGGAGCCAAGCGTGATGGGAAACAAGTCGCCGGATGTCGAAGCACTGGACACATTAGCGGGATTGCCCGAGAGGACCGCGAGGCGAGACCTCGGAACGCTGGCCGGATCTTTGCATTGACAAACACGAGAGGCCGAGAAGTCCCCGGCGATGGTTCAAGGTACCATCTATCTCAATGGAAATCTATTGGAAGCATTGTATGACTCGGGTGCTAGTCACTCGTTTATTTCCTATGATTGTGCAAGTCGTTTAGGATTGCATGCTGTAGATTACCATTTGATCTTGTTGTAGCTACACCGTTGGGTGTAAAGTCTTTAGCCTCGATGCATGTATGAATTGTCGCTAACGTGGATGGACGAGTTTCTAAAGTGGATCTCATCCGTCTACCTCTTCACGGCATTGACGTCATATTCGGGCTGGCGGTTAACGGCCAACGGTGCGATGATCGATCGTGGCAAAAAGGAGATATCATTTGCGGAGACAAGGTTGAAGTGAGCCTGAACTTTTCTCCGCTACGAAGGCTGATCGGTGCGTGAAGCAAGGATGTCATGCTTTCATGGTATTCTTTTGTCAAAGCGAAGCTAACCTTTCACTCCGGGACATCCCTGTGGTGAATGAATTTTCGATGTATTTCCGAGAGGATCTCAGAGTTACCTCTATCAGAAGTGGAGTTCAACATTGATTTGATGCAGTACGGGATCAATATCAAAGCGCCGTATCGAATGGCTCTCTAACGAGATGCGGGAGTTGAAGAAGCGGTTGGAAGAGCTTTTGAAAAGGGGTTCATTCGACCTAGCGTTTCCGTGGGGAGCCCCGGTACTTTTTGTAAAGAAGAAAGATGGAAGTTTCCGGCTACTGCATCGATCGATTACGCGAGCTCAACAAAGTAGCGTAAAAAACAAGTACCCACTTCCCCGGATTGATGATCTTTTGGATCAATTATGCAGTTCCACGGTCTTTTCAAAGATTGACTTGCGTTCGGGATACCATCGGTTGCGAGTTAAAGATGGCGATGTTCCCAAGACGGCTTTCGGAACCGGATATGGGCATTATGAATTCCTTGTGATGCCCCGGATTGACAAATGCACTGCGGTATTCATGGATTACATGAACCGTATCTTCCGACAACACCTAGACCAATTTGTGGTGGTGTTTATCGACGACATTTTGATATATTCTAAGAGCAAAGAAGAGCACGAAGAACATCTGCGAAAGGTGTTAGGCATACTCAGGGAAAAACAACTTTATGCTAAGGCGAGCAAATGTGAATTTTGGCTGCCGGAAGTGAAATTTGGGCCATGTTATATCTAGCGGCGGAGTTGCGGTTGATCCAAGCAAGGTGGAAGCGGTTACGGGACTAGAAACGGCCGGAGGCGTGACGGAGATCCGTAGTTTTCTTGGTGCGGCGGGATACTACCGCAGATTTATACGGGATTTCTCGCGTCTTGCCCTACCATTGACAAAGCTTACGAGGAAGAATCAACCCTTTGTATGGGGAGATGAGCGTGAGGAGAGCTTTCGAAAGCGAGGAGAGGTTGACTACGGCACCGGTATTGATTATCCCGAGATCGATGAGACTTATGTAGTCTACGGTGATGCCGGTGGGCAAGGATTGGGTTGTGTCCTAATGCAATTGGGCGAGTGGTGGCTTATGCCTCTCGTCGGTGAAACCCCACGAGTTAAATTATCCTACACACGATCTAGAGTGGCGGCTATCGTGTTCGCTTTGAAGATATGGAGGCATTACATGCGGTGTAAGCGTAGAAGTGTTTTGTGACCACAAGAGTCGAAATACTTGTTCGATCAACGAGAACTCAATATGAGACAACGTCGTTGGATGGAGTTGATTAAAGACTACACCCTGGAGATCAAGTACCATCCGGGTAAAGCAAACGTTGTTCCTGATGCTCTTAGTAGAAAGACAGTGCAGGTATCACACATGATGATACGGGAGCGAAGCTATTTGGAAGATTTCGAGACTGAATCTAACCAACCAAATCTGCATGGGTCGGCACGCACCGGTGATGCCTATCTTGCTACACTTCTTGCGAGTCAAGGGAGTATGATCGAGAGATGAAGTGGAGAAAGCGCGAAACAAGATGATTGGGCAAAAGAGATACGTGAGAAGATCACTCGAGGTGAGACCCAAGACTATGACCTATCACTTAGTGGTTTGGTCGGGTATAAGCGCGAATCTACATACCGCCAATTGATGAATTAAAGCGGACAATAATGGATGAGGCTCATAAGAGTAAGTACACTCTACATCCAGGCATGGTCAAGATGTGCAGTATGAAATCCGAGTTTTGGTGGCCGGGATGAAGAAAGACGTAGCGAGAATACGTGGCCAAATGCTTGACTGTCGAGAAAGTAAAGATTGAACACCGACGACCCCCAGGTCTTCTTCAAGGACTAGAGTTGCCGGAATGGAAGTGGGAGAACATAACCATGGATTTTGTGGTAGGTCTACCCAAAATCGAAACCATGATACAATTTGGGTAGTTGTTGACGGACTAACCAAGTCGGCACACTTCATTCCCATCGGTATCCACTATTCTCGGAACGATTGGCGGGGATTTATATCAAAGAGATAGTAAGATTACATGGTGTTCCTACGAGCATTGTCTCGGTAGGGATACGCGGTTCAAATCCGTTTACGGCAATCATTACATGAAGGTATGGGGACCAAGCTGAAGTTCGGTTCGGCTTATCACCCACAAACAGACGGTCAATGCGAAAGGACCATACAAACGGCTTATTTGGAGGATATCTTTGCGAGCATGTGCCCTAGATTTCAAAGGAAGTTGGGATCAACATCTTTCGCTAGCGAGTTTGCATATAACAACGGTTATCATGCTAGTATACAAATGGCCCCGTTCGAGGCATTGTATGGGCGGAAGTGTCAATCACCATTGTGCTGGACGGATTCGTCAGAAGCGATTACTTGGGCCGGACATGCTTGAGCGAGACCTACGAGCGGATCGCGATCAAGAAGAGACTCCTTCTTTGCACACGATGAGACGGAAGAGCTATGCGAGATAAGAGGAGAAGACCGTTGAAGTTTGAAGTCGGAGACCATGTGTTTACGAAGTTATCTCCGATAACGGGTGTCGGCGAGAACAACGAAGAGAAAGAAGCTTAGTCCGCGTTACGTTGGACCAATTGAAGTATTAGCCGAGCGAGGACTGTTGCATATCAACTAGCGTTACCCCGAACACGAGTAATCTCCATGATGTTTTTCACGTGTCACAACGAAGAAGTACCTACCGAGATCGAGATCATGTCATAAAGTACGATGATGTTGAAGTACGGCATGGTAACACCTTTGTAGTCGGCCGGAGCGAATTCTCGAACGCCGGGAGAAACGGCTTAGGACTAAAACTATACCGATAGTGAAGGTGGTGCGGAAGGGTTTGACGAGCGAGGCAACTTGGGAGGACCGAGAGTGACATGAAGGAGAAGTACCCGAGTTTATGGCCCGAAGTTTAGTTAGTATAGATTAAATTTCGAGGCGAAATTTTGTGTAAGGGGGAGAAATGTAAATAGGATATTTATACGGAATATTATAAATAAAAGTTGGATATTTCGATAAGTGAAATTGCAATCTCCATTCTTGGGTAATTATAGTCTATTTTCTAGGTAGAATTTCTGCAAGAAATTAGGGAGTTTAAGGGTCAAAGTGCCAAAATGACCAAAATGCCCCTGCAAAGGGTAATTAACTTAGAAAATTCATGAAAAATCCTAAAAGTCAGTAAAATGACCAGTTGAATTAAGAGAGTATATTATCTCTAATTACAGTAATTAAATAAATTACAAACTTGGGAAAATGAGAAAGGATGCTCATAAAGTAATAAAATGACCAAAATACCCTTGTAATTATGAAACAATGCAAGAGGCATGGAAATGCTAATGTTAATACAAGAATATGAAGGTAATGAAGCATTCTAATTAAGAAAAATACCAACTATGGTTAAAAGAGTAATTAAGTAATTAATAGCTAATTACTTAAGCATAAGCAAAGGAAATTTCGGTAATAATTATGTGAAGCTCTAAAATTAGTGGAAATTAGTTGAATATTAATAAAATGTATTTACTAATTAAATTGGAAAGTTTTGAGAAAAATAGTTGAGTTTAGGTATTTTTAAACCTAAATACAAGAATGGACCAATTAGGGAATTTTGTAGAATTTTTAATAAAAATTGAATTAAGTAATTAATTAATTCTTGAAAAACATTTACAAAAAAAAAAAAAAAAGAAGGCTGCCGAAAATTGGCCAAAGAATTTGAGAATAAGAAGCAAAATTTGATATCTTGATATTTTGCAAATTTTTGATTATTATATAATATAATTAAAAAGCATGAATAGTAATCTTATATTTAGGAAACAGATCCTATCTAGGGAACCAGGAATAGGAATTCCAAAGTCAAGGTAAAATATTGATCAGTGAGTTTTTACCTTCAAGTGACCTCTTAGGAAGTCAATTAGAGACCGTAGCACATTGTCCTAATAAGACGAAATAGGGAAAATCTTTTTGCTAGTCACATTTTGGGAAAATAAGGAAATAAATTATAACTCAACATCTAGGGATGAGTTTATAATTATAAAAATACATTTGGAATCAGTGAATTATTATCTAGAGCTTGATGATTCGGAGCCGATTTCGACCGGACGCGTACGGACACGTTTTCGAGAAACTTGGCGGGACGGTTGGAACCCTGTCTAAAGTCAAAATTCAAGTTATAATAGATATTATTGATGAGAAAGAGAAGGTCTTCAAAGTTCTAAATCTAGAATTTTGAGATTTCTCGAAATTACGCGAATCGGGTACCGTCGAAATACGGAATTTGGGTGGCCATAAAGTGAGGTGAGTCATCACTTCTTGGCCAATCCTTGGCTGCCAAACAGCCCAAAGATGTCGACCAAAGGGGGTGAGGTGGAGTTTGTGACTTTGTGTTCAAGTTGCATTAATGGGTTCTTTACAATTTGGAATTCCAAACAAAGCCTTAACCAAAGTCTATAAATAGGAGGCATGCTCCTTGAGAAATCCTCACACCATTTCTTTCTTGTCTTGACCGAATTTCTTGAGAGAGAAAGTAGAGAGATAAGCTACGGGAAAAGCTCTGCGAGAATTCTTCAACGGGTAAGTCTTTTGGCCTTTAGCTTTTAAGTCTTTAGTTCGGTAGTTAGTAGAATTGTTAGTTAGATTTAGGAAGTAGGTGATAAGATTCCTATGCTTGTTTTTAGGCCTCATTGCATTGAAAAATATGCCTAAAGAGGTAAAAACATAGTAGGGGTCGAGTCGTAGAAAAGTTGGAACTTTAGCGAGTTCTTTTTAAAAGTAAGGGTAGAATTTGTTAGAATAGCCTTTTAAATTTCAAGTATGATTTGGGTATCATATGGGAGGGCTATTTTAGTCATTATTTTCGAAAATCATAGTTGCGTCGAAGTTACGGCAAAATTTCGGGAAGAAAATTTGCTAGAGTAACGAAATCTTTGGTGAAATTCCATAGATTAGGGGTAGAAGGGCAAAATGGTAATTTTTACCTAAAAAGCCGAGTTATAGTGTCAAATCGCTAATAAAGGTGATATTATTCTTATAGGATATCAGAATCTACGATTTCTTTGCCGAATTCTGTTGCCCGACGAACCGACATTGTTTGAAGTTCACGTTCTTAGTGAGTGAAAGTACGTCTTCGTAGGTAGTACCTAACGTTGCCAACGAAGGTACGGACGCGTCTTGTAACACTAATCTTGTACATCTTAAATACTTATATGTCAATGATATGTTCGTAGACCGTTATACGAGACGGTTATACGGGTTATAGTTTTGGTAACACCGTTTTGTTTTCTAGCGGCGAGGACACGAGTAATTATCGTGGGCTTTGGTGAATAGTGCTTGTTTGTTATTGTTTACCTTATGGGGCTTTACATATTGCTTTGTGCTTATGTTTGTCGGCATAATGATCATGCATCGTTTGTATGCTTATGATATCTTGTGGTATTAGCTCTAGAAATATCATTTGTCGTATATTGTATTGTTTGGGTATGAGGTTAGATTTTGAGATTCAATATGGTGAATTGAATCTCATTTGTAGCTTCGGGGTCGGGAGGACCACGGTTCGGGGATCGAGGCAAGTGCCGGAATAGACGTGCGGCGGAAGACTATTTCTATCTTATCGTTTTTGTTATTACGTTATTCGTCATTCCGCTATTTCATTTCTAAAACCTTAGGGCTATTGTAATCTATACAATATTACACAATGGTTGATGTTTTGACTACGAACTGATCTCTCTTTCGCTCTATTGCTCGACTCTGATTGAAAAAAAAAAATTATGCGTTTCAAATTGGGATGTTACAATTACCAACGCGTTTCGTCGTAAAACTAATAAAAAATTCAATTCAATATTTTATTAAAAACCCTAATTATCTTTTGCCAACAAAATCCTTATTATATTTAAGTCGTTATGAATATTAATTATGTGTATATTCATATCCTAATCAACATTAATAAATATGTTGTTGAGAAACTAAAAAGCTATTTAATCATATGAAAGGTCATATAATATTAATGGTACTATTTATTGTATATTAATTGTCACTATTGGTAGTGAATCTTGTAAGCCTATAAAAACAAACCTTGTACAAAGCATTGTAATAATAAGACATACAAGTGAATGAGAATTGCTCCATCTCCTTTCCCTCTTCCCATTTTCTTTCTATCGTCTTGTTCTTCTCTGTCTCTTATCCCAAATATCTTTTTTTAGAACATGTTATAAGCATGAAACCTCTATTGAAATTATGTTGTCTTTTAAATTTCTGTAACGATTTCATCTACATTCTTTTAAGGTATCTTTACTTGATCTATTTGGTATAATCCAAGCCACTATATAGACCTAAAGATACTTTTTTTACCGATTGTTTTAAACATTAGGTTCCATAGCTAAGATTGGATATTGTTATTATTTTTATATCTTATTTTAGTCTCCTTTACAAATTCTTCTGTATTATTGATAGTTATTTTTATAATACCCTAAAAACCCTAATTATCATAAATAGTATATTTTGATAAATACTACATTATCGTAAAATGAGAGTATATTGCCTCAAATTTTGGGATATTGTTTATTATAAATTTATGAGCAATTTCTCCTTGAGATTTAAATAGATCAAGTGTGAATCTTGAGATTTCATTTAGGGATCATAATATACCCTAATATAAATATTGAATTTTAGTAAATAAATACTAAAAATACAAAGGTGAATTTATCAATTGTATTTTCATCCAAATTTCACGTTGGAATTAATTAACCAATGGTTAATTATGTGACTACATATTAGGATCTATAAAATGTGATATTAAATCACATAAAATAATACTCCCTCCCGGTCCTAATTATAGGAGCTATTTACCAGAATTTGGAGGGATTAAGGAAGGAAGTTAAATTAGTTAATTATGTGTATTTTCCTAAAATACCCTTACCCAATAAATTAGTTCATAAATTGTGTAGCTTACATTTTAGATTTTGTTGGATAAGTATTCAGTTCATAACACGAGAATGAAAATTCTCGGTGATGAATCTTCTTGAGAAAATTGTAAGGTGAGGTTAGATTACTCAATTAAAATAATTTAAAAACTTGAGTGATTATCCTCCAACTCCAGGTATACAGAATTGTTTTTGGGAAGAATGTAAGGGTGAAAGATTGGGCAACAAAATAGCGTGTGGATTTGATTTGGGCTTTAGGGTCCATAATCCTATTCGTTATAAAAATAGTAAGGGCCCAGTGGACCCAACATATATTTGTATTTTGGGTCTATCACTAGCTACGTACTTCTCTTGCCGGCAACAAGGAATGACATAGTTGGTTAAGACGTTGATCATTACCCTAAAAAGGAGGAGATTTAATACCCGTTGGTTAATGTAAAAAACTTATTGATGGACGATCTGTAAATATTTCTGAAAGTGCTCTTTAAGCGTAGAGACATACTCTAAGCCTGAGTAAAAAGAATGACAAGATAAGTTTGAAATATATTTCGAAATTGATCATTGAAAATTGAAAACTTTATTCATAGTATGCAGGATACTTGAAGAAAATAGGCATTGATTGTTCACATGATAATACTAAGCCAAAAGGGGAAAAAAGCGTGGCATCGAAGTCACAAAAAAAAGATAAAAAAAAAAAATCAGGACGTGTTGTTAAATTAATTATTGTGGAAGAAGTATTAGTAGGGGGATATAGGAAAAATATGACAAAAATTGTTCAAAATTATTTTATATTAAAAAGTATAATTTAGGTGTATATGACATTAATGAGTTGCAAACATTATTTCCTTTATAAAATATATAGGTGTATTATTAAATTATTATTGTCTTTAATTATTATTGAGAAAGTATAAATAAGGGTATTATAGGAAAAAATTGACAAAATTTAAAAATTGCTCTTATAATTAGGACCAAAACCAACTCCAAAATTTGCTCATATAATTAGGACCGGAGGAGTAACTATTATAGATGACCATAAGGCAATTAGAGAATACCTAATAAAAGAAATGATTTTTGAAAATCAAGAGGCAATTATAATAAAATTGTCATGATTAAGCATAATCTTAATTTAATCATAAGAGGCAATTAAATGACATAGAAATTGTAATATCCAAATAATTATTTATCTTAAATATTATATTTGGATAAATAATATATCTTAAATATTATATTTGGATAAGTAATACCTATTTAAAATATGTGAATATGTGGTTTCAAATTTTCTATTAAGTTTATTTTATTTCCTAGGAATTCTTTTCCTAGAATTAAGGTGATCATATATTTGATTTTCTAAATCTTATTAGGGAACATAAAATATCATAAGATTATCATAATCAAGTATAATCTTAACTATATCATAAAAGCAATCAAATATCATCAAAATATGCCTAAATCAATTAGAAAGTTAGCAACAATTATTGGGCAATTAAATTTGCAATAATTGAGATATTTTTGTAATTTTCGAAATTAATTAATAATTAATTTAAAAAGGGCATAATTAAGGGTATATCAACTTAATTAATATCCAAATTGTAAAATCACGTTTTCAAAAGCAGTATTTTTTTTTTCATCAGAGTAGAGCATCGGAGCGTAAGAGTAACTGATACTTATATTCAAAATGCCGTAAGTCTGGCTGATTACAAAAGCGGTACAATGACCGAGAGTTTTCAAAAGTAAATAGAGAGGAAAGTCTTGGTGAGTCCCTATGCGTGCCGCTTGCCTTTCTCCTCGGTCATCGGTCCTCCTGAACCTGACGCTATGTTAAGAGCTGAGGTTCAATGCCCATTGAACCTCAGGTAACGGTTAACCTCATGTTTATTTACACCACATAGACAGTATATGAGCACACTAACAAGCATACCCCAACATCATATAAGCCCCCTGGCAGATATGTCGCACTTAGCATACGGTTCGCACTTCACAATGGTATTCGCACTTAGCAATGATATTCGTACTTAGCAATGGTATTCGCACTTAGCAACGGTATTCGCACTTAGCAATGGTATTCGCACTTAGCAATGGTATTCGCACTTAGCCAACGTATCCCAACACCCAGCAAGCATAATAACAGTACAATAAGCATACCACAGAGCTATCGACTACTTCACATAGACATACCATACACATAGCACATAGACGCATACAATAAACATTAGCGTTAGTGTTACAGTACGCGAACGTACAAGCATACAACTATACACACAATACTCATAGCACATACATGCATAACATAAACATCAGCGTTAGTGTTACAGTACGCGAACGTACCTTTGTTGATGGAAAATGGTACGTTTTACGGAAAACAGTATTTTTTGACAGCGGCGTAAACAGCGGGATGTCGGCGGTACGATAGCGGCACGATTAACTCAGATATCCTGTAATGATAATATTTATCAATATCTAGTATCATAACAGGCATTTTAGGTACAAATTACCATTTTGCCCCCGAACCCCTAATCGGCGGAATTTCGCGAGCTTTCTTGTTTTTCGCTCTATCTCTCCGAATTTCGACAGATCTTTTCCTCATCATATTTTCGAAATATATATCATATTTACCCCTAAATATGATATCTAGACTATCTGGGAAAATTAAAGATTAATATAGCATTTCTACTATATCTAATGAAAGAACTACCGAAGCTAAAGACTAGGGACCGAAGAACTTACCCAGAACTCGGCTATACTTTCTCCGGGATCTTCCTTCTCTCTAACCTCTCTCTAAGGCACGAAATTTTGGTGTAGAAATGAGAGGAGAAGTGCCTTCTATTTATAGAAGAAGGGAATGACAATTCGGTAAATAAGTCGAACTTTATCAGATCGATTCTGAGCCGTCGGATCGCACTTCGCCACGTGGCTTCATCTTGTCCATACACCTCTTGTGCTGACATCATCCTTCCAGAAGAAGATGATGTCATGCATGATGTCATGCATGCTGACTTACCGATAGCGTTTCCCCGATCGGTGTCCGAATCGCGTAATCTTGCCGAATCTCAAAAATCCGGGAACTAGGTTTTGTAGTTCCATTCTTTCTCTTTAAAACTACTGGGTTTCATTATATTTTTGATCCCATTAAGGGTATTCCGTTATCCGCCGAATATTTTCGGACAGACACCAACTGATTCGGAAATCACTTCCGAGATAGAACAATTTCTTGCGAGAAAATCACGGTTCGCAATATGATCTGATCTAAGTAACCATATCCCTGGTTTGAAAAACATGGTGCATTTTCTATAAGTCACTTTTAGCACTATCTCGCCTTATCTTAATTATCCGGTACTCCTAATTACGCCTGTTGGTTTCGAAACGACTTCGAGACCGCTCAATCCGAGATAAATTTCACGGTTCATAAAAGGTCCAGTGGTAAAAGACTAAATTTCTATATCTTGAGGTAGAATTTCATTTCTATACGTTCTCATATCTCTGTTGGCTCTTTACCGATTATATTATTATTTTATTCAAAATATCTAGATATTTATTTATTTTTCTAAGCATAAAATATTTTATTATTTATTTAATTATTAATTTCGAATTTCTCCTTTTAAATTAATTATTTACTACTTAATTTACTTATATCATAATCTAAACAATTAGCTACTAATTACTTAATTAGCCACTTACTAATTGTTGATAATTTTCATAATTAGGATTAATTATTATCTCACAACTATTTTTCTTGACATTGGTATTTTATATCCCATGTAAAATATTAAAAATCATGGGGCAAAAAAGTGCTTTTAATAATATTATATTTATGCTTCTCTATTTTTCAAGGAAATAATCCAAAAAATTCCTAAAATTAGAGACAACATACTTCCCAAGTTTTTGTCAAGTATTTGTTGCCATATGATATTTATTATAATATTTTCGGGGTATTACACAAATGATATTTAAAGGCCAAAATTAGTGCACAAGGGGTTTTTAATAATAAAGATTAATATAAAAGCCTATCAAATATTGACAATTAAGCTTAATAACCCCTAAAACACTATATTAGCAATATTGATCAAAGATTAATTAATTCTCCCTTTAATTAATTAAAGTGGCAAAAAGTGCTAATTAAAAGGGTTAAGAAATTGTATTAATCCTTAATCCTAAATCATTAACAAATATAATCAATAGTGTGTAGATTTTTCCAATACAAATCCAAGAGTAAAAAGGGGAGTGTGTATTCGGTTGAAAAAGATGATAAAGAAAGGAGGAGAAGAGGTGGCGTTTTTAATAGGGTTAATGGTTGAGATCAAAACTTCTCAATTAAGTTAAAATCCAAAGGTTAAAATTGAATTAAAGTTGTTAGGAAGTTAACCCATAATTTGCTATAAATAGGGAGGTAATGTCTTCATATTTTCTCACCAATTCACAAGCAAGCACAAGCTTAGAGAAACCAAAATCTAGAGAGAAAGTGAGAGTGAGAAGCTTTGGGAAAGAAGGAGCAAAGTTCTAGGTAAGTTCTTGAGCTCTAGCTTTGTAATTTATAGCTTAAATGTTGTTTTGATTCATAATCTTCCAATTATAGTTTTATTCTCATGTTTTTATGGTTATAATTGGATTTATTTCGAAAAAATGATGAAGAAGAAGTTATAGCAAAATTTTGGAAGATTATGATCAAAGTAGCGAAGCTTTGGCGAAAATTTGTTGGTTAGCGATTTCTGAAAGCCGTTTCAAACACGCTGGTATCCTATGTAGAAGATGATGTTCTAAATTTCTGAGAAAATTCATGTTGCAATTAGACATATAGAGCTTTCCAAATATACCTATAGCATGTCATTTTGAGTTTTGTGCTAGGAGATAAAAATTCTACAAAATGGGCTACGAAATTCTGGAAAATTCTGAACAGGGAATGAAAATACGAAAACTGGGAATTTTTTATAAAATCTGGGCAACAACCAATATTGTTTCCTAAAATTAGACATCTTAAAGTTTCCGAGGAATTTTACGGATCCTCGTTTTGAGTTCTGTGGAATTAATTATGATTTTTCAAAGTTAGGCGAAAAATCAGCCCATAGGCTGTCCAACAGCATTTTTACGAAATTAATAGCAAATAAAATGTAAATAATTAACCCAGGGGTAAAATGGTCATACATAGCCAAAATATTTCTTGGCATATTAATTTTGAATTAATAAATGCGGTATTACCCTTATAGGATATCTGTAACCACTTTCCGACCGTCAAACGTACCGTAATCATCAACGAAGGTACGGACGCGTATTGTAACCTTAACTCTTATGCTTATTGTATGCCTATATATGATAGTTGTATTCATATACTGAGACTCTGTCTTAAATTGTTCTTTATACATTCAAATATATACGGGTTATGGTTATAATAATACCGTTAAGTTTTCCTAGCGCTGAGGACACGATAGGCCATCGTGGCACTGGTGAATAGTGCAGACTGGGATAACAGACATACTGCAGGGGCTGTGCTTTGTTATTGCCTTACATATTGTTAATGTTTTGAAAATAAGATTTTGTACTACTGTAATATATGTCATACATATACTGTTTACATAAGCATGAGGTTAACCGTTACCTGAGGTCCGATGGGCATTGGACCTCAGTCATAAACTAATAGTTCAGATCAGAGAAGACACCAGTAGATGGAACCGTAAAAAGACGCCGATGGACGAAGCCGTGAGGAGGCACCAGTCAAAGCAAATGTAGGAAGAAGGTTAACAGAACCTACCTTCTAGCATGAATCTAATAGGGTTACTTCAAACCATTTGGTGCTTAAACTAGAAAGGGTCGTCTATATGGTTCGATCAATCGATCGCGTGAATTCGAGGAGACTTCCACTAGACCTTACCCAGCCTGGCCAAATGGATTTGATTTAACTGTGTTAGGTTCTATGCCCCAAGTCAGGAAATGACTTGGTCTGAAAATGTATAGTTACAACGTAAATTCTGTAATTATATAAGTCTTGTATCACATGAATATTCCTTCGGGAAATTTGTAATATACTAGTATACATCGTGCATCGCATATGTCCGAGTATTTTATATCGATTACTCGTTGTTCAAATTTTTAGTACATGCTCTCCGTTTCCCATAGTGGTGAGTTGTAGCACCTCAAAACTTTGATAATTTTTATAAAACCACGTGTCACCAGCACGATTTATGCTACAAAATTTGGGGTGTTACAATTTTAGTATGGCTAGAAGCCATATATGTCGATTTCATGTTATGAAATTATTTGTTTTATGTCTTATTTTAGTCTCCTTTACAAATTCTTCTGTATTATTGATAGTTATTTTAGTATGGCTAGAAGCCATATATCTTTGATTTCATGTTATGAAATTATATGGCCAGAAATCATAGTCCTTTGATTCCTATTTTGAGATTACATGGTCACAAGCCGTATAACTTTCATCTTCTATATTATTATATGGCGGAGGCCATATACAACTTTTGTTTATCCAAAAGATAAATGGTCAAGTGCCATATAGACTTAATTTATCATCTTCGACTAATTGGTGGAAGGCATGAGACTAATTGACCTAAAGCCAAGAGAATTAATTAATTGGCTTGAATCCATGAGACTAATTGGCCTGAAGTCAAGAGTATTAAATGGCCCAAAGCCATCAAATTTTAATTTTGTTATCTTATTTTATGAATTATTTCTTGACTTTATGAATTCCCGTTACCATGATGGTTTGATCGTTTGAGTTTTATGTTATCATACTGCATTTTAATATTTCACATTTTGAGAATTCCCTTTACTTTGATTTATTTATAATACATGTTTGTGAAAATTTATTTAGTATTGCTAATGTATTGGGTTCCTTTCTCCTTTTGTTCTTACTGTTATAATTATATTTTTGATTTTATCATTTAAATTTTCAGTTGTAAGAAATTTCATTGAATGACTAGTAGCCATAATTAATACTCTTAATTTTGTTATTGGATGACAAGAAGTCCCATTTTTATGATGTATCTTTTGTAAAAACACTATGGAATTAATGGAATGGCATGACAAGAAAGATTTTGTGGCACTTTGATTGTTTTAAATATTAAATCCCTTAAGGCTTATATTTTGAATATCGAATGATACAAATGGGTTTTAGTAGCCTTAGAAAAGTAATTTTACTATACATATTGTCTTGAAGGCAAATAATTAATTTGCGGAGAATTATGCCACTCAACAGTTGTAATACCCTAATTTCCCAATTCTCACAAGCATTGTATTTTTGCAAATAATTAGAAAAATACTGTAATACCCGGATTTTAGTAAATCTGGAATTTTTGAGATAAAGGAAATTAACGAATATTTTGATAAAGCAAAATCATGAGTTTAAAACTATTACAGAAAATTGTCATAATTATAGAGTAAATTGTTAAAAAAGTTACGGAAAGATCAGATGAACGGAATGACTAAAAATGAAATAATGGTGATAAAAACAGTCTAAAAATATTATGATAAATACTGAAAGATCATGAAAAATCATGAGAAAAATATGGAAGTGTTATCCCTAATTATGAGAATTTAATAAATTATTTCAGAGGAAATAACATGAAGAAAAGTTTAAAAAGCATTTCGGAACCATAAAGTAACACGATGGGGTAAACATTGTTAATATTTTACATAGGATATAAAATGAAAATGTCAAGTATAAACGTTTGCAAGATAACAATATACTGTAAAATTGGTAAAGATAAATATATGAAGAAACCTGATCCAAGATCACTAAACGAAGAAATTAGGTCTTATTAAGCCTTAACGAAGGCGAGGGGGTAAAACGAGAATTTTTGGTAAAAAATATTATATTTTTAAAAAATGGAAAAAATTATGGAAAAATAATTAAAACTGAATTTTTAAAAGAGGGGGCGAAATTATGGTTATTTTTAATTAAAAAGAATTGTTTAAATAATTAAAATGATAATTAGAATAAAATAATAATATAATGCGGTGAGTCAAAGATATAGGCAAAGCCGAGGGGAAAAGTTAGAAATAAATTCTACGGGTAAACCAGAAGTAAAAGTCTTTTTAGACTGATCAAATTAAGAGCAAGTGAATTTTTACACGAAGAAAGAATTTACTGTGCGTTGTTTCCGCAACCGAAAACCCTAATTTCAAATAAGACGAAAAGTTGATCGGATAGAGTAGAGTCGAGATAGGCAAAGTGAGAACCTATAGAAACAATTGCGTCTTTTTAAACACGAGATTAAGTTAGGAAACAACCTGGACGTTTTACGATTCAAAGCGAATTATTGTCGAGAAGTTGGTTCTATCTAAGCGATTTCCGTAATCGGACGCGTTTGTCCGAATATCTTCCGACGCACCGGAGAAAACCTGGATATGATAAAAAAAGAGGATCAAAATATATAATATGAAAGAGGATGAAAAGACCTTCAAAGTTACACGCTCGCATTTTTGAGTTTACGCAAAATCGCGCGAAACGGACATTCGATCGGGTAGCTTTATCGGATAGGAGGCCATAAAGCAAGAGCCATCATGGATGACAACTCATCCATTGACTTTTGGGCTCTTAGATTTCGATCTTGACCATGGATGGCCAAGAGTGTTTTGTCCTCAAAAATGCGATCCAACGGCGAATCCGATCCGAAGACTTTTGTGGAAATTCCCACCTTGTCCCTATTTTTCCCTATAAATAGCAAGCTCTCTTGCTCTTATTCTTCACACCAAATTCGAAACCTAGAGAGAGGTTCTAGAGAGAGAAGCTCTGCAAAAAATTCTGCCTTGCTCCGAGTAAGTTCTTCTGCTCTTAGTTTTTAGTTTCCGTAGTTCTTTCGGTAGTTATAGTAGAACTGTTGTTTTGATCTAGGAAGTTTCAGAATATATTCCTATACATGTTTTTATGCCTCATTGCATTGAAAGATGCCTGATGAGGTAAAAACATAGTGGGGAAAATTTTGAAATGGAATACGGTCAAAGTAACGAAGTTCTGGCGAAATTCCGCCAAATAGGGGTACTAGGGGCAAAATAGTAATTTTCGCCCAAATGGCCTGTTATGATGCCACATTTTGATAAACGTTGTCCTTATAGGATATCTGAGCTAATCGAGCCATTTGTTGCGCCGCCGTCATACCCATTTGTTTTTCCCATTTGTCGAATTTCACGTTTTAAAGTAAAAGTTTTGTTGTACCGCCAAAAGGTACGTTCGCGTCTTGTAACATTAGCTCTAATGTTTATTATATGATTGTATATGATTGTTGTGTAGTAGTGTACGAGGTTATGCTATATACACGGTATGTTACATACGAGGTTATGTCACATACGAGGTTATTAATGTTGTATCATACGAGGTTATGTTACATACGTGGTTATTATCTTGTATACGTGGTTATGTGTTTTTAATCATACATCTCGTTGTGGACTGTTGTATTGATTGCTTTTCTTTGTCGTGTATATGTAGTCGTATTTAAGCATGAGGTTAACCGTTACCGAGATCCAAATTGCAATTGGATCTCGGCTCTTATCATAGCGTCAAGTTCGAAGAACCGAGGACCGAGGAGAAAGGCGAGCGCCGTACTGAGTCCCGCCCGAAGACCCATTTTCGTTGGTATTCACTTTGAAAACTCTCGGTCAATGTACCGTTTCTGTAAATCAGCCAGACTTACGGTAATTTGATTAAATGTATCAGTTACTCAATTGCTCCAACGCTCTACTCTGATGAAAAAAAAATATACTGCTTTTGAAAATGGGATGTTACAAATACGAAGGTGAATATGTGTCTCAAAGAATTATAGTCTATTGATTATATTTTTATCTAAATTTCACTTTGGAATTAGTTAACCAATGATTAATTATGAGACTACATTTAGGGGCTATTAAATGTGATATAAATAGCATATAGAATAATAGCTAATTTATAACCAAAAGAGTAAGAAAAGGTTATGAAGACACTTAATTAAATTAGAACAAATTAGCAAATGCTAATTGGCAATTAAGCTTGCACTAAATAAAGATTAATAGCATATGTCTTCAACTTGATAAAAGACAATAGAAATAAATAAAGATTAAAGTGCATAAAGCTTGATTAATAAAGCACTAATGATCATGATTAACTAACAAACCAATAGGGCATGGACATGTGGAATCAAGGGACACCTAAGCCTTTGATTATGTCATCAAGATAACATCATAATTAGCCCCAAAAGTCCTCTAGCATAGGTGGAGGGGGAGGATTAAATCTTGAAAAGTGATGACATGAATCAATGGTGTTTAGGGATACTTAAGGATTTGATTGTGTCATCAAGATGACATCACAAAGACCCCAAAATTCCTCTAGCATAGGTGGAGGGGGAGGATTAAATCTTGTAAAGTGAAATTAGATCCAATGGTTGAGAGGAAAGAAGATGAGTTAGATTTGCACATGGTGGGGTCCACTGGGCTTGAGTTTTTTTTTTCCCTATAAATAGCACATGATCCCTCTTCATTCTTCACACCAAAATAACCAAGCAACATCTGATCTTTAGTTGAGAGAGTGAGATTGGTGATTTGGGAGCAAGCAAAAGGAGGGAGAAGCAAAGTTTTTGAGGGTAAGTTCTTAAGTTATAGACTATAGATTTTTGTAGAATTGTAGTTTAATCTAGAAAATTATAAAGTAAAATTTATATGTTTTTAAGGTATCCATTAGGTTTAGAATAAAAAATGGATGGAAAATATGTTGGAAAACATTTTTTTTGGAATTAATATGTCAAAAATGTGAAAATTAAGAAATGTCAGATTTACGAGTTGCTGAAGTCAGTCATGTTGTAGTCATTATTTCATGCAGAAAATGAGTTTTAAGAGTCATGAAGATTTTCATGAATAAAGTAGACATCCAGGGCTTTCTATTGATATAAAATTTGTAACGTTTTGAGTTCTGTATAAGGAATTATAATTTTTTGAAATTAGGCCTTTTTTTTAGGTTAAAATCTGAATAGTGTTGGAAAACATAAAAAATGGGAATGACCCGTGATGTTTTACTTGTTGGAATATTTTTCCTTGAAAATAGACATGTCAAGGGTCATGTAGATTTTTGAAGCACTGAAATTAGATTTTTGTAGAATTAGTTATGATTTTTCGAAGTTGCTGCAAAATCCTGCTAGAAAATCCAGAATTACGTTTTTGGGAAAAAGAAAGGGTAAAATTGGATAATTAAATCCACTAGGGGTAAAAAGGTCAAAAGAGGTGAAAATATCCTTTTTGATATTATTCTAAACAATATGATATTTATCACAATATCATGAGTATGGAAAGAGGAAATAATCCGACGATAATGTTATAGGATACTCGAGAAGTCCGGAGCTGGATTCAAAGGTCGGGCGTATTGCTAACTACGTGGAAGGAAGGTACGGACGTGTACTGTAAATTTAACTCTGATGTGTCTTGTATGTTTATATATAATGGAATAATTCATAGAGTCATGGACAAGATTAGGTCTTGGGTCATGCACCATAACTAAGACTCAGTCTTAGGTCACCTGTTTGTATACATTCAGCTTGTCGTGGGTTATAGTCTTGATAATACCACTGGTTAAGTTTTCCTAGCGCTGAGGGCACATGGATTCGTGGCATTGGTGAGTGTAAACGTGGTGAACATTACATTTGCTGTGTGTTATGTATTGTTATACTGTTAACATTACATTTGTTGTGTGCTTTGTATTATTGTAACCTTACATCTGCTGAGTGCTATGTATGGTTGATGCTGAAATGTGATAAATATATGTTATATATATTGTTTATATTTGAGCATGAGGTTAAGTTTTACCTGAGATTCAATTCGATTGAATCTCAGACTTAGCTAAAGGTTCAAGGAAGGAATCTGAACCGGGCAAAGCGATGTGGACAGAGCAGTGAAAAGGCACCGGTCGAGAGGAGCATTTGAAGAAGTTTAATAGGGCTTAGTTTCTGGCATGAATCTGATAAAGTTAGTTCATACCATTGGTGTTTAACTAAGAAAGGGTTGGTCCATGTGGTTACAATAATTAGTCACCATAAAAGACGAGAAGACTCCCACTAGACTAAACACCAGCTTGGCCAGTTGGTTTGATTAACTGTGTTGGGTTCCAAGCCATAAGTCTAGATAGACAAGGATTTGAGTCTGTAAATTGTATCACGGATATTCCTTCAGGATTTTCAATGTAACCAGAATATGTTAGGCATCAGCATATGTTTGGGTATATGTTATCAGTTACTCATCGTCCAAACGATAATGCATGCTCTCCGTTCCACTTTACTCTGACCTGTAACACTGTCAACTACGTTGATATTCCTGATATACTACATGTCATCGGACACAATAAGTAGTATGAAATTTGGGGTGTTACAACAATAATAGTTCTAAAAAGTAATAGTCCTAAAGACTAATTAGCATATTTTGCCCAAATAGATAATTAAAGGCAGTAATGTTGGGTGATATTAAAATAATGATATTTGGATATAAGATAGTGATAATATCAAAACGACATTCATTTTTTGGAGATTAATAGGCTTTTTGAGGAAATATATGAGTAGACCCTTTTAATATTAACTCGCACGTATATTCTAACTGTCTCTCTTCAATATTAACTCATACTTATATTTTAACAATCTCCCTCTCAATTGTGAGTCATACCGACAAACTTCCCCTATTCCTGCATTTCAAGGATGATTATAATAGGCCAATAAACTGTATTTTATTTGGAAGCTCAAATGCTTCATAGTTTATATACAATTGTGGGTTATAATTAATTTGATTAGGCTATCACTTTAAATCTAATTGATTATATGGGTCATAAAATTTATGATCAATTCTTCTTCCACGAAAGAAAAAACCTATATTAGTTATTTAGGAACTATATCAATTTAGTGACGTATAAGTTCTTTAAAAACTAACATATATTATTGCATTTCTATATAACTTCACTACTCATCAATGATACTAATATACTTCAATTTAATTCTTTTAAAGCATATTCAAAGTAAATCTTTCACCACTTAAAGAAATATGAAGAGATTTATGATCAAAAGACATAAAGATCACATTATAATGTTTTGTGTTCTTTAGGGATAACATTAATTTGAGAGGTAGGAATGTAAATACAAATGCATTATAATACAAACTAATGCATAATTATGAATTTATGATATTTATAGTCTTCTTTCATATTTTTTTTCAATTATTTAATCATCCACATATTTTACTTGCACTATATATAGATATATATAATTTACACGAATGATTTTGTCCAACAAATAAAAATTAATGTCATCTAGTCATAATGAATTTCCTCATAAAATTAAATTAATTCTCATTCTCTCAATTCAACTGTGGCATAAATATATGATTTTTATTTTTCTCACAATTGGCACATAAAACTAATTTGATCCCAATACCAAAATAAAATAAATAATTGCAAAAATATTTATATGCCTTCCAATAATAAAATGTTTGGGAATTAAGAAAGGAGAAAAGAGATGGAAGACAACTAAAATGAACAACAGGGCTACTAATGGAAGAAAATTACTTTATATATTGGGTACTTGAGTTGCGTGTTTGATGGGAGATTTGTGAAGAAATAGAGAAGTAGAATCTCAAGAAGAAAATAAAAAGACAAGTTTGGAGCTTGATATATGCGAAAACTGCAATAATTACGAGGTGTGCAAGCTCTTGTTTAATTCCAATATATTTATGTATTTATATCATTTCATGATTAATTTATGAATAATATTCACACGCCATAAGTTTAAATTTACAAATAAATTATACAACTATACAAAAAAAATTGAATTGAACGATTGAATTGTTCAGGTTATATAAATAAATACTAGAAACATTTCAATTTTGGTGTAATAAGGTTTAATGAGATAAACCATGAGTTGGAATTCAAAAGACTATATAACTATGAACATCCACACACCATAATATTTGAATTTGCACTAGACATTAAAATTTCAAAATGACCAATATTTACTTTTTTGATCTACTTGATTTCATATATCATTCATGATACACTTACCAATATCACAATGTTAAATCTTTGTAATAATTCCTTACACACAAGTTAATCATAATAAATTTAAACAACAATAAAAATCAAACATCAGACACAACGTACGTTTTGGGCTTATTATTATTTATCTTTGTTTTACAATAAAATTGGGCATCTTTCTCCGCAACTCATCGCCTTTTTTAATATTTTTGATAATATCTCTTGATCATTTTAGCTTCATAACCATTTTGACATTTATTTGCAATAAACTCATACATATTTGTCTATGACTTCTGACCATATTGTAACAATTGTTCATGATTTTAAATGTAAATATCATTTAATATCACCAAACATTGTTGCCTCTAATTATCAATTTGGGCATCATGTATATGTGATCATGGTAAAAATGTGTTAATTAGTCATCAGAACCATTTGCCTTTAGAACTATCACTCTTGAGTAGCATAATTCTCTACATTTTTTTTTGGGTCTTCAAGACAATATAAATGGTAAAGATACCTTTTTTAAAGCTATAAAGCCCTTTTAAATCATTTGATATTTGAACCATAAGCCTCTCCAGGGCTTTATTTTTTATAATGATCTAGTCATCAAAGTGCCACAAAATTTTTCTTGTCATGATATTTGTTGAAATGGATGGTGTTCTTTAAGAAAATAACAATTACATAAGTGATATGACTTCTGGTCACCCAATCACAAAATTAAGAATATTATTATATGTGGCCATTCAATAAAATTAAAATACTTAAATTCAAATTCATAATAAAATATAAACAATAGATAACATCATGATCATATAAATCATATTATATAATCATATATAATACTATTATGTATTAATGTAATGATAAACAAATGAAAATAAAATATTGACATAATGAAATAACAATATAAATAAATGAAATGTACATAAAATAATAATAAGACGAGATTAAATAAATAATATAAAATAAAGAAATATAAACAATAGAATATAACATAAAAGAAAATGTTTAGGTCAAGTTCTTTATATCCATTTCGTCAAGTTTTTCAATCACATGTGACTATGTGTCCTATTTTTGCATTATTATCATTTAACTATAAACCTATATAAAGAAAGTAAGACATGTGATCATCTGTGATTGAAAAAACTGAGATAATGGATATAAGGAACTTGATGTAAGTATATTCCTAACATAAAATGTAAAAGAATATAAATGTTAAATAAAGAAATAAAATGTAATAACATAGTATAACAACATAAAATGTAAATAATACCATAATATAAAATAAAGAAATATAAATGTGGTATGAATAAGAGATTCTTGGAAAATGATAAATAAAAGTAAAAAAAAAAAAAACTTGTGAAAAGAATAAAGCAAGAATAATCTCCAATCTAAGCCAAGGAACCCAATGAATAATGGCTTAGATCGTCTGAGATAAATCAAATTGATATACAATAAAATAAGGTAGGCAAAATTGTTAAGCCAATGATGAGAAAAATATACATTTGTTAGAACTTCGTGTTGATAATGTGTTATGAAAATAGGAAAAATATAAGAGATTGAGATGAGAGTGATGAAGAGAGACAAAAGGAAATTGGAGAAAAAGATTGAGCAATATCTTATTCATTTAGATGCTTATAATATGTGTATCACAAGCCTCTATTTATGGGCTTCTAACCTCAACTAAAAGTTACTCATAATGAATACAATAGAAATTTTCATAAGTGTACAATATGTAATATTTGAGTAATGGGCATAAAAATTTCTAAAGATTATTCATTAGAGAGGTTATGAAGTAGGATATAAAAGGTCAACAGTTAGGAGTTTACAAACATCCACATCATCTAGTATTTTTACAATAAGAATTATAATTTAGCTTGTTTAATGCCAGTTAAAATTAAGACTATTTGTGAAAAATTTATTTTACTTTGTATCAAATAAATATGCAAGACGAATTGGATCTTGTAAAGTACAAAAATACCTCTGAAAGCTCGCATATAGGAGTATTTAACATCACCTAAAGTATTATTGAAAATTTAAATTTATGAATATAAAAACCCACGCGCTTTGAAAATTATTCCCTATTTAATTAGGCCTAATTGTGTGTGTGTTTACACCCACACTTTCTCATGTGGCTTAGGCCTGATATAACTCACACACACACACACACACACGTTAATTGCATTGCAACAAAACAAAAAAATCGATGATAGAGTGTGCGATAAAAAATTCCTTTGCAAAATCCGTTTGCAAAGCAATATTCTTATTCATGATGGAATAGGTTGCTGCAGTAGTGTTGATGACAAAGTCAATTTGTGATTAATTTTTCGGGATTTTTATAGAATTTTTTAATATTTTTGTTGCTGTAGTGTTATTGTCATTAGATGTCAAAACAATTATAAAAAAAAGCATTTGTTTTGAAACTAAAGAAAATATATGATAAAAGATTGAAGAAACTGGAGAAGAAAGTAGAGAGCCTTTCTTATTATATATGTATATCACAACAATAACTCTCTCATATAGATCTCCCTATTTTACCGAGTCTTTCTCTCTTTCTATTCTCTCATCTCATCATCATCACTTCTTCTTCTCTCTTTCTCATCGTCCAGGCGGCATGTATATATAGGGAAAGGAAATGGGTCATTACAACACACCCGCAGCTTACGGAGGATGTGAGAAAGTGCATGGGCCCTACATGAATATATTCATAAGTCATGCGCGTCCGGAGAGTTTGAGAATATGTCTCAGTAGGTTCCACACTTATATCATATGATATAATACTCTGGGGATATAATACAGGAGATTAAGAGTCAATGGACATCCACATAATTAATATATTCATAACACTCCCCCTTGGATGTCCATTTATGAATGTGCCTCGTTAAAAACTTTAACTAGGAAAAACCCAGTGGGATAAAAACCTAGCCAAAGAAAAGAGTACATTATTCATTGATACACTTTCCAATGCTGCCTCATTAAAAACCTTTCTAGGAAAACCCAGTGGGACAAAACCTAGATAAGGGAAAAAGAGTACAGCGTGTATCGACTCCCCCTCTTGATAACATCAGTTTTACTCCCCCTGATGACAATATCAATATTGCTTCTTCTTATGCTAGTATTGTTTCCAATGTCTTTGTGTTGGCGGAGAACTATAGCATGATATATTAGTACTCAAAAAGCACTAAGATATGGTACTTCCGGACCAAGTAGTTCTTCAACAATCAATTGTCTTTTGAAGCTCTTCGAAGTTACTGTGATGTTGATCATTAACATAAACGGAAATTATAGCAAATTAATTTTCTGGATCTTTTCATAAAAAGCATGGGTATATTGGGTTATTTTTGTACCCTTCTTTTCATCAGATATTCTTTGAAACAATTATACCACATGCGCCCTTATAGCTTCAGGCTAAGGGACATATTTAACTTAATTGAGTATTGTTCTTGAGAACTTGAATCAGATGCTTCTAACATCTTGAATCTTTCAGGGATTTGTGCTTCTGGCACATTAAGTCTTTCAGGGATATGTGCTTCTGGCACCTTAAGTCCTTCGGGGACATGTGCTTCTAGCACCATGAGTCCTTCGGGGACTTTTCATATAAATATCACTATCAAGTGAATTATACAAATAGACAAGTTACAATTTACAACATCCACTAGATGCAAACCAAGCCCTTCATATCTGCTAGGCTTATCAAATAACAAAAATATTTACATCCACATATGTTTCTTCAAAATCAATATCAGGTCTTTGTTTAAAACCTTGAACTATATTACGTACCTTATATCTTGTGATTTCACCATTTTCATTTCTTCTCGTACAAAGACCTATTTGTATCCAAGCGGTTTTTACATCACCGGCCTTACATCATCGTTGTATGGACCGCAGTCCAAATACTTTTCGTTTTGCCAATATTTTAATTTTGCAATAATGACATCTTTCCATAGGGGCCAATACTTTCATTGTTGGCACTCACTAATGGATTGTGGCTCATGATCCTCATATCATTCATTACATCATATGCTATATTATAAGCAAAGATGTCGTCAACGTTGACTTTATTTCAATTCCATCGGATTCTATTCATAACAATTTATTGAGATCTCATAATTTTCACATATTTCAGGTACCTTGGTCTCTTCTGGGACTACAACATTCTCTTGTGGAGATATCTCTACTGGAGATAATATCTCTTCAGGAGATGGCTCTTCCGGAACTACTAATTTTACTTGATTATTCTCAACTTGATCATCTATATTCTTAGCTCATTTTCTCTTTCGAGGATTTTTATCTTTGGAACCGATGGACCTTTTACGCTTCAGGAGTGCTATCAATTTATTTATAATAGGTTGTCCTTCAGGAACATCAATAGGAGCATTAGCAATTTGAGACATATGACATTGTCATTTTCTTTGGGTCAGTAAATGCTTCTAGCATTCAATTAGCTAAATTCTGTTAATGAATTATCTTTTGAACTTCCAGTTCACATTGTTTTATACGAGGATCAAAATGAGCCAATGATAATTCATTATAGCTTAATCTCTTTACCCAACTGCCTATTTTCTCCCCCTCATGTTAGGAAATGTCAAATCACAATTGACTAATCGTGCGGTGTAAGTCTCCTAAATCCATCATTACCTTTAGAAACATAATTTTGTTCCATTTAGAGACAAACAAGAAGAAGGAGGTCCTTACACAGCATTTATCCCAACTTTCTTTCTATATTCATCTATGTGCATTGTAGTAGATTTATAAGCATTGCACATTTAAAAACTTTTCAGATGGAATTGTGCGGTTCCGACTAAAAACCAATTTTACGGGGAGAATTTTGTTGGCTTATATAAATGCTACAATATATAATATCAAATATACCAACATAGTATTATGTTCTCATAAGCATTAATCCAGCTCTTTATAGATGCTTTAATTCATGATTTACGGATCATATAACGGAAATAGCGCGCTTAATTTATTCAAACATTATTGCAACTTCAGGTTGCGTTCTTACAAACTTCCGGTTGTAATGGGCCCATATAAATTTGTTTGATATATTTCCGAGATCAATGAGAACAAGCAAAGCACATAAATAATATGTTGGTTATTTATTAAGAATCTTTTGGTTCTTATATGACTCGGATGATCAAACAAGTCATGCCAACAATACATTTATTTGGATCAGTAAACTTACGGTTTCTTTGTAACATATATTTCAAACAATAATAAATTTTTCAATTTCAATAACATATTGATCAAAATCCGACATGCATTTTGGGAGATCAAACTTTATGTGAAAACTATATAACTTTTCAAATATTAGCTCACACTTGTATTCTAACTCACACTTGTTTTTCGGCAATCTCCCCTCAAGTGTGAGTTATATAAACATACTTTCTTTATATTTGTATTTCAAAATCACTTTCAAATTTTTTAAACTTTGAAAAGAAAAATTTATGTTAATTCTTTTGGAATAAACATATAATATTGCATCACTAGTCTCATGATTCATGGTTAATGTGCTTCAATTAGTTTATATATGCATAAAGTATATGCGAGTCTATCACATGTGAAGATATTCATGTTAACATAACTTAGAATTACAGATTTAGAGTAACACATATGATAATTTTCTAGCGAGAAAATGTTCATGACAATAAATTTATGATATGTAATCATAATAAATGTAAATAATAATAACAACAAATTTAAACATCGTATTACCTTGTAGGTTTATTCTTTATGTTGAGCCTTGGCTTCAATAAATCTCGTAGCTCATTTACTCTTGAATATTTCATTGGTAGTAAACTTCTAGTTTACATTGGTAAAAATTTGATTTGTATTAGCAACCTTTTGATTTGCTACATTTGTAAACTTTCGGTTTACAATTCCAATCTCTTGATTATCGTAAACTTTCTAATTTACTGCAAACTTCCAATTTGCATTATTATTTGTAAACTTAAGTTTTGATAACATGTATTTTATACATGATATCTACTTCTATAACATCAGTAAAATATCATTGAAACTAAGCTAATAATAAAACATATACTTTATAGTAAAATGCATTTTATATTGTCATATAGATATATAGTCTAAACATTAGTTCCACAAAATATGCTAATTAGTTTGCAGGACTATTAGACTTTATACATATTATAACATAAATCTCTGCAATTTATTGTCTTCTGGACAATACTTTTCCAAAACTATTAAAATATGTATCATACAATATTCAAAACATAAGCCTTCAGGGCCTTAATATTAAGGAATAAATACTAATTTTATCATAAAAATTTTGGTTTTGAAGCACCTGGCACGGATAAAAAGTATTCATAAAAATACCGTATTCATGAATAGTGTCGTATCTATGAATAGTACTATACGACACTATTCATGAATAGTGCCCGTAAATAGTAATAACAAAATAATATTAATAAGTGGGGCCCACATGCAGAATTTTCAAAACAACCCATGCGTTTTAAATGGCCGCCGGTTACTATGCAAATAGTAATAATATTAAAATATGTAAGACAAATTTATTTGCTTCTAAATAATCCCTGGAGAGAGATATTTTAATTTCTAGGCAAATAAAAAGGTCAAACCAAGATCTTGTTCCTCTAATAAAAAATTTTCTACTTTAGGTGGGAATTTAAATCAATTATGATCACAACAATTACCATACCCAGTCATATTTACATACATGTCCATGGCCATAATTAAATTCATTCACTTTTGGGAATGAAGTTAAACCGGTACAATATTCATAATTCTTGTAACTCATTGTTTTGTTTGGCTGCATGAAATTAATTTAGAATATTTCTGAAAAACCTCTTTCACAATATTGCTACTGCAGAACAAATTAGATACACTAATTTATAATAATACTTTAGAAGAATAACCATCTTCTGGTGGTTATAAAATCCCTTTAATTTGTTCTAAAGAACAATTGGGGTTTAGATGCCAAATATTCAACTTTATGGATCTGGCTTTACTCCAATTTGTCTCATGGCTTCAGGCCAAATTATCACTTTGCTTCAGACAAATTTGTATCTTCTCATAGGACTAAGCCAATTTGTGTCATGTCATAGCTTCAGGCTAATTTGTTTCATTGTAGCTTCAAAATAAATGTCATATTCTCTGCTCAACACCCGCATAAATTTGCTCCATCACGAGTCAAGATACAAACATAGAAAGGAAATAAAGCGCACCAAACTCGTTTGAATATAAGAGCCAAATGAACTCAAAAGCTTTCATCTTTTCTTTTTAAGCGTATGTTAAAATAATAATATAACACACATATAATTATTTGGGATCCTATAAATTTTAATTGTATGTTAAAATAATAATATAACACACATATAATTGTTTGGGATCCTATGAATCTATCCTCTCGCACGTCTTCTTTTATAATAAAGCAAGCTATTGTCCTTTATTAATATACTTTTTGACAATGAATTACCTAATCAATATTTTATTGTATTATTTTGGGAAGCTAATAGAAAGGACCATCTCTTGGAATTATCAACTTGTACCTACTATATTAACATTTCCACCGTGAAAAACTAGTTTATCATAATTCAAACTAATAAAAGAGATAAATAATTATTATCATAGAAATACTAATAACAGGAAAATCAGAAAGAAAATAAGTATAATAAGAATTAAAACTTGATGGCTTGAGCCAAGAAATTAAATTTATATGGCTTTTGGCCATAAAATTAAGAAGTTAAAATGATATGACTTCTGGTCATATATTTTTATAATAGGAAAACAATGTATGGCTTCTAGCCATAATATTAATAGAAATTTGAATAGAATAACATAACATTAAAGTTAGCAATAATAACAGTATAAATGTTATGTTAAAGTTAGTAACCAAGATTTCCATGTAGGAGGTAGAACCATCAATGTAAGAGTTAAATTAACAAATTATAAAATGACAAATAAAATAAATATTAAATAATAATAACTAAATGCTAGCATAAGGGTAAATACTTAAACATACAATAATAAATAAATGCTAGCATAAAAGTAAATACTTAAACATAAATGTAGGAGGTAGAACCATCCATGTAAGAGTTAAATTAACAAATTATAAAATGACAAATAAAATAAATATTAAATAATAATAACTAAATGCTAGCATAAGGGTAAATACTTAAACATACAATAATAAATAAATGCTAGCATAAAAGTAAATGCTTAAACATAAATGTAGGAGGTAGAACCATCCATGTAAAAGTCAAATTAAAACAATAATAAAATGTTAGCAATAAAATTAAACTTTGGAAGAAGAACCATCCATATAGGAGGTAACAACAATATATATATTGTGTATAAGAATAAAATATTATGTAAAATAATTGGATCTAAAATGAATGGTAAATAATCTCCAATCTTAACCATGGAACCCGATGTTCAAAACAATCGGTAAAAGTATATCTATAATTCCATATAATGGTTAAGATTATCCCAGATTGATATAATGAACATTTAGAAGATGAGAAAATCATATCTCTCTTAGAGCTCTCGTGCTGATAACGTGTTTTGAAACTAAAGAAAATATATGATAAAAGATTGAAGAAACTGGAGAAGAAAGTAGAGAGCCTTTCTTATTATATATGTATATCACAACAATAACTCTCTCATATAGATCTCCCTATTTTACCAGAGTCTTTCTCTCTTTCTATTCTCTCATCTCATCATCATCACTTCTTCTTCTCTCTTTCTCATCGTCCAGACGGCATGTATATATAGGGAAAGGAAATGGGTCATTACAACACACCCAAGCACGGAGGATGTGAGAAAGTGCATGGGCCCTACATGAATATATTCATAAGTCATGCGCTGCGTCTGGAGAGTTTGAGAATATGTCTGTAGGTTCCACACTTATATCATATGATATAATACTCTGGGGATATAATACAGGAGATTAAGAGTCAATGGACATCCACATAATTAATATATTCATAACATCATTATATTTTGGCAGGAAGAATTAATCATTATTCTAGTAAAAGCAACTATTGCAATATTATTGTCAAATGTAGTAGAGGAAATATGCATGAGACCACCAACATACAAGTGGCTCTGAGAAATAAAACAGACTCAAATGAAGAGGAAATACTTATGAGACCACCAACTAAATAGATTTATTCATCATAATTAAATTCCCTCATTAGATAATTGAACAACTTGATTAATTATCTTCTCTCTTAGTTTCCCAGAAGAGTGAGAAGAAACTTCTTGTAATCTCCAGAAAGTTCCTTGGCCACGGAATGTTCCAGATGCTCACTGTTTCTCTTGTAATAAAGATCTTTTATGTCCTTCAAATCCTTCTCAGCTCTTGTCACGATCACTCGAGTGAGTACGTCCTCATAATTCCCTATCCTCTTAATCGCATTTCGCACAATCTATATATAAATAATCACAAATTGAATTTACCTAATTTAACTAATCCTTCTGAAATATGCTAATTTATAAAACAAGTAGGAGTAATGTTATTATCAAACTTAATCAAATAATTAAGGATTAAGGTCATTTTAATCCAGAAGTTTTTGGGTAAAAATTGTGGGTATCCGAAAGTTTTTTGGATCAATATCATCCGGAAAGTGTTAAAATAATTAATATGAATGTTAAATTCCAAGGATGACATTGTTTATTTTTAATACTTTCTAGGCTATATTGATTTTTTTTTTTTTTTTTGGGGGGGGGGGGGGGGGGGGGGGGGGGGGGAAGCTTTCTGAATACCCATGATTACAGAAAAACTTCTGGGCGGGCGAAATTGAATCTTAACCCAAGAATTAATTAAATATACCTTTTCAAAGTACTTCTTATGGTCATTTATGCAACGAATGACGGTGTGCACTGCCCTCAGGAAATCATCAGATGCATCATCCAGCAATTTCTGCACAAAAAATGAATATAAATGAGAAGTTTCAATATTAATTATTAAGGTTTTTTTTTTAATGGTGTTATTTGATACAACACTATAAAATTAATGGAACATATATAGAATTGTGGAACCTTAGTGATGGAAGTGGCATGATCATCTCTATAGCGATTGAAAGTTGCAAGAAGCTGAGACTTGCTTCTTGTAGTAAGAATCCTAATTACTTCTTCATAATTGCCATTCTTGTGCTTGAGAGCTTCATGAAGAATATTAGCCTCACTTTGTGCCAACCTCGCATTTATCTCTTCACCTTCATGCCTGTACGAGCTCACCAACCCGACTAAAAGCTGCTCCAAAAAATCAACTAATTTTATTATAACACACATTGACAACTTATCTGTCTTACCTTTACCTCTTATCCTTAATACAAGATTCACTTAATAAAAGAATTATTGTATATAACTATAACGTGAATCTTATATTAAGGACTGAATGTAGTATATAACTAATGAGCAATTATTGTAGTGGACTAACCAATAATCTCATAGACCTCTAGGTATGCATTATTAGAATATATAAAGTCCCACCTCGACTAATTAAAGAAATTTAGACTCGAGGCAAGTTCTATCAAATTGTCTTAAATTATTTTGATATAAAGACAATATACATGATATCAAGAATGTGGCACACTCAAAAATAATCATAAATCTAGACCAAGAGGGGTTAAAAAGTAGTAGTACAGATATTAGAATATGATAAGTCTCACTCTTGAGGTAAGTCATATCAAATTAGCTTAAGCTATTTTGATTAAAAAACAAGCTTAATAATATACAAGTTTGGTCCTTATTATAAGTTTAGTTGGTCAAAAATTGTTGGTCCTAAATATTAGTTCATCATGATGAGAGTTATTAATAACTGTTTTCTAATTTTTTTACCTATAAAATAGATGAGAGAAAACACACCAATAGCATTTTTTTTTTCAATAGTCATAATTAAAAAAAATGGCAAATTTGAAAATAGTTAATCAATTTAAGAGATATCAAATATCTTAACTTCCATTTCTATAGTATGTGAAATTTGATCAAACTAGACTCATCTCATAACTAAAGAGCAGTATACTGCTAATTCACTACAAATCTAATCTGCATCAATATTGTAAAACTTATTTGCTAATTGTTCTACACTCAGATTAATTTTAGAAAGTTATGCCTACCTCGTTTATCAACGTAAATTTAAGACATATAAATATGTTTTCATATATTGTTTCTCCACAAACCCTCGTGAAAAGCTCTTTCTAACCGAAGTAATAAAGAGTCCTAATTAATGTTTTAATTAGGAAAAACTTGCCTGACGAAGATGACCAGAGGTATTAGCAGCCAAATCTTCTTCCAAAGAATGCTTATAACGATTGAGATAGGCTCTTCTCACAGCCAAGAGCCCTTCAGATGAATACACACAAGCGATTTCCGCAATCACATTGTAATCAACATTCTTGCCATTTCTAATGGCCACATTTGCCAACACTGCATCTCGATCTGTTGGTTCCAACACCCATCTATACACTGCCCTCTGTATTATTTTAGCCCAAAGATCTCGTAAGTAAATACATGAGTGAATTAATATAATAAAAGAAAATAGAGCTATAATTTTTGAATATATACACACACACCTCGAAGTCACCAGAGAGCTCAGATTCGAGTCTTTTGATGAGATTCTCTTGGTAAAGTTCTTCATAAGCTTGTCTGATTAGCTGAATTTGAAAAGAAGTTCTGTGACCCAATATTGTTATTAATTCCTTCTCATCAGTACCCCATCCTACAAAAATTCACCTCAACGCCATCAAGAAAAGGGATTTGAGTTCAAAATTTATTAAAACAAGGTAATGAAGATTGGACGACCAATCATTAAACTAGTCAAGGTAATAGTTCAAAGGTCAAGTCTAACCATAGTTGAACGGGCATCAACCTAATTTGTCAAGTCCAATTTGGGGTAACTTTACCAAAGACATTTTTGCATTCACACGAGCTCAAATTTTAAGACATCGTGCTTAAGCAGTATAAGCCTCTTTTACTATGACCAAGGCCTATTGACTGGAATATTCATGTAAAAGTCACACTTAATCCAACAAAAGAGAGTTGTTAAAGAACAGATTTAACAGAGTATAATTCTCTCTCTCTCTCTCTCTCTCTCTCTCTCTCTCTCTCTCTCTCTCTCTCTCTCTCCCTCTCTCTCCCTCCCTCCCTCCCTCCCTCCCTCCCTCCCTCCCTCCCTCTCTCTCTCTCTCAACTCAAAAATGATATCGTTTCAAGCTAAACAATGAAAAAATATATATATAATTCAATATGTTCGATCCGCCCAAAACTCTTAAAGCGAACTAGTTAGAGGAATGGTTTACCATTCACTAGTATGACTAGTCGACCCGGGTTGAGTATTAATAGTATTATTAAAAGTGTTCCTTTTATTTAGAACTCAACCCAGCTTAAAATTCCGATAGCTTTTAGCATGAATAAACTCCAGCTTAGTAACACTTCATTTTATGTAATGAAACTAAAATTTTCACTTTCATGAACAGAAATTAATGTGGTAACTAATGAATAAATATGGTACACAATTTTAAAAAATGTGAATAGTTGGTAGCACTAAATACTGAACAAATTGATTAAGAAAATTATTCAAGTTTTTGCGAGAAATTAGATCTTATACCTTTGAAGGCCTTGTAGAGAGCCTCAGCATCTTGAACAGGAGAGATTTCATTAGGAGCAACCAAGGTAGCCATTGAGGAAATTACTTCGAGCTTCCTTTAACACAGAGATAGATGAAGAAAAGAGAGAAGTGATGTGTATTATGGTGAGTGTAGGGTTTCATGGAAACCTCAATTTATAAGCCAAACGGGCTTCATTGGAATCAACGCCTGATCGTGCTTGTCATGTGTTTGAGAACATTAGTATTATTATTACTATTTTTATTATTTTGCCAGCGAGAACTTTATCTAATTAATTTAATTTAATTAATTAATAGTAAATTAGTATTCCTTAGCTGCTAAGGACACATAAAATAATATGGAAAACTTTATTCCCTGCTTCAATGGCTGAAGGTTCTTTCCTTGGAAAATTAAATATGCGGTTACATATTATATAGTTCATGAGGTGTTTTTTTTTTGTTGGGCCCATTATCATTGCATAGGGAACATTTATCAATTTTTGTTAAAAATTTTATTTACGTAATTATTTTTCGTTTTCATATGTTAAAGGGAAGCACTTGATATATCAATCTATAATACTTTCCGGTTTATTTTGTAGGATATTTGGTTAATTAAAAGAGATATATATGTAAAATATAATTTAATTTTAAAAAATCCTTTATTGAGAGAGAGAGAGAGAGAGAGAGAGAGAGAGAGAGAGAGAGAGAGAGAGAGAGAGAGAGAGAGAGAGAGAGAGAGAGAGAGAGAGAGAGAGAGAGAGAGAGAGAGAGAGAGAGAGAGAGAGAGAGAGAGAGAGAGAATGTAATGAGATAGAATAAGCAAATATGAACATAAAGTAATTAATGCAATGAAACTAACCAATAATTTATGGAGGCAAAAATAGAAAATGATACTGAAAATTTATAGGCTAATCGTCTCTTACAAATAGGGCCCTGAAATCCAATAATAATAATAATAATAATAATCTTAAACTCTATATAAGATTGGAGGAAGTATAAAATACAGATGACTAATTTATGAAGATAAGAAAAAAATAGTTGAAAGCATTTACTCTTCATAAGTATGTTAGGAAGTGTAATTTCTTAAATAATAATAAATAACTAAAAATACACACCCCCAATAGGACCTAACAGGCTCCCTAATTTCTCTTATATGCCCCCTTGCAAGAAATAGTGGTTAGCAGTTAGCTTATTAAATCTGTCTTGAAGTGATTTTTTTCAACTTAGCCTATATTTAAGTCTGTCTCAAACCTCTTTTCTCTCTCTCAATATCTAATTTGTAATACCCGATTTTCGATTTACGGAAAATCTTGTATTTTAAAAATATATTATCATATTAAATTGGCTAACATATGTGACAGAAAGTCACATAAAATAATGGCAATCTTAAGTTTAAAAGAACCATGTAAAAGTTATAAAAACTCTTAATTAAATTAAGTGTCAATTTAGCAAATTGGCAAATTAGCTTGCATTAATTAAGATGAATTGCATAATTCTTCTAATTAATTGGAGACAAATTAATAGCATCAAAAGAGGGCTTATTATATTCGAAAATAATTAAGGCCAAAGAGAATGAAATAATACTCTATTAATAAATGCATAAATATACTTGATTAAATATGCAACCAGTTGTACATTGGCATTTGAAATTAAATGATACTTAAGCACTTAATTAAGTCATAAAAAAGACATCATAACTTGCCCCAAAATTTAGCAAAAATGTGCAACTGATGGGAAGGAAGATAAGACATAATAAACCTTGTGAATTAGTGTTGAAAAGTCAAATATTTCAACTAGCCAATAAGAGGATGGAACAATAGGATAATTTGCTAATGAAAAGTCACATTAAATGGTTAAATGGAAGCATGGAGGTCCGCAGCCAAGGGAGAGTGGAGATTGAGTTTGATAAAGTGCACTTAGATCTAATGGTGAGGAGGAAAGAAGCTAAGTTAGATAACCTTGTGAATTACCATCTTAGCCTTGGCAATTTGCCTATAAATAGAGGCTTAAACTCTCTTCATTTCTTCACACTAAAAACAACAAACACCTCTAATCTTAAGTGAGAGAGAGTGAGAGGCAATATTTTTGAAGGAGGGAGAAGGAGTTCAAAACACAAGGTGAGGTTCTTAGCCTTAAGCTTTGTGATTTTTGGTAAAATGTTAATTTAATCTAGAAAATTGGGAGGTAAATTCCTTTACATGTTTTTAGGCCTCCATTGCATTTAAAATTCTGAATGAGGTAAAAATATGTTAGGAAATAATTTTTAGAATTAATAGATCAAAATTGTGAAACTTGAAAGATTTCTAAGTTTTGAACTTCCTCGAGGCAACGAACTTATGGCTATTATTTTATGTATCAAATAAATTCATAAAATCATGAAAATTATCATGAATAAAGTAGATATCTAGGAGTTTCTAAATATATAAAATATGAAACGTTTTGAGCTCTAGACAAGGAGATATGAATTTTTGAAAATAAGCCTTGTTTACTGGATTTAAATCATATAGTGTTTGAACACTTAAACACTGGGAATGATTCTTGATGTTTTAGCTTCTGGGAATATTTTTCCTTGAAAATAGAAATGTCAAGGGTCATGAGGAATTTTGAAGCACTCAAAAATGATTTTTATAGAATTAATTATGATTTTTCAAAGTTAGTGAAAAATCTGGGCAAAATGTTAGAAATTGCGTTTTTAAAGAAATGTAAGGGTAAAATTGGAATAATAAATCTACCAAGGGTAAAAGGGTCAAAGATAACGAAAATAACCCTTAGGATATTATTCTAAATGATATGGTAATATGTTAGGATATCCGGGAAGTCTGGAGTCGGATTCAAAGGACGACATTTTGGTAACTACACGGTGAAAGGTACATTCGCGTACTAGTAACTATAATCGTCTATATCTTGTATGATTATATATGATTGAATGATTCATAAATTCATGGACAACACTAGGTCTTGGGTCATGCACTATGACTAAGTTATGGGGCTTAGGTCATATGTTTATATACATTCAACTTTGTGCGGGTTATAGTCACGATAATACCGTAGGGTTGTTTTCCTAGTGTTGAGGACACGAGGATTCGTGGCACAGGGTGAGTGCAAATGTTGTGAACATTACATATGCTGCGTGTAGGGTGCTATGTATTGTTGGGTTGTGAACCTTACATATACTATGTGCTATGTATGGTTGATGTTGATATATAATGAATATCTGTCATATATTCTTTATATCTGATATAGAGGTTCATTGTTACCTGAGATTCAATGGGTATTGAATCTCAGTCCTGACTAAAGGTTCAGGAAAGGAACTGGGATATGAGAATGCAGCATGAAAGGAGCCGTGAAGAGGCACCGATGGACGGAGCCGAGAAGAGGCATTGATGGACGGAGCCGAGAAAAGGCGTTAGTCAGAGCGAATGCCAGAAGGTCAGAGCGTAGTTTTTGGCATGAATTCAATAAAGTTAGTTCATACTATTGGTGCTTAAACTAAAAAAGGTTTGGTTAGTGAAGTTTCAATAATTAGTCACTGTGAAAGACGAGGAGAGTCCAACCAAACTAACACCGGCCTGGCCAATAGGTATGATCAACTGTGTTAGGTTCCAAACCACAAGTCTTGTTAAGGCTTAATTTAAGATTGTATAATTACTATGTCAAGAGTTTTAATTATATAAGTTTCGGATAATTGTATCACATGAATATTTCTTCGGGATATTTAATTTACCAACTTATGCTTGGATATTTTATATCAGTTACTCATTGTCCAAACGTTAGTGCATGCTCTGCGTTCCGCATTACTTTGACCTGTAACACCATATTCCTAGATACGATATGTCACCGGGCACAGTAAGTAGTATGGAATTTGGGATGTTATTACATAATTATCGTGGCTTTAATAAATTGAGATAAAATTAAAAAAAATGACAATTAATAACTCTTTAAGTGGCTTATATATTTCGGATTAAGATTTTTTTTTTTTTTTAAAAAAAAGCATCCTATATACGACTGGAGAGGGTATAAAACATATAACAAATCATTATATATAAGTCATAAATATATGATATATTTTATATTTTTTGCAATGGACCAACATGTCTAGACATTGGGAAAAAGAAAGAAATCTCTCTTAAGTGGGGGTCAGGACTCAGGAGGAGTGTTGGTCACTACAGGTTTCCCATTTAATATATTAAAACAATGTGCGTTGAATTTGATGTTAAGAAAAACAGTTTTCATGAAGTTTTGTCTCCATATCAAGGCAGAAACAAATCCCTCCAACAACCAAAAATAAATAAATAAATCTTAATAATGTATCTCACTGGGTGCAATACGAGTATGAAAAATTAACCTAGTAGTGTGAAAGCAAGGAAATTAGACTGAACCTCACGTGAAGCATTTTGGAACGTTGTGGTTTCATTTTGTTTTGGATTGATCAATTCCACCTAATCCAAAAACCCATTTATATGTTTTTGTCAGAGTTGAATTCCTCTTTTCTTAAAAAAATTAATAGGATTTATTAGTTTGATTTGAAATCATTTTATGCCTTCTAGTTAAGTTTATGAGATTCAAATCCACCTATTTGTTATTTAATTTAAGAGCTAAGATGTAAAAATACATATGCACTTTTCTAGCACCATATACATGATTTGGGTGCAAAAATGCTCACGAACATATCTAAATGGGTTAAAAATATCATGCTAGCCCCGTTAACCAATGTAAAAATCTGTTAACTTTTAGTTTTGTGGACCCACACTATTGTCTTAAAAAAGGATTAAAGGGAAAAAAAATATATATATATATATATATATATATACATGTTAATTTGTTAAAAGCGCACTTGACACCATTGTAAAATCTTATGTACAAAAATGCCTTTAGTTTGATAGTACATAATAGTTTGATTTGAAAATCAATTTATCCCTTCTAGTTGAGTGTGTGAGATCCAAACCCTCCTATAGTTTGTTCTTTTAATCGTTTTTTTTTTCTCTCTCTTTTTTTTTTACCAGAATATTATCTGCTGTGTCATTATTAAAGACACAAAGTTAAAGATCGGAGAAGTTAATCAATAGATTATGCCTTAAACCTCGTACATGTTTTATGTTTATCTCGGGAGAGGGCATGGTGATCACGTGTGGGAGACAATGCAATCTGAGGATTCCCTGCGTATAAAAATGTGTGTTGGTCAGTGAATGTTACACTATTAATTAATTGTAATTATTGAAAAAGAAAATTAGATATGATAATTTCATTTAAAAAAAAAAAAAACAACTGTATCATTAGTTCATTACCCCTTATGTTCTTATCATAAGTTACTTATAACTCATTCTTACAAATTAAGAAATGACAACTAAATTGGTATAAGTTTCCAAATTTACCCTCCTTGAAGTTTCTCTTTTCCCATATTTACAAATTATACTCATCCCTCTCTTCTTTTTCACTTTTCAATAAGAATTAAATAAGGATGATAAAACTAACAAGCTATTAGTTGATATGGTAAAGAGCTTCGCTCCTGTAAGGAGAAGAACACAAATTCAAATCTCTAGAAACACACTTATTGAGAAAAGTAAAAACCCTTTGTGCTATAAGTTTTGAAAACAAAACCCTTCATATTATTTTTATTTATTTATTTAAAAAAAAAAGATGATAAAATTTGAAAATAATCATTAAATATCCTATAACTAACTTGTATTTATAACAAAAAATTTCCCTAGAAGTAATTTATAACAAGAACTAGAGTGGTAACTGGTAAGAGGTTAGCCACCTATTTTACAAACTCTAAAGTGATTGCTTGTAGGGGATAAATCATTTCCAATTTCTAATGTTTTTTATTCTACTTTTTAATTTCATGTCCTTAAAATAATTTTGTTAAATTAGAACAAGTTTAAGGAATAAAAACTATCTTTAGGATCAATTGTTCATTCCCTTTAATTTATATCCTTATATCGAGAATGCGTGCCCATTTATAATTCAAACAAAAAGAAAGATTGGAGGATAGAAGGATTGCTTTCGTAAAGAGAATTTAAGATGTCATGTAAGAGGTGAATTATTCACTCTAACAGTAAAAAAAAAATGAAATGTTCTGCGTCTCTATTTTGGTGTTTTAAAAGATAAAAATAAAATATAACATCTGAAAGGTACTATTATTATTATTTTTTGATTTTTCAGAATACTTGTTGAAAACCATATTAACACGTCAATCAACTTTTATTTTTGTTTTAAAACGATAAAAATATTTTTTTTGAAAAAAACAAGCCATATATCTTATTAAAAAAAACACACACACACACACATCAAGTTTGACACAGTTACTTACTACAGTATGTGACATGCTTACGAATAGTGGTAATGTTGAATAATGCCAAATTTTTGTTTGTTATATCGTTTGTAATACACAGATGGTCAGAAAAAAAAAATATTACATTAGCAATAATAATATGATTTAATGAATACCAACGTAAAACAAAAAACTAGAGGAAATTATATATTTTTTACAATTAAGCCTCATAAAGATTATATAATTTTACCTGAAATTTCGTTTTCTTAATTGATCAATAATTTTAGGTTTTTGGATAGCATATTTCAATAAGAAAGGCGAGTAGTAGAGAAGTCATAGATTTTAGGTACTAATTATACTTCAAATGTGTCCTTTTTATATAAAAAGTTTGTCATTTATTAGGATTCACCTTTAGCTATATATCTTAAACGTAACCTTTAACTGCAATGCTTGAAAAGATAAGGTAAACTAGGAATACCCAGATCAAATGCCACGTGATGAACCAAACCATGATTATGCCTATGATAGTAGTCTAAACTATGACCAGTAGTTAGAGATAAGGGATAGAAGAGATCAATGAACCCATCTGACTTTGGAACATGGGCAGTGTTCTGGAACTCAACAGTCAAGTCAGTGTTCTCCTGTAGGCATCTTCGACCCCCTCGCAATCATTGCAAATGATTGTCTTATGAGGATTTGTTCTGTAGTAGAACACAGATGTCCAGCTCTAATGAGCTGGGGATGATTTATATTGGATCAATGAGTCTTCCATTGATCGAGTGTCAATGAAAGGCACTAGCTCGACAATATCTATGAGGAAAATATCGTCGAGAGAGCTCAGATCACAATGCAACACAGGTAAGGCGTTTCGCCCAGGGGGTGGTGTGTGTGCAGTGTGACTGAATAATAAGCAATGGAAATAGAGAGAGTCCAGAGTGCACCTGGTGGGTAATCTCCTATTTATAGGGATTACCTAGGGTTTCACTCTCATGCAAATGCTTCCATCCCTCAGCCATTATGCACTTCCCACGTTCTGCATGTCTCTGCTCCACTACATGTACGGTCCTGCACATATCAGACATGATGGAGTAGTGGCAAACCATTTACCTGGTTCCCTATTTACCTGGGTAAAAGGGGGGTTTCACTGTGGGTTCCCTTATTGGGCCAGGAACCTGCCTGGGCCAATATATTGGTCCATAACAGTTGCCCCCAAGCTCGGTATGGCGGGCTTCCAACGTGCCGAGATTAAACCAGTCTTTTCTTATTCGAGCTCAGTCGGGGAGAGAGTCCTCCGGGGTTCTCGTCCTATTAGTCCTGTTTTGTCGCTCTCTGTCATAGATGATGGGCTACCTTCCATTAGTCCGATGTTACCGCGATCGAACTTCGTGCCGTTGAACGGTCTTCGGTTGAAACCACTCCTATGACCTCAGTCATGACCGAACTTTTTCTTGGGCATCAGGGGCGCACCTTCGTTCGCCATCTCACCATTTGCCCGCTGAGTTGCAGGTTGCCTTTTCGCGGCGGGTTGGGCTTTCCGCAAAATTCTCGCGGTTTTTATGATAACCGAGATTGACTTTGTTGCTTTTATGCCTTCGTCTTATCCGGTTCGTGAGTTCCTCCCACGCGTTGCCCCCAATATTGGTTGTCATAAAGGATTTGCAAATATCATATGGCGTTACTCGGGCGCAATTTGATCCTCATAGGGATATGGATTCACCGCCTTTTGATAACGATCCCCTTTGAGTTTCGTGCGCATTAAATGTGGTGCCTTTTCCCGATGTGGTCATCATTGCACTTTTGCATTTTGTAATATTTATTACCGCCGGCGCTTGCGTTTTTCAATAAAGAGGGTATTGATTGCCCTTGACGGTTGCGTTTTTCATGGAGATTAGGATGAATAAGGCATTAAATAGTTATGCCGTTTGGACAGGCCTCTCTACATAAGCCTATGCGTATTCATCCTTTTTGCCCCATTCCACATGATGAAGTTCCATTCTGGACAAGCAGAATCACTGATGCCGGGGGGGTCAGGTTTTAGCCCTCAAACAGTTCTTTTGATGAGTGGGTGAAAAGTAGGGAAAAAGAAGCGAACATCAATCCTTATACCAGCTGCGGTCTTTATCAGCAGCAAATTTCGGGAGTACTTGCCAATCTTCATCCATAACCTCCAACGGGCATCTAGAGTTCCGGGAGTATTTGCCAATCTTCACCTGCCTGGCGAAATATTTCCTCCGGGATCTCAGACGCGCCCCGTTGGACACGCACAGAGATTTTTGTGTGGGTTGGCCTGGACTTGGAGCCGTCATGCCATGGGTATGCCACGGTTAGGGTTCTATGTGCCGACGGTGGATCAATAGGTCCACCGTATCCAAACATCCCACAAGGGTCTCCGTCTATGCGCTTCTGGGAGTTCTCTCTGTCGTAGAGAGTTCTTCATTTCCCATTTCTCCACATGGCTACCAGCCTCTTGTTTCAGGATTTTGTGTAGCGCATATTTGTGCTCAGGATTTAGTTTATTTCCCTGTATGAACGTGATGTAAACTACTCACTTATCAATGGAAAATATTTTCTGCACATTGTTGGATCTCCCTTTTTGTCTTTTGCGCATCGCTCGCTCTTTTTTTTTGAAACCTGGGTGCATGACTGTGAAAGTGCTGGAATAAAATTAACCGCCTTCCATTCTCACAACGTCATATGATATGGGCTAAGTTAAAATTAACCGCCCTCAAGAACAGATTGATTTTAGAGCAAGAACAGATTGATTTTAGAGCAGACCGCCCTCCAATCCGGGCTAAGTTAAAATTAACCGCCCCTCAAGAACGGATTGATTTTAGAAGACCGCCCTCCAATCCGGGCTAAGTTAAAGTTAACCGCCCTCAAGAACGGATTGATTTTAGAGCAGACCGCCCTCCAATCCGGGCTAAGTTAAAATTAACCGCCCTCAAGAACGGATTGATTTTAGATCAGACCGCCCTCCAATCCGGGCTAAGTTAAAATTAACCGCCCTCAAGAACGGATTGATTTTAGAGCAAGAACAGATTGATTTTAGAGCAGACCGCCCTCCAATCTGGGCTAAGTTAAAATTAACCGCCCCTCAAGAACGGATTGATTTTAGAGCAGACCGCCCTCCAATCCGGGCTAAGTTAAAGTTAACCGCCCTCAAGAACGGATTGATTTTAGAGCAGACCGCCCTCCAATCCGGGCTAAGTTAAAATTAACCGCCCTCAAGAACGGATTGATTGTAGATCAGACCGCCCTCCAATCCGGGCTAAGTTAAAATTAACCGCCCTCAAGAACGGATTGATTTTAGAGCAGACCGTCCTCCAATCCGGGCTAAGTTAAAATTAACCGCCCTCAAGAACGGATTGATTTTAGAGCAGACCGCCCTCCAATCCGGGCTAAGTTAAAATTAACCGCCCTCAAGAAATTTCAATAGGGCCAGATCCACGTGCCACATTCTCTGACATTCCTCTAGTACTCAACCGTCATCTTTGCGGATTGGCTGCTATTGCAGCCTTTGGTTTTCGTGCGCATTTAATGCTCACGCCGTTTCCCCCGAAACGTTCCCTTGGACCGCCGCTTGTCCTAGGGTTTCTAACTTCGTTAGAAGAAATTAACGACGTCGCGACCCCTGGCATTTCAAATTCCAAACGTCTATATATATTTCTTTTTCAAAAACTGCCAGTCTTACTTGACATTTTCGACTATTCTTCGGCTTCAGGAGTTTGCTTTGCATCCAAGCTAGCGCCTTCCACCGTCAATCTTGCTGCATCTTTTCTTTTCACCAGGTATTATCATTTACCCTGTGCTTGCTTGCTTTTTGACTTCATTTTGAGGCTCATACCATGTATGCGGTTTTCTCTGAGTGCTTTTTCGGGTTGTTGCGCTTCTGGGTTTCTATCGTGCTTTTGAGTTGTACTGTATTTCTGGGCTCTGTCGGGTGGGTTCTTAGTTTCTGCTCCCCTTTTCTAGGTGTCCAGAATGGCCCGAGCCTTTCCGTATGTTTCCAAAACCAAAGATTCACCCAGACAAGCAGGGATTAAATCCCAGGACATTCCCTTAGGCAACGATAGTGACCCTTCTTTGCCAAGAGTCTTCGAACCTAAGAAGGTTTCCTTCTGGGAATTGTCTTCTGACAGAGGAAAAGTAATGTCGGCCCCAGAGTTCCTCACCGTTCCTCCTTTGATTTCAGCCGTAACCACAAGTCTCTGTTCCAAAGAGAGCGTTCCTAATCCCGGACAACAAACTCCGGGTCCCACCCCCGTGATGAGTGTGAAAGTGGAGCTTAATCACCAAGAAGGGGGTGAATTGGGGATTTTAAAAATTCCTCCGAGAAAAGCTCTGTTTTTCGAAGACTAAAACAGAGTAGACTATGGAGTATAGAAGAATAGCAAGACACAAGGAATTATCGGTTCGGTCCAATCTCTTGACCTACGTCCGGTCCCGGACTCTACGGGATTTTCACTATCACAATTGATTACACACTCGCACTCAAGAGTAATTCTCTCACTAGAACTTACTCCCCCTTACAAGTTGTAATCAATGAACCCAATCACCAAGTCCCCTTGACTTGTGATTCTTTACAATGAATGTTTTTCAAGTAGTAAACTCACTCTAAGAGTGGATAATGATAAACACTTGAAGATTGAATGTATCAACAGATACTTAGTACAGAAAGACTCAAGAGTAGATGGAAACTTTAATGATTTTCTCTTTCTGGGGTCTTAGTTGTAGAGAGGAATTGAATGCTTTTCTATTTATACTAAGAAGGCATTAAATGACCGTTGTTATTCTTCATATAACCGTTGGTGACATTAACCAAGGTTCTGGTTCAGTTTTGATCTTCTTTTCTCTCTAATCTTCACTTAATCCACCGGAGGCGAAGTAGTTGACTTCTAGTAAATAAATCTGTTGGAATAGCATTTGCTTTGGATGTGGTAGGTAGGCATTAATCCTTTGTAAGCGTGTGCAGAAGGATTTCCCAAAAGTATGCAACTTTCTGGGTTTAGCATTTAATGCTCTGACAACTTTTTGCCTTTTTGCTTTAAGTCTTCATTTAATCGTGTTTAAGCAAGCTGAAACTTACTAATAAAATGATTAAACATAGCTAGGAATATCAAAGAATAATAATGACAAGTATTAGAATCAAACAAATAGGATTTCATAATTTCTCTCAAGTTGATTTTCAAAAACCGCGACCAATACTCGAGTGAGTTCTTCAATACTCGAGTATTGCACTATGCACTAATGTGAATACTTGAGTATTCATTTTCCAGAGAAGGCACTACATGATTTGAGCGTTGGACAATTTCTTTAAGTAGAACCAATACTCGAGTATTGAAACCAATACTTGAGTATTGAACTTTTTATGTGAAAATAAGTTTAAGTCCAAAACTTCAATACTTGAGTATTCAAATCAATACTTGAGTTTTCAAAATATTTGAAAAAGAGCCAAGCTCTCTGTATGCCCAATACTCGAGTATTCAACTCAATACTTGAGTATTGAACTGTTTGAAAACTTTGTGAAACATTTTCCAAGTCAATACTTGAGTATTCATCTCAATACTTGAGTATTCAAATTACTTGGAAATAGCAAAACTTTATGTCTGGTCAATACTCGAGTATTGAACTATTTTCAATACTTGTGAAGTCTCTGCCATTCCAATACTTGAGTATTCATATCAATACTTGAGTATTGATAAACATGTGAAAAACTTTGAAAACTTTCGTTTGCCCAATACTCGAGTATTCAAACCAATACTCGAGTATTCACATGTTGAATACTTTAACGATTTTCGTATGACCAATACTTGAGTATCCATATGGATACTTGAGTATTGGTAATTTTGTATTTCAAGCGAAAGAGTTTCGTAAGATCAATACTTGAGTATTGAAACCAATACTTGAGTATTGACTTATAGTGAAAAAATTGAAATGCTCTCTCGTAAGCTCAATACTTGAGTATTGAAACCAATACTTGAGTATTGACTTATAGTGAAAAACTTAGAAGGCTATCGTGACTCCAATACTTGAGTATTGAGACCAATACTTGAGTATTGTGTGACTTTGTGGAAACAAGCCATTCTCTCGTCGACTCAATACTTGAGTATTGAAACCAATACTTGAGTATTGACCATTTTGCGAAGAATGCATCATTCACTGTCAACTCAATACTTGAATATTGAAACCAATACTCGAGTATTCACTTGACAGTAAGTTTTTCAACTTATCAAAAACTCATTTTAATTTGTGTTTACAATTGTCAGTTATCATCAAAACACATAGAGAACTAACAGAGTGTTGCCGCCAAAGTATCGAACTAGCCCGAGTAGGACGGGATTGGGATGCCGATTTATTGTTAGATAAATGCCGACACAACCTAGTTTCTTTAACTACCCCGGCTAGTCCCTACGGCCACTATCCCGACCAAACGTCTTTGTCCGTCCATCAGGACAGTTCTGCTACGCCAGGTATATGTCATTCTTTGATCATTACCTTTTATTTTATTCTTAGGTATTCATGGCTTCACCACACCAGCCTGGCCAATCTCCGACCGATGAGTCCAGTGCTTCTGCCTCGTCTCAAGTTTTACCTGATTTGACTCCCACTGTGAGTAGTGTGGTTACACAAGTGAAGAGCTCCTTAACCGTCAACGATCTTTTACAACTCGGGGTTGGGGAAGGGGCGGGATATACCATCAGATTGCCGTTAAAACGCGAATCAGTAGATTCCCGCCGGGCTCAGGAAAAAGATCCACACTTCTTTTTCCTTTACCGGGATGTGATCACCCTCCTAGGAGTGAAATTTCCCTTTACCGATTTTCAAATCCAGTTGCTGAGTCACTTGCATCTCGCTCCTCACAACTTCATCCCAATGGTTGGGCGTTTGCGGTTGCCTTTGAGATCTTCTCGAGTGATTCGATCTCGTCCGTAGCATTCCGACCTTCATGTCTTTCTTTGCCCTATTAGAAACAAACGTTTCCACCACGGCTTCAACGAAATGGTTTGGCTGGACGACACTTCGTAGTATTCGTGACCGGAAACTCTTCAGACCCTTTCGTGAATCGTGGAAGAACTTTAAACCAGCTTTTATAAAAGTTGAAGCCCTTCCCGGCCAGGAACCATGGTTTGTGCGAAGGATCGACAATGGGGAGACCAAAGAGAGGTTTCCTCTATATTGGTCTACACACCATCATACCCTCAAAACCGAGGATTATATCCCGCAAGCCAAAAGTTTTTCAGCTGACGAGGAAGATACCCTGGTGAAACTCTTAGAGATTGTCGGGACTCTAGGGGATCCCATGGATCCGGCCGAGTTGATAACCACGCCCCTAGTTAGGCGGCGCCCGTCAAGTATTATACCATTGCGAGTGTATGTTGATTTCTTCCTTGTATTTTATATTGTACTGATATCGCTTGGTGTTTCGCAGGTCGAGTTATGGGAAGGCCGGCATTCATGAAGGTACTAAAGAACCGCTCTGGGAACATCGAGGAAGCTCCGCCAACCCGGTCGATGCTCCTCCGTTCCTCAACCAGATCGCTTTAACAGGACCGTATCCCAAAAACGCTCGCACTCCCGGACACCCACGAAGATGTTGCTCGTAAAAAGGCCAAAGGCAAGCAAACCGTGGTGGAGCAGGCCGCCTCGAACATGGAACTCCCCAACATGCCGGCCATAGAAGATTTGCCCAATCCTTCCGGATCTTGCCTCATGCGAACAACCTTGGGTCCAACCGGATCTCTGGATCAACTTATGGTAACCGACCTCCCCGAGGGCATCCTGTGGGAGAAAGGATTAACGAAAGAAGTATTCGACATAACCCGCGCTCCTGCTTTCATGCATGATGCTGCAGGGCTATCCGAGGCCGCCAAGCAGAGGCTGACTGTGATGGAATTGGAGGGTTATAGAGCCATCTCCTTACTACGACCCTACGCTATCCTCAAGGTAAAATTCGGTGGCTTACGCTCGATAGTTTCTTTGAAGAAAGAAGTTGCGGCCTTGAAGCAAGATGCCGAGGCGAGAAGAATTACCGAGGATAGGATTCGAGTCTCTCGCGAGCTGAACGCCTTGTCCGTGGCGCACTCCCAACCGCAGCGGGATTTCCGGCCCTTACGAGCTAAATCGGATGAACAGCGGAGGAAATATGATCCCTCGCGCCCAAGGCGAGTCGAGTCGAAATTGGTTACGCCCCTGGATATCGACCGTCTGGAAGGTCTCCGAGCCAATGACGTTATAGCTATGGATAAGGCGCATGCCGATGTTGATCACTATAAGGCTCTTCTTGGGGCGAAGGAGGGTGAACTTGCTGAGGCCAAGTCAGAACTTACAGAAAGTGCGGACGCGGCCGTGGGTTGCTTTAATAATGCTGTGGCCCAGATTCGTGCTCTCAATCCCGGCATTGCTCTCAACATGTCCGAGCTGGATCTCCTGTCTTATGTCAACGAGGAGGGACAGGTGATTCCGCCAGATGTCAATGAAGATGACGGGGAAGGAGAGCCTGCCCCACCCCCGCCTTCTTGAGCTTTAGCGGGGTCTTAGTAATGTATTTTGCTTTTTGTTTTGCTGCTGAGGTCATGACACGGCTGTCTTTGTAAATGTGACTATAAGAGTGTTTATCAACATTAAAGTTTACTTATATGAATTTACTTTGAGCAAAATATCTTTGCACCTTGTCGCCAATCATGTATTATTGGAATCGGGTTTCAATACCTTCAATTCTTGCATGTTTTAATTGGAACAGTCTTTGGAACCGGGCTAGAGTGCCTCTGATTCCTACATGTTGTAATTGGAACACGGTCTTTGGAGACGGGTTTATATACCTCGGACTCCTACATGTTTTAATTGGAACATGATTTTTGGAACCGGGCTAGAGTGCCTCTGATTCCTACATGTTGTAATTGGAACATGATTTTTGGAACCGGGCTAGAGTGCCTCTAATTCCTACATGTTGTAATTGGAACATGGTCTTTGGAGACGGGTTTATATACCTTGGACTCCTACATGTTTTAATTGGAACATGATTTTTGGAACCGGGCTAGAGTGCCTCTGATTCCTACATGTTTTAATTGGAACATGGTCTTTGGAGACGGGTTTATATACCTTGGACTCCTACATGTTTTAATTGGAACATGATTTTTGGAACCGAGCTAGAGTGCCTCTGATTCCTACATGTTGTAATTGGAACATGGTCTTTGGAGACGTGTTTATATACCTCGGACTCCTACATGTTTTAATTGGAACATGATTTTTGGAATCGGGCTAGAGTGCCTCTGATTCCTACATGTTTTAATTGGAACATGGTCTTTGGAGACGAGTTTATATACCTCGGACTCCTACATGTTTTAATTGGAACATGATTTTTGGAATCGGGCTAGAGTGCCTCTGATTCCTACATGTTTTAATTGGAACATGATTTTTGGAACCGAGCTAGAGTGCCTCTGATTCCTACATGTTTTAATTGGAACATGGCCTTTGGAGACGGGTTTATATACCTCGGACTCCTACATGTTTTAATTGGAACATGATTTTTGGAATCGGGCTAGAGTGCCTCCGATTCCTACATGTTTTACTGCGCGCCCGGCTTTGGCAATCATAGTACAGTCAACATTGTTGAAAACGGGTTTCCGACCCGAAATTCATTAAAAAGTTTGCTTTAAAAGCTACCAGTACATTACTTCCGTAAGAAGACATCAGATGAAGTAAAACAGGAAACACGCTAACTGTAATAGGTTTTGAGTTTATCAGCATTCCATGTCCGCTTTATGGGTTTCGCCTTCAGCGTTTCCAGCTTGTTGGCTCCTTTGACAAAGTCTTCCGTTACTCGGTATGGGCCTTCCCAATTTGCGGCTAGTTTGCCCTGGCCGGCGTTCTTGTTCCCTATATCAGCGCGGCGGAGGACGAGATCTCCTTTGGCAAAAGCTCGGGGTACAACCTTCTTGTTATATCGATTGGCGATGAGTTGTTTAGTAGTCAATTCTTGACAATGCGCCTTTATTCTGACCTCATCTACCAGATCCAGTTCTACGGCGATACATTGGTTATTTTCCTCTTCGTCGTGTAAAGCCCTGATTCTCCTCCAAGATGGTTCACCGATCTCGACCGGGATCATTGCCTCGCATCCATAAGTTAACCTGAATGGTGTCTCGTGGGTTGCCGATTGAATGGTGGTGCAGTGCCCCCAGAGGACTGGATACAGCTGTTCCACCCAATTTGATTCGGCATCCTCCATTCTCTTCTTCAACCCGTCCAAGATGACCTTGTTGGCAGATTTGGCTTGCCCATTAGACTGTGGATGTTCAACTGAGGAAAAATGGTGTCGAATATGGAGGTCGGCCATCATTTCGCGGAAACCCTTATCGATGAACTGGGTTCCGTTGTCTGTTATGATTTCGGCGGGTATTCCAAACCGTGATATGATGTTTTGATTGAGAAATTTCTGTACTCGTTCCGAAGTAATTGTTGCCAATGGCCCGGCTTCTATCCACTTGGTAAAATAATCCACCGCCACAATGAGCCAGCGCAACTGTCCGGGGGCCCTCTTAAACGGTCCCAGCAGACCGTGCCCCATTTATAGAACGGCCAAGGAGCCGAAATACCAGTTAACTCGGATGAGGGGTATGAATAATGTTTGCATGCTTTTGGCAACTGTTACATCGGCGTACTTGTTCCTTGGAGTCTTCGGCCATAGTGGGCCAAAAGTATCCGGCCCTGACCGCCTTCCGCGCTAATGCTCTGGCCCCAATGTGGTGTCCATTTATTCCCTCGTGTATCTCGGATGGCACGTATCCGGCCTTAGCCAAATCGAGACATTTCATCAACGGGGAGTGAATGCCTTTTCGGTACAGCTCGTCGTCTATCATGGTAAATGAAGCTGACGTTCTTATTATTTTTCTGGCATTTGCAACATCTTCTGGAAGGATTCCCCTCTCCAGGTAGTCGACGATCGGCTTTCGCCAGTCTCCAGCTTCTGAGATTATCATAACACAGCTCGGTTGTGGAAGGTTCTGTTGAACCACCGTACGGTGATTCCCGGGGTTCTTGGTACTTGCCAGCTTTGATAGAACATCTGCCCTGATGTTTTCTCCTCTTGGGATATGTACCACCGTTATGTCATCAAAGTCGCCATCGGTTGTCGACCTTTCCCGGGTATTTTACCATTAAAGGGCCTTTAGCCTGGTAACTACCTTCTATTTGAGATGCAACCAACTGGGAATCGGTGGATACATGGATTTTCTTGGCTCCGCTTTCCCTGGCCTGCAGCAATCCAGCGATGAGTGCCTCGTATTCCGCTTGGTTATTTGAGGTTGCAAAATCAAAACGGAGGGAATGTTCCCAAGAGATTCCTTCTGGATTCTCGATAATGATTCCTGCCCCACTTCCCTTTTTATTTGACGATCCGTCAACAAACAACTTCTAAGTTGTGTTGCTCTCATAGCCGCCGTCCTCATCCGGATTTTTCCCAGGAGTTAATTCCATCACGAAGTCAGCTAAGGCTTAGGATTTTATGGCATGCCGGGCTTCATAGACTATGTCGAATTCGGACAGCTCTATCGCCCAGCTAGCCATTCAACCTGCCAAGTCGGGCTTATGGAGAATTTCCCGGATTGGTTGATTCGTGCGCACTACCACGGTATAACTCTGGAAGTACGGGCGTAACCGTCTTGCTGCCACCAACAGGGCGAAAGCCATTTTTTCCAGTTTTTGATATCTCACCTCGAATCCTTGTAGAGCTCGGCTCACAAAGTATATCAGATTTTGTCCCGTCTCTTCTTCGTTAACCAATGCAGCACTGACGGCCTCTTCTCCCACAGCCAAATACAAAATCAAGCTCGCCCCTGGCTTTGGACGAGATAGCACTGGTGGAGCAGATAGACATTCTTTGATCTTTGCAAAAGCTTCTTAGCATTCGGCGTTCCATTCACCCGATGTTTCCTTCTTTAACAATTTGAAGAACGACAGAGAGTTTTCGGCTGACCTCGGTAAAAACCTTGTTAGAGCCGCCAGCCTCCCCGTTAATTCTTTGCACCTCCTTTTTGTTTCTTGGGGGTTGCATGTCTAAGATGGCCTGACATTTATCTGGGTTGGCCTCGATTCCCCTATGCGTAAGCAGGAAACCTAAGAATTTTCCCGCCGGCACCCCAAAGGCACATTTCACCAGGTTGAACCGCAACCGATGTTCTCTCAACTTGTCAAACGTTTGTTGTAGATCTTGGACGTGGTCTCCCACCTGGGAGGATTTGACAATCATATCGTCGATATAGACCTCAACATTTTTGCCCAACTAATCTTTGAATACCCGGTTCATCATTCTCTGATAGGTGGCCCCTGCATTCTTCAGTCCAAAAGGCATGACGTTATAACAGTAGTTGGCCTTTTCAGTGATGAACGTTGTCTTCTCTTGATCATCCTCATGCATGGGAATTTGGTTATATCCCGAGTATGCATCCATGAAGGAGAGCATCTTGAACCCCAGACGATTTAGTCAACCGGTGGTCTATGCTTGGCATGGGAAAAGAATCTTTTGGACAAACCTTGTTGAGGTCTTTATAGTCGACTCAAACCCGCCATTTGCCCTGGGCTTTTTACCATTACTACATTGGACGCCCGGGTAGTGTCTTGTACTTCTCGTATGAAGCCGGCTTCCAGCAATTCGTTGACATGCGATTCCAGGGCCGTCTTCCTATCCGCCCCGATATTCCGCTTTTTCTGGGCAACCGGGTTTGACTACGGGGCGATTGCCGGTTGTGGCAAAGATATCTTTGGGATCTACCCCCGGGATTTCAGATGGCTGCCAGGCAAAGATGTCTCTATTGTTCTGCAAGCAGGCTTCGAGCTTGGTAAGGATCTCTGGGGATAAGTTGTTACCAATCTTGGTAATTTGCTCTGGATTAGGTCCCAGGACGAAGTCCCTTAATTCCCCGTTTGGCTCTGTCCTTTGCACCTTTTCCTCCTTTCGCAAATCTAGCTCCACGAGGTTAACCGACTTCCCCGCATCCTCTATCTTGGACGCCTTACTCCTTCCCTTCCGGGGTGCTTGGTTGGTCTCACTTTCCTTGACCGTGTCGAAATAGCATTGTCGGGAGTCCTTTTGGTCACCCCTAACCATGACGATTTGGTTCCTCCTATTAACCAACTTCAGCTTTTGGTGCTTTGAAGACACCAACATGTCCCAATCGTGGATTGTAGGGCGTCCTAGGATTATGTTGTACTGGGAAGGAAAATCAGCCACAACGAATCTGACTCGCTCGGATTTGAAGGCCTCTCTCGTTCCTAATGTGAACTTTAAATCGATATAACCTTTGGGGCTAGTATCGTGACCATTGAACCTGGTCAATGTCGTCTTGCAGGGTTTCAAATCTTCGGGACCAAGCCGCATTCTTTTGAACGCGTCCCATAGGATGATGTCTACCACACTCCCATTATCCACGAAAATCTTCTTCACGGAGCAATTAAGCACTGTTCCCGTGATGACCAATCCGTCGTAGTGACCTGGAGGTACATCTTCTAAGTCCTCCCGAGTAAAACACAGGACAGGGGGCTCGCGCTTGGCACCGTCCCTCTTAAAACTTGGGCGGTCTCGGATTAAGAGGATCTCCCTTAGATACTTCTTCCGCTTGCTCACTGAGTCCCCTCCGCCTCCGAAGCCTCCACTAATCCCGTTGCAATTATACTTGGAATCGGGAAAGTCATCATCGTTTGTCCGGGTCCTTCTTTTTGGATCTCGCCTTCTCTTCTCCGGGGGCGGGCTTTTGCTCCGGCCCCCTTGGCGCTTTTTGCTTAGCCGTCCCTGCGATTGGATTACAAACCGACGGAGCTTACCTTCGCGGATAAATTTTTCTATGGCATCGCGTAAGTCCCAGCAGCTGTCCGTCGTGTGACCGTGCTGATCGTGAAACTCGCAGTAACGGGACTTATCCAGAGTGGCGTCTCTTCGGATTGGCCGGGGTCGCTCAACCTTCTTCATCTCGGTTGCCGACACCTCCTTCCAAATTTCGGCTGCGACACCTTTAACGGCGTATACCTGTCGAACCTCCCTTCGGGTCTGCTTCCTCTTTGCCTGCTTTCTCTATCACGGCCACGGGACTCCGACTTTCGACCGTTGTGTTGCTCTTTGCCCTTGGGAGGTGGGCTCTTTCCCCTCTCCCTTGGCCCTTGGCTCATCATTTCCATTTGCTCCAATTCCAGGTACGTTTTGACCGATCCGGAAATCGGCCAAAGTTTGAGGACGGCTCTTCATAACTGACTTTTTTAGCCGGGATGCACTATTAAGCCCAGCTATCACGCAGTGCAAATGTACCTCCTCCTTTAGCCCAGGCACCTGGAGGGCCGTGGCATTGAACCGATCCAAGTACTTCTGCAAGGTTTCAGTCGGCGACTGTTTGACTTGATCAAGCTGGAATTCGGTCTTTGGCTGCTTCCTGCTAGTCGCAAAATTGAGTAGGAACCTACGTTCCATGGTCTTCATGTCCTGGATGGATTCCAACGGCAGAGAATGAAACCAAGTTTGAGCGGCTCCTTGAAGGGTCCCTGCGAGCAACCGAGGGGTTACGGGACCAATGATCCCCTTCACCCCGATCTCCATTTTGAAATTATTCACATGGTTCAACGGGTCCTGCGCTCCATTGTACTTTGGCAATTCCCGCGAGTCCAAGCCTTTGGGGTAGGTGGCCGCCATGATTTCTTTAGAAAACTTGTGTAGAATGCTATCTCCACAATGTCCTTCTTGGATCGTCTTAGGAATGCTGAACGACGGGGGAGCCGTCCCTTTTGCTTGAGATAGGCCGACTCCAGCGAGCCTGTAGACGTCCCCGTCCATCCCGATGGCCGTCATGTCACTAGTACGGCTGGGTTTTCCGTTATCCCGGGCAAAAGGTCGGTTAGGGTCTTCTAATACCCTTATTCGTTCCTTCATGAGCAAAATCTCCTGTTGCTCTTCCTCGGTGACTTTATCTCGGTCATGATCGACTATCTTTTCTTCCTCACAGTCTTTGCTGCGTTCTTCTCCGGTATGAACCGAGGTCGAAGTCATGACCCGACTTGTTCCAGCATTATCTCGCCTTGCAGTCTCCACCTGCTTCCCCTTTTGACCGACCCGCTCTACCCACTTCTGGCGTATCCGCTTCTGCTCTTCTTGCCGCCAAATGGCATTCCGGCGGTCCAGGTTCTCCTGGATAAGTCGGATATCTTCCTCTCTCTATAGTCGGTGACGCGTTTCCATATTTTCCATTCGCTGGAGCAGTGACTCCATCGTTCTACTCAACACCCTAGTGTCGGGGTGCTCCTCCTGGAATTCATGTGTTGGGGGTGGAAGGTTCAAACGCTGTTGAACCCGGTGTTGTCCTTGCTGGGAAATTAGGCTCGGATGCGGAGAGTGTGCTGTATCCTCTGTTTCGCCTTCGGTTACCATCGTTACGCGATTAGGATCGGGAGCGACCGAGTCCGTCTTTGGATTATGCGCTCTGTTGTGACCATTTGTCGAGGTTCATCCGGTGGTTGACCTTGTCGAGGTGCCTGACAACGGCTTCTGGTGCTCACGGCCATGTTCAGTGGTCGACGATGCTTTTGTTTGGTCTGGGAATCGAAGTCTACGGTCCCCACGGTCGGCGCCAATGTTCTGTAGTAGAACACAGATGTCCAGTTCTAATGAGCTGGGGATGATTTATGTTGGATCAATGAGTCTTCCACTGATCGAGTGTCAATGAACGGCACTAACTCGACAATATCTATGAGGAAAATATCGTCGAGAGAGCTCAGATCACAATGCAACACAGGTAAGGCGTTTCGCCTAGGGGGTGGTGTGTGTGCGGTGTGGATCGAATAATAAGCAATGGAAATAGAGAGAGTCCGAGTGCACTGGTGGGTAATCTCCTATTTATAGGGATTACCTAGGGTTTCACTCTCTCATGCAAATGCTTCCATCCCTCACCCATTATGCACTTCCCACGTTCTGCAGGTCTCTGCTCCACTACATGTACGGTCCTGCACATATCAGACACGATGGAGTAGTGGCGAACCATTTACCTAGTTCCCTATTTACCTGGGTAAAAAGGGGGTTTCACTGTGGGTTCCCTTACTGGGCCAGGAACCTGCCTGGGCCAATATATTGGTCCATAACAGGATTGAAAGAAACATTTTCCCTTGAAGTCTCTTTTAAAGGTAGAACATCAAGTTGAATAGCCGATAAGGGAGCAAATTTTGAGTTTGGATTTGCTACAACTAATTGTTGGTAGGGCCAAACCTCACTCGATATCGAATAATCAAATGATGGGAGATAATTAAAGGTTCTGCAGTATGACTCTCGAAAGAGAGAGACCCTCCTATTAATGCGTTCTTCTGATGCACTTCATCCTTAGCTGTAAGGTTGAGATCGAATCTGTGCTGAAGTCGCCATCGGGCCTAGGAAAAGCCATTAGCACTGTTTCTGTCAATGGTTGAGCATAATTAACCGATTGAACAATGGGAATTCTCGAAGAACTAAAGAATGACTATTCGACCTTCTAATTCAGGGTATCGACCGATTTTACCAATGTTTGCAAAGACTTGCTATTTGATCAAAACAATCATCAATCTGACTAAAATTAACCTTGAAGTCTGCAATGAATTCATTCACCTTCATCATATCAACTTCAAGCTCTTCTAGTTCAGCTTCATGAAAATTGTCAATCATGGTAGAAGGGGTTTGGCTCGATGAAAGCACCAAAATGTGATGGTTATAGCTGGATAATATAGTTTATAAGAATAGGAAAATGTAAAAGCTACAACTCAGATCATATATTTCTTAATATTGTTATATAAAATCTGATACATGGCAGCAATTCATGGACAATATACTGTAATAAAGCATAACAGAAAGGTATAACAGAAAATGTAGAGAACAGATGACAGAGAGGAGAGAAAGTCCACATTGAAGAGAGAGAAGGTTCTAATCATTCCATACTCATTCTATTGCTGCTCTATCTAGTTATATTCTTGCAATCTCTCAATTCCTATTCAGCCAAGCACCCACCTCGCTTTGGGCCTTCTTTTAAACCGTCTCCAGGCCCAATGCTTTAGGTTCTTATATTAAGAACAAAAAATTACAACCTTGTAGGACCATAACCCTCGCCAGTTCCCATCTCAACACAGCTTCTGTCAATGGGTGTCAATAACGTTATATTCTGAACTCGCTTAAAGTAATTGGAAATTAAACATTCAAGCACGCATGATTCACAATAGCATATGGGCCATCATATCAAATCTCTGGTCCCTAAGGAAAATAATAGTAATATCATATTATAAGATAGGAAAATACAGAATTAAAACAACACACATACACACGCGGGGGGACATATAATTGCTACCCTCACAATCAAGACACAGTGATGTGCGGTCATAGGATAAGATATTCAGAGAAGACATACAGTAATCTGATAGAAAACATATATAGATTGATGTGTGAATTGATTTCTCGTGTATATGGGTGCTTTCATGAAATAATAAGATATTATTATGGGTTAAATACCAATTTTGCTACAGAAGTTTTCTTAGGGGCAGCTTAAGACTGGAAGTTTTTTGGTATCATTTTTGCTCGGAAGTTTACAAACATAATGATCTTGCCGATCGGTTGATCTTGACCGATTGGATTGTTGCTCTCTTTGTAAACTTTCAGGGCAAATTTGCTCCTAAAAAAATATTTTTGGGGCATATTTGCTCCCTTTTGTAAACTTCTGGAGTAAAAATGATACCAAAAAAACTTTTGGGTGTTAAGTGCCCCTAAAGAATACTTCCATAGCAAAAATGATATTTAACCCTATTATTATCTACTTATTTAGCTACAGACTTAGATCTGGATTGTTTGTATTTTATTTGAACGGTAGAATTTTTTTTATATATAAGATTGAATGTGTATAGAATCAAAAATAAAGATAATCTCTTTATTATTATTTTTAAAATATTTTTTTATTTGAAAATAGTCAGTTGAAAATTTTATATCTAAAAATTGAATGCGGATCTCACCACAATGATGCTCATCACTGTGATGAACATCCAAATCAGCTTCCAAATTCAGGTGGTAAAAATTGAATAAATAGTAGGCCAAACCGTAAAAGTCGAAGATACAAACTCTCTTAATCTATCAAAAAACTATTAAATGCTTATTTTGAAATCAACAAGCACAGAGAGAGAAAGAGAGAGAATGATTATCAAGGATATTTTTTTAAAAAAAAAAATTTGATTCAAAACACATTTAATGAGAAAAACTAACTTTAATTTATTAATCAATTTTTTTCATGTGAGCTAGGTAATTATGATTTATTTTTGTTATAAGAGGCAACATCATATGTGACATAATTGGTTACTCTTGACAGTGAAATATGGTTAGAGGTGTTTGATATCTTGCCAGCAATTGTAAATATGATATAGATTTAAGAGTTTGTTTCTAGATTATGATTGTCTTCATGAATAATCTGTCTTTGTTACATATCTAGATTTTATTGCATATAATATTATATATCTATTTGATTGAAATATAATATCTCTTGTGCAACTTTTTGCCTGTCAATACAATTTTTCTTATGATAAAATATTTTTCAAACTGATGTTTAGTGTTTACCTTTTAATCTAGGCTAATTTTTATGTAAATTAATTCTATTGGCATACCCTTGACATCGAGATTTTCTTATAAACAAAGGAGTAATTAAAATACATTAGCATTAACGAGTCTCACAGACTTATAAAGACTTCAAGCCGCTCGTAATTGTTTTGTCTTATGATGGTTATTCAATTTCTTTTTTGCCAACAAAATTTATTAATTAACTCTATTAGCTAGGTGAATCAAGTAAAAGAGAAAGTATCTATTATTATTTAATTACTTAATTTAACGGTAACTTCAAAAACACTTTTCATTATATTTTATTTTCCACATAAGGGATTTTGCTAGATCTTTAAATATGTCATAGTGATTTAGTTACCCACACAAAATCAAATCACAGAGCGGAATCTATTTATGTTACATATTATTTTCTATCATTATTATAAGACACCAACTAGATGCAATCTTTTGTCCCAAACATAAGGCACTAACTGCCTCATTAATTATTTTTCCCATTTCATCTTTATTATTAATTGAGGTTCAAAGTTAAAAAAAAAAAATCACATCATTTAAAGAGAGGTAAGTTGAGAAAATTTTTATTAATTTATGACAAATTTAATAACTTATGTCATTTCTTAGCATGTGAGAATTAATTGAAAGTGCCCTATAATAAAAACTAGAGGAAGTAATAGCAAATATCACCAAGGAAGAGAATGATGTATATGGTGTTTATATTTATTGCCATATAACCGTACCTTTAAAGGTTACATCTATTAATATGTGATTGTACATATGCTATATATATATATATATATATATATATATATATATATATATATATATATATATATATATATATATATATATATATATATAGATAGAGGATGTGGGATTGAGGGAGGAGTTGAGTCCATATATAACACAAAAATCTTTCCTTCAAAAGGTTCTCTCGTAAGAGTTTTCTCTTCTCTTCCTCTTTAGTGTTTTTGTTATGTAACTTCCGGTTCTATGTGAGTACTTCAATGAGTCGACGAATTCGGTACACCTAAAATTGTTATAGAATACATAACGTGCACACACATGCATATAAAATCAATAATAATTAACTTGACATTTCTCTCTATTTGGGTTGTCTGATATTCCTCTTTTTCTTTTTCTTCTCAGAATCCTATATTCATAAATCGATTTAAAAAAAAATGTTCGAGATTCAATATTTTATAAAAATATTATTTTAAATATAAATAAATAAATGGTTAATGTGCAAATTTTCCCTAGAAGTTTTTGATGAGGAGCAATATTGCTTCTGAATTCTTTTCAAGTCAATGTTACCCCCGAAAGTTTCAAAATATAGCAATGTTGTAGCATAATTGATGTTGCATTACTACAGAATCGTCAAAATATGACATTTATTATCCGCCATAAATTACAGTTCCGAACCTTTACATACGTGGGCGCTACATATGCTCAACGCAAGATACATAACGGTTCTGAACCATAATATATTAAGGGTATATATTGTAACATCCCATTTTCAAAAGCAGTATATTTGTTTTCTTTTTCATCAGAGTATCATCAGAGTAGAGCATCGGAGCGATTGAGTAACTGATACATATATTTAAAATGCCGTAAGTCTGGCTGATTACAAAAGCGGTACAACGACCGAGAGTTATCAAAAGTACATAACAACGGAGGAACGTCTTGGTAGGGTCTCTATACTACACGCTTGCCTTTCTCCTCGGTCCTCGTTCCTCCTAATCCCGACGCTATGTTAAGAGCCGAGGTCCAAAGTGCACGGACCCCCGTGTAACGGTTAATCTCATGTTTACATACATCATATAAGTACTACGAGATATTCATGGAATTTTGACGACACTTACTACGTTCAAAGTAGGGTATACATAATCGATATATATGGCAACAACAATACGTCGGATGTAAGGTTAAGGCACAAGGAGAAATGTACATGATCGATATGCACGGCAATAACAATACAGTCGGATGTAAGGTTAAGGCACAACGGACATTAGACATAATCGGATATGGACGGCAATAACAATACAATCAGATGTAAGGTTAAGGCACAACAGAGAAAATACAGCATGACAGAGGAAAATACATATATGCATACGATAACCATCAGAGTTAGTGTTACAGTACGCGAACGTACCACAGAGCTATCAACTACCTAACAAAAGCATACAATACACATAGCACATATACGCATACAATAAACATCAGCGTTAGTGTTACAGTACGCGAACGTACAACAGAGCTATCAACTACCTAACATAAGCATACCATACACAAGCACATATACGCATACAATAAACATCAGAGTTAGTGTTACAGTACGCGAACGTACAACAGAGCTATCAACTACCTAACATAAGCATACCATACACATAGCACATATACGCATACAATAAACATAAGAGTTAGTGTTACAGTACGCGAACGTACAACAGAGCTATCAACTACCTAACATAAGCATACCATACACATAGCACATATACGCATACAATAAACATCAGAGTTAGTGTTACAGTACGCAAACGTACAACAGAGCTATCAACTACCTAACATAAGCATACCATACACATAGCACATATACGCATACAATAAACATCAGAGTTAGTGTTACAATACGCAAACGTACAACAGAGCTATCAACTACCTAACATAAGCATACCATACACATAGCACATATACGCATACCATAAATATCAGAGTTAGTGTTACAGTACGCGAACGTACCTTCGTCGGTGGTATAACGGTACTTTTTCGGAAAACGGTACTTTTTTGACAAATGGTGAAACAATGTACGATTATCTCGGATATCCTATAATGATAATATTTATCAATATCTAGTATCATAACAGGAATTTTAGGTACAAATTACCATTTTGCCCCGACTCCTAATCGGAATTTTGCCGAACGTTACTTTGACTCTAATCTTCCAAAATTTTGCCATAACTCTTTCCCCAACATATTTTCGAAATATATATAATATTTAACCCAAAAACATGATATCTAAAATATATTGGAAGATTAAAGATCAAAACAACATTCCTACTATAACTACCGAAAGAACTACCAGAACTTAAGACTAGGGACCGAAGAACTTACTCCGGCTTGGCAAGAACTTCTGAGAGCTCTTCCTTCTCTCTAACTTCTCTCTAGGCTGCGTTTTTGGGATGGAGAAATGAGGAGAAGGGGCTTGGCTATTTATAAAAGCAAGGAGGACAAGGTTGGAATTACATCAATTGTCTTCGGATCGGATTTCAACCGTCGGATCGCACTTTGACACGTGGCTCGATCTTGGCCTTACACCTATTTGGCCGACATCATCCTTCTAAAAGAAGATGATGTCATGCATGACATCACATGTCGACTTACCGATAGCGTTTCCCCGATCGGTGTCCGAATCGCTTAATTTTGTCGAATCTCAAAATCCAGGAACTAGGTTTTGTAGTTCCATTCTTTCTCTTTAAAACTACTCGGGTTTCATTATATTTTTGATCCCATTAAGGGTATTCCGTTATCTCATCAAGATTTTCGGACAAACGCCGCTTTGCGATTCGGGAAATAACTTAGGTAGAACCAAATTTTCTTAGCGAGAAAATCACCTGGTTCGTAATATGATCTGATCTAAGTAACCATATCCCTGGTTTGAAAACACACGGGTCGTTTTCTATAAGTCACTTTTAGCACTATCTCGCCATATTTTAATTATCCCAGTGTACTCTAATTACACTTTGTTGGTTTCGAACGACTTCGGAGACCACTCAATCCAAGATAGAATTTCACCTGGTTCATAAAAGGTCGAAAGTGGTAAAAGACTAAATTTCTATATCTTGAGGTAGAATTTCATTTCTATCATTCTCATATGTCCTGTTGCTCTTTACCATATTTATTATTATTTTATTTAAAATATCTAGATATTTATTTATTTTTCTTTTATTTTTATTTATTTTTCTAAGCATAAAATATTTTATTAATATTTTATTATTTATTTATTATTTATTTAATTAATAATTTCGAATTTCTCCCCTTAAATTAATTAGTTACTAATTAATTTACTTATATCATAATCTAAACAATTAGCCACTAATTACTTAATTAGTCACTTACTAATTGTTGATAATTTTCATAATTAGGATTAATTATTATCTCACAACTATTTTACTTACATTGATATTTTATATCCCATGTAAAATATTAAAAATCATGGGGCCAAAAAGTACTTTTAATAATATTTTATTTATGCTTCTCTATTTTTCAAGGAAATAATCCCAAAAATTCCTAAAATTAGAGACAACATACTTCCCAAGTTTTTGTCGTATTTGTTGCCATATGATATTTATCATAATATTTTCAGGGTATTACATATATAATGCTTATTTGTTAATAAACGTAAAATATTGGCTTTATTTTGTTATTATATATAGTCATTTTTATTATTTGTTTTTATTTAGTTTTATTGTTAATATTTATTATATAAAAAAATGTAATCATTGATAATAATAAGATAATAATATTACATAAAAATTTAATTTATAGTATTCAAATTCCAATGAATTATGAAAAGAAAAATCAATACATTATAGATAAATATCATACAATTTAAAAGAAATTAATTACTTAAACACTCTAGAAAAATTATCTTATAATTTTTTGAACTCTAATATATATATATATATATATATATATATAACTGCCTTTGTTGTAAATTGTTGATACGTATTAGTACTTCAGAATTTTAGTAACTACTAAAGGATAATATAAATATGAAAATCAAAACACACACGTACACACAAACACACATATTTGTGTGTACAGACGTACACACACACACATATATATATATATATATATATATATATATGTGTGTGTGTGTGTGTAGAGAGAGAGAGAGTGTGTGTGTGTGTGTGTGTAAAAATTGGAAGGTGAGATTGTAAATGTTCATGTAGATCATGATTCAATAAGCTGCTAAAAATTAGGAGAAAAATTATGTTGATTTTAGTCTGTATAATCTAAAGTAATCAAAATTAATTTCACATCAATAAAAAAATTGGCATTTTATTTCATCATTTTTTCGTGCTTTCTACTTTTCTCTGATTTTTTTTTTCCTTATTTTTATCTCCAAACCAATGACCATTATCAGAAAATTAGATGTTGCTTTTTGTCTGTGATTCTTCTTCTAGGATAATCCAACAACCTTCAGCCTCAACTAGTGAGCTCTCGTTATTTAAAAGATTAAATGAAACTAAAAATGTGTATTGAAAAAATTGAAAGCTCACCCAAAGAAGAATCATGAGAGAAAGAAGTTGCAAAGTGAAGATCCATGTTAATGGTGGAGACAAAACCCTTGTGACAGAGCAAAACTCATGGAAAGAAGAGTATGAGACCCACTAGGAAAAGCTCAAAACATTTAAGAAGGAGTTGGAAGAGTTGCTCAAATAATTTTTTTCATAATCTTGCCTCATTATAATTGATCTTTTTTAGAATCCCACATTTTTAGATGAAAGAATACTTAACAGTTCTTTGTGAAGAATGTATTATCCATAATATTAATTAATATATCAATAAAGAATATATTAATATATATTTAGATTACTTGATGATTCTTTATGAAGAATCATATATACTGTAAAAAAAATTATTGCAGGATACTTAATGGTTCTTTATTAAAAAAAAAACTGTAATATATTGTCAAATATATTTTTTTTCCAGAATCCCACCTTTTATATTAAATAGGGTTAAGTATCATTTTTGCCATACAAGTTTTAACTGAGGAGAAGTGGGTATCCAGAAGTTTTTTTAAGGAGCCATTTTTGCCGAGAAGTTTACAAAATGTAGCAATTTTGCCCTCCGTTAATTTTGACCATCAAGTTTAACTAATTTGCACATGTGGCACCCAATGCTTGCCACCTCATCAAACAAAATAGGGTTAATTATCATTTTTGCCTCAAAAGTTTTCTCTGAAGAGCAATGGGTATCCGAAAGTTTTTTTAGGAGCAATTTTACCTATGAAGTTTACAAAATATAGCAATTTGGCCACTATGTTAATTTTAACCGTTAAATTAACTGATTTGCGCATGTGGCACCTAATGCTTGCCACATTATCAATCAAAATAGGGTTAAGTATCATTTTTGCCTTGGAAGTTTTCGCTAAGGAGCAGTGGAAATCTGAAATTTTTTTAGGAATAATTTTTTCTAGGAAGTTTACAAAACGTAGCAATTTCGCCCCTCCATTAATTTTGCCTTACTAAACCAATTTTTAGGATAATTTATATCTCATTTTGCGTTTCATTTACTTAGATTATAAGTGATTATTTCTTTGAGTTTTACGTGCACCTTTCGATCCTTTTAACCAGGTTCACAAATTTTACTGCGTCTTAACTCAACGTCTTAAGGATTTCCCTCTAGTCCTAATTATAGGACAAATTGCACTACGAACTTTGTCCTATAGTTAGGACCAGAGGCAGTACTAAATAAATTACGGTTATTAACTACAACCGTTATTTTTGTATTTTCATGAATTCCACTTCTTAATACATGACGATGCACATATTTAAGCATTATTCTTGTAGCATTTTATATTCTTGTGTAATCTCTGCCTCTATGTTATATGATGTTTATTCACTTTAACCGTTATTTATTAAGCGTTATTATGTCCGAATCTATAGTAGTGTTGACTGTTAATTTTTTAATGTTAAAAAACAATATTGCTCCATTTTAATACTTCCATTGTAATATTAATAATAATAAAAAATTCTAGTATAACATTGATCCTCAATAAAATACTTTTGAAGTGCTGGATGACGAACAGAGTTTGAGGACTGAGAAGCGTGAGAGACAAAATGGAGACCTTGACCGCAAAACAGGAAAGAATAGAAAACAATAAAAACTGTAAAAGTTTTTGTTTAAAAAAAAAAAATGTTTCTATTTTTTTTTTTTATACACAACTCTTGATTAAAAATTAACAACCAAACAAGTTTTTTTTTTCATATATTTTTTAAAAAATAATCATTTTCAAAGCAAGACAACAAACATACCCTTAAGCTTTTTTCCTGCGAGAACAAATAATAAGTTTCAATGTCTACTAATTAAATATGAATAAAAGTTATATCCGTTTGCTTATATTCATAACTCATAATGTCTAATTTTTCTATCAATCTTGTTATGCGGTCCTTTTCAATTAATAAAAGTTCACATTGATAAAATTTCAAAACTCTGCTAGACTATTATTAATGATTTGATTGAAAAAATCGACCTAAAGAAAGCAACGGGGCACCAATAATTCTCTCTCCTTTCCATGTTATTCATATTCTATAAGATAATTGCCAACATCAATTAATTATAATTAGTCATTTTTATGTCAGCCGGAATATTCAAATTCCTCCAGTTTTGTTGCTTTGACAGATGATAATTCACACGTTTGCCTACTTTCGCCAAGTAAAAATAATGAATATCGAACGATTCATGGGAAAAAAAAATTATTGCTTTCCTCCATTATTAGTTATTTATTTTAATTAATTTTATACCATTTCTTAACTAATGTTACTCCCTTCCATCCTAAATATGATACTTTAATATACTTTATTTCTCAAGTATATAATTTTGTAAGAGAAAATTTATTATTGGATCTCTATAGTTTGACCTCAACTATAATTCAATTTTTAAACTATAATTTAACTCGATGCAATCTACTCTTTATAGTTTTGAGTTGTTGAAAGTTAATCGCCAAAGTGTTGATTTATTGCAACTCAATATATATATAGTTTAGTTCATATGTTAAAAGAACTTTAGTCCTCATAATTTTATTTTCTAAAATTTAGGAACTAACATTTTAAATTAAAACGATAGAGATGAATTTGCTCAAAGTCAATATTCAGGGATAGAGTTGAACTATGTTAAAGTTGAAAGAATAAGTTGCAACCAAATTAAAATAATATGGACTTAATTAATGATTAACTGTTTTTTCTCAAACTATCCGTATTACACATATTAATTAAGAGTCATTTTGATCAAAACAATAACTTTTATGAAAATCATTAAATTGGATACTTCAAAGAAACCAACCCTTATTTTAATAAAGGCTAAAGTATATTTTTAATTATTTAAGCTTGTATAAGGATTCATTTTAGTCTTATAACTTTATAAAGTATACTTTTAGTCCTATAATATTAGCGCAATTAATGTAATTAATGAAAAATGTTAATTCAAAGCAAACTTAAGTGATAACTGTAAAGTTTAGATAAATCATGCTTAAATTTTAATTTCTTAATGTAATATTTTAGTTTTTAAAACTGAAATAAATTAAATCTTCAAGCATATCAGGACAAATTTAAAATTTATATGTCACCATTTAATTATATTATCATTATTTAACCTTGTCCAAATCAACATTTTTCATTAGTAATATTAAAATTTTAAAATTGTAGGACTAAAAATATATTTTATAAAATTAAGGGATCAAAATGAAACTTCATGTAAACTTAAATGATTTAAAATATATTTTAGCATTTTACACATAACTACGTTAACAATTTTTTTTTTTTGAATATTTATAGTTATATAGTTTCAAGATTTAGAAACACAGGGAGAACTACTACACATAGTGGATATATATATATATATATATATATATATATATATATATATATATATATATATATATATATATATATATATTAATTAATTACACACACATAGATATAACTTTAAATTAAGAATTTAAAATAAAAAGGAAAGGCTGACTTTTCTAATTTTAACCATATTGTTGTTATGTAAGAATTAAGGAAAAAAATAATAATCAAACGTCAATTTTTAGAGGCACGTTTGAATAACTTGTTCCAGAATAATTGTAATAAGGGGTTTTTTACGGAAAAAGACCAGACATTTAGGAGGCCGTATGGGAAAGAGACCTCTAAAACGACATCATCCTCCAAACCCGGTCCATCCTTAGGGCCCACCCGTGCCGACAAACGGATCCAAGACCCGAAATCCCAACCAATCACGGCTCTATATTAGATAGACCACTCTCAGCCACGAATTTAGATGTGCGTACTTCCTACGTGTCAACCACGTGGCTCACAAAATCACCCAACGTCCCACGTGACGTCACGTGAGAAGGACCCCACGCCCCTCTCTCCCTCTCTCGCCCATCCTCTGGTAGCTCCGTTACTGTTTTACCATGTGAACCTTGAAGAAGAAGAATGATGGACTGAAAGAGCTTTGCTTCTTTTTCTCTCTCTCGTTGCATGCGATTCTGTTTTTCCTTTCTGCCATCTCTCTGAAATTTACTGTTCTCTAGGCCCGATTGGATGGAAGAGTTGGGCTACTTTTCTCGGTGATTTTTCTGCGAAATCCGGCGATGAGTGAGCTAACTCACTGGATTGTGTTTGATTGTGGTTTTCGCTTTGAAGATTTCTGCGTTGAATATATAAGAAATGTTTGATTGGAACGACGAAGAGGTGAGTCGATTTTTCTCTTGGTGATTTTTTTTTTTAGTTGTGTTCTAAGTTGATTGTTTGTTAACTTTATAGTAATCATGGGAAATTGAGGCGAATTCATTACTTGGTTTGCTGTGTTCCCCCCTTACTGCTTTAGTGTCTTTCTATTTTTTGGTTCGTAAAATGGTTTTAGATGTGGCATTCTTCTGTATGGTTTAAGGACCTTTTGAATCTTTTCTTTAATGTGAAATATGTCATAAACATTATGGGAGCTGTGAGAAACGTCGGCTCTGTCATTGGTGTATCTTTGAGGCCTAACTCCGAACAAGGAGCGAAGAAGAGATGAACTTCAACCTCTTTTCATTAGTTCAGATGTTAGTTTGCTGAATTATTTAGGAATATTGAATAATGACAAAACATTTAAACGAAGAGAGGAAGGTTTTTCATATATGAGAAATCATAATGGTTGTATGGTCACAATAAGTTAGGATATTATTAGAAGGAGTTTGTTAGTTGCAGAATAACATGAATTCACTGATTTACTCAATACGCTGCTGCTACTCTTTGGTTTACAGCAGTCGTGAACTTGTTTTAGAATATGCCAATGTGAGTTATTGGTGAGTATAAGAGAGTTTTTTTCTTAAAAAATTAAATTAATCAGCTATTCAGTTGTAGAGGGGATTGGGAATTCTCTTCGGTCCTTAATATAAAACCTATTTACCTAATTTGATTAGATTAAGGAAGTTAGTTAAAGTAGCTAATATGATTTTTTTTTCCCCAAAACACCCTAACATCTTCCTTAATTCTCTCTATCTCTCTTTTACTTGATTATGATTGAGGGCATCAATAAGGGTAAATTGAGAAAAGATTGACAAATATTGAAAGTGGGTCTTGTACTTAGGACCAAGATCAACTCCACAATTAGATACTACATTTAGGACCAAAGGGAGTAACTAATTTCTAAGAGAAGATATGACATGTACCTAGACCTCATTATGGAGCGGTACAGAGTGGAGGACATGGCTAGCGGTAATTAAGTATTGTTACGGCCTATAACCAGAAGCCTCAGATTGAAGTATTAGCTGAACCTGGTTTAAGGGAGATGGACCAATATTATAATTTGTAGGGCCTTATTCCTGGAAGGGATCAAAAAATCACAACTGCATGGGGTTGTGTGGATACCTTCTGGGAGGGTGAGTTTTCTCTGATTCAAAAGAGGCATGGGTGATCTTCTGTGGTCTCTTATTTTACAAAAGAGGCATGGGTGAAGAGTGGAGTGAGATATTGCATCAGTGCTATCCAGATGATTTGGTTTCTTCCCATAATGATGCTTTTATTTTTGGTTCTTATTAACCAATATTTAGAGAGGTGCCCTGAAAAAGATTAATATAGTAAATCACTGAAACACTCGTTTTATTTAATTTTTCACTCGAATAATGATTCTGTTGTTTTTCCCTCCGAGTTCCTTCAGCTTTTCCTTCTGTTCTCAACTTGAAAATCCAGATTGATGGAATCACAATTCTCTTGGTCTTTTGTCTATTATAGTCAATTTGGAAATAAAAAGCCTGGTGATATTGGACTTACTCTCGGGTGAAATTGCTGCTGCTATACTGGATAGGTTTTTAGTGCTTGTTTTTTTTTTTTATCCTGCAATCTCTTTTTAATTCTTGTTACTATAACTTATCACTATATTTTTGGATAATATTACCCCTTGTGGCTGGCGTGCTTCACCTTTTATATATTACCCTTTCATTATACATTGATTTAGATCTTACCTTATTCCTTAAGGGTGAAAATCTGGGTTTATTATTCATGAGGACAGAGTGTGTCATAGATATTTCAATTCTGAAGTTTAAGATGTTAAGTGATGGTTGTTGAATAGTTTGATTTTAATATCTAATATACCTTATCACACATAAGTCCTGTTATATCTTTGATAACATAGACCTATTATATCTTTCATGGGAACTTTATCTTAATTAGGGGAAAAAATAAAATAATGAGTACAAATAAGTAGCTTTGAAGATAGGAGTTTGAAAATAGTAGATTATAAATTTATTAAAAAAAGGTGTTATGATAGGAAAATTCAAGTGTTTGGACAAGCATTCATTTTTTAATTAGTCTATATTTTATTGTTATATTAAAAAAGGCAAAAGTACACATTTCATCCTCTAACTTTATACGAAGTTTTAAAAAGGTTTTTTCAACATTGAAAATTTCAATGTCAGTATTTTTGTTAATGGCCTTAAACTTAAAGGGCTAAAAAGACACTTTATAAAGTTAAGGGGTCAAAATGGAACCTTGCATGAAGTTAAAGGAACAAATGTACTTTTATCTATTAAAAATGTTTGAATTTGGTCCATTGTCTCCTTGATTCAAACTCAGATCTTGTGCGGTCTTGGTCAACCTTCTATGATGCATTTATGTCTTTTTTATTTCATCTTTTATTCTATGTTTTTCCTTTTGCAAAGAGTTGACTGTTTAAGCTTTTATTTCTTTTCTTGTTTTGCTATCATGGATAAGGAAGCTATATTATTTTGATTTCTATTTATGTATAAACCCTAAAAAGAAAAAGAGAAAAAAATTATCCAGGGAAATAGTATTTCTCTTATCTTTTTAACATGGTATTGGAGTGTCGCTGGCCTGATTTTTTTAGTACGGATAGAGCTCCCATTGAAAAGGAAACCCAAACCTCTCAGACCTTCTCTGTCAGTACCCATGGAACACCAATCACATCCTCAACAGATAAGGTCCCAGTTTTCTATTATAGACCAATCTGAGGTGGATAAGCCAATTCACAGTGATGCCAAAAGTAAACTTGAAAAGATGAATGCTAATTTTGAGCAAAGATATAGGAGAGAATTATATGCTTTTCAGGGCTGCCCATGAAATGCAACTGAGATGTAATTCATGAAGCCTGTTCTGCTCGTGATAGTGTAGTTTAGACATTTGAGATAGAATGCTCAATTCATGAGCTTATACAGGGAAATACCCTGTCAATAAAAATGTTGTGAAGAAAGAATTTATAAATTTCTGAAGGATCCCAACCCATTACTGCGCCCAAAACATGTATTAGGAAACAAAAGGGTGATGCAAGGGCCAGAAAAATGAATTTTTGCAATGTGTAAAAATGCTAATACGACTGGATTTCAAAGTTCTTTTCTTTTTCTTGTTGACTATTTTCCTTATCTATATTTATTATATGTGTAGAAGCTAGAGAGAAAAGGATAAAGAAGGAAAATAAACTCTCAAATCAATATCTTTATTCATGTGCTCAATAAGGTATTTATACACAAGAGAGAAGACAAGAGAGTAATGACTCATCATGATGATTGATTCCCTAATCACTCATAATTCCTATAATCCTTGATTATGTGCGATACTAATTAATTATAATATATTTATACTGATATATTTCCTAACACTCCCTCTCAAGTTGGAGCATAAATGTTAATCATGCTCAACTTGTTACAAGAAAACATAAATAAATCCAGACAAACTCTTTTTTTTTTTTAGCACTATCCCTTAACATTCTCAACACTCCCCCTCAAGCTGGGCCAAACACCTAACCGGAGGCAAAGCAACGAACAGGTCACACATGAAGAGGATGATAGTATAATTGTCAAACACTTCGCCAGAGGCAAAGCAACGAACGAGTCACATAAGGACCACCAAACCCTCACCAGAGGAGGCAAAGCACAGCAGATGCCAACGAAATTACCCAACCACAAGCATGACATTCAAGACAAAATAGCACTTCACGAACGTGCCGGAAAACGTAACAAACAAAGAACCCAACCACTAGAGACAAGTGAACATGCACGAAACAAAATGTCGAATGTGCTGAAATAGTAGAAACAACTGAACCCAGTCTCACAACGCAACCTTCGAAGCAAAAAACCGGCCTACACACACCGGGAATGAAGGCTCGACGTTGGAGAACATAACAAGGCCAAAAAATAAGTGCAGCAACCAAACGAAACGACAAAGCAAACTTCACATTGGTGACCAAATAGAAGCAACAGTCACCCCAGTGACCAAATAACACTTCCACAACCAAAAAGCAAATAACCACCTAACCCGAAGCAAATTGATCAGAAAACTCGTTGAAACAGCACTGTTCAAGCGGCCGGCAGCACTGTTCAAGCTCTGGCAGTGAACACAAGAGGGGAAGAGACCTTAGTCCTTCTTCCACCTTCACCTTGGCTCCACCTAACTCGCTGGAATTCACAAACTTTGCCGGAAATGCATAGTACCACTGGGTTAAAGAGTCGCCTGAATCTGGAATTTTCACCAAAAACTGGAAAGTTCGCCGGAAACTCACCGGAATCTGAAAAATCTCATCGGAACTCAAAGAACCACTAGAACAAGTTCTGGCAGCCAACCAGGGACAACATAACAACCAAATGACCAAAACAACAGGTACACACTTTCACTCTCCCCTGTGAACAGTGACGACACAGTCACGGTTCACTAAACAACACCACGAAACAGTACCACACTCAACCAAAAAATCGACAGAAACTGAAGAAGAGCAAAACAACAAAACCCAATTGCCAAATGCAATCTTCTAAACATGAAACCAGAAAAGAAACAGAGATGGCACTTGTACAGACACGTTGGCTGGCCACTGTTACTGTTAACGCTACAATAACAACGGCCACCGGAAAACTCAAATTTGCCAAGAAATATACCATAGCTCTGATACCATGTAGAAGCTAGAGAGAAAAGGATAAAGAAGGAAAATAAACTCTCAAATCAATATCTTTATTCATGTGCTCAATAAGGTATTTATACACAAGAGAGTAATGACTCATCATGATGATTGATTCCCTAATCACTCATAATTCCTATAATCCTTGATTATGTGCGATACTAATTAATTATTATATATTTATACTGATATTTTTCCTAACAATATGCTTTATAATGACTTGTTTACAGCTAGTCAACATAATATGGGGTGATGCTACTGAGAGTGATGATCATATTGTGCCTTTCCCAGAGGCAAGTGAGGATCTTTGCAACAAGAAAGAATGGAATCAGGAAGCTGCTGGAGTTACACTTGCTGAACAGAAGAAACCAGAGGCTAAAATTGGTTTTCAGGGCAAAAAGATAGGAAGCAGTTCAAATATTGATAACAGAGACGGTCTATCTCCCTCAGGATATGGCAGCTCATCTTTATCTAGTCCAGCTAAAACTGATGAGGGCGCTCTGGGAACTGAAGTGTCTAAAAGTTTGATTGAAATAAGCAAGAACAGCGCATCAAAAGGTAATAGTAAATTTCTTAATTGCTTGAATTATGATCAAACACTGAATAGCATGCATTTCTGTGCATGTGTATGTACTTTAGACATTTTTCTGCCTGTGTTTTATGTGCACTGAGTGTTTTTATCTTTCTACAAAAACTAAAAATCACATGCATTGTGCAATTTTGGCTATTGCTAATTTCATGCATATTTGACAGAAGAGGCTGCTCAACCAGGTAAGGATGTTGAATTTTTCCAGAATGAACACCAAGGGAAAGAACAAGGAGATTTAATTGACTATGGCTGGGGTAATATAGGAAGTTTTGATGACATTGATCGCATTTTCAGGTAAAGTAGGAAATCTATGTCATGAAATATTTGATATATTCATAGTTATGATGTCTTTACACTGGAGATTCCATAAACATCTTTATGATTGTTCTCACACATCACTATACTTTACAAACATGGTTATAGAAGTTGACTAAGAAAAGCAAAGGACAAAATTTATCTCTCTCATCGCACTTTGAGATATGAAAAAAAGTAATGCTACTTAAACAATTATTGCAAGTTTGCAAGCACAAGAATACTATGGTCAGAAAGCTCTTTTTTGGATGCATCAATGCGAAGTAACACTTTGAATTTTTTGAGGAGGCCTTTAGTAACAAAGTACTTTTTGAAAACAACCTGACTCATTAAAACATGAATGAAACTTCATTTGTTGGTTCTTTATATTTATTTTAATTTTAGAATTTTTTGTGTAGTACTGTTATGCTTCCTTGGAATTCACTAGATAGTCCTTGTAATTGGACTGAACCCAAGTTTGTTATTGACATTTGACAGTGTATATCTTTTGAAACACATATTATTGTTAATTGTTATGCAATTTATTGTATTTCATAATGGCATTAGTCTGACTCATTATTCTCACAAGTGACGGTTTTGCAGCAGCGATGACCCTATTTTTAGCCACGTATGTATTGATAATGTTGTTGAGCTGTGGTCTTCAAAAGATGAGAGTAACAACCCTGCACCCATATCCTTGGGCACAAAACCAGCAAGTGGTTTAAGGAACAGATTTGAGCCTTCAGAAATTAAATCAGAATCTGTTCAATATGATGGTGATCAGTCATATAATCTCTATTATGACAAAATCACTGGTCCTGCATCCCAAGATACACAAAATGCACCGGAAATTGCTGTTGATGTGGGATATGTTGGGACTAGAAGCAAGTTTACTGTAAAGGAGCAGCTGGTATGTCCGGTAAACTGGTGGCATGCTAAACCAATGTACCATCCAGTTTTTAAGTTTAACTTGTGTAGTGGAGTAAAGAAAATTCTCATTTCATTTTCTTACCACAGGCAAGCCATGAGATATGGACGAAGAAAGATCCTTTTGTCCAACCCAACCTGGCGTCCAAGAGACCAGGAACCCTCTCTCACAAAACCACAATCTGCCTGCCTAGCAGAAAACCTCCAAACCCCCCTAACAAATCTCTACAATCCCACTAACATGCTCTCGTCCAGCTCACCCCACTTGGGGCCCAACTGGCTCTCTCAGCACCCTACTCTTTCTCCTCCCTCTGGCTAGACCTTTTTAAATGTGTTGTTCTTGTATTAAATTGTACCTTTTATGTTCTACATGTATTCCCTTAGAACTTCACTTTTGTTTACTTTTTGTATGTTTGTGTATCCATGGTGTTTTTATGATTTGCATGGATACTTTAGACAACCATTTGATAGTTATGTGTTATCGATCTGGTCAAAAAATTCATATCCATCTTGTTCCCAATCAAAGCGACTAAGTTCTATCCTTTTATCATTTTGTGTGTGTATGTGTGCGTATATGCAGGCTTTTGAGCAAAAGAATCTGTTGAAAGCCCAGAAAAAATCACAGGGGGAACAAGGGGAAAATGTATTGCAGAATTATGGAAGTTGGTCTTCATCAACAAGTTCATTGAGACGATTTGAGAATCAACTAGCACCTTCCGCCACACAATCTTCTCCCTATCCAATTTTAGGGCAACAGAAGCAGCTTCAAGGAGCTGAGACATTATCCCAGAACATCATGAATACATACACGGCATCTCCTGTCAATGAAAACCTTGCAAAAACATATCCTGCAATGCCATTACTCTCACAGGCCCAATCAGAAGATCTTAGGCATCAACCTCTACTTTCTGGCTACAAAGTGTCTCCTGGTATGGTGAATCCTGCTGACTCAGTCAAGCCTCTGACCATGACTCCTCAGGAAAAAATTGAAAAGTTAAGGAGGCGGCAGCAATTGCAGGCAATGCTTGCTATTCAGAAACAACAACAACAACAATTAAGCCATCAAGTTCTTAGCAGCAATGAAACCAACGCTCTGAAACGTCCTTTAGAAATGCAAAGTCATTCCTTTGATGGGACTGATCCTCAAATTGAAGATCTGATCAGTCTTCCTGCGCCCAAGCATCCTCAGGAACAAGATGATTCTAATATAATTTCTGTGCTAGTCGATGATTATTTTGATGAAGATGCAATACTATACAGACTTCAGGATATCATATCAAAGGTATGGTTGAGTTGTTAGTGGTGTATGTTTTGTAATATATTAATCTCCCTATTTACTAATTTGGACACGGCTACAATCCCGAGGAAAATTTTTGTACAGTTAGACATCAAAATAAGGCTCTACATCAGAGATAGCTTGTTCCGGTTGGCACAAAGTGCAATGCAAAGGCATTATGCCAGTGATACAAGCAGTACAAACAAAAGTAGCAAAGAAGAACTTGAAGTTGTTGCAAGAGAGGAAAGCAATTTCTCGTACAGGTTTGTAAGCTACCAAGATTCAGCATTAATAACTGCTGTAACTAGCTGATTTTTTATGGAGCTAGAATAATACCACAAAACTTACAAGTCAAACATACGCTATTATGAGTACAGCATAATTCCTCCTCCAGTGATTGATATCTACAAGCCAATTTCACTGTATCTATTATTTCTTGATGTTGATGTTGATTTACCTGAGGGTTATTAGATAATTATTTGCATACAAACTCCCCTGGACTTGCAGTCTTTTGTTGATTGGTTAGGATCTTTTTCCTAGATGATTAATTGCAAGTTCGAGTTGAACAGTTTAAACCTGTCCTATAAATTGCTTATTGAAGAAAACCTAAGTCTTGGTGGCTCTTATTGTTCTGTTATTGTCACTGAACAATAAGAGCCACCAAGACTTGGGTTTTCTTCAATAAGCAATTTATAGGATAAGTTCGAGTTGAACAGTTTAAACCTGTCCTATAAATTGCTTATTGTAGAAAACCAAAGTCTTGGTGTCTCTTATTGTTCTGTTATTGCCACAGAACAATAAGAGCCACCAAGACTTTGGTTTTCATCAATAAGCAATTTATAGGACAGGTTTAAAACATGATAAAAGCTCTGAAAGTACTGCAAATAATTATGACATATTAGTAGATAAAACATGACGAAAGTGCTTGATAATACTGCAAATAAATATGATAAAATGGATTTGATGAACTGAACTGTGCAAAGTGTGACGACTTGTGTTCTTCAACACTAACCCTGTTTGAATTTCTGTATTAAAGGAACACTTGCTCATAACCTAACTATGGCCATAAATTCTAGTTACTGATTGTAGTCTAACGTACTCCTCTGATCATATTTATAAGGTAGAGAGAATATTCTTTTTGTCTTATTTATAAGTCACTTCATTAAATTTTTCATGTGAATGTACAATTCTACTCTTCATTTATTATTTTGTGGACTTTGTTCTCATAAGATATTGTATATATTAAGTAAGGACAAAGTTGGAAAGTTATTAAATTTTAAGGCAAAGTTAATTAAGTTTGAGATTTTCCTTGGTCTGTATTAAAGATTTACTCTTCATTTATTATTGTGTCAATGAAATTTAAGGTTTTGCTTGGTCTATGTGAAATATACTAGAAGTGACTTCTAAATAAGACCAGAGGAGTATGTCTCAGCTGAATAGCATGTTTAGTGGGCACAGTGGTGATGATATATCTAAATTGCTGATTTCTTTTCCTTGTAATGAATCATTTTTGGGATCACAGAAGTACCAAGATATCCAATGCTGAAACAGAAACAAATCCTATCGATCGAACTGTGGCTCATTTGCTCTTTCATGGACCTCTTGAATTGAGAGGAAATCATCCTGACAAATTGAAATCACCTCGTTCTGCCAACATGCAATGTGAAAACAAGGCAACTAACCTGGCAAACTTGCCTTTGGAGTGCTTGCTAGATGGCGATTTGAAAAGTAATCAACCATTTTCTCTCCAAGGGTTTAAGAATTCTGGCTCGATGTTTGAGACCCCGCCTATGGATCAGCTTAAAAACAGTCCTCGCATTGACACACCTGAAAATGCGTCCACCAATGAGCCTGCTGATGTTGGAGTTCAGGAGCTTGAAGCTTCTCAATGAAGGAAGAGGTTCTCAATAAATACTGAGGGTAATTCCTTCATATATGATTTCTCTGCTTATTGATATGCTTCTCACATGCAATTATTTATGGATTTACTGGTAATGCAAAGGTTTTCTTTTATTGGCAGCCATCTTCTTCTTAATCTAGCACAAGTGTTGAGGATTATCATCGTAAAGAATCCCAAGTACCAGTGTCAAGCATGCACAAATAAAGTCTCAATAATATTTATGTTTCCTCTGTTTTAAAACCATGATTAGTGTGTATCATCCAAACATATGGTGATATGCTTTCATAACTCTACATGAATGTGTTCAGTAGTAAAACCACTCAAATGTCAGATTGGTCAAGTCTTGGCCTGACTGATGTAGACCAAGTTTTAAATCTGTTGTAAGATTTTTATTTATGCGATTTGGGAAACAGGTTCCCTTCATCATCATATTAGAGTAGCCAAAAATCAGCTTGTGGTTTTTGTTGAGAACTTGAGAGAGAAATGTTATTCTTAATCTCTTAATCAGAAAGAATACATATAGGCCTTTATATAAGCAAACCTAGAGCTAACCCTAGAATCTCATAGAATCTAATCTAATCAAAATCAATCAAACTGATTGAAATATAATAGGAAATATCCTAAAGATATAATATACCTATATCTAATCATAATAATAATCATAATAAATGCATAATATTCTAACACTCCCCCTCAAGTTGGATCATAGATGTGAATCATGTCCAACTTGCTTATACAACTTTATACTACTAACACTCCCCCTTAAGCTTGTACTTCTTGAGTCTCAGAGGCCTATTTAGAGAGCAGCAGATACTCGACTACAATTGGAGACGGGCAACGGTTGCGACAAGTTCGACCAGCAGCGGCTGCGACAATCTTCAAAAATACGTTGAGTCTAGGACGACGGGACCAGTCGTCTGACAAGTTGAGGAGCACGATGACAAAGGAACTACCACCAACAACGATGAAAGGCTCGACGACGATGACAGCGTCGAAGAGGAGATGGATTGTTGATGAAGAACTGTGCTCACAAGTTGAGGACGATGGGATCAGTCGTTGACAAGATGAGAGGCACGATGACAGAGGAACTACCACCAACGATGATGTTGATGAAGAACTGTGCCCCAAACATTATTAGGGTTGAATATTAGTTGTGCTTCATAATCAGAAAACAATGATGTCGCCGGGATCTGGAAATTCTCAACGGAGATCTCGCCGGAAAAATCAAACACTCACCAGAAGATGGAAAACTCACGGATCAGGACGGAAATGAGAAGAGAAGGCTGAAACAAGAAGTCGACGACGAAACAAAGATCATACGCGCCGTCACACGTCGTCACAGCGTCACTGCCGATGAAGCGCTTGTACACCACACGCCGTTACAGAGGTGTCAGACGACCACCAAATTAACGGCGAACGCCGATTGGAAGGTGGAGAGAACAATAGGCTGGCGCGTGTACCGAGAAAAGGAACGTGGCAGAAAGCGAAATATCTCTTCTCTCTTCTCTCTCTCACTGTTTCTGTACAGACGGAGCATTCAGGGAACCGGGGCGGAAACCCTAGCTCTGATACCATGTTGAGAACTTGAGAGAGAAATGTTATTCTTAATCTCTTAATCAGAAAGAATACATATAGGTCTTTATATAAGCAAACCTAGAGCTAACCCTAGAATCTCATAGAATCTAATCTAATCAAAATCAATCAAACTGATTGAAATATAATAGGAAATATCCTAAAGATATAATATACCTATATATAATCATAATAATAATCATAATAAATGCATAATATTCTCACAGTTTTGATTAGGATATCAATTACATCTTTGGTTGCAGGCAAAAAGTCGTCTTTAGAGTGATACAAGAAGCCCCAATGGTTAGTACTTTTTTTTTTCCTGGTCAATGATCTTTTGATTTGGCAGTTAGAGTTGTACTTGATTATCAGCTCAATTTTCTGTCTTTAATTTCCAAAGCAAGGTCCTAACTCGGATATAGGGATGATTTGTAGTTTTATAAGATACAAATGGTTTTGTGTTGATAATTTATTTTAGCATATATAAAACAACAACAGAGAATCCATTCAATATACATATAAATTTGGAAACCTGAATTACCAAAATGAAAGCCTCAAAAACAAAGTCTATTCAATGTGGTGCCACTAATTTCTGCAAAGACGAGTGCCTTAGACAAAATGATTAATTGATGTGGTTGATAAGAACTAACACCTTGCCACCTATAAACAACCAAGCTCCTCGATCTTTTGGCTTCAGGATTAGGATCTTGCTTCTTCTCCATTACTGGCTGAACTTCCTCTTGGTAGCCTTTGGATTAAGGTGCAAAATGGGCAACAAAGTGTTACGCTATGTGCAACCGGCAAAAAAAAAAAAAAAAAAGTTTAAAGGGGACTATAACTACCAAAAACACAATTAAAAACTGGGAAAAAAAACAAGAGGGAATTCTTCTACCAAATCAACAAGGGGACTATTACAGCAATTTATTTAATGAAATAGAAAAAACAAACAAGAGGGAATTCTTCTAACCATCGCAACAAAATTGAACTCACATGTATGGACCAACATGAACAGCGAGGACAGAGAGTTCATCGCAATTTTAAAGACGATGCTATTAAAAACAAGAAGAAAACGTTTTAAAAAATCAGTTATTTTTCAAAATTTAATCAACTCCTTCCATCTAACAACAATTTTTTAACAACTAAATCAGCCCCCATTAACAACTATATTAGTACCCCGTTAACAACTCCCGCAAGATTCTGAAAATACCTGAAAAGGCCTTAGGTATTGTCAGATTTTGAGGGCATTTTTTTGGGATTTTTACACCAAAAAGGGCCCTCAAAAGGATTTTCCCTTTTTTATATCTTGCAGGGTGAAGTTTATGATGCTGATTAATTATCAGTTAGACTCTCTCTCAAATTTAGGTTTTGATGATTTAAACTCAGCATTTTGCACGCAACTTTGTGCTAACATATATAGTGTTCTTGTAGTGCAAGTGGGATTTGGTTTTACTTGAACATAAAATTAGAACTGAATTGTTGGTGAACCAAATGTTACAATTTCTCTTAAACGTAGAATCTAGTTTGTACGTAGTCCAAAGTAGTACAAACTAATACTAATAATGGTTTGTCAACTAATAATATATATTTTATAATTAAATAAGTGTAGATTTCGAGATATATTTGATTAAATTTATTAATATTTTATACTAGTACTTATTTAATTGTCTTTTATATATTTTCTATCCCTTTTTTTTTTTTTGCCAAGTTTAATTAATTATAGGATAAAATGATGTTTTGATATAAAATCTACTCATATCCTAATTTATTTTGCAGGAGATATTATAAGATCCAAGTGAGAACAAAATATCAATGTAATATATTTATATTATATAATAATGGATAAAAAAAAACTTAAACAAAGATATTGTGATAATAGACACACGCAGGGAAGAAATATATGCCTATATATATACTGGCCTAGCAAGAAGGAGGGCACCGAAAAACATAAAGAGCGAACATCCAAATTTAGCTACGACAAGGAAGGAGAGAACGTAGAGAGCACAGAGAAGGAACTTGACGAGAGTAGCAGGCAACGTCTTGGTCTTCTTCCATTGTGACAATAGCGAATCTGGATTTCTATTTTTATTTCACGGATTTGATTATAGCCATTTATGGTTAATATGCTTTAAGACTTAGAGGGGCTATGAACTTATTTACGTTTTAGAATTTATTTCCCACTTATCTGTTATGTTTAGTTTATGTCTGTTTTCTCTTAATCTTGTTTTTCTTGATTATTGCTTATTGATTGGCTACCTCTAAGCATGTTTTGGGGATTCAAGGTTGAATTTGATGAAGGGAATCACAAATGGACGGACCTTAAGATTAAGGAGAGTGGAATTAGTACTTTGTCTAATTTTCCTTTAGGATAGACTCATACCTAAAGGATTCACAGAATCAAATTAGAGCGATTCCGAACTAAAAGTGCACCTTGTAAAATTGCATGAGACAATATATAATTAATTAAGGTAAAGATATAAATAGACCGAAATACATTTATAGAACATAAACTCTAGATTAGCTAATAACATTAAAGTTTAATTAATTTAGTGGGGATAAAAATCTAATTAGCAAATAAGGGATTTTATGAGTTTTGTTATTTACTTTCCTTAGAAATTAATTATAAACTAGATTCACTTAATTTAAAAGAAAGTTGGAAGTTTAATATCTAAAAATTAATTTGCTTAATTTCTTGTGGAATGATATTCTACTTATTACTTTATTAGTTGGCACGACAGTTAAAGTGAAGTTGGTGCGGTTACTATATGTCTGAAATGTTGGAATTTTAATTAATATATTAGTATATATTTAGATTTAGAAAATACCCATATTAATGGCCCACATTAAAGCTTCTTAAAGAATCGCCAATTAATTGTCATAATTGGCGAATCGCCCAATTAATATACGTAACTGCCTAATTAATTACCATAATTGGCATTCATGTCTGTGATGGGCAGAGGTGAAATTTAGACGTATTATTTGGTTGGTCCCCTGAGTCCGCTCTCACGGTTCAGTCGAAGCACCATCTGCAGAGTGAGAGAGAAGACTCAGAAGGACAAAACCCGGTGTTCATCCCTTCTTGCTTCAGGACCAAAAACCCAGAGATTATCATTTCTTCATCTGGATACAAATCAATGGCGGGAGGTATTTGTGATCTCTATTTCATTTTTCCGCATTGATCTAAATGTTAATCTGTGTTTAACATGTTTAGATCGCTTTAGTTCTATCATTTGGTATCAGAGCCTTTATGCCTCTGTCTTGATTTTTAATCGATGAAATTTTGTTTACTTCAACTGTATGGTGAGATTATGTATATATATTTAGTCTGGGTTTTGCTTTTCTGGATTTCATTTGAATATATGTACATATATTTTATCTGGGTTTACAGTCTAAATATTTGCTTCTTGCTTGCAATTTATTTAACTGTTATATGAAAATTGTTCATATGTGTGGCTTTCGGATATGATGAGGAGATTTGTTTTCTTATCTGGAATATCATCACTGTTCTCAATTTTTCAATGGTTCCATCGTTATGCTTCATAGATTATTGTAATCCTTGATTCGTTTGCTATCAGTGATTTGCTCTCTGCTTATGCAACTACTAAGATTAATTGTTTAATCGATTGATTAAATCCTTGTTTCGACTTGTGGTTGACTGTTGAATAAAATGATGTAAATTTTCAAAGCTTTAAATCTTAATTTCTTTTGCGTTATTTTGGTTTGGGTTTCGAGTTTGCATTTGGTTTCTATCGGGTAAAAGGACGCTAGAAGGACGCTGAAGTTCTTCGATGATGTGCGTCGCTGTTGGTTCTTCATCGGAAAAACGAACGGCACAATTCTGAATTTCAAAAATCAAGTTTTTGGTTTAGGTTTTCATGTGGATTTTGTTAGATTATGCAAAATCTATGTGCAGAAGCTTTTTCCCTATAATTGTCGCCGTCAAAATCGTCGGATTTTGAGCTATCCGACGCCAGAAAATGTCGCCTGAAATCGTGGGTCGCGGTGGCTCCTGGCGGGTCGTTGTCGGGTGAAGGGTCGGGTAGGGTTTTGTAACCGGGTAAGGAAGAAGCGCAAAACGGCGTCGTTTTGGCCCTTAGTGAAACGCTGTGTTTCACTTAAAGAAAGATGGGCCGGATGTTTTTTCGGGTTGGGCCGAGACACATTTTGTTTGGGCCAAGCGTGGGCGCCTTAAGGGCCAGCGCTCTGCCAGCTAAGCCACGCGTTTCTGTGTGTGGTCTTTTGGACTATTATTTATTTAATTAATTTTCCAGCAAAAAAAAAAAACCAAAATTTAAAAGTGGTCCATAGGGGTTTCGAACCCTGGACCTGATGGTGTTTGAGCGCCTTAAAGGCTGGCGTTCTGCCACCTGAACCATGCGCTCCCTTGTGTTTTATTTTGAACGTTTATTTATTTATATATTTTTCCAGCGAAAATAATTTTTTTTTTTTTAAAAAAAAAGTGCTCAAAGTGGGATTCGAACCCACATTCTTTTGGTCCAGAGTCTTAATTGGGCTTTCTAGACCATGCAGCTATGATGACACTTGTGTTGTTTTTAAAATATTTTTATTTACATATCATGAGTTTTTTTTTTTTTTTTTTTTTTTTTTTTTTTTTTTTTTTTTTTTTTTATGGATTTCAATTTAAATATGATTTTATTTAAAATTGGGATTTCATGTTATTGTGAATTACATTTTTGTTATTTGCATGATTAATTTTTATTTAATGCAATGTTGTATTAAATAATATGCAAAACATGAAATGTCCAATTTTATATTAATATTGCTTATAGTTTCTTGCAATATTATATAATAATGTTAAGTGATCTTTATGTTTTAATTAATTAGAGAGTAGCCACAGCATCTTTAATTAGTTGAAATTGTATATTGAGTTATATGATTACATAGTGACATTAGTTGTAATTGATCATATGTAATATAATAAAATTTTATCCACAGAATTTTTTATTATATGTTTTCTATGATTAATTATGATAAAATATCAAATTATATTCTTAACTTACCCACGGGAATTAAGAATAAGGAAATAATTTGATAGTTTTATCATACAGTTATGAAATAAATCTAATTGAATTAGAACTTTAGCCCGGGCAAGTTGTATGTCGGTAGATTTATGACTTTTAGCATGATTTACTTTGGTAAAACATGATGCAGTTTATTAGTCTCAATTCTTGTTTTTTAAGCATGTATTTGTTACTTATGCAGTTAAACAACCTGCGAATTTCTCTGATATGAAAAATGATATTCCCGAACTGAGGGGTGATAACTATAAGGTATGGAGAGATAGAGTTCTTCTCCAATTAGGGTGGATGGACATTGATTATGCTATAAGGAAAGACGAACAACCTTCCATTACAGCAACCAGCACTCCAGATCAGGTTGATCTTTATGAAAAGTGGGAGCGATCTAATCGTCTCTCGTTATGTTCATAAAGACTCACATCTCTTCGGCATTCGTGGTTACGTCGAACAAAGATGAAAAATTAGGCCACTTTCGAAGGCGATCGATGATCAATTTCGGACTTCAGAAAGGCACTTGCCAAAGACCCTAATTATGAAGTTTTCATCCCTAAGACTTACTACAGTGAAAGGTGTGCGTGAGCACATCATGCAAATGAGGGACGTTGCAGCTCAACTAAAGCAACTTGAGGTTGAAATGTCTGACTCCTTTCTCGTGCACTACATTCTGAACACTCTTCCACAACCATATGGACCATTTAAGATATCATGCAACACACATAAGGATAAATGGTCAATTAATGAACTTTTGACCATGTGTGTTCAGGAAGAGGGAAGGCTGAAAATGGAAATGGGAGAGAGTTCTTTTATGACAACTGAGAAAAAGGGTTAGACTCAAGCCAAGAAGAAGGGGAAAGCAAAAACGCCACCCCAAGGTGGAATTAAGAAGGAACCCAAGTGTTTCTTCTGTAAAAAGAAGGGACACATGAAGAAGGATTACTCTAAATTCCAGCAATGGCTTGAGAAGAAAGGTATGTCAGTCTCACTTGTCTGTTATGAATCTAATATGGTTGATGACATTATTGGCACTTGGTGGATTGACTCGGTTCTACAATCCATGTTTCGAATACCTTGCGGTGGTATGCAAAACCTAAGGAAGCCATTGGGAAGTGAACAATTCATCTACTCGGGTGGAAGGATTAGTTCGCATGTGGAGGCTGTAGGGACTTGCAGTTTAGTTTTAAGTAGTGGCTATGTTTTAAATTTGGAAAAGACTTTTTATGTTCCAAGTTTCACTAGGAACTTAATTTCTGTTTCAAGACTTGTACGATTGGATTATTCCTTTATGTTTTATGAGACATCTTTGGATTTGTTTTATTAATCAAATAAGATTGGGAATGGTACATTGTCTAACGGTCTTTTTCTTATTTACTTACAACATGATACTACTTATGATGCTATGCATGTTTCTGTTGGTTCGAAACGTAGTGTTACGAATGAGGATTCATCTATGTTGTGGCACCGGAGATTGGGACATATCTCCATTCAGAGAATCGAAAGATTGGTGAAGGAAGGGGTACTTAGTACTGGACTTTATCGATTTTGAGACTTATGTAGACCGCATAAAGGGAAAGCAGACTAACAAGTCAAAGAAAGGTGCTAAGAGGAGTACTAAATTGTTAGAGATCATACATACAGACATTTGTAGTCCTGAAATGGACGCGTATAGTCAGAAATACTTCATCTCCCTTATTGATGATTACTCACGATACATGTATCTCTACATGCTTCATAACAAGCACGAAGCATTAGATGCCTTTAAGGTATTCAAATCCGAAGTAGAGAAACAATGTGGTAAACAAATTAAGATCGTGAGATCAGATAGAGGTGGTGAATATTATGGTAGATACACTAAAGATAGACAAGCACCTGGTCCATTTGCGAAGTTTCTTCAAGAACATGGGATTGTTGCCCAATACACCATGCCTGGTTCTCCAGACCAGAATGGTGTAGCAGAAAGAAGAAACCGAACATTATTGGACATGGTGAGAAGTATGCTTAGTAGTTCTAAGCTACCTAAGTCCTTGTGGATTGATGCACTTAAGACAGCAGTGTACATATTAAACCGGGTTCCAACCAAGGCTGTCTCCAAGACGCCATTTGAATCATTCAAGGGTTGGAAACCGAGTTTGCGACATGTACGTGTTTGGGGATGCCCGTCTGAAGTTAGAGTTTATAACCCACAAGAAAAGAAGCTGGACCCAAGGACTATTAGCGGATATTTCATTGGATATGCCAAAAGGTCTAAAGGGTACAGGTTTTACTGTCCATCTCATACCACTAGGTTTGTGGAATCAAGGAATGCTAAATTTCTTGAAAATGACTTGATTAGTGGGAGCGATCGATTCAGAAACCTAGTTTCTGAAGAGGATCATTTAGATAGCCAACCTTCTACTTCAGGTCTCAGATTGGTTGTTGACAATGCTCCTTCAGTTCAACGGAGTGTTGTACAACCAGTCATACAAGATCCACAACCGGCTGATATTGATCCAGTAGATCAAGTTGTTGATGAGGAACAACCAGAAATTGTTGAACAACAAGTTCCTCAAGAAGATATTGAAACAACATTGAGGAGATCTACTAGACCAAGAAGATCGGCGATACCTAGTGAATACGTTGTATATTTGCAAGAATCGACTATAATGTAGGAGCTGAAAATGATCCCGGAACGTTTTCACAAGCCATGAACGTAGAGATTTAGAATCATGGCATAGTGCTATGAAGGATGAGATGAATTCTATGGCATCCAATAGAGTCCGGGATCTTGTTGAGTTGCCGATGGTGCGAATGCCATTGGATGTAACTGGGTCTTCAAAACAAAGAGAGATTCATTGGGCAACCTTGACAGACATAAAGCAAGACTCGTAGCCAAATGATTCACTCAAAGAGAAGGAATCGATTACAAGGAGACATTTTCTCCTGTATCAAAGAAGGATTCTCTTCGTATCATTCTGGCATTAGTTGCACATTTGGATTTGGAGTTGCAACAAATGGATGTGAAAATGGCCTTTCTCAATGGAGAACTAGAGGAAGAGGTTTACATGAAACAACCGAAGGATTTTCCTCTAGTGATGGTGAGCATTTGGTATGCAAGCTCAGAAAATCCATATATGGATTGAAACAAGCTTCCCGACAATGGTATTTAAAATTTCATGATGTTATCTCTTCATTTGGTTTTGTGGAGAACGTTATGGATGAGTGTATATACCGGAAGGTCGGTGGGAGTAAGATTTGTTTTCGATTCTATATGTGGATGATATTTACGCTTGCAACCAATGACAATGGCTTATTGTATGAAGTAAAACAATTCCTCTCTAAAAGCTTTGAAATGAAGGATATGGGAGATGCATCTTATGTCATTGGCATTAAGATACAAAGAGACAGACGTAGAGGCGTTCTAGGTCTATCTCAAGAGACCTATATCAACAAAGTTTTGGAAAGATTTCGGATGAGGTATTGTTCACAAAGCGCAGCTCCCATTGTGAAAGGTGACAGTTCAATCAACCAGGTGTCCAAAGAATGATTTTGAGAGGGAACAAATGAAAAACATCCCTTATGCTTCAGCTGTAGGAAGCCTTATGTATGCTCAGGTTTGTACTAGACCTGACATTGCATTTGTTGTTGGAATGTTAGGGAGATATCAGAGTAATCCAGGTATGGACCACTGGAAAGCTGTGAAGAAGGTGTTGAGATACCTTCAAGGGACTAAGGATTACGTGCTTAGATACAAACGGGTGGACAATCTAGAAGTGACTGGTTACTCTGATTCAGACTTTGCAGACTGCATTGACTCAAGAAAATCCATTTCTCGATACATTTTTATGCTAGCCGGTGGAGCTGTGTCATGGAGTAGCAAGAAGCAGTCTTTGATTGCTACTTCTACGATGGAAGCTAAGTTCGTATCATGTTTTGAGGCTACCTCACATGGTGTATGGATGAAGGGTTTCATTCATAAGCTTAGAATCATGGATTCAATTTTCAGGCCGATGAAGATATATTGTGACAATTCGGCTGCTGTGTTTATGGCTAAGAACAACAAAAGTGGTAGTCAAAGCAAGCACATCGACATTAAGTATCTAGCCATAAGAGAACGTGTTAAGCATCAAACAAAGTGGTTATTGAACACATTAGCACCGAGTTGATGATTGCTTATCCTTTAACTAAAGGCATGCCTCGGATGAAGTTTATGGATCATGTGGAAAGAATGTGAATTAGTGCCCTTCTTTGATTTTCATTTTTTTGAATGATTTTCTGTCGTTGTAAGAACATTGTTATTTTGTGGAACCCTATTTGTGATGTTTTTATCATTTCAGTTTGTGTACACATTTATTTGTTTAATTTGAGGAACATCATTAAGTTTGTACCTAGAATAAACGTAGGGTTTATTCATTAAGTTACTTGGGCTTGAGAAACATGGTGCACTGTGATACATGGAAGATATTACTTGCTTTAAGAGGACCTATCGCTATGATCCATGCATTATGTTTCTCAGGAGTTATATACTGAAGTGTGTGGACCAAGTGGGAGAATGTTTGAATTTTAATTAATATATTAGTATATATTTAGATTTAGAAAATACCCATATTAATGGCCCACATTAAAGCTTCAGTAACTGCCAATTAATGGTCATAATTGGCAGTAACTGCCCAATTAATATACGTAACTGCCTAATTAATTGCCATAATTGGCATTCATGTCTGTGATGGGCAGAGGTGAAATTTAGACGTATTATTTGGTTGGTCCCCTGAGTCTGCACTCACGGTTCAGTCGAAGCACCATTTGCAGAGTGAGAGAGAAGACTCAGAAGGACAAAACCCGGTGTTCATCCCTTCTTGCTTCAGGACCAAAAACCCAGAGATTATCATTCCTTCATCTGGATACAAATCAATGGCGGGAGGTATTTGTGATCTCTATTTCATTTTTCCGCATTGATCTAAATGTTAATATGTGTTTAACATGTTTAGATTGCTTTAGTTCTATCATGAAAAACCCGCAATTGGTCAAGGAACCCTCTTAGACAATTGGGCTATAAATTGCATATTCTTGAGTTGAGATTGACACTTTGTGAATATCTTGAATCATTTTCTTATATAGCATGAGAGGGATTCTTGTTTCCTAATTTTTCCCAAAAATTTAACTCAAATGGTGAAAGTGTGAAACAGACACTAGCTATTAAGTTAGAGTCCATAATTTATTATCATAATAATATATAATATAATACATATTAACAAGTTCATATAGATGTTCTCTTTTTCTCTGAGATTGCTCTTCCACTATCATATATAATCAACATTAGATTGAATGTAATTCTGCACCACATAAATATTATGCATGATAAATAACAAGAAATAATGGCTTGGCCAATTATAAACATTATTCTGCATAAATCATGATCAGTTTGCCCCGCGCATATTGTTGTGTACATTCAACACATTTGGGACACTATATTTACACGGGTAAAAAAAAGGCTTTTAAGACCGGACGAAAAAGATATCGTAAGACTAGATCTGCGAACGGTCTTATTACAGGCGGTCTTAAAAGTCGGTAACTTTTAAGACCGAATGCGCAACCGGTTTTAAAAGATACTTTTTAGACCGGACCTTTAAAATATGAGGTCTTAAACGTCGGACTTTTAAGACTAGACTTTTAAAACATTAGGTCTTAAAACTCTATTTCTATATATATATATATATATATAGGGTTAAGGTGCAAAAATAGACATGTGATTTTTTCCGAGGAGCGCCCAGTAGCAAATGCTTTTTTTAGGTGTAAAAGTGACTATGTTGTTACAAATTAGGTGCAAAAATAGCGTTTGACCGTTAAGTTTGACTTTTTTTGCTGACTGGACTATGACGTGGCATTTCAAAGGTGCAAAAATAATTTTATAATCTTTAAAAAATATTTCAGGTATTGACCGGTACTAAAAGGATACTGAAAAAAATATTTCAGGGTACTAACTGGTACTAAAAAGTATTTTCAGGATACTGATTGGTACAAAAAAAATACTTCATAATTTTGAAAAATTATTTTAGGATCTTGAAAAAATATTTCAGGTATTGACCGGTACTAAAAGGATACTGAAAAAAATATTTGAAATGCCACGTCATCGTCCAGTCAGCAAAAAAAGTTAAACTTAACGGTCAAACACTATTTTTGCACCTAATTTGTAACCACATAGTCACTTTTGCACCTAAAAAAAGCATTTGCTACATGGCACTCATCGAAGATAAGCACATGTCTATTTTTGCACCTTAACCCTATATATATAAGACTTTTAAGATTGGGTGTGAAAACACATCCGGTCTTAAAAGTACTTTTAAGACTGGATATGAAAAACATCTGGTCTTAAAAGTCCATTCCTTAAAAAGAAGAAGGGACTTTTAAGACCAGATGTAAAAACACATCCGGTCTTAAAAGTACTTTTAAGACCGGATATGAAAAACATCCAATCTTAAAACTCCTTTCCTTTATTAAAAAAAATGGAAATCAGAAATTTTTCGAGATGAGCAGCATATCAGGGTCATATCTAAGGGCTTCAATGTGAGTAGTTATAGCCTTATTCATGGGTGGTGCCCCACGCCTCAGTATCTGCAAATTTCACAAACAATCCTTTTAATCAATAACCTTCCTTTTATGATAACACAAAGAAGCTATCTAAAGAGATTAGCTTAGAGGATTATTGTCTACCCTGATATCATGTGTAGAGGAGAACAGTGTGCTTGAATCATCTCATTTGATACAAATCCAACACCACCGTCCCATCCTTTTGGAGGCTTGCAGATCATATCATTTCATCATTCAAGGTAGGCTATCCTAGATTCAATGAAGGATGAAAACTTGAGTTCTCTTTGAAATGATATTTCAAGTTAGAAACTAACCTGATTTAGAACATAGTATACTTTGAAATGACTGGAATAATTATCAGTAAGACGGCCCGGTTTTTCCTGCATATGTGTGTTTTTATATATATATATATATTTAAATATGCATATTACTATCAATAACAAGCATCAAGATTTATTCATTGGTTGAAAAAAAGAGGAATGTTTGTTACCTTCACAAGAATTACAAACCTGGAGAAGCTAGAACCAAAACAAGAGACCATAAGAGCAAAGGAGGCAAGATCAATTTTCGTGGCGTTAGAAAATTTGTAAGTGAGGTCCTTGAGATGAGTTGAGACGAGGCTAAAGAGAGTGTGGGGTGAGATTTACAAAGTTGAAGAGAGTTTTAGAGAGCGAAATTCAATTTTCGACGTGAGAAAATAAAATATTCATCTTTTAGACTTTTAAGACTAGACTTTTTAAACATCCGATCTTAAAAGTAAGACTTTTCTTATATTTACAAAAATGCCACCGGTCATACTTTTTAGACCGAACTTGTGAAATATGAGGTCTTAAAAGCCTTTACCTTTAAGACCTCATATTTCACAAGTCCGGTCTAAAAAATTCTTTATATATTTATGAAACTGCAATCGGAGACTTTTAAAACCTCATATTTTATAAGTTTGGTCTAATTTTTTTTAATATATTTATGGAACTGCCACCTGTCATATTTTTGACCTCATCCTTTATAACCCGGTCTAAAAATTTCTTTATATTTACAAAATTGCCACCGGTCATATTTTTAATACCGGAGCCTTAATAATCCGATCTAAACAAGGCAGTCTTAAAGCTCTTTGTTTGTACTAGTGTTACTTAACCTCCATGCAAGAATAATGAATTGCTCAACCTGCATAAGAGACTCAGGGAAAGAATTTTCAGTGCTTAGCATCACAATTATTCAGGCCATGTTTGACCTATTCTCAAGGTATCTACTTGCAGTCACTGGTCAGAATGAACACGTATCTGTAATTAATTTTGTCACAGATGGCAAATGTAATACCCTAAAAATTTCTATTTATCATAAATAATATATTTTGATAAATAATACATATTAAATAAAGGTGAATATGTGGTCTCAAAATTCTTGTAATTTGTTAGTTATAATTTTAGGCAATTTTCTCTTGAAATTAAATAAACCAAATATTAAATTTAAGACCACATTTAAGGATCATAAAATACAAAATAATTATCATATTAAACTATGGTTCTTAAATTGTAATACCCTAAAAATCGTATTTATGATAAGTATCACAATTTAGTAAATAATACATATTAGAAATAAGTGAATATGTGGTCTCAAATAATAAGTTATAATTATCTTATTTTCTAAGGTAATTTCTATGGAAATTAGAAGAAATAAAGAGCTAAAATCCATAAAATGCATTTATGAGGCATTGCGAAGATATTATGATAAATAGGCAATAAAATACTAAAAATTAGAAATACCAATGACCCCATGATTTTAAATATTTTGCATAGGACATAAAATACCAAGTGCAATAGTTGTGAGATAATGATTTATCCTAATTAAGAAAATTATCAACAATTAGTAAGTGACTAATTAAGTAATTAATGGCTAATTACTTAAATTAAGATATAAAGTAAATTAATTAAGAAAATAAATACAAAACAAAATAAAAAGAGGGGCGAAATTTTCAAGTGTGAAAGGGGTTAGGGATTTTTCAAATAATATCTAGATATTTAAGTAATTAAATAATAATATATTCGGTAGAAAGACCAGTTGGCTAAATGAGAACCGATAGAAATAAAATCCTATCTCAAAATAAGTGAACTAAGTCAGTAACATCTGAACTTAATATAAACAAGTGAAATTTTATCTCGGAGTGAGCTATCTCCGAAGTCATTTCTGAAACCAACGGAGTAAATAAGAGACATGGTAAATAAGAAAAAGGGCATATAGTAGAAACGAGAATCCATAGAAAACAAGACCGTTGTGACAAACCATGAATTAGGTTTCTTAGGTAAGGACATATTATAAACCAGTGAATTTTTATCCAGAAGTTGGTGTTACCGGAAGTCATTTCCGTAACCGACAGCGTTTATCCAAAAATGTTCAGCAGACTACGGAATACCCTTAATGGGATCAAAAATCTTGTTAACCCAAATATTTCCAAAGGGGAAGAGTAGACCTTCAGCGCTGTGCTGCTGTATTTTTAAGATCCGCTGAGATTACGCGATAAGAACACCGAACAGGGAACTTTATCGATACAGTCACATAAAGCAACAGGATGACATCATGCATGACATCATCTTGTTGACTTTTGGGGCAAGGGGAGACACATGGATGGCCAAGATGAAGCCATGTGTAAAAACAAGATCTAACGGATGAGATTCGATTTGAAAAAGGTGTGAATAGTGTCACGTAAATCTCTAAAAATAGCCAACACCTCTTCTTCTCATTTCACACCAAAATTTCGAATCCTTAAGAGATTTTAGAGAGAAGGAGGAGTCCGGGAGAAAGTGTAGCGAAGCCCGGGTAAGTTCTTCGGTCCCTAGTCTTAAGTTTCGGTGTTTTTCGGTAGTTATAGTAGGAATGTTGTTTTGATCTTTAATCTTCCAATATATTGTAGATATCATGTTTTTGGGTTAAATATGATATATATTTCGAAAAATATGTTGGGGAAAGAGTTATGGCAAAATTTTGGAAGATTAGAGTCAAAATAGTGAAGCTCTGGCGAAATTCCGCCGATTAGGGGAGTTAGGGGCAAAATGGTAATTTGTACCTAAAATGCCTGTTATGATGCTAAATGTTGATAAATATTATCCTTATAGGATATCTGTGATAATCGCCGCATCGCTGTTGTTGTACCGCCGATATACATTTGTCGGACATTTGTTAAAAAAAAATCGTTTTCCGTCAAAAGTACCGAATACCGTCAACGAAGGGACGTTCGCATCGTAACACTAGCTCTAATGCTTATTGTATGATCATATATGATTGTTGTGTTCATCGACTAAGACTTACATACGTGGTTATGTCACATACGAGGTTATGTTCTAATTATTGCCGTAGCATACGTGGTTATGTTACATACGTGGTTATTATCTTACATACGTGGTTATGTATTTCTAATCATACATCATCTGTTATGGGCTGTTGTATTGATTGTTGTCATGAATATCTCATCATGTATATATTGTTATATTTAAGCATGAGGTTAATCGTTACTCCGAGGTTCAATGGGCATTGAACCTCGCCTCTTAACATAGTGTCGGGTTTAGGAGAACCGAGGACCGAGGAGAAAGGCAAGCAGGCCGCACAGAGACCCGGCTGAAGACTTCTTCTATTGTTATATACTTTGAAAACTCTCGGCCACTGGACCGCTCTTGTAATCAGCCAGACTTATGACATTTTGAATATAAGTATCAGTTACTCTTACGCTCCAATGCTCTACTATGATGATATATGAAAAAAAAATTATACTGCTTTTGAAAATGGAATGTTACATAAATAATCAAAAATAGCAAGATATTGTTATGAAAATACTTAAACAAATTAAAGGAAAGTAACAACAATTAATGGGTAATTAAATTCAAACTAATTAAAATGATTGTGTAAATTTTTATTAATCAAATGGCGAATTAAAGGGCATCAATTAGGGATGTATTAAATAAATTAAAAATGAAGGACCAATAGGAATTCAAGATTAGTATGAAATGAATTACTAATGAGCATAATTAACCTAAGAACCAATCACACTTTGACAATTATACCTAATAACACCTAAAACACTACACTAAGGGATGATAATTAGGATTAAATATGGAACCCCTAAAGTCATAGTGAAGGACGATTTCACATGGGAAGAGAGAGGGAAAGATTAAACAATAATATGTTCAAGAGCACATGTGTTTTGAAAAAATCTTCAAATAGTTGTAGGATTTTTCTACATAAATAGAAGGCCAAGATTAAATCTAATAAAGTTAAATCTAAAGGTTCTAATTAATTACATAACTAAGCTTAATCCTTGTGAATTTGGTAGAGCCAATAGGAAGCTTGGGTTCTTGTTTGTAAGACACAAGAGAAACACAAAACTCAAGCCAAGGAAGAGGGGGGAGTGGACGGTTAGCTTGCTTGAGAAAGGGGAAAAAAATTTGTATTATAATTATGATATTAATTAAGAGCACATGAGAGAATTAATGAGGGAGCAAGATGGAAGAGGATAAGGGTACTTGGGATAAAGTAATTGATGAAGTTGGAAGAGGATAGGGGAGAGGGGGGGGGGACGGATTGGAGGATGAAGAAGTGAAGAAGGGATGTTTGGTAAGTGGAAGAGGGATGTTTGGAGAGTGGAAAGGGGTGTTTGGTAATGGAATAGGCCTTGAGATTTTCCTATGAATAGGGACCTTGGTTCACTTCATTCTTCACATCAAATCAACCCCAAGTGGTGATTTCTAAAGAATAGAGAGTGAGTGAGGAAAGCTTGAAGAAGTAGAAGCAAGGTTCAAGTAAGTTCTTGAGTTTAGTCTTTGAATTTGTACTTAGATTATGCTTTGATCTTTAATCTTCCAAAGTAGTTTTGTTATCATGTTTTTATGGTTAAAAATGTTATTATTTCGAAAATTAGATGAAAAATATGGTGGAGCAAAATTCTTGGAAATTGAAGATCAAAGTAGCGAAATTCTGGCAAAATTTATGATTGAAAGTTTTTCTAGAGTCAGCAGCAAAAAGGCCATGATTTTATGAATAAGATGAAGTCATAAAATTATGGAATTTTTCATGGTTAAATTAGACATCTAAGGCTTTCTAAATATACCCAGAGTGTAGCATTTTGAATTTTTTGCAAGGAGATAAAAATTCCTAAAGTTAGGCTATGTTTTCTGGAAAAATTCTGGGCAGAGGTTGAAGAACGTTAAACTGGGAATGATTCACTAATTCTGGGTGAAAACCAGTATTTTTCCTCAAAAATAGACATCCTAAGGATTCTGATAAATTTTACAGAACCTGGTTTCGATATTTGTGGAATTAATTATGATTTTTCAAAGTTAGCCAAAAATTCTGCCCAGAAATGCTGAATCATCGTTTTTAAGAAAATAAATGATATAATTGGAATAACAAATCCACCAGGGTAAAAAGGCCAATAGTGGCTAAAATATCTCTTAGGATATTATTTATAAGTAAATAATGCGGTGATGCTATTATAGACTATCCGAGAAAACGTACCGACAGACGAATGTACCGCTAAGCTCTACGGACTAAGGTACGAACGTGTACTATAACTCTAACTCTGATGCTTCTTGTATGCTTATATGTGATAGATTATTTCATAGAGACATGGACAAAACTTGGTTTTAGGTCATGCACCGTGGCTAAGACTCTGTCTTAGGTAACTATTTATGCATTCAGCTATATACGGGTTATAGTCTTGATAATGACGTGAGATTGTTTTCCTATCGCTGAGGACACAAGAGGCCATCGTGGCACTGGTTAGTGAAAACGTGAATAGACTTTACATGTGTTGTGTGCTATGTACTGTTGTTGTGTTGACATTACATCTGTTGAGTGTTTATGTATTGTTGTAGCCTTACATGTGCTGTGTGTTATGTATTAGTTAATGCTGTAATGTTATGGATATCTGTCATACATATATATACTTGAGCATGATGTTAACTATTACCTGAGGTCCGATGAGTATTGGACCTCAACACTTACCATAGCTTCAGGATCTGGAGGATCGGGAGCCGGTGATAAGGATAAGCAGCACGCGTGAGGACTTAACTGGAGATTTATTTTGGGATTGTATTTATATTTCGATTTAGTTGGAATTTAAATACTCGGATAAATGTACCGCTATTATACCCGACCGGATACACCGTAGATAATATTTTGTCACATATTGATCAGTTACTCACTCTCTTACTTGCTCTGATACTCTACTCTGATAAAAATATATTATTCCTCTTTTGAAAAATGGGTGTTACTGCAAACAAAAAAATTTGTGATAGAATACACACATATATATTAAATGGAACATGTTAATTTGTCGCTAAAATTTTTCCACCAGTAGCCGGTCGAATGACTTACTGATCCGTCACTACTCGATTTCATTGATTTTAAGATGTTTAGACATATAACAAATTTTGGTTTCATAAAATTCAGTTCCTAGCATTAAGTCTATATGCCACATGAGACGAAACTCCAAGTAGGAGTATGAGAATACGTCTAAAGAACCATTATAGTGAAAATAACATTCTGATTTGTCTTTTTTCTATTCTCTCTACCCAATTGACCCGTTCCGTTAAATTCTAAGAAGGATGGTGGCTTTGACTGGTGTCGTCACACCAAGTAGTCTAGCTGTGGAGCCCACGTTGGATCCGTAGCAGTATCCTAAACTCAGTCAAAGTAACCGCGATGTGATATGGCTATGGTAGTCAAACAACGTGTTGGAATAATTTTAAAAGAAAGAGGTGTATTTTTCTTTTTTTTGAAATTCATGAGCTTATAAGTTAAGAAATTAATATGAAGGATGGTGCTGGGAAGTGCAACACTAATCTGTGTACCTTTGATTCCTAAAAACACATATAAAAGATTGCAACTAAAATTATTGTAACCACCACTTGGTTAAAGTTGTCTTGTTTTAAAGAAATATTACAGACTACAAAGATGTTACCTTTAAGAAAAACTTATTTTAAATAGCTATTGGTTATTCAAGTTATATATGCATATTTTGCTCAGAAGTTATTTATGTATATGAAAAGACATATTTTTATGATTTTTTAATTAATAATATATATTGCTTCAAGATGCTCTACTTTTATATTATTTGATTGATGAGGTGTTTTTTTTTTTTTTTTAAGACTTAGAGCGTGAAGGGCATTTTTACTTCTAACAACAAGTTTTTATCTCTACCAACTTCAAGGTTCAAGAGATTTACCATTATTTTGTGATGTGAACTTTTGTTCTCCTTGGATGAGGCCAGTTATTCAACTTCAACAACTTGTTAGTTCAAGAGACTTTACTATAAAGCATCATTTTATTGTCTATAAATATCTCACAACCATCACTCCATTAAAAAATGAACCAAAAAACTTATGGCCTTTCTTTTTTAGTGATTTGAAGATAAAATTAAATTATCACTTTATAAATATCATCATCGTTGTCTTGGTTTGAGTTTTGAGCGTGTAATTCATACCCATGAATTTTCATTGTATCCTTAACAAATCCGCCATCAATCCACTTTGCACCCAAATTAATTGTCAAAAACAAAATGTTACCATCGCCTTTGAAAGCATGCTCCATTACTTTCTTCTTCATCTCTTTTGTCTCTTCCCACTTTGTTAGATCTTTACCGCTTCTACATAATATCAATGATACACGCATATCTATGTGAAAACCAGCCAACACCATCACTACAACAATGGCCTTCCTTCCTTATGTGATTGTTCTTCTCAAAATGCTTCTGTTCTCGCGATTATCTTCTGCCATTGATACTATTTCAAGTTCTCAGGCCCTTCATGATGATGGAAGAACCACCTTGGTGTCTAAAGATGGAACATTTGAGTTTGGTTTCTTCAGCTCAGGTAGTTCCAAAAACCGTTATCTTGGAATCTGGTACAAAAATATTCCAACTAGAACTGTCGTCTGGGTGGCAAACCGTGAGATACCAGTCAAAGATAACTCGGGCATGTTGAGCATAAACACGGAGGGACATCTTGGGCTTCTTGACCGGAACGAGACAATTATTTGGGTGGCAAATTCATCAACAAAGGCCTTGACTCCAATTGTGCAGCTTTTAGGCTCTGGAAATTTGATAGTAAGAGATGAGAAAGACCAAAATCCACAAAATTACTTGTGGCAAAGCTTTGACTATCCTTCTGATACCTATTTGCCAGGTATGAAGTTTGGATGGGACCTAAGAACTGGTCTAAATAGGCGTATCATAGCATGGAAGAATTGGGATGACCCATCTCCTGGAGATTTCACATGTGAGCTCATGCTTCACAATTATCCAGAAATAGTTTCTTGGAAAGGTCGAACAAAGTATCTAAGGAGTCCCCCTTCGGGTGGTCATCGATTTAGTGGCGCTTTACTTACGAATAGCTCCACTTTTGTGTCTGAGTTTGTCTCTAATAAAGATGAAGTTTATTACACATTCAACACCAAAACTGAGTCGTTTTTGTTAAGAGGTGTTTGGAACCAATCAACATACACTGTCAATAAATTAATATGGATAGAAGAAGATCAAAGATGGAAGTCTTTCAGCATCTCCCCAATCGACAACTGCGATATATATAATCTTTGTGGTCCAAATGGGAATTGTGTCATAGGTGGGGCACCAATATGCCAGTGCTTAAGAGGATTCACACCAAAATCTCCAAAGAACTGGAATGCTTTGGATTGGAGTGAAGGCTGTGTTCGAAGTGAATCCTGGAGCTGCAAGGTAAAAAACAAAGATGGTTTTTTGAAAATGAGTGGGCTCAAATTACCAGACACTACACATACTTGGGTTGATGCTAGTATGACACTTGAGGAGTGCAAAGCAAAGTGCATAGAGAATTGTTCTTGTACTGCTTATTCTATTTCAGATATTGTTAGTTCTAGTGGTTGTGCCATTTGGTTTGGTGCTCTAATTGACATAAGGGAGGTTTCCTTTCAAGCTGATCTAGATCTATATATTCGCCTTGCAGCTTCAGAAACAGGTGTGATTTTTTATCGATTATATTAGTTTTATTCATTTTTTGGTTCTCATTGAAAACATTAATATATTTTGTGTATTAACTATATCTGGTCATTTCCTTGTGAAGCTGAAGTTAAAGATGGTAGTAGGAATAAGACAAAGATGATTGTGATAGTAGCTCCCATTCTACTTGCTTTTGTGATGGTTATCATTTTCCTCTGCATTTACAAAAGGAGAAGAAAATATAGAGGTAAGCAATTACAAAGTTTCAAATTGATCATAACTGTCTTATGGGATTTTGTTTGCAAATTATAAAATATGCACTATTTCCTATTTTTATTTGATAAATTTGTTTATGGGAGTGAAATATGGAAATATCTTTGTCAGCAGGAAATGATGTTGAAGACTCAAAGAGATATGGAAATTCCTTTCTATGACTATGTTGTGATAGCTACTGCTACTAACAATTTCTCAATCGGCAAGAAGCTTGGTCAAGGTGGTTTTGGACCTGTATACAAGGTAAACATACAATAAATTAATCAGTTGATTAAAATGATGAAAATCAAACAAGTAATTTTGATCGGTTTAGTTTTTTAATTTACGGTATCATATATTGATAATCCTTGACTGTAAAATTATGGTAGGGTACATTAGCTGATGGACAAGAGATTGCTGTGAAGCAGCTTTCTAAAACCTCTCACCAAGGAATGAAAGAATTTAAGAATGAAGTCATATTGTGTTCTAAACTTCAACATCAGAATCTTGTTAAAGTCCTTGGTTGTTGCATCAAAAGAGAAGAAAAGATGCTTATATATGAATACATGCCCAACAAGAGCTTAGATTCATGGATTTTTGGTTTGTGTGCTGTTCATAAATATTTATTATCAAATCTATCCATTTAATTTTTTTAATTTATGTATGTTAACAATAAGAGTATTGTGACTTTTCAACTTCACAGGTTCCATTACTCAACGTAATATGCTTGATTGGTCCAAACGTTTCCAAATTACATGTGGAATAGCTCGTGGGCTTCTATATCTTCATCAAGATTCTAGATTAAAGATTATCCATAGAGATCTTAAGGCAAGCAATGTCTTGTTAGATAATGAGATGAACCCAAAAATTTCAGATTTTGGTTTGGCAAGGATTTTTGGAGGAGGTCAAATTGAAGAAAATACAAATAAGGTGGTTGGTACATAGTAAGTATTCAACATTTTGCAGAATTTTAATTTATTCTTGTACATTATGAGATAATATGTAAAAAAAAATCATTTATGAACTCTTAATTTTAGTGGATATATGGCCCCTGAATATGCCTATGATGGAATATTCTCTATCAAATCAGACGTATTCAGCTTTGGAATATTACTTCTAGAAACAGTGAGTGGAATGAAAAGCAGAGGACTTTCCAATCCAAACCAAAGTCTTAATCTTATAGGGCATGTGAGTAATTGAGAATCTAACTACGTCTTTTTTTCAATCTTTATTGAACCTGAAGGCCATAAATAAGGTCACATATGTATTGAAACATTGTAGGTTTGGAGGTTGTGGAAGGAGATCATGCCATTAAAATTGATTGATGCCTGTTTGGAAGACTCTTTTATTGTATCAGAAGCATTGCGCTGTATCCATATCAGTCTCCTTTGTGTGCAGCAGCATCCTGATGATAGACCAAACATGGCCTCTGTGGTTATGATGTTAAGCAGTGAGAGTGACTTGCCTCAACCCAAAGAGCCTGCTTTCCTTTTAGAAAGGAGTCCATGTGGACAAGAATCTTCTCCAAACAATCATATAACTTATTCCATTAATGGAATGTCTTTTACCGAGTTAGATGGCAGATGATAGGCCCTTCTACTCTTTTTGCAAGTTTTTTTTTTTTTTTTTCGCATAAGCTATGTAACTCTCATGAAATAATATAAGGCTTTGATTTTCTATTAAACATATTGTGTTATTGTTCTCCTTCATATGAAAAAAAAATAAAAAAAATGTAGATACTTAATTTTCCTTCCACACAAGGAAACGGATGATACACATTACTACTAATTAATTATCCTTACACATTCTACTATTATTATTATTTTAATGAAAAAGGCATTCTATTCTATTATGTTTGCGAGTCAATAATCCTATAGTTTCAGTAAGATCTCGAGTTCACAATGAAGACCAGAGTTCCATAATCAGAAACCGAAAGCATCTCCCCAAGAATCATCAATATAATTAATTCCATTAGCTAGCTAGGTCGTTCTTCTTCTTCCTCAACCTTTATCCTGCGTCTAAGGTAAAATATTTATGAATTAAATCTATCTCAAAATCTATACATATTTAATTGTAAGACACCATACTTAGAGACTCTAACCTGTGAGTCCACATTACATGCTTCGTTGCTCATACCTCTAATTAGAGGTATGGGCTTTTTATTTTTTTATTTTTTATATTGGATTTATTTATATTTAAATTATATGATGCTTTCTGAGATGTTTTTGTACCCAGTATCTCAAATTAATTAGTTTTTAGTTCTGCATTTGTCTGTAACACTAGTATTATAGAAACTAATTAATTTGAGATACTGAGTGTAAAAAACATCTCAGAAAACAGCATATAATTTAGGGAAAATTACGCGCAGGTCCCAAGGAAGAGAATTTATCACAATAAAGTCCCTTGAAATCATGAAATTACTTCTGTGTAATTATTTGTGAATATAAAATTACCATTTTGGACTTCTGTGTAATTATTTTCATTTGTCAAGTCCAAAGGCTATTTACAACAACAAATGCTATATTTACAATAGAAAAAGCATATATTAACAACAACCTTTGAAAACCTAGATTTTTTTCATTTCGACATCTAGAGGCTATTTACAACAACAAATGCTATATTTACAACAGAAAAAACATATATTTACAACAACCTTTGAAAACCTGGATTTTTTTCATTTCTCACATCCAGAGGCTATTTACAACAATAAATGCTATATTTACAACGAGACACTACTAAAAAATCTGGTTTTTGCTACGGAAAAAATTCGTAGCAAAAATGCGATTTTCCGTAATAAAAGATTTGCTACGGATTTCGTCCATAGCAAAAAATCGCGTCGCATCCGTCGTAATTTGCGACGGATATTAGATCCGTAGCAATTTGCTACGGACAAAATATCCGTAGCAACTTGCTACGGATTTTCTTTCCGTAGCAAATTTGGAAATTTGCTACGGATTTGATTTCCGTAGCAAATTTCGAAATTCGCTTACTAATAAATTTTTTAAAATTTTTTAATATACAATTGAATACAAATAGTAAAGTATTGTACCATGAATATATTAACGATAAAAAAGAGTTTACATAGTGAAAACAAAATATATATAATCCGTAGCAAAAAACAAATACAAAAAAGTAGTAGCAACAAGCAAATACAAAAAAGTAGGCTAAATGTTAAAGATTGTGATCATCATCATCACCAAAGCATGGTCATCATCGCCAGGAGTCGGCCCGAACCTCTCGTCTTCGAAGGACATGATTTGAAGCTGCATCGCCTCATCATATCCGTTTGCCGAGTCATCTCCCGCCGTATTATCGTCCGTCTCGATTCAACGCCCGTTTCATCGCCTCTTGTTCGAAGCATCCGCTACCTCATCATCTCCGTTTCCCGAGTCGGCCCGCCTTTCATCATCTCACGTTCGGGCCATCGTGTTGTTTGCTCCTCCAACAACGCCTTCATCTTCTTCACTCATCTACAAAATTGATTAGTACATTTATTATTTGTACTTCATTTGAATGGACAAGAGAATGAAAATTATCAATATCAAATGTATTATGTTTACCTAAAGAAACCCCTCCAAAGTGCAGATAAGGGGCGCTTTGTTTGCTTCAAAATTTGGCGGACTCACCGTATCCAAAGACCCTCCCTTTCTTGTCAAATCCGCCGTAGCCTCAAAGAACGACTCTCGTTATCGGATTGAGAGGTTGAGGGGGTCGGGCCTCACGCCGCGAGGCTCTCTCCTGCGACAGCTTCTCAAAGTTTTCCTACAAGCAAACAAATACATAACAAATAAGACATGTAAAATGAAATAAATATGGTGGTGTATAAAAAAAGTAATAAAGGCAACCCAAAGTTTTCCTAACCGCTATTTGTTGCGCCCTTGGGTTAATCCATTGCCTCTCACTCCCTTCAGACTGTCGGGAATGGGTCTGCTGAAAGGTAACCCACTCAACCGATCCACTGAGCTTCCCGCACTCTATATGCAAACGCAAATGATGACCTTAATTAATTACTTCAAAGTACAAAATATTGAATACGTAAATAGAAAATAACGTGTACTTACAACTTTGCGTCGATGCTCACTCCACAACATCTTCAACTCGTCTATCAAAGGCCTGAGGTACACATCTATCTTCTTTTTTGGGTTCGATGGCCCAGGGATTAACGCGTTAAGGAAGAAAAACTCTCTTCTCATGCACATAGAAGGTGGGAGGTTGTACGGAGTCACAATGACCGGCCAAAGGAATAATTCCCGCCCGTATTGTTGAAAGGAGCGAACCCATCCGAACATAGACCAAGACGAACATTACGGGGATCCATAGCAAAGAAAGGATTCGCCTCGTCAAATTTACGCCTCGTCAAATTTACACCAAGCTTCGGCATCAGATGGATGGGTCACAAAGTTTTCATCCCTACGATGCTCCCGGTACCATCTCATGTGACAGCTGTTTGTTCGGATGCATACAATCTCGTAAGTCTGGGCACCAGAGGAAAGTACCACATCTTGCTTAATACATGACAGGTCTTTTTCCTTCCTTTCCCCATAACTTTATATCTGTCATGTCCACGTAATTTGCAATTGGTCCTCAACATCATCCTTGTAATACAACATACATCCTCCTCGGGGGCAAAGCAATGGATTTTTTCACATCCAAGCCCAAGTTCTTTCACCTTTTTTTTGCTTGGTAAAAGTCCTTCGGAAAATTATTGTCTTTGGGAACAACCTTACTTATGATCTGCATCATTTCGTTGTAATTCCTCTCACTCATATGGTGATAGTCTTCAAGCTTAGTGTTGCTAGGGTAGCCGATAGCGATGAATATTCACTATTTTCAAAGTGTTCGCAACCTTCCCATAACGGACGCTGTGCTTCTTGAAGCATTTTATAGAACCTAGCGGCTTCCGGATGAGGATCCTCACCCATGTATATGGTTGAGGATGTGTACCTGTCTCCTCTCCCATGTATGACGGTTCAGCATGAGTAACAGGATCAAAATATTGGCTGATCGACGGACCTGCGGCATCCATAACCAACTGCTCATATTGATTAAGGTTTTCTCGATGACTACTGTCCCCGTAATAACCACTCGGTGTCTGTCGGACTTCGCCATGACATTCCCAACATTCATAATCTTTCATGAATCCCTTTTGACACAAATGAATTCTGACCGTGTCCGCATGTGTAATTCTTAAACACTTACATTTGGCACACGGACACCTGATCTCCCTACTTGAATTATTTGAATTCGCCAAAGCAAATTGGACGAACACTTCCAAACCCGCGAAGAATGCTTGCGTTAGTTGTCTTCTATCAGTTAGACGATTGTACATCCAACTTCTATCATGGTTGCCTTCCATACTTCCTACCTAGTTCAGTTACTAACCTAATTAACATCTCAACATACCACAAATATATATAAGTCGCCTCTTATGCCTACCAATTGCCACTTAATCAAGAAAGTGAAAAACAAACACATGCATTGAACAAAGAACATATTCCAAAGAAGCAACCGACAGGAGAACGAGGATAGCACACCGAACATGGGGACATGCATGTGGAGGGGGCAAACAAAGAATAGAATACTAAATATTTTGGAGTTTCTAACATATATGGGCTAGATCAAAGAGATTATTTATGTATCATTACCAACTAATACAAAATCATAATTTTATCACACCAAAATCAGAATCCAAATTTCTAAATTCCTAAAAAGTGCTACATAAAATACTTCACATGAAATATTTATATACGTGTATTAACTGTGTTTACTTGGAAAACATCAATATCATAAATAATAATCATTAAAGCCCAATAATAAATAAAAAAATCATATAATCTCCTACAAACTATAAGAATAATTCAAATTGATAAACAACTAAGTATGAAGATCATTATGTAATTAATAGATTCAACTAAAGGAGAAACTAAAACAAAAAAAGAATACTTAAAATCATGTAACTTATAATCTTCTACTAACATATATATTTCAGTTATGTAATAAAGCAAATCTAACATAGATATTTTCAAATAATTATATAAAAACAAAAACAAAAATACTTCAAGCTAACTCCGGTGGTGGACCGGAACGGAGAAGAGGATGCCGGAGAGCCGAGGGAGGCAAAGGGGATGAAATCAGGGGCCGGAGTTTGAAGTATCCGGCCGGCCGGAGTGAGGGAGGCCGGAGTCAAAGCGGGAATGGGGAGGGGGTGGGGTGAGTGGGGAGTGGATCCGCCGGAGGTGAGGGGACGCCTGAGCCGAGGCCGGAATAGGGAGTGGGGCGAGATTTGGGCGAAATGGGGGTGGGGGCGAGCTTAGGTAGAGGCGGGGGCCGGAGCTTAGGGGAACCGGAGCCGGGGGGCCGGAAATGAGGGAAGGCCGGAGTCGGGGGTGGGCGAGCTTGGGACAAGCCGGGAGGGCCGGAGTTGGGGGTGGGGCGAGCTTGGGGCAAAATGGGGGTGGGGCGAGCTGGGGGACCGGAGTCGGGGTGGCCGGAGCCGCGGGGATCGGAGCCGGGGGTGGGAGGGGGTGGGTATAGCTCGGGGAGACGCGTACAATGGGAAAGTCTCATACGGATGACGTCATCCGTCGCAAAGTCCTCTTTTTGCGACGGATGACGTCATCCGTCGCAAAGGCAGACAAAAAGTCGCCCATTTTGCGACGGATGATGTCATCCGGCAAAAATCCTCTTTTTACGACGGATGACGTTTCGCCGCAAAATTGCGACGGATGACGTCATCCGTCGCAAAATTGCGACGGATGGAGTCATCCGTCGCATTGGGCGACTTGATTAATGAATCCGTAGCAAAAAAGGTGACCATTTTGGTCAGCCATTTGCGACGGACACTGTCCGTCGAAAATTACGCCCGATAACGCTCATCCGTCGTAATTTTATGTCCTTTTGCATTTTTTTGCTACGGATTTTTAAATCCGTAGCAGAATCCGTCACCATTGCTACGGAAAATTTTCCGTAGCTATTTCCTATTTTTCTAGTAGTGAGAAAAAGCATATATTAACAACAGTATTTGAAAACCTGGATTTTTTTTTCATTTCTTACGTTCAAAGGCTATTTACAACCATAAATGTTATATTTACAACATAAAAAGCATATATTTACAACAACCTTTGAAAACCTAGATTTTTTTCATTTCTCACGTCCAGAGGCTATTTACAACAACAAATGCTATATTTACAACAGAAAAAGCATATATTAACAACAACCTTTGAAAACCTAGAATTTTTTTTCCCATTTCTCACGTTCAAAGGCTATTTACAACAATAAATGCTATATTTACAACATAAAAAGCATATATTTACAACAACCTTTGAAAACTTGGATTTTTTTTCATTTCTCACTTCCAGAGACTATTTACAACAACAAATGCTATATTTTCAACAGAAAAAGCATATATTCACAACATCTTCTGAGAATTTTGACAGCTATATAAGGCTAGCTTAAGAAGTGAATATCATTTCAAAATCTTAAGTTGTATGAGTAAGTGCCTCTCGTTGTTGCTAAAACCCTACTGAAATCCCTCCCCATGAGCTTCGCTAATCCAAAATCAGAAACTTTGGCCATGAAATCTGTGTCCAAGAGGATGTTTTCAGGTTTGATATCACAGTGAATGATACAATCTCGACATTCTTCATGCAAGTAAGCTATGCCTTTGACTGTTCATACGGAGATTCGGAACCTAACATCCCAACTCAGAATAGGCCCTCCTTCTTTGTGAAGGTAACAACTAAGAGGGCCGTTGGGCATGAACTCGTGAAATTTTCAAAGCAAAAGTCCGAGTCTAACTAGAGAATTTTCAAAGCAAAATCCTCTGAGTCTAACGAGATTAATATGTTGGATATTACCTATGGTGGAAACTTCTTCTCTTTGTAGGAAAATAGCTTAAGATTCATAACATGAATCAATCCATCTTCTTCTAGTTTCTTCTTATTCCGCCTTCAATTCAGCAATACCAACAATGTCGCCACTATAAACCCTAGAAAAGCAATTGCCCCAATGATAGTGCCAGTTAGAGTTTTCCGATTCAGTTTCTTCTCAGATTCTCCTCACTGTACCCTACAAACAAATTGCCATCAATAAAGGTTCCAGAAGATGAATTGCGGAGATTCAGAATTGTAGAGAGAGAGGAGAACAAAGAAGGAGAAGGGAGAGAGAGAGAGAGAGGAATTGGAAGACATGAGAGGGAAGGTCAAAATGGTAATTTTACATTCACAAATAATTACAACCAGGTCCCTTGGGACTTCTGTGTAATTTCATGATTTCAAGGGACTTTATTGTGATAAATTCTCTTCCTTGGGACCTGCGCGTAATTTTCCCTATAATTTAAATATAAATAAATAATATATACACACACACACACACACACACACACTCATACCTCTAATTATAGGTATGAGTACATAAGAAGCACATAATTATGTGCATATAATGTCCTATCACAATTATTAAGGCCATATACATATCCTTAAGGTATCCAGTTGCAGTACAAACACGTCAGAATGAAAGCAATACTTGCTACATAGGGAAATGGGTTCGTCCCATGTGTAAGTAGTCTTTAATGCCTTTTATTCTCTCAAAATAATTGGTTTCTTCCATCATCATGAAGACATGATGATGGAAGAACCACATTGGTGTCTTAAAGATGGAAAATTTGAGCTAGGCTTCTATAGCCCAAGTAGTTTCATAATTAAAACCAAAATTTGTTAAAAATTAGTTAACGCGACCAAGTAGTGGGCCTTGATTTGAGTTTAATGACATTAACTTTAGTTAACGCATTAAATATAAAGGCTAAAGCCAAAATTTGTTAAAAATACAGGGAACAAAACCAAAATTAGTTAAAAATATAGGGAGCAGACAAGTTTTAGTTTTGGTCCCTACACTTTTAAGTGTTTTTGTTTGGGTCCTCATTGGAAAGATTTTCTTCTAGGTTTCTTCTTCATGAGGGAAAAAAAAACACAACTAACAAGCTATGGTTTAGGCAGTAACAGGCATTACCATATAAGGAGGATAACAGAAGTTTGAATTTTGGTATGCACACTTCTTATGAGTCAAAAACCCATTGCGCTCTTAACCTTGAAAGCGAAAACATAAAAAGCTTGTAATACTCTTCTTCCTCCTTCTACTTTTGATTATGGTTTTATTTGCTGCTTTTTTTTTTAGTGTATGTATCTTCCAAAGTGAGATCATATTCTTTTTGCACTTCATGATCTTCATTGATGTATATTTGGTATTTAGCTTTCAAAGTGGTTTGTGTGGGTATTGTTCATAGTACTATTTTTGTACTGCAATGTTTCAATTGTTAGTTCTCTATGTATTTTGATGACAACTGATAATTGTAAACCCAATTTAAAGTTTGTCTTTGGTAAGTTAAAAACTTACTGTCAAAGGCAAACTCGAGTTTGTAATGTCTAACTCGAGTTTGGTCTTGACAGAGAATAGCTCAAATTTTATGAACTTAGACAAACTCTAGTTTGTTGTTGCAAACTTGAGTTTGAGTAATGTAGAGAGCACTCAAAGTTTTTAAACTTAAGGCAAACTCGAGTTTGTATTTATAAACTCGAGTTTGAACAAAACAAAGAGTCTTTAGTATTTTGTGAACTTAACCAAACTCTAGTTTGCTTTTGCAAACTCCAATTTGTGCTTGTCTGTGAGTTCTCAAGTTTCCCAAGCTATCAAGGAAACTCAAGTTTGAGTTTACAAACTCGAGTTTGTAGCAAGCAGAGAGCTTTGCTCTATTTTTAACTTGAGAAAACTCTAGTTTTCTTTTGCAAACTCCAGTTTGCATTTTGCATAAAGATTTTCAAAGTTTCTCTTTTTGAGGAAACTTGAGTTTGGTTTTGCAAACTTGAGTTTAGATCAAACAAAGAGCTCTTCAATTTTCTGATGTTTTGAAAACTCCAGTTTCCATTTAGAAACTCCAGTTTGAGCTTTGTGGACTTAAACTCATTTTCATTTCAAAAGTCCCAAACTCGAGTTTGTCACTTATTAACTTGAGTTTGCTCCTACTTTCAAAATGCTATTCAAAGTTCAAATTGCGACATTCTTTTCTAGATGGAACAAACTCGAGTTTGTACTTATTAACTCAAGTTTGGTTCCTAAAGAATAGTTGCAAACTCCTGTTTGGTTGAACAAACTCGAGTTTGCATTGCTAAGTTTGAAAATCAAATTGCTCGTTTTTGTGAAATCTTCATGTTTGATCTAGATACTTCTTATCATCACTCCTTACTATTCCCAACTATGTTTAATCAGTTTATTTGTAAGTTTTAGATAATTTAAAGATTGTTAAATGAAGATTTAGCATAAAGCAAAAAAATGACGTCAGCGCATTTATTGCTTAGCCCAGAAAACTTGCATTCTTTTAGACAATCATTCTCTACACGTTGCAAAGAGTTTAATGTTTTCTTTCCCTATCAAGAAGCTGCTCTTCCAACGGATTAAATTCAAGGGAAGTCAACCATAAACTTTTATGCACCTGGCCTAACAGCTACATTGATCAATCCAACGGTCATTTAATGCTCTCTTCATATATAAGGAGTTGCATTCAAGTCTACTCAACAACCAATCTGCAGAAAATGAATTGCATTCAAGTTTTCCAACTACTCTTTCAATTTTCTATTGTAAAGTATCTTTTGATACATTTGTACCTCAGTGTCTATCCACTCTTAGAGAGAGTTTTATTTATTTAAATCATATTTATTGTAAAAATCTCAAGTGAAGGGGACTTGGAGATTGAGTATATCAGTTTACAACTTGTAAGGGGGAGTGTATCTTAGTGAGAGGATAACTTTTGAGTACAGAGTGTGTAACTAATTTGAGAGAGTTTTATTTATTGAAATGATTTATTGTAAGAATCTCAAGTCAAGGAGACTTGGAGATTAGGTATATCAATTTACAACTTGTAAGGGGGGGTGTATCCTAGTGAGAGGATAACTTTCGAGTACAGAGTATGTAACAGATTTGAGAGATAGTGAAATTCCCAAAAGTGTCTGGGGAGTGGACGTAAGTCAGTGTTGAGACCGAACAAGTATAAATCTTGTTGTGTCTTGCTTCTTCTTCCCTTACTCTGTTCTACCTTGTTTTAGCTTCCATTTACAGAGTATTCGAAAAGAATTTTAAAATCCTCAATTCACTCCCCTCTTGGTGATTTGCCCACTTTCATCAATTTCTAGTATTAATAGTGTTTGGTGATCTGCTACTCATAGTACCATTTATATATTGTATTGTTTTCTGATTGTGCATGTATTCACTTTAAGTTTTTTTTTCATTGAAAAGTTTTTTAGCATATATCTTAGGGATAGAATATTGTCACTGCCAATTTTGGGTCACTACCACTTTTTCACCGTTAGATCAGAATATCATCTGCCTTTATCATTTCTCTTTCCTGTTGAGATTCTGATCTAACGGTGAAAAAAATGGTAGTGACTTGATAGTCACCAAAATTGGTAGTGACAATGTCCTATACCTATATCTTATGGGTAGAAAACCGAATTCTTTTCTTTTCTTTTTTGATTTTTTAAATATTAAAGACTTCGTGATGTCTCTATTTCATTTGATAAGTGACCGAGGGAACGAAGGATACGGGATGTGGAAGGGGATAGAAAACGGTGTTGAGGGAATTTAAGATGGTGCTATCATGGTGTTACTGTGATTACGGTGGTGAAGAACAAGATTGACGACACTGTTTGTGATTTCCGTCGGCTTCAATGGTGAAGGATGAGATGTTGACGAAGCTCCGATCTTCGTCTTCGTCCTCTTTTAAAGTGTAGGCTGCCCTTTTAATGAGAAATCATTTCCAAATCTGAATAATCTGGCCTTAAAACCAGATTCTACAGTTAAAAAAAATGTTGTTTTCAAAGTTTTGGGCATGTCCGAAATGTTCTGAAGTTATGGGTCTTTTGGTAATTTTATCTGACTTGCTTCCCTTATAGAAAACACTAGAATATTGGCATTTTGGGTCCTGCAGCTTTCCTTTCCTTTCAAGTTAGTCCTTCGAAAATTATTTCTTTTTCTAATCCTTGCCCCTTGACTTTTCCTCAATTATTTTCAGCTCCAACTTTCCTAAATCAACCTACAATGCAAATCAAAATTGGGTAGCAAATCATATTCTAAGAAAATTAACCCAATTATTTGCAACTACAATATTTATGGAAATATTACTCTTTTAAGCTCTAATTTCACACAATCATCTCTAATTCAAATTAATCACAATAAATTTTATTTAGCCCAAAGTTAATGATAAAATCCCTAATCAAAATATTAAATACCATGACAAAATAAGGATATATCAAATTCTCCTATACACTTGGACTTTTACACTCTTAGACAAAGATAATCAATTCAAAACCATTTAAGATAAACATCAATACAATTTAAGTATGAGCCATCAATCAATCAATTAAGTCATATTGAGTTTCAGAAGTCATGCTCGAGCAACAACAAAGGTTTGCCCGAGCAACATAAGTTATAGTGCAAAGCAATGTAAAGAGATTCGTTTGCTATACAATCAAATGTGAATGAAATAAGCTCAAGAGAGATTTCTAAGATATTAGTGTTTCGCTCAACTCTCCACATTAAGGTTATTTCACTCTAGCTCACTTAATTGACACATTACCTTAGGCCTGTAACAACTCTAACATCAGTCTCTACCACTAACAACTATAATGTAATGAATCAAGAGAACTTTTATGGGTTGTAAAGATAAAGAAGGCCACATGGAATGAATGTGAACAAAGCAAGTGTCATGCATGTATATATACCACTATACCAGTGGCGGAGCCATACTTGCGCACGTGTCCGCATGTGTAGACACAAAGATGGGGTAAGTTTACAATATTGAGTCGTATCTACTCGCTATCGCTAAGCAAGAAGATGGTAGGGTTCTGGCTTCTAAGCCGAGTGCTTCACAAGAGACAAGAGAGGTGGTGTAGGGTGAGCAGGAGGCGAAGCCAAACAAGGAGGTTACGGAGGACTCCGAGCACATAATTTGCCCGGTTAAACATTTATCTTATGATTATTTTTTGCTTTGGCTTGTAATTCAAATTTAGTTTGGACCAGTTGTATGGAAAAATTGAAACACTATGTTTTCTTCTATGCTTTGTAACCTTCTACATGTCAATCATCAGAAAGCCCTAAATTCTATTTGTTTTTCGGGAAAAAGTTAAGGGAAAAGATTATGAATTTACATTTTTAGAGTAATTTTTTGTGTGTTTGTTGTTCTAGTTGTCTGTACCTGTAAATACCCAAACAGGAAGGTAGGAATTCTACACGTAAATGTAGAGGACCAAACCAACATTATATTTTTTTTTCTTAGTAATGGCAAAGAAGAGCCCAATACTGAGTGCTCAGTTCTATCTTGCCTGTGCATACTAAAATTGATAGTGTTACGGATTCATACTAGGCCTACTTATGGAATGGCCCAGCAAGGGGTAATCTGCATCAGGACCCACCCATAATGAAGGAAGATCCTAACCAACTTGTAATCCAAGCTACAATCAGGAAAGATCTCAATTAAGAGATTTGACCTAGATCTGGCAGTTAAGATACTTGGGCTACAAGGCATATACAGCCCAATATTCCAAGACCTAAGGTAATCTCTATAAATAGGAGGATAGCCTAAAAGGTACACACGTTCTAACCCTGAACTATTTACATATTGTCGACACTGTGCACACACCTCACCCCTTGGGCGTAAGCCTCGTATGTGTATAGTGATCCCACATTCCTCTGGTTATCCACCATTTAGATATCCAAATTGAACCCTCTGATCCAACATCAACTTAGTAGCCCACAAGGCTAGACATCTGTGTTCTCATACAGAACATTGGCACCGACCGTGGGGACCTATAAACTTTGATTCCCATGACCAACGTGGTGAACACCAGAAGCAGTAGTCGGATCTCTCAGCTTGGAAACCAAATTCTCGTGGGAGTAGCGAACCAACTACCAAAGGATCAAGACCCCCTGCCACTTGAAGACGTCCATGATCACGATGCCATAAATGACGAAGATGATGTAGCGGACACGACATCTTCTCCACTAGTTTCGGCTGATCTTCAGGACACGATGTTCCAAGAGTTCCAGCAGCAGGAACCTTGTAAGGATATCCCGAACCCAAGCCAAAACTTTCTCCTCTTATAGAACACCATGGGATCGGTGATAACGCGGATGGGAAACATGGAAAAGCGTAGCAACCTCGAGTGCCAAGAGGATCTCAGAGTTGTACAACAAATAATGGAGGAGCGTTTCACACAATTTGAAGTCGCGTTATGGAGGGAAACCCGTGATGATTAGCATGGAAGGAAGGAAAGGGCGACTCCAAAACCTCATAATCCTTTCCATGAAGAGAAACCGAGGCATACTCAACGTAATGAAGGCAGTACAACAAACGAGATGAGCTTGGCGTGAATACGAGCTCAGAATCCCGCTTCAATCTTGAAGAAGCTGCGTACTGAGAGGACCCCGATGGTAAGGACCGAGATCAGGAGGCAGAAACCCAAATGGTTAGCTCCCCAAAAATGTATAAGATGAAGTACATTATGGGGCATAATAGCAGTCCATTCTTTGATGAGATCGCAAACGTGCCTTACCCAGAAGACTTCAACTTGGCAAACCTGCCAAAATATGATGAAACTCAAGACCCGAGATCTCATCTCGATACTTTCGAACTACTTATGTTTGTAAGACAAATTCTAGGGCCAGTCGTTTCCCAATTTTTTGCCGCCACGCTGACCGGAGTTGCTCAAAAGTGGCTCCACACCCTACCAGCCAATTCAATCCAAACCTTTGAATACCTCGAAAGTAGGTTCGAGTTGAATTTCGCAACCAGTAAGAGGCAACCAAAGTCCTAGCTCGCCCTCAGTAAGGTTAAACAACACACGGGGGATGAAAGTAGAGCAAATCACCAAGAGATGGGGTGAATTAGGGATTTTAAAATTCTTTTCAAAGAACTCTGTTTTTGAATATTAAAACAGAGTAGAACATAGCAATGGGAGAAAGAGCAAGACACAAGGAAATTTATATTGGTTCGGTCTAATCTCTTGACTACGTCCAGTCCCCAGACACTCTAGGATTTCACTATCTTAATTGATTACACACGTTGTAACTCTAGAGTAATTCTCTCACTAGAACTTACTCCCCCTTACAAGTTGTAATCAAATATCTCAATCTTCAAGTCCCCTGACTTGAGATTCTTACAATAAATGAATTTCAATAAATGAACTCTCTCTAAGAGTGGATAAATATGATCACTGAAGTACAAATTTATCAAAAGACACTTTACACAAGAAAACTCAAAGAGTAGTTGGAAACTTGAATGATTTTCATTTTCTACATATTAGTTTTTGTGAAGAATTGAATGCAGCTCTATTTATGCCAAGACAGCATTAAATGACTGTTGTAAACTTTAATGTGACTGTTTCCAACATTAAGGAAGGATTAGGTTAAGCTTTGGTCTTCTTCTCTCTCTACTCTTTGGTTAATCCAGTTGCTCAGAGGATTAGGGTTGACTTCCCTTGATATTAGTCCGTTGGAAGAGCAGCTACTGGATGAGGAAAGGAAATATTAATCCCTTTGCAATGTGTGTAGAATGATTGCCCAAAAGGATGCAAGTTTTCTGGACTTTGCATTTAGTGTGCTAACATCACTTTTTGCTTTTGTTCAAATCTTCATTTAATATTCTTTAAACCATCTGAAACTCATTAGCAAACTGATTAAACATAGCTAGGAATAGCAATGAGTGATAATAAGAAGTATTAAGATCAAACGGGAAGATTTCACAAATTCGAGCAATTTGATTTTCAAAACCAGCGACACAAACTTGAGTTTGTTTATCCAAACTGGAGTTTGTAACTGTGCTCAGAAGGCAAACTCAAGTTTCCAAATCCAAACTCGAGTTTTCTTCTTCTAGAGAAGAATGTTGCTATTTTATCTTTGAAGCACATTTATAAACATAGAGCAAAACTCGAGTTGATTAATGACAAACTCGAGTTTTGGACTTTTATAGTGAAAACATGTTTAAGTCCAAAAGCTCAAAACTGGAGTTTTCAAATATAAACTTGAGTTTTCAAATTACAGAAATGAGCAAAGCTCTCTGCCTGGTGTAAACTCGAGTTTCCAAATGTTAACTCAAGTTTTCATTTAAGTTTGAAAAACTTTGAAAATCTATGCCAAGCGAAAACTGGAGTTTTCTCAAAGTGAGTAAAATATGAGAGTTCTCTGTTAAGTGTAAACTCAAGTTTCAGAATCCAAACTCGAGTTTTCCCAAACTTTGGAAAACTTAGAGAACTCATGGTCAAGTGTAAACTTGAGTTTGCATATCAAAACTAGAGTTTTCTAAAGTTCAGAAAACGTTGTACTCTGTATGACCAAAACTCGAGTTTTCTCATAAGAGAAAACTTTGACAATTTTTTGTCAGATGCAAACTTGAGTTTGTAAATCAAAATTGAAGTTTGCATAAGTTCAAAAAGTTGGAAACTCTCTGTATGACCAAAACTCGAGTTTACTTGTGCAAACTGTAGTTTTGCTTACTTCTGAAAATATTGAAAAGTCTCTGTATGATGCAAACTGTAGTTTTCTATGGAAACTTGAGTTTGTCTAAGTGAAAAAACTTGGAGTGTTCTCTGTAAGGCCAAAACTCGAGTTTGCCTACGCAAACTGGAGTTTTGCTTAGTTCATTAAAATTAAGCTACTCTTTGTCAAGTCAAAACTCGAGTTTGCCTTTGATAGTAAGTTTTTCAACTTACCAAAGACAAACTTCAACCTGTGTTTACAATTTCCTGTTATCATCAAAACACATAGAGAACTAACAGGGGAGACACTCCAAAAGTATTTGGATCGGTTCAAAAACGTTGCTCTGCAAGTGTGCTCACTGCTTGAGAGTGTACACGTGCATTGTCTCATAGATGGTCTAGATGCATCGTCCCGACTAGCAAAGTCGATATTCAAGAATCTGGTAACAACCCTAACCAACTTCAGAACTCGGTCTAGACAATATCTGGAAGTATAGCAGATGGAGATAGCCAACGCCATAGGAAACGAGCGACGAAGGAACTCGCCTTTGAGGGGAAAAGGGTAGTCCGAAAATAGAAAGGAAGATACTCACGGAAGAAATTTGGAAAGCAGATCCCGAGGTGGAAGATTTGAAGGGAAAGCGAGGTATGATAAGTATACCCCGTTGAATGTACCACGTTCCCAGCTTTGGAAAGAGGTCGCCAAGACCGAGAAAAAGAAAGTCGAAAGACTTCATCCTCTTAGGAACCGAGCAAGTACTGACTAGTCTCGGTTTTGCGCATTTCATGATGGATCGGGACATACTACGAATCAATGTTATGAACTCTGAGACACCATCAAAAAGTTCGTCCGAGATGGAAAACTACGTCAGTATGTGATAAAAACTCAAGGGCGGAAGAGTAATAAGCGTAAACAAGGAGATCGAAGCACGAGCCCAGTCCCGAACAAGAAGAAAGAGGATAAGAGGCGAAAACCAACTAGTGATAATGACGAGTTCCCATAAGCTGAGTTCAACTGTAATATGATTAGTGGAGCTTTGGGCAGAGGAGGTGACACAATTAGCCAGCGGAAAAAGTATTTGAGAGAGGTCCTCTCCATAAGGGATAGAGCCGGGAAAACGGGCCAAGCCCATCAGGCTGGCCCTCGGGCTTACAAATTAGAGGAGTTTAATGAAATAAGCCTTGCAGGGCCGGCCCTATAGGGACTCGGGCTTAAAAGGGCTAGCCCTGAAGGGCCTTGGGCCGGCCCTGCAAACCCTTTTAATTTATTACTATTATTTTTTAGATGCATAGATTCACATATAATAGTAATTTACTAATTTATATGTATTTTGTATTTGTTATAGAGTTATTTATCCATTTAAGTACAAATACACAATAACTATACTCTAATTTTATGATTTAGTTTTGTATTTGCTGCAGATAAAGATTATGGATGTGTTCATGATGTGTGAGAAGAAATTCATGATATTCTTACTCATGAATCAGAGCCTACTCAAAGCGAATCAAAACCAAATGTCATTGAAATGTATGATAGTGATGAAGATGACGACAATAATAGTTATCGTACTAATGTCGCTTAGTGGTATGCTTCTTATGTTTTATGTGAGTTATTTGTGAATATAGTTTGCTTTCGACTATGAATTAGTAACTGTGCTTATTTGTTGGATGATTCGTGTTGTTTTGATATTAATGTTGACAACATTTATTTAATAAATTATAATTAAATTTTTGTAATTTACTAATTATATTTCTTTGAAAAAAAATGGAGGAAAAATAGTTAAAATTTGGAATAGTAACTTCCGAACCCTAGAGGGCCGGCTCTGGTACTCTCGGGCCGGGCTTTGAAAAATAGATGTTTTTCTTACCTTGGGCCCTGGAGGGCCGGCCCTATTAGGCCCTGGCCCTTCACGGGTCGGCCCTGATTCCCAGGTCTAATAAGGGACCTCCCAAAATTTAAAGAAGATCGCAGCAAATCGGAACCTCCCCCATTACTTTTCACAAGGGAAGATTTGAAGGACATAGTTCCGGGACACTAGGATGGATTGGTAATCACGGAAACCCGGTGAATTGCCGAGTTAAAAGGATATTCGTTGATGCAAGGAGTTTGGCATATATCATTATCTGGGACACCTTTAAAAGAATGAATTTGGACCAAGAAGATTTAAAGCCATGCAAAATGACCCTCATAGGGTTTAATGGAGAACATTCTCCATCGAAGGGGTACATTGACCTCAGACTGACGTTGGGAACTAAGGAAGCTTTCAAATCAAAGTGAGTAAGATTCATCATAGCCGACTTCCCTTCCTCATATAACATAATTCTAGGTAGGCCAACCATCCACAATTGGGATATACTGGTTTCCACTAAGCATCAGAAACTGAAGATGGTGAGCGCTAAGAACAAGGAGGTCACTATCAATGGAGACCAAAAAGAGTCTCTCCAGTGTTATTTCAAGATAGTCCGAGATGGAGAAGGTGGACCCTCATCGCCACCCCAAGTACGCGAAGGTGAACGAAGTGTGAACAAGGGAAAAAGGAGGCAGTTAGGCTGACCAGTCAGTATGGTAGAATTAGATCTACAAGAAAAGCCCGAGATTCCACAAGCGGAGCCAGAAGGCGAGTTCAAAGATCTGGTACTGGGAAGTGAACCTTCACAAATCACGAAAGTAGGTAGAGCGTTGAATCCAAAGTTACAAACCCGGTTGAAGGAATTCCAGAGAGACAACCGGGACGTGTTTGCAGGGAACTCATCTGAAATACCCGGCATCGACCCTAACTTTTGTTGTCACAAATTGGCCATTCGATCGAAATCATCGCGAGTGGCACAAAAGAAAAGGAAAATCAGACCGGACAGACAGCAGGCCCTTGAGAAACATGTCGAAGAGCTCCTTAATGCCGGATTCATCCGAGAAATACAATATACCACGTGGCTATCTAAGTGGTCATGGTTTTGAAACCGAATGGAAAATGGAAGGTATATACGGATTACACCAGCCTGAATAAAGCGTGCCCGAAAGACTCATATCTGATGCCCAACATTGACCAGTTAGTGGACAACTCAACCGGATTCCAACTATTATCCTTTATGGATGATTACTCTGGATACAATCAAATTGCGATGTACTTGGAGGATCAAGAGAAGACAGATTTTATCACCGAAAAGGCTAACTATTGTTATAACGTGATGCCTTTTGGTTTAAAGAACGTCAGGGCCACATACTAGAGAATGATGACCAAAGTCTTTGAAGATCAGCTCGGCCAGAACATTGAGGTTTACATTGACGACATGATCGTAAAGTCAAAGGGCCCGGAAGACCATATCCAAGATTTGAAACAAACCTTTGACAAATTAAGGAAGTACCAAATTCAACTGAACCTGGCGAAATATGCATTCGGAGTCCCAACTGGGAAATTCCTCGGTTTTCTGCTAACGAACTGTGGAATCGAAGCTAACCTAGACAAATGTAGAGCCGTACTGGACATGAAAGCACCGAGGAACAAGAAAGAAGTCCATCAATTGATCGGAAGGTTAGTGGCACTGACAAGATTCTTGCCGAAATCGGTAGAAAATGCCATTCCTTTCTTCATATTGTTTAAAAAGGAAGCACATGAAGGATGGAACCGGATTCTGAAGCAACATTTGAGAAGATCAAGGAATGTTTGGCAACCCCGCCAGTCCTATCTAAACCTGAACCTGGCGAGTCGTTGTTCTTTTACCTGTCAGTAGGTGAAGAAGCAGTATGCTCGGTCCTGGTCAAGGAAATAGAGAAGGGCTAGGTACCGATATACTTTGTAAGCAAAGCCTTGCAAAGCTTGGAGTTGAGGTATCAAAAGTTGGAAAAAGTGGCCTTCACCTTACTTATAGTGGCAAGGAGGCTCCGCCCTTATTTCCAACGACATTGAATTGTCGTCCGAACTAGCTAACCAATTCATCAGGTGTTACACAAGCCGAACCTATCCGGTAGGATGATCAGCTGGGCAATAGAACTATCCGAGTTCGACATCACCTATGAAGCCCGGCACGCCATCAAATCACAAGCTTTGTCAAACTTTGTACGGGAACTGACCCCGGCAAGTAAAGAGGGAAATGGTGACTCTGAGACATGGAAAGTGTGTGTGGATGGCTCGTCAAACTCCAAAGGAAGTGGAGCAGGAATTATTGTCGAGAGCCCGTTGCAATTGAACACTCTCTTCAACTGAACTTCCCTACATCAAATAACCAAGCCGAGTACGAAGCGCTGCTAGCAAATTTCCAACAGACAAAGGAGCTTGGAGCGCAGAGAGTTAAGGTCTTCACCGACTCTCAACTAGTGGCAGCACAAATCGAAGGGACATACCAAGCAAAGGGCCCTTTGATGGTGAAATACCTGAATAAAGCGAAGGAGGTGATCTCAAGCTTTGAAGAAGTATTGGTTACTCACATTCCCAGAGGAGAAAACACCAGGGCCGACATCCTATCAAAACTGGCAAGTACAAAGGGACCGGGGAACCATTGAATCGTGGTCCAGCAAAATCTAGCAGAACCGAGCTGTGTGATAACCATATCAGCATCAACCAATTGGAGAAAACTGATTGAAGATTACTTGGAGCGAGGAATCCTCCCCAACGAATCTATCGAAGCTAAGAGGTTGGTCCAAGATGCCGCCATGTACACAATGGTGGACGATCAACTATACGGAAAAGGCTTGCATTCTCTGATGTTGAGGTGCTTAAACTCGAGCAAAGCTAGCTATGTTTTGGCGAAGATACACGAAGGAATTAATGGCAAGCACATAGGAGCAAGAGCCCTAGCAAGGAAGGCGTTACGGGCTGGTTACTATTGGCCCACCATGGAGGCGGATTTGAGGGAGCTCATCAAGAAGTTTGATAGCTGCCAGAAGCATGCAAAAATCATCTGGCTCCCTCCAGCGGAGTTGAAGTTCATCTCGGCCCCATGGCCCCTTTACAAGTGGGGCATGGATCTCTTGGGGCCATTCAAGAAGGCTCCCAGGCAGTTAAGGTGGCTGGTTGTAGCTGTCGATTACTTTACGAAGTGGATAGAAGCCGAAGCTCTGACTACAATCACTTCGGCTAGAATACGATGATTCGTTCAATAGAGTATCATTTCTCACTTCAAGATCCTAGCCAAGGTCGTTACAGACAAAAGAACCCAATTTATCAACAAGGGTTTCCGAGATATGATGTCGAATCTTCAAATCAAACACCATTTTGCTTCAATCGAGCATCCATAGTCGAATAGACAAGCCGAGGTAGATAACAAGACAATTGTGGATGGTCTAAGGAAACTGATGGAGGACGCAGACACTAGTTGGGTCGAACAGCTCTATTTCGTGCTTTTTGGCTACAAGACCAGCGTTCAATCCTCGACTCAAGAAACCCCGTTCCGGTTGACCTACGGATGCGAGGCATGATCCCGGTCAAGATAGGCTAGCTGTCATGTTGGAGATTAAAGACTCTTTAAGAAGGCGAAGAGAGAAATAATGAAAACACTCTCAGCGGAGTTAGATTTAATAGACGAGGTCAGAATCATGGCACACTACCAGGATATGGCCGTAAAGCAACTTATGGCGGCTAAGTATAATTGAAAGGTTAGGCCCCGGTCTTTCAACAAGGGTGACCTAGTGCTGAGACGAGCCAATATCAGAAACAAGAATGCCAAGGATGGCAAGCTCGCTGCAAACTGGGAAGGCCCTTACCGGGTAAAAGAAAAACTCGACAAAGGAGCTTACAAACTAGGACCCTGGAGAAGAAGCTAATTAAAAGAACATGGAACAGTGTTTAAGAGTCTATTATAGCTAGACCTAACTTCTACTTGCACAGTGTTTGCGGACAACCCATGCCCGCATTGGGTAAGTTCATTTTGATTTCAGCTTTCCTTTTCTGCTTACGCAATTTCCTTTCTGTTTTGAGTTGATAGCTCAGTAGAGCAAGTTATCTTTCAAATTAATAAAGAATTTGTTAGTTAAGACTCAAGTTTTACACTCTCCCAATCGTGCCGAGTACGGACAAAGGAACGAGTAAACAGATTTGGGGCATAAACCCCGGTCATAAATAAGCACTACTTAAAAACGGACACCAGGGCAAACGAGCCCGGTATCTCACGCGAAACCGCTGTTACAATCATTCGCCATTCTGATGCATCAAAATTCGCTCCTATATGAGAAGATGAATTATCATCTAGACCCTGATCAGGTCAAAATGTTTTTTTTTCGCGTACCTACACCAAGGCTGAACATATGATAATTTGCCCTTATCCTGGATTAAATCCCGGACAACGGAACCTGAACGCAATATGGAGGTTTACTCGACAACCTTCACTCATGTACCCGGACTTTAATGCCGGAAGAATATCCTAGTAGACTCTGCATAATATATATGCGACCTTGGCCCGGTCATAGAACTTCGAATGAATATCAGGGTTCGTGAGAATAACTCATCATAAGGATAAAAGGAAGATGTGGAGACATATTTGAATTGGCAACAAAGTAAATGAATTTACCATTCATGATTTGTTTAAATTACAAGAAGTTCAAATAAACATGACAAAAACAAGAATAAATATCTACGGAAATACACATGAAATGCAAAGGGGCCGCAGTGCCCCAGAGATGATACGATAAGACAAGAACCTCGGCTACTCAGCTAGAAGGCGCAGCCGCTTCAGAGGGAGCCTTTCCTCCTTCAAAGGGAACGCCGATTGAGACCTCCTTCTCACCTTCGCCGGTTCGACCTCCCTCCAGCTCAGACACCGAGTTGACATCAAGAGACGAAGGAGGCGGGATTAGCTAACCACCTTGAAGATATGCCCTATAATGAAACCCGGCAAGTTCCAGGGTAACATCAGGGTTCAGGTGTTGCATTTGCGATAAGGCCATGTCGAAGGCATCCTTCACTGTCTCCCTCACCGTGTCGGAGCAGTCAGAATAAGCCTTCATGGCATCAGCTAAAGCGGCCTTCGTCTCACCCAACTCCTTGGCTAGCCCACCACGCTGGGTTTATACAACCTTCAGTGCCTTAATATCTTTGGCGCGGTCGTCTTGTAGCTTGACGATGTCCGAGTTCACCCTCTCGATAGCCTGTCTTGTCATCAAAAGCTCTTCATGTAGCTTGCCGACTTTAGCCCTGGCTACTTGGAGCTCCTCCTCAGCCTTCTTCTTTTGCTCCGCAAGCCCATCCTTTTTTTCCCGTGCCTACTTCAACAACGCACTGGCTTCAACATAATTACGTTTCAACATGCCCATGGCCTGAGCTAGCCCAGCGGCCTTCAGCGTGTGTCGTTCGATGTCCCAAAGTTCGCCTTCCTCAACATGGGAGAAAGGAATGTTGTCAGTATAAGTCCATGTTGGAGCTTAAATGGGGGCGAAGGAGGAAGAGTTGAGGAAGAGGGTCCAGGGGCTAACATGACTGTACGGGAAGTCAGAGTGACTTGCTGAGCAGTAAGGGTCGAAAGAACAACAGGGTAATCTCTGGGCGAGGGATCCGAGGTATCCCGGCCAATCTTCGTCTTTTTGGCCGCTTTTGCTTAAGCACCCGAGCTGTCATTCGCTTTTCGGGCATCAGGAATAAGCCGTTTCCTCCCCTTCTCCTTATTCGAACCCCCTGCTCAGGATTCACATAAGACAGATAACATGGCAGTGGCTCCATATCTCCGGCTGCATAACATAAAAGAAATGAATGGTCAAGATAATAGCAAACCACCCTACAGAAAAAATAAAGACATTGAAAAACCATATAAATAATGGGGAACATACGCTGTGCCAGCCCCGACTCAGCACGAGATCTAGAAATAAAAGAGGCTGCATTAGTGGTGTCGCGTTCTTTTATGTAAGCCACTAGGCGAGCCACAGAACCGACATCCTCAACCAAAATGTCATCCTATTCAACCTCATAGTGAGACGAAGGATGCTCATGATAGTCTTTAGTCCAGTACAACGGGAATCTCCATTCCACAATTTTGGACTCAACGTCGTAGAGGAACCATGGTTACTGTCCCGGTGTGGCAACAACCTTAAAGAAGCTAGTTTTAAAATGTTTGAAGGATTCAAAAAATGCTCAGAAGATTTTTTTACCGGGAACTCCCAAATGGAAGTCAATCCTTTCAGGTCGGCAGATTCCCTACCGGAGCGGGCTGTGAAGGGACAGAATAAATAAAAGAGCAGCAGAAACGTACAAGGAATCGGTTCCAAGAAAGAGCTTCAAAGGCGCTCGAAAGCTATAAGAAAACCTCAGCCGTTGGGGTGAAGTTGAGAAGGAGCTAGGTGGAGATAATTCAGAATGACTATTTGGAACTCGGTAAAAAGAAAACGAATACCGAGCCGGGAAACGTAATCCAGGTAGAAAAAGAAGAACGAGGAGTAGGTTCCCTCCCAGACGTAACAAATAAGCTCGCCATCGCTAGGAGGGCTTAGGGTATAACCGTGGGATTCTCCTAAGTCGAACTTGGTGATGTCGGTTTCGATCATCAAAGAATGAGTCCGCAGCACTTCATGGGTAACCCAGGGATATTTTTCTGTCGTGAGGCGTGGGGGGCTCGAAGAATCAGACTCCCCGATATCAGAATGAACGCTACAGGTTGAAGAAGGCGAGTCCATTTATACCTATAACAAATAAAAAGCAAAGTTGAAGTCAGAAAATGGAAGGCATACCTGACTCATACGAGTTATCATTTGAAGGAGAAATGACTAGACCGAGATGACCCTGATTATGACGGCAGGAGCTTAAGGTGAAGTTGGCTAAGGTGTCTTGGCCGTTCACAATATATAAGGGGCTGGAGGCAATGCAATCCCAGTATGAGCCGACATAACCTTCTGGCAAGGAACTCGGTCTAGCACGAGGGAGATACTCTCTGATAAGGTAATAGGTGGGGTCGAGGCAATATCAGGTCGGCCTTGGCCCCCACAGGAGGCAGCTCCCTGATCGATCCACCACGGCGGAAACTAGCCACAGAAGGACGAGATCCCTTAACACTTCTCCTCAAAGGCCCCCGCAGAGCAAGGTTGCTAGCCTTTGCTCTTCGGAAAGGGGAGAGCCATATAACCAAAAAGTGGTTCTAGGATAAAGTACACGCATCGATTCCTCCTTTTCTGGAGTTAGTTTCTAACTCAAAGATGGTAAACGGTTAACCCTATCCATCGACACCAGAAATCAAGACCTAAAAAGGCATGAAATGATCGGTGAAAAGAGACAAGAAGAGGCCAAACACAACTATGGAAAGATGGCAGAGGCAATTACACCCAAGAACAGAAGGTTATGTTCGAACAGATAAGGCCAAGGACCAAAGGCTACACAGAAAACTAAACTCCTATCGAGACTTACCCAGAAATCCAAAAAACCAACCTCTTTGCGAGGAATGGACGAGAAGAAAGGAATCAAAAATGGTAAAATCACTTGACTTCAGAATAAGAACCAAATAAGTAGAAAGAAATGGTAGGAATACTTGAGTAAATGAACAAGCTCCGAAAAGTGCAAGAGGAAAGTCATAGGAAAACGAGAAGTCTTTGGTAAGAAAGAGGCAACAGTAATGTGAAGATTGTGGTGAATGGAGGGAAATATGAATACTGGCGTTACGAAACTGAAGGGTCGAGGGCAATACAGACTATTCACCCAAAAAGTAAGGGTGACGTATAAGACGTGATGGGCGCATTAATAACTGCAGGTGGCTAGGCACGTCGATTGGAGTTTTTTGCTAATCAAGGGCTGCCTGGTGTTAGTTGGCATGATGACTTTGGCAAAAGCAATTGACCCTAGGATTACGAGAACCTCCTGACACTACCTCGGATCCTTGAGTAGATGACAACAAGGGCTGAGGCCACCCCACACTAATGCGGACAACGTCTGAGATATACACGACAAAGCAAGGTTCGAAGTAGGATAGCTCAGATCATACGTACGGAAGCAAAATACATCCCTGGCTGAAAGACCTGGCTATCACCCAAGAGGGGGGGTGAATTGGGTGTTTGATTAAACTTTGGTTACTTTGAAATTCTTTTCGCAACTTACTGAAAGTTGTTTGAGTGACAGAAATAATTTATAAAGTGATAATCAATCATTCAAATATATATGCTGGAAACATAAGAGATAAGGGAAGAGAATATGCAAACTGAGATTTATCCTGGTTCGGTCCAATCCTTGACCTACGTCCAGTCCTCAAGCTCCACTTGAGATTTTCAATCCACTATCTTCTTTCAACTTGATTACACGTTCTGTACTTGGAGTAATCCTCTCACTAGGATTCACTCCCCTTACAAACCGTAATCAATGCACCCACTTGATTACACACTCGTACTCAAAGTAATTCTCTCACTAGAACTTACTCCCCTTACAAGCTGTAATCAATACAATGGGTTTCCCACTCAAGATCACCCAATCTTGAGTAACTCTCAGATAGTATGGAAGGAATTATTACAATAAATCTTTCTCTTAGAAGTGAATGAATAAACACCGAAGAACAATACAAATCACTTCACTCTCTATGATAAGCTTATCTAAACATGAAAAAAACAAGAGAGTAAATGATGTGAAGGTCGAGTATTAGCATGTTGAAGTTGTAGGTGTTGTCTCTCGTTTCGTCTTGAATCTGTCTTCTTTTATAGGTAGAGATCAATATATTACCGTTGGAATCTTGATTATAACCGTTGCCTTCATTAGACAAGGTTCTAGTTTTGTGTTGGTCTTCTTCTCTCTCTAATCTTCACTTAATCCAGCTGTGTAGAAGTTCAGAGTTGACTCTCTGCAAATTTATCCGTTGGAGTAGCAGGTGCTGGATGTGGAAATCATTCTTTAATTCTTTGTAGGCGTGTGCAGACGGATTACCAAAAAGTATGCAACTTTCTGGGTTTTGCATTTAATGTTCGACATGCTTTTTGCTTTTGCTTTAAACCTTCAATAAACACTCTCTAATTCATCCGAAACTCACTAAAAAAAGTGGTTAAACATTTCTAGGAACATTAGAGAATAATGATAGGAAGTATTAAGATCAAACAAGAAGGTTTTACAAAATCGTCGATTTGAATTTCAAACTCTACGATGAAAACTTGAGTTTTGAACTTTGGTGAGTAAAATCGATTTAAGTCCAAAACATCAAACTGGAGGTTTTCTTTCAAAACCGCAGTTTTCAAATCATTGAAAAACATCAAACTTTCGCTTGGCCAAAACTCGAGTTTTCATATCAAAACTCGAGTTTTCATTTAAATATGAAAACTTGAAGAAATCGCGCCAAGTCAAAGCGGAGGTTTTGGAGAAAACCGGAGGTTTTGAAAACCGAGAAAACATGAAGACTTTTCGCTGAGCAAAACTCGAGTTTTGAAATCAAAACTCGAGTTTTCACTTTACTGTGAAAACTTTGAGAAAACTTTGTCAAACTCAAAACTGGAGGTTTTCACAAAAACTGGAGGTTTTGAAAACTGGCTAGAAACTGAATCCTCTCTGCCAACTCAAAACTCGAGTTTTGATTCAAAACTCGAGTTTTCACAAATGTAGTGAAAACTTGGAAAATTTCAAGTTATGTTGAAAACTGGAGGTTTTAGCCAAAACGGAGGTTTTCAAAGTTCAAAAACTTAGGAGACTCTCTATAAGTCCAAAACTCGAGTTTTCAATGAAAACTGGAGTTTTGTCTTTTCCAAAAATATTGAGAAGTCTCTGTATTGTGAAAACTTGAGTTTTCTCTGAAAACTGGCGGTTTTGCTTTGTTCAGGATATATCTCATTACGATCAAAACTCTTGGCTAATCTCAAACTCAAATTTATGTGTCCAAGCTTGAGGTAAGAATCCAATGTAAGAAGAATCAACTCCAAACTCATTGTATTATGTCCGTTATGATCCGATGAATGAAGGTTGTTCTTGACCAGCGTTTTTGCAACGTCTTAAACTCACCGTCAACTTTCGAAGGCCATATTTCTCGGGTCTGAACTTCGTTTTGGTTTCTTCAAGTCTTTATGGAAAGCCCTTTGAGTCTTCTTTCATATTCCACCAATTTAAGCTCAATCGGATTTGTAGTTTGTGAGATACACTCAAAACATTGAGGCTTGGTTTGCTGTGTGGCGTGAATCTTAGTGTCAACTTCCACAATTCATAGCTCCTTGATCTGAACTCCTTTGGGCTTGAAGTTTATATTAAAATGACGCATTGGAAGTTTATTTTCATATGCCACTGGTTTCACCTCAATCGGATTCTTGGTTTAGGAGATATCATCGAATTACGAGACCTCGCCCAATCAAACCGAAACGTGAAACGAGTAGAAGCGAGTTGCCGAATAGTGCCGAAACTCGAGTTTTGACTTGGAAACTCGAGTTTTCCTAGTCCGAGAGACGCCGAGATGCGAAGACACTTCAAAACTCGAGTTTTGAGTTCCAAACTCGAGTTTTGAGTCCTAAACTCGAGTTTTGAGTTCTTAACTCGAGTTTTCTCATACCGTAAGAGCAAATCATTGTAGAGAAGTAGGAAACTCGAGTTTTGGGTTGGGAACTCGAGTTTTCTCATCCCGGAGCTGATTTTTGCTGACTTTAATTCCTAATCGAGCCATTCCAACTTCCATATGATCTTAGAGGCTTCTAGCATCAATATAAGAACTTGAATAATGATACCTTCATTCCATTCAACAAGTTCTTCCTTTTTTGATCTCCCAACTTGATCATTCTTCATCATTCAACTCTTTCTTTCTTTCTTCTCTTCTTCTTCTCTTGATCATTTTCCATAATTCGATTCTTTCTTTCTTCTCTTCTCTTGATCATTCTCTCGTCATTCAACTTGTACTCATCATTCTCTGCAAGTGCTACCTTCTTCAATATTTCCTCTTAATTCTTCTTGATTAATCACAAAATCCTTTGATAACTTCTTGCTTCCTTGACATTCCGATATTCTCATTATATTGTGTGCAAGAACTTCTTTCTTCAATCTACTTTCTTGATCAATCTCCATTATTAAACTTTGCATCTACATTCAATATAAGAATTAGTCAAAGCATAATGTAAATGTAGTATGCAACCTTTTTGCTCTTAAGAATGGCTTCTATATAAGACATCATCAAAACTAATCATAACCAACACTGGCAACCCAGAAGCCTGACCTACCGGCTAGGGGCAACTGTTACGGATCCATATTAGGCCCATTTATGGAATGGCCCAGCAAGGGGTAATCCGCATCAAGATCCACCCATAGTGAAGGAAGATCCTAACCAACTTACAATCCAAGCTAAAATCGGGAAGATCTCAATCAAGAGATTTGACGTAGATCTGGCAGTTAAGATACTTGGGCTACAAGGCATACGCAACCCAATATTCCAAGACCTAAGGTAATCTCTATAAATAGGAGGATACCTAAAAGATACACACGTTATAACCATGAATTATTTACATATTGTTGACACTGTTGTTGGTCGATTTCCTTGATGGCAAGTGAACCAGTTGAACAATTAATAAAGTGAAAGTAGAGTATCGTCCCACAGAGACTGAGATACCAGAGAGTGACGCTCAATTGCTATGATAGTTGCAACTAGAAGGTAGATGTAATGGGTTTGAGAGGTTTTTGGTGATTATACTAAGAACGAGAATTAAACAAAGTAATTCGAAGAGGATATCAGCGAGAAATTAGGCTGAACTCGGACTCCTCCTTAAGTGCATAATTCCCCCAGTTGCTTTACCCAATGCTATAGCATCTATACTGCACAGCTTCTGCAATTGCTACAGCATAGTTACTAACTGTAAAGCTATTTGATTAACCCACCGCTATGATCTACCGAAGCTTCCACGTCCGATACATTTGATATTAACTATACTCCTTCCATATTCCTATGGCAACTTTCTAGCTTTTATCTCGCATTACTCTCAAGGTGTATCGGTTATGAGAGGTAGACCCATTCCCGAAGCCTACAATAAATAGGTCAAGCCTTGCACCGCCGCCTAGCAAACATCAAGTTTCTCGAGGTCTAGCCTCGACTCCTTGCCGAAGCCGAGACCACGAGATCTAGCCCTTAGATTCCTCTAACCGACTAGTAATTAATCTATTGATACGCAAATCGAATCTTTAATTAAAAACTTGCAACTCGGGTTCATATACGCTTAAGGATTCATCCTTGTTCAGCCCATCGAAAGTTAGTTCATGATCGACGAAGGAAACACAAAATGCCTAATAATGAATGACCCATGGTCTAACTATTGAAAGTAAATGAAAAATAGAAAGCTTGACGGCGTTCCGATGGCGTGGATGAAGTCCTGTGACGTCACTGCTCCACGTCTTCTTCCCTCTGTCTTGCTCCGAGGAAGGATGCTGGGTTCTCCTGGAATTCTCGTGCTAGTGAAACCTTTCACTCTTCTCTTGAGTCGATGGAATGTGTATTCTCGGGTTGGCTCTTCTCCGACTTGTCTTAGGGTTGACTCGCTGCTTCTTTTTTATATTCAGACTTCCGTGTGATGCAAGTTAGGCTAGCCGGGCTTTCCAAATCTGTCGTGATCTATCATATCTTCGTTTGTAGATTGATTTCGTCTTTGACATCGGGATTCTTCAAATCTTTCCTTTTTGATCCTCCGTATCTTCTATTATATCTGCAATCTACCTGTTGGCCTCGACCTTTTATTTCCATTCCTGAAATCAGCTAGATAAAAATGTCATAAAATATGTCGCATAGCATCGCGTCCTTTACTTTGCTATAGCTTCCTTATGCCTTTAGTTGCAATTCGAGCTGCAGTTGGAATGCTATAGCATAGTATCGCTCTGCTGTGCGTTCTTCCTAGAGACAATGTAACTTGCTCCTTCCTTAGCACATGTTTTTCGGATGTAAATGGTTTCCATCCCTCAGTTCCTTAAATCATGAATACCTGCCTTTTTTCTTGAGTTATTTGCAATTTACACTCTTATTCGTCATACAATTTAGTCATGAAATATAGGGAAAACATGGCATAATCTGCACTCATCAACTGTGCACACACCTCACCCCTTAGGCGTAAGCCTCGTATGTGCATAGTGATCCCACGTTCCTCTGGTTATCTACGACTTAGATATCCTGATTGAACCCTCTGATCCAACATCAACTTACTAGCCCACAAGGCTAGACATCTGTGTTCTCATACAAAACAGATAGTTAGCCGTAATTAAATTTCATTTGCAGGGGAAGAACTCATGGAAAATAATTCACCTTTTGATTTATTATTTGTATTCAATTTTTTAGTCTTTCTAAGATAGCTTCCATGCCATTTAATGTGGAAAGCAAAACTTTTAGCCTAATGTTTCTTAGTACAATATAGTGGTAGAAAATTTGTAAGCTTTCAGTTGTCAATTTGTGTTGTTTTCTAGATGTTCTGTATTATGTTTCTTTCTAATTGTTGGTCTTAGACTCTTGATTGACACTATTTGTTTCTTCTAGCTATCAAACAAGAGGAATGTGGCGGTTCATGTTTTCAGAAGGAAAAAGTTAGTCTCAATCAGGGACTATTGTGCGAAAGATGGAATACAACTTCCTTAAGCTAAATGTGATTTCAAATGTTTAATAACAAATTTTATAATGCTCGCATAACTTTTAGTCTTGCTAATCCAACTACATGAATTATCTCCTTCTTGAGCAAATAATTGTATTTATTGTCTCAACTGATGTAAGTACATAAATTTCTTAGTGCTCTTCAATGAGGATTGTTGAAGCATGGAGTTAAACCTAGGAATAGAATGGTTTGAAATAATCCTAGGGGGAAATAAGACTATTGTAAAGCTGCAAATAGGTTGCCAAATCATTTGCAAAGCCCACATTTCTTTTGGAGCATCATTTGAATAGACTCACTTTGATGAATTGCTGAAGCTACATTTGACTCATGTTTGATTTTTTAGCATTTGTTATATGTAGTTATCTGGACTAGTTACTGAACTGGCTTATGTAATATGGGTTTTATACCTAGGGGAAATCAAACCATTGTAAAGCTGCAAATAGGTTGCCAGATCCTTTGCAAAGCCCACATTTCTTTTGGAGCATCATTTAAATAGACTCACTTTGATTAATTGCTGAAGCTACATTTGACTCATGTTTGATTTTTTTACCATTTGTTATATGTAGTTATCTGGACTAGTTACTGAACTGCTTATGTAATATGGATTTTATATTGTCTATATAATTTTCCCCCAAACATCGTTGTACATATGGTAATTAAGTGAATTAGGTAAAACCAACAAGAAGTGCTTAAGAACAACACAATTTTGACACTTTTTCTTCTTTTTATGCTCCAATGGGCTGTATGATGTCTTTTATCTTAACTTAATTTACACATGCATCCAACTTTAAGTAATTATTGTCGCACATTTTAAAGAGGTGAAGAATTCAGCACCTCTATTATTGGTGATGAGGGGTTTTCTAATGTAGGGTTGTCACTGTTTATATGTCTCTTGATGTCCTTTGTTTAATGCCCTTCAATTTTTTTCTACCTGAAACAGAGGAAGATGCTAACTTCCTAACAAAGGTAAGGAGTTTGGTATTCCCCTATAAATGGCTCAATTTTGGTTGGTTAAATTGATCTGAACCCATCCACTATCTATTTACTGCTGATTTTAGGGATAAGTTTGTTTCTGAACAATAGTCTGCCTTCAAGAAAAGTGTCCTTGCTATAGAGGAAGCCATTGCAAAGATGGAAGCAAAGATGCGGTAAGTTTACATTATGGAATTATGAAATATTTGACGGCATGAATATTTCTGATTTGATGCTTTATTTTGATCACTAGTTTGTGTTTGCAAAATGGACCTTCCAATTGTGAAATATGAGCAATGTTTGTTTTGACCATGAAATCTACATATAAGATATATCCAAATATCTTAAAACAGGTTCACATATACTTGCAAGTAAGGATGTTGACTTACCAAATGTCCATTATTATTTGTGTTAGTAAGTGAATCAGATTGATAATGAAGATATCATGCAATATTTTCAAGGAATGAAGAATTGAAGAAAGCTTTTGTAATCATTTTGTTGTAATAGCTTAGTTGACTCTTGATTATTATTTTTCCATGTTAAATTGAATTTTTTTTCCTTTTCTTGTTTATATTCTTTTGTTTTTTTAATACATTTAAAACTTTCTTTTAAAAAAAAGTCGACGATGCTGCCCCTGAATCCCCCCTAACTAATTGTTGGGATACAAACAAAAAATCCTAGCTCTACCACTGATATAAACTAATAACAAATCCATCTTAGCATCCAATATATCAATTGAACTACACCAAGATGACTATATATATTGTTGTTTATCGAAATTCCCTAGAAATGCCTTATTTATATATATATATATTCTGATTTTTCTTTTGCTTCCTTTTTTTGCTTTTTCATGTTTTTTCCTTTTTTAAAAAAATTTTCTTCTCTTTTTTGTTTTCTTGTTTTTTTCCACCGTTTTTTCTTCTTATTTTTTCCTTCTTTTTTTTTTGAATATGTAAATACATGGCATTTCAATATTTAGAAGAACTAGGGATCATGACACTTTAACTATAACAAATTAGGATGCAAAGATTATTTAAATGACATACACATGCATAACAACTAAAGGAATGGCTCAAAGGGGCGAACAAGGGATGATGGTAATGTCGTTTTTGTGTTTGGGATATAAGGGTTTAGAATATGAATGCCTATATCATTTCCACCACACTAATGTAAATACAGCTTTGACTCAGAGTTGAGACAAGTTTTAGAAGATGAAAAATTAAGGAAGCATGCACACTTAGAAAGAAAGAAATTAGGCTCAAATAACCTTCCAACAAAGGTTCTTCTCAAATGCTTAGTAAGCTAACGACAAAACATTTACTCAACTATTTCTGATGCTAACATTAAGCAGAACAACTCAATTGCATCAATAATGACCTTGGACAAACTTCCATTTTCCAGAACATATAAGTACCAAAAATCCAAGTGTGGGTTTATTTGGAGCTCAAGAATTCAAAAATTTGACTCAATATTCTAGTTCAACTTAAAATCAATCAATATTTTGAAGAAAAAAAAATCAGAAAACCACATTTTGCAAAGAAGCTCATAGGAGACACAAACACAATCAATTCCAAACCAATCCCTCCCCCACACTTAAACCATTCAATGTCCTCAAGGCATGATATACCAATAAAGTGCAAGTGAAAGGTAGGTATGTGATAGATATTGTTCTGTTATAAGAACACAAATGTCTAACCACAATGGTTTAGTGGATGATTTATATAGGATCAGTAATACTCTTCGGCAGAGGCGGATGCACATATATGCTTGGGTGGGCACGTGCCCCCCAACTTTTTTTAAAATCTTTCTTTTTTTTTCTTTTTTCTTTTAACTCTCTATTTTCCCCTGTCTCTTAATACTTCATTCTCATCTCACCCAAGGGCCAGTGCGACTCTGCGATTACTCTTCCTCCGAGACTCCACCTCCATTCTCAGTCTCCAACCAATTTCATTCCTCTTCTTTGCATCGTCATCGACCACCGTCCAACACTCCGAGCCAGGTATTTTTTTTCCTTCTCTATTCCTCTTCAATCATATCTCAGATTTGGGGTTTTTTGTGATTTAGGTTTCTGAGAAAAATTAGGTTGAGCAAACATTGGGTCTTGGTATTTGTTTGATTCTTGTGATTATCTGCCGTGATTGCTCATTTTCATGTGTAGTTCCCTTTTCCTTGAATACCTCTGGGATAATTCACACACACACACAATCGTTGCAGAAAGTAGCATACTGTAAACTCGTTGAATCTTCTCTGGTGTAGGCCATATATATGTGTGTACCTGCTTGTATATATAATAACTATTCGTACTTTCTCCAGTCAACAAAACCATATCCAAATCCTAGATTCTTATGAACCAACGATGCTGAATAATCTACAAAATTTGAATATAGTGCAAATTTGAACAGATTATATGTCTCTCTGTGTGTGTAGTCGTGTAGACACACACACATTTCTCTTTTAGTAGTTACTATTATAGAAGTCTGATGCATATAAATAATTGCTCGTTTTTGTAGTATAATAATAATTGGAAATATAAAGGAGAAAGGTGGTTGGAACACAGAACTCTTGCAAATAAAAACGATATTGTTCTTGTTCTCAATGAAGGTCCTTCTTAAAAATTCATGACACAGATTATTTATTGATTTATTTTTGTCATTTGCCATTTTTTAGGATGGAAAAGTATGTAGGTTCTTTTTTTACCAAGTCAAGTGGTAGTGGAACTAAACGTTCTCGATCTGAATCTGAATCTATTGATTTATTTCAAGATAAACAGAATGAGTGTGCTACTCCCTCAAGTCAAAACAAACCAACAGTAGAAGGTCCACCGGATTTGTATGTTCCTGATCCGGGTAAAAGACTTCCTATTATGAGCATTGCGAAGAGTGCTCAAGAAAGGGAAATGATTCGAAGAATTTATCTAACGAATGGTCCTTGTCAACCAAAACTTGATAACTTTCCTCAAACCTTAATTGGGGAAAAAATGCGTAGATTCAATCCTCAATGGTACAATGAGTTTGGCACTTGGTTGGAGTATAGTGAATCAAAAGATGCTATATTTTGTTTGCATTGTTATCTATTTAGTTGTGAGCATGGTGATGGAAGGGGTGGTCGTGATTCATTTGTGGGAGAAGGATTTAGCAATTGGAAGGACAAACAACGGCTTCTTAAACATATTGGGAAAGTTGGAAGCACTCATAACTCGTGCTTTAGTGCTGCCAAAGATTTGATGAATCAAAATCAACATATTGATATTATTATGTCTAACATTTCTGACAAAGCCAAATAGGATTATCGTATTCGTCTGAATGGTTCTATTCGATGTATTCGATATCTCATACGACAAGGTTTGGCTTTAGGGGACATGATGAGACGAGATGCTTCAATGAATCAAGGAAATTTTGTGGAGCTTGTAAAATTCCTTTGTGAAAGCAATGAGGAGGTAAATAATGTATCCTTGAATAATGCCCCGGGGAATCTCAAAATGATAGCTCCTGAAATTCAGAAAGATATTACTAATGTTGCTGCTAGTTTAGTTACGAGAGCTATTATTTCAGACATTGGGGATAATTTCTTCTCTATACTAGTTGATGAAGCTCGTGATATATCAATTAAAGAACAGATGGCCATTGTTTTAAGATATGTGAACTGCAACGGTGAAATTATTGAGCGTTTTCTTGGTCTTGTTCATGTTTCAGATACTACAACGAGTTCACTTAAAGAAGCGATTGAGTTAATTTTTGCCAAAAATGGCTTGAGCTTGACAAAGATTCGTGGTCAAGGTTATGATGGCGCAAGCAATATGAGTGGTCAATTCAGTGGTCTGAAAAGCTTGATTTTAGTTGAAAATAATTCTGCTTACTATGTTCCTTTGCTTTGCACATCAACTTGATTAGCTCTAGTAGCTTGTGCAAAAAAGGTTTATACATTATGACTTCTTTACTTTTATACCATTGGTGTGTAATGTAGTTGGTGCTTCTTGCAAAAGAGCAGATATTTTAAGAGAAAAGCAATTGGAAGAATTAATCAAAAGTATTGCAAGCGATGATGTTCAATCAGGGAGAGGCTTGAATCAAGAAATGAGTTTGTCACGACCAGGGGACACACGTTGGAGCTCACATTACCGATCATTGGTAAGTCTGTGTTCATTGTTTGATCCTGTGCTTGATGTGCTAGAAATTATAAAAGATGATACAACCCTTATGCATGCAAAAAGGTCTGAAGCCTCTGGCCTTATGATGCATATGGAAACCTTTGAATTTGTATTACTTTTACACCTTATGACTAAGGTCTTAGCAATAACGAATGAGTTGTCACAAGCACTTCAAAGAAAGGATCAAGATATTGTGAATGCAATGACTCTTGTAAAAGTTTCAAAGGTGTTATTATTGAAGATGAGAGATAGTGGGTGGGATAATCTATTTCAGAAGACTTCTGAATTTTGTATAAAACATAATATAGATATCCCTGATATGGAAAGTGTACTGCAAGGGAGAACAAAACGTAGAGGACCAATTACTCATATGCATCACTTTAAGGTTGACATATTTTATGCAGTGATAGATTCTCAACTTCAAGAGTTGAATGATCGTTTTAGTGAAGTTAGTTCGAATTTCCTGGAATGCATGGCATGTTTACATTCGTGCAACTCTTTCTCGGGCATTTGACAAGAATAAGTTGTGTGAATTTACTGGCTATTATCCTTCAGATTTTGATTTAAATGATATTGTCATACTTGGATATCAGCTCGACACATATATTGTTGATGTGCAACTTGATCATGATTTTTTGAATTTGCAAGGAATAGCTAATCTTGCCAAGAGGATGGTTGAAAAGAAAAAACATATTGTGTATCCTTTGGTTTATTTACTTGTAAAGTTAGCATTAACTTTACTGTAGCAAGCGCTTATTTGTGGAAAGAGCATTTTCGGCTATGAAATACATCAAGACCGCACGTAATCGGATAGGGGATGAATGGTTGAATGATTGCCTAGTGCCTTATATTGAAAAAGATGTATTTGATAGCATTGATAATGAGGCAATTATGATAGAATTTCAAAAACTAAAGCCTAGAAGGATGACATTGTAATTATTTTTATTGTAATATACTTAGACTTGGTTTTCCCTTTATATTCTTTTTGTTTTTTTTTAATGCATTTAAAATTTTGCTAAAAAAAAAAATTCGGGCGCTGCCCCCGAACCCCAAATTCCTCCCAATCAACGGTGCCCACCGTTCAATAATTTTCTGGCTCCACCACTGCTCTTCGGCATATATGTGTGTTAGTATACCGAAGAGAAGATTATTGTTCTATGATGTCTATGAGGAAGACACCAAAGAACACCAATACATCATTGTGCTACACAATAATGGCAATTAGCCAAAAAGGGTGGGGTGTGTGCACAGTGAGACTAAATAGTAAAAGGATATGAATCGAATGTGTGCACCTGGTAGGTAATCTCCTATTTATAGGGATTACCTCTAGGGTTTCGGCCCTTGTGTTGTGCGCGCCTTCGAGTCCGCAACATTATGCTCCACTACATATACTATTGGGATTAACGCCTTATCTATAAAGTGATTAGTTCTTTACTTACTTAAGGAGAGCTTCGTTGTAATGTGTCCTTGTTGGGCCGCATCATATCTGGGCCCAATATACGAGTCCATAACAATTGCCCCCAAGCTCAGAAGTTTAGAGCTCTAAGCTTCCAAGATTGATTGATTGATAAAAAAACCCGACTTTTTATCTGTTTTACTCTCCATTTCCTTCGTAGATTTTTCTCACTTGACCTTGGAGAATTGTCGAGATTGATTGACTCATTCGAGCCTTGCCCCCAGATATACGTACCGAGCTATTTTTCTTTGAAAACTTACTTTTATGATAGCCGGGATTTCATTTGTGACTTCGACCTCGGATTATTGGGTTCATATATTTCCACCATGTGTGTCACCCCCAATCCGGGATATCATGAATAAAAGGAATACAAATTAGTTTCTATTTGCCTATATTGCTGACATCATGGCATAAAATTGTCGTTTCCCATGTATTAACTACGATCTCCATCTTTGAAACTCGTGAGCATTTAATGTGCACGTTGTTCCACAGTAGTCATCATTGCTCTTTGAGGCTTTCAAATCTAATTCCCTGTACAAATAGTCTTTTTTGCCCCTAACTCTTTAGATTCAAAATGTTTATAAATTCACATTCTCCATCTCTCCTCAACACTTTTCACCAAACGCTCATTTCGTCTTGCTAGGAAAACTCCTTCCTTCAAAGCCTTCTCTCTTCATAAAATTATCGGTGAGTTCCAGTTTAGAAACCAATCTTTCGTAGAATCAGGTAATCCCTCTATCTCCTTGCTCTTCTTTACTTTCGTTTTGCTTCATATAGTCTTGTATTGCTCTTCCTTTTGAGATTTCCATCAAACCTTGTCATTTTGGTTTCTTGGGTATGCAACTAAGGTTTCCGAGTTCTCCAGGTAGCCTTTTGATATCTTCAGTATAATGCTCCTATCCCTCTCTCCTCTTTTATTTAAACTCACTAGTGCTAGGTGGCGGTGATGACCATATAAGGAATTCTTTTGAAGGCAAAGGTTGACACCTTGGTTCTGAACCATCCCAGTTCAACTTCTACTATTACCCTTTCTTTTTTCTAGAGTCTTCATGGATCACAATAGTCCTCCGCTAGGAGATATGTACGGTAACCCAATTCCCGAAAAAGATAGAGAAATACTTAAAATACTCTCAGATGGTCCGAAATTTTAGCGCTGGGCAATGCCTCGCACTAAGGAAGAAAAACAAGCAGCACTACTTCGTAAACCCAACGGAAGTAGGAGTAGGAAGAATCCCCAAACACTTTTGCCAGATAATCGAGACTCCAACTCTTCTTTCCTGGGGTTCCATTTTAATCCACTCAAGATTCCAAACCGAAATCCGATCACACCCATCCAGGATTCTCCCCTTGCCCAACAAGAAAATATACTTCTAAATAAACCTAGGTTTCGTGCAAAAAGCGTCGCTGACCCATGTGATGAATGCCTCTTTTTAGGTATTGAACTCGCCAACAGCGGCCGTAATTCGAAAGTTGAGCGGATGTTAGCCTTTGGCCGTCACGAGCGCATTCCAAAATATATCCCAACTCTTGTTCACTTGGATAATATCGGCCTCATGCCTGTTGATTTTTCACATGGCTACTCTTTTGATCAAGGTATACTTCCCGTTTCTGACTTGTACTTTTTTATTATAGGTATAAATAGGTTCACCTCACATCAAACCGAGTTATCCGCTACGAGGGAATCGAGTTTCACTGGAACCTCGGATACTTCCAAATCATCAGCCCTATGGGTTGACGAGGTGCTAAGTATCAGGAGCACAATGACCGCTGAAGGTCTCCGTGACAGGAAAGACTATGTCTTTCGCCTGTCCCGCCTTACTGAATCCATATCTAGCTGCCGGGCAAGTAATGACGATCCTCATTTCTTTTATTTTTACAAAGATTGCATATCTCGGCTCGGTATGCGCTTTCTGTTTACTGAGTTCCAACTACACCTTTTACATTACTTACATCTTGCTCCTCCCAACTTCATCCCAACATCTGGGCCTTTGCCATCGCTTTTGAAAACTTTTGCAAGGAGAAAGACTTAACTTGCACCCTTCCAGTCTTCTTTCGTTTTTATTCTTCCCACGTGGCTTGCAGTAAAAAGGCCAACAAGGATGCCAACAAAGAGGCTGACGACAAAAATCTAACTAGGAAAGGTTGGACCTCTCTTCGAAGTGTCCATGACAACAAACTCTTCATAGCTTTCACCGAATCATGGAAAAGCTTTAAGCCCTCATTTTTTAAGGCAGTTCTCGTGCCCAAGCAACTACCCTAGTTCCTCCAAGCTTGAGTATGGGAAGATAGAGGAAAGATTTCCCCTTTATTGGACTCTGGAACATCACAAAAAATCTTCTTCTGATTTCGACTTTCCTTTCCATCCCTTTTCTGCTGCCGAAAAGGAAACGATAACCTTTTTAGATAAACAAATCGTAGAACTTGGCCCGTTGAAGTCGACGGACTACGTCTCAAAACCCCAGCCAAAGAAATGACTTATGGCGAGTATGTACATAATTTGTATTGCGTTGTATTGAATGCTTGGTCTATGTTAAATGAATAACAAACCATTTGTTTTTGTTTCACAGATTCAAGAATGGGAAAAAGATCGGCTTTTTCTGCCCAGAATTGAAAGTACAGGACCCTCAGCAAATTGAACCACCCCGGTAACCGAGACGGCTGGTGCAAACAAAGCTGGCCAGGCTAACACCCCAAAATGATCCAAGACCAGTAAAGCAATCCCATCCTCAACATCAAAAAAACTGTTCTAGTCCAGGACAGAGATTCTCGTCCCTATTTCAACAAGCATTCCTATTGAAACTCCTCCTACAAAGACTCTTGACGCTTTTCCTTCTGCAAGTCTTCTTTCGCCATCTCCAATCCCTGAAATCCCTTATGGTATCCTCTGGAGAGAATGGGTGCCTATTCATCTTAGTAATGCCATCGGGCTCCTAAAGCGCTTCTTTGAACCAAAAATATATGACACGCCCGAGCTTCAGGAATTGTCAAATATAAAGCACTACGCCTTGAAATGTGTCGAGTTAGCTCAAGCTTTGACCATGTTGAACGTGAAATATGCTAAACCAGCAGACGAACTGAAGAAGGTCAAATTGGAAACCTAGGAACATATTCATAAGTCTAATGAGCTGGTGTCAGCTATTAAGGATGACGTTCAAACACAAGTGCAAATAGTTGAGGCGGCGAGGAACAAGATGGGAGAAGAGTTGTAAAAGGTCAAAGAAGACCTAGAAAAGGAGAGAGAGGTCCGGAGGAATGCTAACTCGAAGTTGCATCAACTTCAACAAGAGAATGCCTGGGATAAGAAGACCCTGGAACAATCCCGGTCGGAGAAAAAGGAATATCTCTTAGAACTGAATGTCCTCCATGCCGCCCTGGAATCTGCCCGTGAGGCCATTACTATAAAAGACGCGACCATAAAGCAATCTGTCGAGGAATCTTTTGAGAATGCCTTAAAGCAGATCCAGCTGTTGAACCCCAGCATTACACTCGACACATCCGGGATGGATTGTATGTCTTGGGTCGTGGATGGCAAAATAGTCTCGCTCTTTCTGCCTCCCGGTGATGCCTCCGAAGGTCAATCAGGGAGGGATCCGAATGAAGATGAAGGTGAAGGTCAAACTGACGTTGGGACTCTACCTTGCTAAGGGCCGAGATTTCGGTGGTGTTTTAATTTATTTGCTCGGGGTATTGTAAACCCTCTTGTTTTTTGTAATAATTTCCTACCGGGTTAGTAAACCTTTTGTTCCTGAAATCCACACACATTATATCAAGATATTTACAATGAATGGGGCACTTACTTTCTGCAAATATTGAATCTCTACCATTTGCTTGTTGAACCCAAATACTCTTCGCATTGCATTCGCTGCATTTCCTAAACTTGAATTTTCCTTCAAAGTTCTTTAAAATGGCTTGGCCAAAGTCAGAAATTTATTGCGCAAGATACATGTCTAAGACCACCCATGAACTATACGCTCCAGTGTGGTTGGCCAAAATTTAACCCAGAGTAAGAGCCACCAGTCACATGTTTAGGTTCAGTGTTGCGACTTGATCAGGGTCATCGTGACGGTTCGCTTTGTTACCCTAAGCTTTAATGCATCATAGCCACAAGGGCTTTCGGTTTTACCGTGTCCAAAATGAATTTATACAATTATGAAATTTTACAGGGAGAAATTAGACATCTCAAGGATTAATTTGGTATATAATTCGTATTTTTCTGAATTTTTTGCTAAGAGAAATAAATGTTTCAAAACAGCCCCTGAAAACTGGGAATTATTTCGGATAGCAGGGGTAGTTTGGGATATGGATGAATTTTCGACTTGGTGTGACCCAAATGAATATTTTTGGTTGACAATCGACATATTAAGGGTCATTTGGGCTTTAGAATCAACCCAAAAGGAGTTTTCTAGATTTAATTATGAATTTTTGAAGTTGAGCTTCCATTTCAGAAAAAAATCAGATTTAGGATGAAAATTAAGGATATATGGGCCCAAATTAAATTCCTCAATAAGAAAAGGAATTTAGTGAATATGGACACATTAATTGGGCTTATTTTAATTTACTAAATAAAATATTTATTGAGGTGGAATTAATTATATTTATATTTTATTATTTTAAGGATAATTGTGATATTTTGCACCGAGAAGGTTGTTTTTATCTATAGTCGACTGCCAGGTAGTAACCTTAATCCTTATATACTGTGTGACTTGTGTATGTATGTTTTACCTTGAAATTGCATACATTTAGTTATCATTCATTTCAAGCGCTATGTAAGGAACATCTTTTGTGTGATATGCCGGTGGTCTATCTTTGTGTGCTATTAGGACCACTGCGATCGTATAGTGTGCTATTAGGATTGCTAGTTCCGGATTTGTTTGTGTGCCTTGATGCGAATGTCATTTGTTATTTTTTTAATTATGGTTTTTCTTACATGCATTATTTATACATTTTATATGAGATTAACAATTACTCTGTGATTCAAATTTTGAATCTCATCCCCTTTTAAGCCATCTGGCAGTTTATCGAGACCGAAGCAGGGAGACAGAGGTAAGGCTCCGGAGCTGGAGTAGTGTGTTGATGGATGATGATGATTTTATTTTGGGAATTTATTTTGATTATCGGATGACTGTAGATCATTATTTTGGCCTGTCTGGGCACCATAATCCAGATAACTGTATATGTTGATTCCTCCGAGGAAGAATTTATCTTTCCGTATTTTTATCAGTATATTATTGTCCAAACCGATGTGTGCTCTGCTGCTTATACTCTTATGTGTGACGATAATTAACTTGGGAAAATAAGCTAGAATTAAATAAAAGTAAAGGACCACACTACCCGCCACCCGAAAGGGCGAGGCCGGTAGGTGTGTAACAATTGTGGTATCAGAGCGCGGTTTGGATGATACTGATAAATAAAATTGAGACTGACATACTTGTGGTTAATTATAATAGAAAGAAGATAAGTGTAAGATTTGGTTAGTATTATGGTAGAAGGAGCGTGACAGAGATTTGCCGTGATCTCCCAAAATAACCATATTAGAAAAGGATTTGCAGTATAATGTAACCTGGGTCATTTCCCAACGAATTCACAGTCGGTTTAAATCAGCAACAACGAAACAGAACAATAACAAATTGGAGGTTTTTTATTCAAAAGAGATTAAAAACGAAAATATGCATAAACAAATTAACAACGATCAATCAGATTAAAAACGATTAACCCAGAATTGAGATTTCATAACCTTCATCAGACAAAAAGATAATAACCAAACTCGTGATTGATTCTCGGACAAATCAAAATCTCGCATTTGTCCGAGATATTCCCTCGACTAGACGATCGTCTAGCATTTGATCGAACACGCGGCGAGCTCACTGTGCGATCGCATAACGCTCTCTCAAAACCCGGTCCGACCTATGTCCTTGGGATATCAATCTAGGTATTAAATCTAATACCTAATCCGCAATTATAATCGGATCCGATTAAAATAAACAGAAACGAATTACGTTACCGATTGAAGCGCGTGCCCTCTGGATTCTTGGAACCCACAATCCATGGGTTAATCACGAAGCCTAGCCTATCATAGCTATGCGAGAAACGAAAATGGGAAAGAGATGAAGAAGTTCATCATGAACACGAAGAACACGAAGAACGGATGAAGAACGGTTGAGAGAAAATGAAACTTACGTATTTTAATCCAAAAGCGAATAAAAACGTGAATGAGAATGTGTTTGTGGTTGCTGCCTCACTTAACCTAAAATGGAAAAACGAAAATGGGGCTCCAATCCACAATTCAGGCCCAAAACAGAAAATAATAAAAAATGGGCTTTAATTACAAAGTCGAGCCCAAATAAAAATCCGACTTCGGCTCCAAAATCGACCGCCCTCTTGTCCGAATTTTCCCTTCATGTTTTCATAACAATTGTAGCTCTCGAATCATCTGAAATATGAAACAAAAAATGAGGCAAATCCGATGTGCGGTTCAAGAGTTATGGTAGGAATAGTGAAGCAATGTAAAACTGGAATTTTATTATTAAAAATGGCTAAAATATAATCAAAGGCCCAAAGCCCAAATAAGTATAAAATCCATTATTTATTAACTAAAGAGTCTTAAATTATTAATCAAGAGATAAAAAGAAGTGTATGAAATATTCAATTATCAGAGCGCAGCTAGGAGAATATATTAATGGTGTTATGAACCAAGGGTCTAATTTGGAGTTTCAAGTATTTTGGTATCCTAATCTGATTATCGGTGTATGGTAGTATATTATGATAGCCTTGTAAGAAGTAGCTTGGTTGTACGATTATGTAGAACAGTATATGAACTGTGAATGTTTTGATATTTTGAATCAATGATAAGTTGGGAAATGGCGTATTATGTAAGTTATCAGGATGGTTGCTTATCATTTTATGGTTATAATTTAATATTATTCTGTGAAATAACATTTTCTCTTGTTTGTGTCAAGACTAATTTTGCTAAATGGCAAGAGGGAAAGGACGAGGAAGGCCTAGAAGAGAGCCGGAGACACAAATACCAAATCCTCAAGATAATAACAATTTGGTTCAAGAAATGATGGGTCTGATAAGAGAACAAGGAAATATGATTCAAGAAATGCGAGCTAAGATCAATGAAATGAGAGCTCGTGATCATAAAGAAGAACAAATTGTTGATGGCACAGATAATAATAATAATGATAGTAATAATGATGATGAGCATTCGCAACAGCCGTTAAACAAAAAGAGATTTGAGACTCCTCGATCGGGTCAAGCAGTGCGTAAACATCAACCTCCGGTGTTTAGAGGCAAATTTGATAGTGCGGAGGATTGGCTACTGCGTCTTGATAAAAAAAAATTAGGTTCTAGAATGCCCTATTGACAGAAGGCCTTTGTTGGCTATTTATAAATTAAAGGGCGATGCAGACAGATGGTGGAGAAATACTGAAACCACTCTTCGTGCCCGCAATATCCCTATCACTTGGGAGATCTTTCGAGAAAAATTCAATGAGCAATATTTCCCTCGCTCAATTCAACTTGCAAAAGAATCTGAATTCTTGACTATTCAACAGGGAATTAATGAATCCTTTGATGATTATTATGCGAGATTTACTCGTCTATCTCGATATTCTACTTATCACAGAAATCCAGATGCTGAGGGTAACTTGGTAGATGTATTGATTCGTGGATCTAAATTTGAAATCAGTGAAAAACTAGTTGCTCGGCAATTCCGTGAGCTTAATCAAGTTGTTGATGAGTGTTGTATTGTTGAACGAAATCTTAATGAACTGTGTGCATATAGAAATACTATGAATCGCAATTAATCTACTTGCGGTAATTCCTCACAGAAAAGGAAAGGGCTATGGAATAAGAATCGTGGCAGTTCTAAAAAGCCTTTTCAATCTGGTCAGTCAAATTTCAGGAGGCCTGCAGAGCCTCAGATCTGTAATAAATGTGGGAAATCACACTCTGGATCTAATTGCGAGGGGTGAATCATTTGTTATGTCTTCCGTAAGCCAGGGCATATTAGTCATGACTGTCCACAGCAGACTACTAAGAGGAGACCCCAGAGTCAGGGTCAGGTATTTGCTTTGACTCGGGAGGATGCTCGTAAATCCCCTGAACTACTGCAAGGTACGATTTCTTTTCATGGTTATTTATTACATGCATTATTTGATTTAGGTGCCAGTCACTCTTTCATAGCATATGACTGTGTCAGACGTATGAATTTGAATGTTTACAAATTGCCTTATGATCTAATTGTGTCTACTTCATTGGGAGTTAAATCTAAAACTGCTGATGTATGTCTGAACTATATTGTGATTGTGGACAGACATGAGTCCACTGTGGATCTGATTTGTTTACCGTTGCATGAGAATGATGTAATTTTGGGATTAAACTGGTTGACGGCTAATAATGTGGTACTAGACTTCGGCAATAGAAAGGTTACTGTCCTGATCAATAATGAAATCTTAGTGCTAAAGCAAGTCTTGGTTTTCTTACCACTTCTGAGGCAGAGCAGTGTATTAAGCAAGGGTGCCAAGGATATGTGGTATTCTTTTCAGTACAAGGAAGATTTAGAACCGTCTCTGGATGACATACTAGTGGTGAGTGAATTTCCCGACGTGTTTCCTGATGATATCAGTGGGTTACCACCGGAGAGAGAGGTGGATTTTGCCATTGACATTGCACCTAGTACTGGACCAGTTTCTAAAGCGCCCTACCGCATGGCACCGAATGAAATGGCTGAGTTAAAGAAGCAGATAGAAGAATTACTTGAAAAGGGGTTTATTCGCCCAAGTGTTTCGCCTTGGGGAGCCCCAGTGTTATTTGTGAAAAAGAAAGACAGCAGTTTGAGACTCTGTATTGATTATCGGGAACTAAACAAAGTAACTGTGAAAAATAAATATCCTCTTCCTAGAATTGATGACTTGCTAGATCAATTATCTGGTTCTTGTATCTTTTCAAAGATTGATTTACGTTCGGGGTACCATCAGCTACGAGTTAGAGCTGAGGATATTCCGAAGACTGCTTTCAGGACCAGGTATGGGCACTATGAATTTCTTGTGATGACGTTCGGCTTGACAAATGCTCTTGCTATCTTCATGGATTACATGAATAGAATTTTCTGACCGTATCTAGATCATCTTGTGGTGGTATTCATTGATGACATCTTGATCTATTCAAAGAGTCAGGAGGAACATGAGGACCATCTGCGGCTTGTATTGAATATTCTGAGAGAGAGGCAACTCTATGCTAAACTCAGTAAATGTGAGTTCTGGCTTTTTGAGGTTAAATTTCTGGGCCACGTAGTTTCTGAAAATGGTGTATCAATGGACCCTAGTAAAGTGGAAGCAGTATGGAGCTGGAAAAGGCCTGAGACTGTTACAGAAATAGGCAGTTTTCTCGATCTAGCGGGATATTACAGCCAATTCATACAGAATTTTCCTCGGATTGCGATGCCATTGACGAAGCTCCTGAGAAAGAACCAGACATTTGTGTGGGATGAGCATTGTGAGGAGAGTTTCCAGATACTGAAGGAGAGGCTAACGACAGCGCCTGTGTTGATTATCCCAGATCCCAGTCAGACCTATGTGGTCTATAATGATGCTAGTTTACAGGGATTAGGATGTGTCCTGATGCAGCAGGGAAGAGTTGCAGCATATGCCTCTCATCAGTTGAAGCCTCATGAGTTAAATTATCCTACACATGGTTTGGAGCTTGCAGCTATTGTCTTTGCTTTGAAAATATTGCAACACTATATGTATGGTACTACTGTTGAGCTATACTGCGACCACAAAAGCCTTAAGTATCTGTTTGATCAGAAAGAACTCAATATGAGGCACCGCAGATGGATGGAGTTGTTAAAAGATTATGACCTGGAAATAAAATACCATCCGGGTAAAGCTAATGTTGTCGCAGATGCGTTGAGCCGGAAGACTGTGCAGGTAGCATACATGATGATAAAAGAGCAGAAATTATTAGAAGACTTCAGAGATCTGAATGTGTCAGGCCAAACCTTTGTAAATAGAGATGCAGTTCATAGAGTCTATTTGGCTAATCTCCTTGTCAGTCTAGAGGAGAATAATCTAAGCGCAGAAATAAAAGAAGCTCAGAGGCGGGATGATTTAGCAATTTCCATTTGAGAGAAAATTGCTCGGGGTGAAGCAAGAGATTATGATATCTCATCGAATGGTCTAATCCAATTCAAGAAACGAATTTATGTACCGTCTAGAGATGATTTGAGACAGAAGATTCTTGACGAGGCTCACAAGAGCAGATACACTATTCATCTAGGTGCAGTTAAAATGTATCGAAATTTAAAATCATAGTTTTGGTGGCCTGGGATGAAGAATGAAATATTAGAATATGTGGCTAGATGTCTGACTTGCCAGAAGGTTAAGATTGAGCATCGACGACCTGGAGGACTCTTGCAGGGTTTAGAAATTCCCGAGTGGATATTGGAGCATGTGACCATGGATCTAGTAGTGGGTCTACCCAAGATCAGGCATTTGGATGCAATATGGGTAATCGTTGATCGACTCACTAAGTCTGCACATTTTCTTTCTATCAGTGTCAATTATTCTCCTGAGAAACTGGCAGAAATTTATATATGTGAAATCATCAGACTCCATGGTACACTGAAGAGTATTATCTCTGATCGAGATCCTCGATTCACTTCGTGATTCTGGCAAGCTCTACATCAAGCAATGGGAACAAAGTTGAAATTCAATACAACGTACCATCCCCAGACAGATGGGCAATCAGAGAGGACAATTCAAACACTGGAAGATATGTTGCATGCTTGTGTACTAGACTTTAAAGGAAACTAGGATCAATATTTACCTCTCGCCGAATTTTCCTATAATAATAGCTATCATGCTAGCATTCAGATGGCTCCTTATGAGGCTCTATACGGACGAAAATGCTGATCCCCTCTTTGTTGGACAGAGTTATCTGAGTGTGAATTGTTCGGGCCGGAAATGGTAGATGAAACTTCTGAGAAAATCAGCTAGAATTAAATAAAAGTAAAGGACCACACTACTCGCCACCCGAAAGGGCGAGGCCGGTAGGTGTGTAACACTGGGTGCCTTCTCTTAATAAGAAAAAATAAAAGAAAGAAAAGAAGAAAGGGAAGGAGGAGAATGAAGAGGATGCAGATGTCGTTCAGGAACATGAAAATGGAGTTGAGGAAACGGAAAAGAGGAGGAAGAAAAGGAAGGAACGTAGTGAGAATGGTGAGTTGAATGGAGACAATAATGCAGGGCAAAAGAAGAAAAAGAGGAAAAAGCATGCCAAGGAAGAAGAATCAGCCAAAATATCCAGGAAAAAGAAAGACAAAAAGAAGAAAGTAGAGGACCAATAGGGATTGAATTTGTTGTTATCAGCCAATCCATATCTGCTGGTAACTATCAGTTTTGGATATCCCAGGCAACTCGGTACTTAATATCGTACAAATATATTCTCATCTCTAATTGTTTTTTTTTCCCCAATGTATGTTGTATTTGAGGAAATTTTGATGCTGTGATATTTTGTGCATGTTAAAGATGCTGCTGGTTCTAATCGTTTAAATTTTTCTATTTTCTCTTTCATAACCGTGGTAAATGATTTTGCTGACATGTTGAGCATGTAACTTTAAACTTTTCATTCATGTTGATGCAGTAGATTACCGATGTGATCTATGTTATGTCTCTTTGAAATGCTAGTCAGCTGCTCAATCTATGCCATGCCTGCTTTAAAATATCACTTACAAAGTTTAATTTAATTGTATAAATAGTTATATTTCTAGAGGTACAAAATACCAATTCTGACTGAAATTTTCTTTTTGGTATAACTGAGCAATTTTATCAAATACTATAAATATTACAGGGACAAAAGAAGAGGAAGAGGCTCTATGTGAACATAGCTGTAATGAATTTATGGTCACCCGCTAATCCATCTGTTGGTAAGTCAATTTTGGTTTTTGGACGTCTCAGGCAACTCGGTTCTTTTTATATAAATACATCCTTATCCTTACATCTAATTGTTTTTTCTAATGGGGTATGTTGTATTTGAGGAAATTTTGATGGGAGCATATCATTGAGGGATCTAATTTATAAATCCGTGAAAGTACTGAAAAAATGAAATTACACTACCGAGTAAAGAGACTAAAGTTTGGTATGAGAGGTTTAGTCTCTAATAATAACATGGTGGATCAAATTTTGAATTCTCATTAAAAGAGATGTTTATATTTAATGTATGACAATATTTTAAGTATAATTACTCAATAGAAAGATATTTGTGTGTATTAAAAAACTACATTGTGTTTTGTTATTCATTTACCCAATTGGCGTTTTTTTTTTTTTTTTTTTTACTTACGCAAGGTATCCCCACAGCCCCATGAGACTAATCCTAAAAAATTGGTGTTCTTTTATGGGGGCAAAAAAAAAAAAAAAACTCTAATAACCTCTAAGGCGATCCTGAAAAATTGCCCATATTCTCTTGATTCATAAAATTAAAAAAAAAATAAAAAAAATTATAGACATCAAGCCACCGATACATCTTGTTATTAAAAAGGCACAATACATCTTGTTATTAAAAAGGCACACACACGTTGAGAGTAGACATCGCGCATATATGGAGTTGTACTGTTGTAGCTAAATGAGAATTGCCCACTTTAGCATATATTATTTTTGTTAAGGTACATACTTATTATGAAAATTTTAAATCTAATTTTTTTTTAAAATGAAGTAGATAACACATGGACTTCTGGAATAAATTTACAATTTAACAAAAGTGACGTGAATAACATATGAACTGTCATCTTAACATATTTAATCAATTAATGATCAAAATTAACTGGAATAACAGTCGGGGCAAAATTGTATTGTTTTTTACACTTTTAAGGACAAAATTCCTTTAAAAAACTTTCAGAGTAAAATTGTCCTTCCGTGGAAACTTCTAGGACGAGATTGTCATAAACAAAGGTCTCGTTGGACCCATATATCAAATTCTCGCAAGTCCCAAGAACTCGTTCCTCGTTCCTGTCCTTTTTATAACCAACAACAATCCTAATAGTGCAAAATGAATTAGATATTAGTTAAAAATAATAAATGTGTAGAAAAATATAGTGACTTTTTTTAAATATGTCTTTATTTATAAAAAAGATTATAAGAGAGAAAATGAATAAAAAATAATGAGAGAATTTGTAGAAAATATGAGAAAGAATGACTAATAAATAATTAAATAAAAAAAAAGTAGTGATGAGTGTGAAATAATTAATATAAATATATGTATTTAATAAGTATAGGAAAAAATAATTTAAATTTTGAGGGAAAAAAAGTTACTTAAAAAGAAAAGCATAGGATAGTAGAAATTTAATTTTGTAGTATTGTATTATTTAAATCCTTGTTGCATTGTTTTGACTTTTGAAGGATTTTATTTTGGGAAAATTACGCGTGGGTTCCAAGAAACAAAATAAATTACAAAAAAGCTCTTTGAAATTACAAAATTACGAAGTCCTGCGACTTTTTTGATATGATTTATATTACAACGGGAACGATATATTTACAACAAATTTGACGACCATTTACAATGAGAAAATACATGTATTTACAACGGGGAAATCTTTTATATTTACAACAACATTTAAATACCCGGATTTTGAACATGTAGAGGTCATATACAACGAAATGCGTGTATTTCTGATAGGAAATCGTGTATTAACAACAACATTTAAAAACCCGGATTTTATTTCCATACAAATAATATCAAAAAATCTCTACCATTTACTGATAGGAAATGCGTGTATTTACAATGGGGAAATGTATGTATTTACAACAACATTTAAAAACCCGGATTTGATTCCATACAAATAATATTAAAAAAGTCCTTTAAAACTTTTGTGTAATTTGGTGATTTCAAGAAACTTTTTCGTAATTTTTTTCGTTCTTGGGACGCATGCATTAATTTTCCCATTTATTTTTTTGGGTCAAAGACTTTTGAAGGATGATGAATGTGACTGATATCTAACTATCAATTAATTATTTTTGACTTCTTACACCAAAAAAAAAAAAAAAAAAAAAAAAAAAAAAAAATTGACTTCACGGTGCCCTCATTAGTCATTATTGTAACACTTGAGAAATGAGAACTCGTCTTCCATTGTCGAGTTCACCCTCCTCCATCTATTGTTTACCGCAAGCCATGGCTGCTGAGCTTGTGGGAGGAGCATTTCTCTCTGCCGCTCTTGAAGTCGCTTTTAAAAGATTGGCTTCTTCAGACCTCACCAACTATTTTCAGTCAAGAAAGCTCAAGGATACATTGCTCAAGAAACTTCAAATCACCCTCATTTCTTTGAATCAGGTGCTTGATGATGCAGAAGCAAAACAGTACACGAAACCCAATGTCAAGAAGTGGCTTCATGAGCTCAAACATGCGGTGTATTTAGCCGATGACCTACTAGATGAGATTGTTACTGAGGCAAACAGGTTGAAGATTGAAGCTCAGAATCAAACTGCTACCAGTAAGGTACTTGGCTTCTTTACTGGTTTTATTAATCCATTTGATAAACAAATTGAATCCAGGGTTCAACAATTGCTTGATGATTTGGAGTTCCTTGTAAAACAAAAGGATGTTCTGGGATTGAAGGAAGGCTCTGGTACTGGTAGTGAAGTTGGACTTTTAGGGAAAGTATTGAATAGATTGCCAACTACATCTCTAGTAGCTGATGAGTCTAGCATATATGGTAGAGATGGCGATAAAGAGAAATTAGTTGAGCTTCTACTTGATGAGGATTTGAGTCGAAACCCTTTATCTGTGATTTCTATAGTGGGTATGGGTGGGTTGGGTAAGACAACTCTTGCTCAACTAGTGTACAACAACGCAAGGGTGGAGAATCATTTTCAACTCAAAGCTTGGGTGTGTATTTCAGAAGAATTTGATGTTGTTAGAGTTACAAGAACGATAGTTTCTGCACTTGGATGCTTCATAACTGGATATGAAGACCTAAATCAGCTTCAGATGATATTGAAGGAGAAATTGGCGGGGAAGAAATTTTTGCTAGTCCTTGATGATATTTGGAATGAGAGCCAATCTGATTGGGAGGCTATGCAAGTTCCTTTTCTCTTTGGGACTTTGGGTAGTAAGATCATTGTTACAACACGTAGTGAAAAAGTAGCATTAGTTGTGGGCTCTAGTAGAGTTTACCAAATGGCCTTATTAAATGAAGAAGATGGTTGGAAGTTATTTGCAGAATATGCTTTCCGGAACAAGGATGATAGAATGTGGACAAATCTTGAGTCAATAGGTAAGAAAACTGTTGAAAAGTGTAAAGGGTTGCCTTTAGCTATAAAAACATTGGGTGGCCTCTTGCATACCAAGTCATCAGAGAAACAATGGAATGAAATCCTTAATAGTGAGATATGGCAGTTCCCAGATGATGAGAGTGATATAATGCCAGCTTTAAGATTAAGCTACCATTACCTTTCTTCAAATTTAAAGCGGTGTTTTGCATTTTGTTCTATTTTTCCAAAAGACTTTGAAATTGAGAAGGACCCTCTAATCCATATGTGGATGGCTGAAGATTTGTTGCATTTCAATCAAGGAAATAAAAATGTGGAAGAAATGGGAAGTCAAATCTTGGATGAACTAGAATCAAGATCGTTTCTCCAAAAGTCAACAATTCATAATAGGTACATCATGCATGACCTCGTAAATGATCTGGCAAAATCAACATCTGAAGAATTTTGCCAAAGGATTGAGGGTGGTAAGGTTCAGTATATTCATGAAAAGATTCGATACTTGTCATACTCAGCTTCACCTGACTAGAATCAAGATCGTTTCTCCAAAAGTCAACAATTCATAATAGGTACATCATGCATGACCTCGTAAATGATCTGGCAAAATCAACATCTGAAGAATTTTGCCAAAGGATTGAGGGTGGTAAGGTTCAGTATATTCATGAAAAGATTCGATACTTGTCATACTCAGCTTCACCTGATAGCAGTGAAATATTGCTAGAGCGTTTTCATGAGTGTAAGCGATTGCGATGTTTCGTGTCATTAACACGAGGACTACCATTCTCCATTAAGGAGGGTAAGGATGAGGGTGAAATATTATCAAAATATAAGTACTTGAGAATTTTGAGCTTGAGAAGTGTTGAAACTACTACAAAATTAGGTGTTAGTATGAACAACTCAAAGCACCTCCGTTATTTAGACCTTTCTGACACCAGAATTGAAAAATTACCAGATTCAACATGTAGAATGTACAATCTGCAAACTTTGAAATTGTGTGGATGCACTCAATTTGTTGAGTTACCTCCAGATTTGGACAAATTGACGAATCTGCATCATCTAGACCTTTCTAAAACTAAGATCAGCAGGTTACCTTATTCACTTTGTAAACTGCCTAATTTGCAAACATTGAAATTGCAGGCGTGTCAATCTTTGGTTGAATTGCCACCAGGTTTGCACAACCTCGTTAATCTTCAACAACTTGATATAAGTTGGACTAGTATAAGGGAGATGCCTAACAACATGGGAAGGTTAAAACATCTTCAAATATTGACTAGCTTTTATGTAGGAAAGCACAATGGGTCTAATTTGGAGGAGTTAGGGAAACTCGTCAATCTTCGAGGCAGTCTTGAGATCTCAAAACTGGAAAATATCAATGGTCCAACAGATGCTAGGGAGGCCTATATGAACAATAAGAAGTACTTATATAAATTGGATCTGCGTTGGAGTGGAAACAATGAGGATTCACAAAATGAAAGGTTCACCTTGGAAGGTCTCCAACCTCATGTGAACTTGAAAGAGCTCGCTATTAGAAACTATGGTGGGACAAGATTTGCAGATTGGTTTGGTGCTCCTTATTTGCCTAATTTAGTATCTGTTGTGCTGCGGGCATGTAAATATTGTTTTTGTTTGCCACCACTTGGACAACTGCCCTCTCTCAAGTCAGTTCATATTTCTAAATTAGAGGGAATAAAGAAGATTGAGTTAGAGTTTTATGGGAATAATAATTTGTCATGTGTTCCATTCCCATCCCTTGAAAATTTGTTTATTGCTGAAATGTTGGAATGGGAAGAATGGATGCATTTACAAGGTGAATGTTTCCCATGCCTTAAAGAGATTGTTATTAGAAATTGTCCCAGATTAAGGAAGTCACTTCCTCCATGCCTGCCATGTCTAGAAAAGCTAGAAATTGAACAATGTGGAGACTTGGAGCTTGAATCATTCCCTACCAAATCATTCTCTACTCCTAAACTTGAATCTATCCATCTTTCTGGGTTGCCCCATCTGAAGTCTTTACACGAAGAAATGCATACACTCCTTCCCTATGTTCAGTCTCTATTTCTATCTCGCTGCTCCCAACTGCAATCAGTTCCTCAGAATGGACTTCCTTTGAGCCTTGTCCAAGTTCAAATGCATGATTGTCCCAAACTTTTCGCTTCTCGCGTTAACTGGGGCTTGCATAGACTTCATTCTCTTCAAGACTTCTCTATTGGTGAAAAATTTGAAAATATGGAGTCTTTCCCAGAAGAGGGGTTGCTACCGCCAAATCTCAAAATTCTTCGATTTGTAGGATGTTCAAATTTGGTCAAACTAAATGGCAGTGGTCTTCTCCCTCTCACATCTCTTCAAGGCTTAACAATATCTAACTGCCCAAACCTCCAATGCTTACCAGAGGGAAGTTTACCAAGGTCCCTGTCCCATATATTTATTAATGGGAATTGTCCATTTTTGAGGCAACAGTACCAAAAGAATGGGCAAGAACAGCATACAATTTCTCACATTCCTTGGGTTTTTATCAGCTAAAATTTCGTTCCAGGAGTTTTGTAAGCTTCTAAAGCCCTTCTAGGTACTTCTTTTACCTTATACTAGTATGCCAGTTTCATTTATTAAGTTTTCACTTTTTTTTCATGCAAAGGCATCATATTTTATTACAAAAACATATGCAGGTCAGTAATTTTTTGTGTCTTCAAAAAAGGCATTGTTTGTTTTACACGATTAATTTTGATGCTGTCTCATGCTTTTATTTTTCTCCTTGTGCAGAAATGCTAAGCCAAATACAGTGACTCTGAACTATCCTGAGTTTCAATCTATGAATAGCAAATACAGTGGCTCTGATCCCATCCTCACCTAAAATCTTGTCTACAGCACCGCATGCTTGAAGTTTCCACCATCCACTCAGCTTTCCCGATTGTGATAGCTAATACGACGAGAAAGCTTTGACAAGACATAAGTATTAAGAGAAGGAATCTCTTAGCCCTCTGCAAAGTCATGTGCTGTTAATCGTAGTCATGGTCTTCATATTCCTCGGCATCTGATGGTATTTCTATGAGAAAGTTGTCAAAAGTACAGATGAACAATATTGCTCTTACTTTGGTGGTTATCTTCTATGGATACTTCAGTTTTGTTCTTCGTCAGCTCTTCAACATGAGACTAGAAAGAAGGACCCATTGTTTTCCATCGAAGGGGTGCGGTTGCTCTTTTTGGCTCTTGCCGATCATTGTTGTGTAAGAATCTTTCTTTCTTGAAAATAAAGTTCTTCCCTGTTTGGTTTCTTCTTCTTGAGGTTTGATTTCTGAGATAAAATTACTTGTAGTTTGAAGAATTTGATAGTAAATACCGGAAAGCTTTGGTTTTTGTTTTCATTTGCAGGAGAATAAAAAACTTCCAATCTATTAGGATATTGTGAGTATACGATAGGAGATGGTGCTGTATGAATTTGGTCTAAGATATGGAATCTTGTTTATGTGCAAAGAAGTTTGCTAAATGAGGATTAAGACTGGACTAACAGTGCTGGGATGAAAAGAATCGGGAATAAACTCAATTGTCTAACATATTGAAATTTCACTTTTAATCATGCTTGAGAATTGAATCATGATCCATCACCATATAAAAGCTGGGAATTTTTGCTTATTTTCTTCTATTCCTTGCACTGCCTTTTGAAAATGTGTGAGAGTGAATTAATTGGCCTTTATGTTTTGCTGATTGCAGGTAGCTTATGGCCCCCATCCTGTTAAGAATTTGGTTGGTCATATTGCACTCTGGCATTTATTCTATGTTAGAAATCAGACAGCAATTATGGCATATCAAACATCAATTATGGCATATCCCTTTAATTATAGGATTCTTATTTACTTTATTCTTAGTGCTGCACTATCCTTACTTTATTCCTCCACTAATTCCTCCACTATCCGCTCCACTCATTCTTTGAATGTTCACTCTCCTTTTTGGAGACTATATATACCTTAGCTATGTACTCATATTACACATCAATAAGAGTGAATTCTTCCTCTATTTCTCATCATGGTATCGAGCAAACAGAGGCGAAATTCAGAATCGCCCCACTAATTCCAGATTACGGTAAACAGTCGAGAACAATGGAATTCTGCGGTTCAGAGGCATCAATTCCAGATTAGGCAATCTGAATCCTTTTTCCGCAAACAGTCCGAACATGGATTTCTCTCAAATCCCTCCTCGGTTCGGCTCAATTCCGAAAATGCGTACGGAATGGGAATGATTCCCAAGCTTTTATGTGCGGGTACAAATTACGAAACTCCAAACTCTTCATCTTCAGAACCACCAAACCAAACGATTACCACACGAAACCACGAGAGATACCACCAGATTTCTCGGAAAATCCAGTACCACCCGAGAATCACGAAATGGTACGATTTCTCGAGAAAATCACAAGTATGATCATTAACCATAAGTTTAATGGTAAAAACTATCTCCGGTGGTCACAAAGCGTCTTGAGGTATATTCGTGGTAAGAGAAAGGAGAAATACATTAATGGGGCAGCCCCTCAACCCGGCCCCGATGCTCCCAATTTCGACACATGGTTTCTTGAAAACAACCAAGTCATGACTTGGTTGTGCAACTCGATGACTTTAGAGATCGGCGAAGGATACCTACTTGCTCACACAAAGGCAAAAGAAATATGGGATCTTTGCTCGAAGAACCTACTCCTCACTTGAAAACACCGCTGCCTTGATTCACCCAAGCGACAACTCGGGATCTAAGACAAGGTAACATGTACGTAACTGAATATTATAATACTTTGCTGAAATTGTGGCTTGACAAGATTTATTTGAGGTTCATCCTGGAAAAACCTCGAAGATGCACAACTATACAAAAAGATCGTGGAAGAAGGACGGATACATGACTTCCTCCTAGGCCTAAATGACACTTTCGAAGAGATAAGGGGCGAATTATGGGGTGAAGCCACTTCCTCAACTCTTTGATGTTGTTAATTTTGTGCAATTTGAGGAAAGTAGGAAACTCTTGAATCGACATAACCCAATCGAAAGCTCGGCACTCGCGCCCGGGGATCACACGGGGAACGAAGGCCTATCAAATGGTGCAACTATTGCAAGAAGAAAGGCCATAATAAAGAAGAATCTTTGGAAACTCCATGGAAAACCTTCCAATGGAAAATCAAACTTCCAAAGTCACACGACTAATGCTGAATCTAAGGTTGAGAATGATGGTTGCACGAGTCATGAAGAATTACAGATGCTTCGCAGGATACTCGACAAAGCGAGAATAAGTCAAACTCTATTCCCAGTGTAAATTTGGTTCAATCGGGTAATTCTATTGTAGCCCTCAACGTATTTTGTGATGACTAGTACCGGATTATTGACTCGGGAGCTACGGATCATATGACCAGTAACAAAACATTATTCAACAACCTAAAATTCTGTCATGAACACCTCAAAGTCAAAGTAGCTAACGGTATATTCACAAGGGTAGAGGGTATTGGCACGGTCACATTATCTAATCAATTAACCATACAAAATGTCTGTTTGTACACGAACTCACGTGTAACTCCGATATACGTGAGCAAGTTGACTAGAGGTCAAATATGCCGAGTGATCTTTGATGATGGTTTATGTGTTTTTCGGGATTTAAAATCGGGGCGGACGATTGGGACTTCTAGAGAATGGGATGGATTATTCTACCTTGAAGGCTTGAATTTGAAGAATAAACTTGCACAGACAGCAAGGCGGGCGCTGGTTAGCTCGAATTCTCAAAACAATGATGTACTTTTGTGGCATCGTCGGTCAAGGCCACCCTAGTTTTGATTATATGAAGCATGTGTTTCCAAGTCTATTCAATAAAAATTCTACCCCTTTTCATTGTGAAACTTGCCAATTTGCAAAACAAACTCGTTCTTCATATCCCAAACAACCCTATACCCCCTTCCTCACCATTCACACTAATTCATAGTGATATTTGGGGCCCGGCAGAATAACTACCCTCTCCAATACTAGATGGTTCGTTACTTTCATTGATGATCACACCAGAACAACATGGGTTTATTTGATGAAAGACAAATCGGAAGTAGCCAAAGTATTTCAAACCTTCTATACCTTTCTGCAAACCCAATTCAACACTTCCATTAAGGTATTACGAAGTGATAATGCAAAGGAATACATGAGTCGCCTTCAAAGAATTTCTTGATCAACACGGAATTCATCACCAAACTTCATGTCCTTACACCCCACAACAAAACGGAGTGGCACGGCGAAAAAAAAATCGTCACTGTTGGAAGTAAGCCGAGCCTTGCTAATGGAGCGAAATGTCCCTACAATCTTCTGGGATGATGCCATCAAAACAGCAGCTTATCTCATTAACCGTATGCCAATTCAAAAACTCCTTGGATTCTTTCCAAATTGCCCTCTAATCAATTCTTTACCTTCTAAGGTATTTGGTTGTGTTGTCTTTGTGCACAAAAAGGATGGCAACAAATTTGGTGCTCGAGCCGACAAATGTATCTTTCTTGGCTACTCCACTACTCAAAAAGGGTACAAATGCTCTTGTCCTTCTTCTAAGAAACTTATTGTCTCCCGCGATACCGTATTCTTGGAAGAAGAAGCATATTATCCTAAATTACCCATTCGGGGGAGTATTCTAACGTTGAATGGCTAAAACGGACACATCCAATCCCAAAAGCTCACCCGACTTATCATCACCATCACATGACCTAGCCTTATACCCACACTTGAATCACTTGCTCCCACAAACCAACCAATTCCACCTCAACTTGCACATAATGAAGCGGAAACACATGTTGAGATCAATTCGGGGATAGATCTTTGAACCACGACAAGAGGTAGAGTCCAGATCACAAGTTCAAGATGAACCGGATTAACGGTAGAACTATCTCTCCCATTCAAAGGAATGACCATGAATCCAATCCAGGATTAAATCACGAAGAGTTAGGATGGCCGATAGCTGCGAAAAGGGGTAAGATCGTGTACTCAACATCCAATTCAACACTTTGTCTCATATGGTAATCTATCGCAAAAATGCAAAGTTTTGTTGTAAACGGTGTACTGAGATAACAATTCCAAACTCTTTTCAACAAGCTATGGCTGATCCAAATTGGAAGCAAGCTGCAAAAGAAGAGCTACGAGCACTCAAAGACAATAGAACATGGGAGATTACAACTCTTCCTAAAGGAAAGAAAAAAAGTGGGATGCAGATGGATTTTCACCCCAAAATTCAATCCAGATGGTAGTATCAACAAATACAAGGCAAGACTTGTTGCAAAAGGCTATACCCAGACATATGGAATTGACTATCAGGAGACATTCGCTCCAGTAGTCAAGTTCAATACCATCCAAGTATTATTATCAATTAAAAGCAAACTTGGATTGGCCATTACACCAACTAGATGTGAAGAATGCATTTCGAATGGAAACCTAGAGGAAGAAGTATACATGGAAGTTCCGGAAAGGAGTCTTAGCTCCCAACAACTCGTGTGTAAACTCGAAAGTCATTGTATGGTCTCAAGCAATCTCCCGGGGCATGGTTCGGTAGATTCACCAAAGCAAAGTGAAAAAGCTTGGGTATACTCGGGGACAAGCGAGATGACACATTATTCATCAAACGTGTTAATGGCAAAGTCACCATATTGATTGTCTATGTTGATGACATAGTCATTACGGGGAAATGATGAAGAATCTATAGCTCAACTAAAACAGGGACTTATCCCTTGAATTTCGGGTGAAAGACCTTGGACAAATAAGGTACTTCTTAGGCATGGAAGTGGCAAGAACCAAGAACGGTATCAATGTATCTCAGAGAAAGTATACATTAGACCTATTACATGAGACAGGAATGTTGGGTGCCCAACCAGAGGGGACACCTATGGAGGAGGGATGCCATTTGGAGATCAAGCCACAAGGTGTTCCAACTGATTCAGAAAGATACAGAAGACTAGTGGGAAAATTGATATATTTAACCCACACACGTCCTGATATTAGTTATGCAGTTGGAATAGTAAGTCGGTTTATGCATCAACCACGGGAAGAACACATGCAATTTGTACACAAAATTTTGAGCTATCTCGAGAAGCTTAATCCTGGAAGAGGAATATTCTTTAAGAAAAGTACTACCGAAACATCGAAATCTACACGACGATGCGGACCATGCAAGGGATAGAGAAACTAGGAAGTCAACCTCGAGTCTTGTACATATGTGTGGGGAAATCTGGTTACATGGAGAAGTAAGAAAGAGATAGTCGTGTCAACAAGTAGTGCGACGGGGCGAGAGAGCTGTTGAGAAAGGAGTATGTGAAGGAATCTGGGTTATGAGATTTTTGAAGGAGTTGGGGATTCAACATGATGGACCAATGCAACTTTGGTGTGACAACAAGGCCAGTATTGAAATGGTCAAGAACCCGGTATATCATGATAGAACTAAACATGTTGAGATAGACAGGCACTTCATTAAAGAAAAGATTGAAGCAGGCATTATGACTTTATCTCACATAAGATCTGCAGACCAGATTGCAGATATCTTCACTAAGCCACTAGGCAGAACGAAGTTTGAAGGATTTCGAGGCAAGCTGGGAATGATTGACATATATTCTCCAGCTTGAGGGGGAGTGTTAGAAATCGGAGCAGCAATTATGGCATATCGGACATCAATTATGGCATATCCCTTTAATTATAGGATTCTTATTTACTTTATTCTTAGTGCTGCACTATCCTTACTTTATTCCTCCACTAATTCCTCCACTATCTGCTCCACTCATTGCTGAATGTTCACTCTCCTTTTTGGAGACTATATATACCTTAGCTATGTACTCATATTACACATCAATAAGAGTGAATTCTTCCTCTATTTCTCATCATTCTATGAGGTCAGTTTATTTGTCCTGTGAAGGAAGGTGATATCATATATGCAACAAATCAAGGTTTTTGTTATATCAATTAAATGAATGATCAATTACCGTCAAAAGTTTCTTTTAGGCCCCAGGCTGTTTCTTCAAATGAAGCTTACCTGTTATGCATTTTAATTTATTTATAACTGACATTTAAACCCTGAATCTTACTATGTCCTACATATACTTCTTTTATATCATAGGTTCTCTTTTAATTTTCTGTTCTTGGTCATCAATCTGAAATAAAACCACAAAGCTTACCAATCAATGTTGGAACAAGTGCATTTATCTTGGGGAGCTTGTAAATTTCTTTTCATTGTTTTTTTTTTTCCCATCTCTTGTTTGAGATTGATGCGGTTACATGCAAGAAGAATTTGCTCAATAGTCGCTTTTCAGTGGCATCTTGGTAAAGGATGTCTATTAGCTGCTTCAATCTTTTTCTACTAACTCCATTTTTGAAACTGATGTTTTATTAATTTCACATTCCCTGGACTCTAACTTAACAACTCTGGTTGTATAATGTTTTTCATTCTATATAATTGATCTTTTTATATAAAAAAAATTAAAAAAATCTTAAAGAGCTTGTAAATTTTTGCAGGAACTCCATGGTGCATTTATCTTACAGTTTCCTTGAACTATGGCATATGAGCTATGTGATGAACGATGTGTATTTTCTCCAATCTGATGATTGTAAATTGTTGTAAGAAGTCCGTCTTCTAAAAGTATTGGAATTGATTCTGCTACTTCAGAACCAGCTGGAATGTATGCATGTTGGTCATTTTGAAATTAAAACTCAACAACTGTATATTAAATGGGTCTTTTGCAGCTTACTCTGTTATGTGTTTATTAATCTTTCATTTTGTTTACTGAAAAAAAATATAATTCACTACAAAGCTTATTTCTTCCTTAGCTTCTCCTATGTAAAGTTGGCTTTACAATTTTTATGCCTCCTTGACAAAAATTGATTTAAATTATTATGTTTTTGTGTCGTTGCCGCTCATTGATAATTAAGATTACATTTTTATTAAAAAAATTAAATTACTATATTTTTTATTATTGGTGATTAAAAAAATATATTGAATAAAAATTATGGATTCCTTGCCACGTGTTGGATTCGGAACGTCTTTTCTCAATGTTGGGAATAAGGTCATCTCATGCCTTGTATTTCTCACGAAGAAATTTAACCCATAGTGACTCCCGTTTACTGATAATTAGATCCCAGCCAAGTTTAGTCATGAATGCTTTTTCTAATGACGGGCTTGACGAAGGCCTAGCCTCCGTCCTCTTTATTGTGGCACACATTATCCCAAGGAAGCTACGACATCTCTTGTCAATGTAACTACAAGTTGCCAGGGTAAGGGAGTTATTTTTTTTTTTCTTCTTCTTGGAGGTTCACTGAGCTTCCCCGATTGCCTAGATGCGGATCGAGGTTACGTCGGCGCATATTCGGGGGACCTCTCTAAGGAGAGTTTTTCTGCATCCACAGGACTCGAACTCAAGACCTTCAACATGGCAGCGTCCTTCCATGGCTACCAACTCTCACTGGTGGGTAAGGGAGTTATTTGCATTGCATAAGAAGGCATTTTCAAGGTCACCGAAGATACTACAGTGTGTCTAGCCACCAACGAAAGAACATTAGACTTCCAACTGGCCAAATGGGCATCCATCTTATCCAGAATAAAATTGTGCGTGGATTTCATAACTCACTCATGTAGGATTGACATGCCGAAATACGGGGCATACCCATCTATGATGATTAACGTTTTTAGAGAAGAAAATCCGTGATTTTGCTGCATTAACTTTCTTCCCAAACACTATTGTGAAGCAAGAAGAGGAAAAATTCTGATTGTATTGAAATTGAATATTCTGGAGATATGTACATCCTATATATACACTTTAGTAGATAAATAAAACTAAGAGTAAATACATTTTCTGGTCCCTGACAAAAAACGTGATCCCCACTTTGGTCTCTTACAACAACAACAAAATCCTTTTTAGTCCATAAAAAGGACGAATAACGGTCGATTGGTTGACATTTTGATCCCTCACAAATTTCCAAAAGGTTCTTTTTAGTCCATAAAAAGGACGAATAAGAGTCGATTTTTTTGTAAGGGACCAAAATGGGGTCCGTGTTTTTTATCAGGGACCAGAAAGGGTATTTACTCACTAACTAAGTCTCTTTCTGTTACAACAAGTAAAACTAACTAGTCTGTTCACATTCAACTAATTACAATAAAAGGCTAACCAAAACAGTTACAATTAAATCTATTATATACACTAATACCCCTCCCCCCTAAAGCTGGAGAGTGGATATCAATCATTCCCAGCTTGGATAGGAGTGTAAAAAATGGAGAAGGAGCAAGTGGTTTAGTAAAGATATCTGATCTGCCAATTGGTCTTGAGTCTTGATCGGAAGTAAATGAAACAACCCATTTTGTAATTTTTCACGAACAATGTGACAATCAATGTCAAGATGCTTCGTCCGTTCATGGAAAGTAGGATTAGCAGCAATATGATGAGCAGATTGACTATCACAATACAAAGAAGCAGGGGAAGTAAGTGGAAAACCAAAGTCACGAAGCAAAAAAGATAACCACTGAAGCTCACAAGTAGTAGTGGCCAAAGCACGATATTCAGCCTTAGAGGAAGAAGTAGAGACAGTTTGTTGCTTTTTGGAATGCCAAGTAATCAAAGCCTGATCTAAGAAACTACAGAAACCAGTAATAGATCTTCTAGTGTCAATACAACCAGCCCAATCAGAATCACTAAAAGCAATTAATTTGACAACAGAAACAGCAGGAAAAAACAGACCACGACATGGAGCAGCCTTAATATACCGAAGGACTCGATGCGCAGCTCGTAAATGTAAATCAGTAGGTTTCTGAAGGAACTGGCTTAATTGTTGTACAGCAAAAGAAATGTCAGGCCTAGTATTAGCAAGATACAATAAACGTCCTACTAAGGTGCGATAACCAGATCCATCTTCCAAAACAGTACCCGAATCAAGAGAAAGCTTCAAAGATGTAGCCATAGGAGTAATAGCAGGTTTACACTCAAGAAAACCAACATCAAACAGAATATCCAAAGAAAATTGCGTTGACAAAGAGAGATACCCTTGGAACTACGAGCAATTTCCAAACCAAGAAAATACTTAGCATCACCTAAGTCTTTGATTTTAAAAGAGGTATCAAGAAAAATCTTCATATTGGTGATTTCGGTCAAATCAGTACCACATATGAGAATATCATCCACATAAACCAACAAAGCAGTAAAGGCAGTGGTAGATTGCTTGATAAGCAGAGAATGATCAGCAGAAGAATGGTGATACCCACAAGAAAGTAGGGCTGAAGAAAGCTTAAAAAACCATTGTCTACTAGCTTGCTTAAGACCATAAAGAGAACGTTGCAACTTACACACTTGAGTAGGAGAAGAAACAGATAAGCCCGGAGGAGGTAACATATAAACTTCCTCTTGGAGATCCCCATGAAGAAAAGCATTATTGACATCAAATTGCTTTAAATGCTAATTCTAGGCAGCAGCAAGAGCAAGTAATAAACGAATAGTAGTAAGCTTTGCAACAGGAGAAAAAAGTATCATTAAAATCAACTCCCTCAATTTGAGTATATCCCCTAGCAACTAGACGTCCTTTATAACGATTCAAAGTACCATCAAAGTTATATTTCTTAGCAAAGACCCACTTACACCCAATTGGTCGTTTTCCAGGAGGTAAATCAGTTAAAACCCATGTATGATTTTGTTGTAAAGCCTCAAGTTCAGCTGTTATAGCATTTTTCCAACCCTCATGTTTAATAGCTTGAGAATATGTTTTAGGAATGTCATCAATGGAAATAGACAAAGCATAATGACGACAAGGAGAAGAAAGAAGATTATAAGAAAGAACATGAGAAAGAGGATGATAACTACTTGCTTCCAAGGAATCTGGTATAACCGAAGTGCATTGAAGGGCACAATGATAATCATGCAAATAATGTGGTAACTGCTGAGACCATGTGGACCTCCTAATCAGTGGAGAAAGAGGAGGAGGGGCAGAAGTAGACGGCTCTAAAATAGAGACATGTGATGAAGAGGGATTGGAAAAATCCAAATGAGGTAACTCTTGTGGCAAAGGAATGGTATTTGGAAGAGAAGGAGAGTATGAATTGCAGAAAGGGAAAATAGATTCATAAAATTGAACATTTCTAGAGACTAAGATATGACGACTATGTAAATCTAAAGTGATGAAACCTTTGGTACCTTGGGGAAAGCCAATAAAAACACACTTATGAGCTCTAGGATCAAGTTTTGTACGTTGTTGGGTGATGGTAGAAGAAAAACATAGACAACCAAAGACTTGAAGAGTACTCAAATCTGGAATTTTCTTATATAAGAGTTCAAAAGATGATTTTTGATCCAAAACAGGGGTAGGTAATCGGTTTATAAGATATACAACATGAGAAAGAGCATAGGACCAATATACCTTGGGAACATGAGCTTAAAATAATAAAGCTCTTGTAACATTTAAAATATGTTGATGTTTCCATTCAACTTTGCTATTTTGTTCAGGTGTTTCTACACGGCTAGTTTGGTGAAGAATACCATGTTGTTTATAAAAATCCTCCATGATAAATTCAGCACCATTATCAGTTCGAATAGTTTTCACTAAAGTATCAAATTGTGTAGAAACCATTTGAACAAAAGAATGAATAAGAGAACGAACCTCAGACTTATTTTTAAGCAAATAAATCCAAGTATAGCGAGAAAAATCATCAACAATAGTAAGAAAATATTTGTGCCCATGAACAGAAGGCAAATGATAAGGTCCCCAAATATCGACTTTTTAGAACTTACATGAAAAGGCAACTTTCGTTGCTTAGCATAGTGACAGACATCACAACATTGAAAAGATGAATTAGAAGAAACATAAGGATGTGTTTGATGAATGGAATACAATGCAAATTTGGAAAGGTGTCCTAAACGAAAATGTCATATATCAAAAGTATGATTAAGGACTAGTGGTGTGGAGATAGTACCAATTACAGTAGGTATAGAATTTGCATGTTGCTTGAGAATATAAAGCCCTTCAAACACATCAGTTGAACCAATCATCTTCCTTGAAGGTAGGTGTTGGATGAGACAATGAGACATCTGAAAAGAGACATCACAGGGAAGCATCTGAGTCAACTTTGAAACAGAAATGAGATTAAATCGAAATTCTGGTACAAACAAAACATTATGAAGATAAAAAATATCTGAAAAGTGAATGGTCCCACTAGAAGTAGCTAGGACTCTAGAGCCATCTGGTAAATTGACAGGAATAGGAGAAATAGATTTAGAGAAAGTAAACAAAACAGGGTTAGAACAAACATGATCTGTAGCTCTTGAATCTATGATCCAAGAGTCTGAAAACAAATGAGAATGAGCAAAAGAACGCTTACCATTGGCTGAAATATGATTGACAGAGGCAGAGGACGGAATAGAAGATTTATTAGACTGAACCAAGGCCAACAACTTTTGATATTGATCAGGTGTAAAACTGTAAGTTTGATTAACAACCTTATTGGGCTCAAATGGACCTTTATCATCAAAAACAGAGTCAGCAGCAATCACAAAATTAACAGAAGAATTTCGAAACTTAAAATCGGGTGGGAAACCATGCTTTCTATAGCTAGTAGCCTCTACGTGTCTAGGTTTTCCACAATAAGTACATTGTTTTCCCATAGCAGATGAATTAGGCTTATAATGATTCTGTTTCCCAGACCGTTGAACAGAAGATTTATTAAACAGAGTAACAGCTTCAACAGACGGAAATCCTAGCTCCCTTTCTTGTTGAATTACCAAAGAGAATACCCGATTGATTAGGTAGAGGATCAACTAGCATAATTTGTTATTTTATAGTGGTAAAACGATCACTTAATCCTTTTAGAAACCGAATTACATAATCTTGATCCAGATGGCTTTTATACAGTTCAACAATTCCACAATGACAACAAGGAGTACACGAGCAAGAAATAACAGGACGAATAACCAGAAATTCATCCCAAAGTATCTTAAGCTTGGTGAAGTAATCACTTACAGACAAGTCACCTTGCTTCAGATTCTAAATTTCTTCCTGAAGATCAGCCAAACGGAAAATGTCATTCTGTGAGAACCAAGCACTCAAATCATCCCAGACTTCACTAGCTTTGTCGATCCACAAAATGCTTTGAGCAAGTGTGGGAGATAATGACCTGGTGAGCCAAGACAGAACCATCATATTGCAACGCTCCCAGGCAGAGTATAGAGGATCAGCTGGATTCGGAATTGTAGAAGACCGATTAATGAATCGTGTCTTATTCTTCGACATAAGCGCCATCTTCATTGCGCGAGCCCAAGAATGGTAATTAGGGTAAGCTGTTCATTGAAAAAAAAATTAATTCTATCACAAAATTAATTCTATCACAGTTGTTGAAGATGCACTAGGGTAAATTTGTTCATTGAAAAAAAAATTAATTAAGATAATCTTCTTGTCAATTCACCCTATAGAGATAAATCTAATCTAATGTGTGAATCGACTAAGAAGCTGGATAAGGAAAATTTTAAACTTTATTAATTCTATCACAAAATTTAACAATTTTTTAACTTTAAACCTATTTAACTATACATTTGTTTTCAAAAAAAAAAAATTATCTGAATATTTTTATAATTATTTTCATTTTGTTTCTAATTTTTTTATTTTTTTATTTATTTGAATATTTTTCTAATTATTTGAATTTTTCTAATTATTTGAATATTTTTCTAATTATTTGAATGTTTTCTAGTTATTTGATTTTTTCCTAATTATTTGAATTTTTTCTAATTATTTTAATTTTTTTCTAATATTTTAAATTTTTTATTCCACGTCGCATGTCGGTCAAATCAATGTAGCGTTAGCGTCCATCCAAGTTGATTGGTCAACTAACCGCCGTAGTATTTTGCTCCCAAAACGTAACTTCACGTGTGTCTTTTCTTTCAGAAAAAAGTTTATGGTCTTTGAAGCATTTCCATGCAAGAAACTTCATGTGTAAAATTTGCTCTTTTACCCTACTTTTTTGTATTCCCCAGTTCCTCATTGCAGATTCAATTCTGTCAAATCCTATACAAGAGGCTTGCTCCATGGAATACGGGAAAGGAACCTCTTTGATCGATCTTTTGACTCCAGTCTTCTTAATTTAGCACTAGCAACAAATGTCAACTCTCTATTACTCTGTTTTTTTCCCTCAAAGTGCTACGGCACTTTTCCTTTCTCTATCTCTCTATCTCTTGTTTTTTTCTCATATGAAACATTAGATTGTACCAGTACATGTAACACACATATATATAGGCTAAGTAAACCAACTATTCATCAACCGAATTGTCTTTGTAGCTTCAGGGATATGCGTGTAGCCTTTTGCTTTTCTTTCCAGCCGTTATATTTGATTTCTTTGTGCAGTCTCTTTGTAGCTTGAGCAAAAAAAAGTCTCTTTGTAGCTCAAGTTTCACCTATTAACTTTATCTTCTTTTATTCAATTACTGCACCTTTTGCTTCGTGGCTCAAGTTCCATATGATTATCGCATATTGCAGCCTATATTGACTTTTCTTCATCTATCAACTCATAGCAGCTTTTAGTCAGGCGGTGGGAGAAGAGAAACCAAATTGCTTTCCTTCTTATCAGGTGACAACTCATGCTTCCATGACAGCTTTCACAACATTAAATCTAACGGTGAGTTAAATGGGAATAAAGAGAAACACAAAATTGAGTTTGACTTCTATCAAAACTAAGGTATCTTACCCATGCAGCAATTTTGGTCACCTCATTCGCATCAGGATCGAACTCCGACTTCCACGGTTGCACTGCAAGATAACGATCCATGTATAGCCAAGGCCCACTAGTCAACGCAAATTCATAGTCCTCCTTATTTCTCAGTGGTACTAAGAAGAAACCAGAACCAATCTCAATAGTATCCACCTCTCCCTTGCGACCCTACAACTGTTGAAGTTTACATCCAAGTTGGTCTACTCGAACCATCCGCCCTAAGAAACGAACTATAAGAGACGTAGGCCACTTTTTTGCTAGTTTTTGCCTGAACTCAGGGGGAACAATGATATTCGGACCATGAGCAGTCATCTCCACTGTGATCCTTGACTTCCATCTATCCCCAAACAACCATTCTTCATCATCGTCTGATACATCCCTGGTTGCATTATCATCCACACAAGCTTCCTTGTATGATTTCTTGGGTGGCACTTCCTCCTCCTCTCTAATCTCTTCATCATCAGTCATCCAGTCCTCCACATGCGGAATGGATGCCCGATCATTTGACACCACTGCATCACCCACCCTGATCTTCTTATGGCTACACGCAAGGGAAGCATATCATGTCCTCATCCTTTTTTTTCATTATCTCTCATCAGCCCATCTGGGCTGGATTGGTTGATTGAAAAGATGAGAGAAAAGTCAAAGTAGTACTGTGATCTTTCAGATCGATTGGAAAGACATGATTTAAAGATTATGAGAAATAATTAGAAAAGGATTATGAAAGAAATTCAATCCGATATTGCTTCTTCTAGAGACATAGTTCCAAACCTTTCGCTCTTGTCACTCATTCTCGATTTCACCCTAAAAAGAGTCATGTTATATTCACAAAATTCCTTATCTTCTTGAGACTTATGGCTTGTTTGGTTTCACTAATAATTAATTATCAGAGTCAAAACCATGATTTTCAAAGGGTGTTGTGATGATTTTCAAGAAAACCATGGTTTTGATTGAATTTTTTTATATAATATATGACAAAATCTTGATTTCTTTAAAAATAATCTAAATGCCCATCCTAATTCTAAAATTTATTTTGGGCTAAAGCATTGGTTTAGCCATAACCTATGAGCTTCTGATAATCAATTGCTATAAATCAACTTTATAAATCATAATTCAAGAAAATATATTTTTCTAAATCAATTTTATCCCAAATCTAGAGCACCTCCCTATCTATTAACATGTATTCTTTTAGGATGCATTCTTAAAAATAATAGGTACAACTAAACAAATATTGCTACGTGACAAAGATCATTCCATAAGATGATTGTATTTTGAAATTGAACTCTGAACTTAGCAGTACCTATTTTGGTCATATTTATCGTAAATGTGGTTCTCATTGTTGCATAAAACATGTACATCATAATAATGCAATGGAAACATTACACTACACAACGATAAGTTACAAAGGGATCAGGGCGCCCATAAGTGTGGGTGATCTTCACCATCTGCCCTTTTTCCAGCCCATAGTAACGAGCAATCGCTTCAGTTTCCAGCAAGCATGGGAGCTGATATATACATTCAAAGTTGTAGTTAAATGAGGTCATAAAATTACGCCACTTGTATATAGGGATAGCAGAAAAAAAGTTCTGACCAATATAGTATTGTAAAATGTAAGACCTATAAAGAATCACAATTCACAATATTCACGTGTTATGAACAAAATCTCTCATTCTTTAGATTCCATGCAACGCACAGGTCTTGCCTAGCTCGTAAAGAACTATATTCCTTGCAGTGTAGAACTATGTTGCCTTTATTCATCAGCCACCCAATCCTTAATATAAGAGCTAGTTTGAGGGTTGAATTTAGTCCTAAATATAAGACCTCAATTCATCATATCTATCAAATTTATAATTCATTACTAGATATGACTTTTCATCCAAGAGTGGTCATGATTAAAATGGGTAGTTTAGGAAAATCAACTCATTTTTGTTATAAATAACTAACTTAACTAATTTTCTTAATCTGCCTAATTTAGTTAATTAGCTCTTATACAAAGGAAAAGAGGTAGCATATTGAAGGAGAAGAAGAAGAACTGCAGATCGATCTATAATGCAGAAGAAGAACTGATACAGAAAAATATGCATGTATGTCTTTATTAATCAGCCAAGAAATTATTTATATTTTCATTAAACTAGCTGTTACTTTACTTATCATTGTACTACCTCCGCTCCTATTTGACTAATTTAGGTAGATTAAAAAATTAATTAAATTATTTATTTGTCAAAAATGTATGTTGGCTTCCCAAAAATACCCTCTTAAATCACTTGCATTAAAATTATCCCTCGACGAGAACCCCCTTAATATGTGTTCCCCTTAATATGTGTAATCAATAAGGATATTTTAGAGAAAAAATGATAAATTTGGGGATAAAGTGAATTGAGATCTTATATTAAAGACTGAACTCTCAACCCCACAACTAGCTCTTATATTGGAGATCAATGTTCAATGAAAATTAATAAATATATGCTGATGAAGTGGATGCAATGAACCATATTACTGAATTGTATTCAATTTCAATGTTTTTAATAAATATATGCTCACTTAAAAATTTCAACCTTACTGCCACTTGATGTGTCTACATATTTTGCAAATTAATATAGTAGTGAAACTTATACTATATTACCTGCTGCGCTCCCACTTTGTACTTCTCAAGCAATTTTTTCCTCTCATCTGTAGCCAATACCTCATACTTAGGTTGTAATACATGCTTTGAGACATTCACCAGCAAGTCATTGATCTATAAACGATACCATTTTTCACAAAGAATACTATATCAGATGCAGGAGAATATGAAGTGTCAAGGATAACAAAATGTTTGAGACAAAAAACTTAAAAAACATAAACAAAAGAGGAATAATGAAACACAAGGTCTGGGATGTTAATTAAGTGTATGAATGCTGATCAATCCATGTATATCAGAAGTGGAAATTTCTTTGAAAATATCAGACGAGCATTGGAGTGCAACCATAAGGAGAATTCTCAAAGGCTACAACCAACTTCTCCATTAAATTGGGCCGGTTTGGTTCAAATGCATACTCCTTTAATACTGCAATGCATTGCAATATATCTTTATTACCATGAGGATGTTTGGTATGATATTACGATGATTAGTAGGGGAGATGAAGAGGGTAGACGTCGCAAGTGGAGGAGAAGAGAAACACGTAACTGGGTTGGAGAAGACAGACGTCGCCGGTGGTGGGGAAGACCGAGATGCCAAATGTGGCTGGCAAAGATGGTGGGTACTTTGTTTTTTCACCTGAAGATGGTGGGTTCTTTGAATAAGAGAGGACGATGAAAGAGACAATAAATGGGGAAGGGTAGTATTTGTTAGAAATTCAAACTCAATTTTATCTAGTTCGACCGCCAATCCAGATTTATGTAGAAGTAACAGGAAAGATGTCGAAACAAGAAGAAGCTACAAGAGAAAGCTACGCAAGAAGAAAGAACTTGGTCGAAGTCTCTTGAATGAAGAAAAGAAGCAATCTGTTTGAGAGTTGTCAAATGGATATATTATAATGTGTGAACATGAGTTGTCACGCATGAAAGGCAAGCCAATGTGTTGAAAAGTCAATAAAGTGGGCTATAGAAGAATGAAGAAATTAATAGCTACACGTGAAGCAATTTGCAAGAAGCAAAGTCACAAACTTAGTCAATAAGGAAGCATAGGCGGTATAATAAATAATAGAATAATATTTATAGGCGGTTAGCTAGCCTATATATATGTGTGTCTTGTATTGCATATGGGTATGTATCCGAAAGAAAGAAAATAGAAAGTGAGATTGAGAGAGAATAGTGCCGTAGCACTATGTTAGAGAAAAGTGAGAGAGTTATCTTGTGAGAAAAATATAAGATAGTTTGTGAGACAGAAAAAATTAGTGTGTGAGATAAATACAGTTGTGTATTTTTATTTGAGTTTTCTCTTATAATTAAATTATTGTTCTTCATCATGTTTAGACCTCCATTTTCCTAATAAGTGGGATCAAAACAATTTTTTTCCCAACAAGTGGTATCGGAGCGGGTTGATCAAAGATGGCGGAGATGGTGCAACCGCAAATTCCAAAATTGTCAAAAGGCAATTATGGAAAGCTGGAGCATTCGAGATGAAGGCGTTACTAGGTTCTCAAGATATTTGGGACCTTGTTGAGGATGGATACACGGAGCCTGCCGATGCAGCCGCTGAAGCAATTTTAACAGATGCTTAGAGGAAGACGCTTAGAGATTCTTGAAAGAAGGACAAGAAGGCTCTATTCTTGATTTTTCAAGGTGTTGATGAATCAACCTTTGAAAAAATATCAGATGCAAAATCATCCAAAAATGCATGGGAGATTTTACAAAAGTCTTGTGAAGGAGTAGACAAAGCCAAAAAGGTACGACCGCAATCACTTAGAGCGAGAATTTGAGAATTTGAAGATGCGAGAATGCGAGAGCCGATTCTGATTATGTCTCACGAGTGCAAAAGGTGGCCAAAGATATGAAAAGAAATGGAGAGACTTTAGATGATGTCGAGTAATGGAGAAAGTTCTACGGTCATTAACTAGAAAGTTTGATTACATCGTTATCGCCATTGAAGAAGCTAAAGACTTAACGGTTATGTCGGTTGATGAGCTTGTGGGTTCTCTTCAAGCTCACGAGCAAAGAATGAAACTAAATGAAGGTTCTAGCAATTTGGAGCAAGCCTTGCAAAGCAAATTGTCTTTAAACAAAAAACAAGCCCGAGAGATGCTGGCTATGGTCGTGGTAGAAGAAATAGAGGTGGATATAACACCCAAGGTGGTTTCAACGCTCGAGGTAGTCATGGTAGAAGTAGTGGATATGGCCGATCAAATGAAAGGTTTGAAACCTATACAGACAGATTTTGAACGTAGTCAAGGATCATACAATCGAGGTCGTGGTCAAAGCCAAGGTCGAGGATTTTTAACCAGAGAAGGAGGTAGATCTCAACAAAGAGGTGATAAATCTCAATTACAATGTTATAATTGTAATAGATTTGGTCATCTTAGTTACGAGTGCAGAGATGCTGCTAAAGTTAAAGAAAGAAGTCTTTATATAGCAAATGAAGACAAAGTTGATAAACCGGCAATCTTGTTCTCATATAAAGGTGAAGAAGACAATGGAAAAGATGTGTGGTATCTCGATACAGGAGCAAGCAATCACATGAGTGGCAAAAAGGAATTATTCACAGAGTTGAATGAAGAAGTCCAAGGCGAAGTTACATTCGGCGATCAATCAAAAGTCCCAGTTAAAGGCAAAGGTAATATTACGATATTTACAAGGAATGGAGATAGAAGCTACATTTCAGATGTCTATTATATACCATCTTTGAAAAGTAATCTTCTCAGTCTAGGTCAATTATTGGAGAAGGGATATGACATACATTTAAAAGATAGCCGTCTCATCATAAGAAATCAGAAAAGAGAATTGATAGCGAAAGTTGATATGACAAGCAATCGTCTATTCAAGTTGAATATACAGTCAGGTGGAATCAAATGCATGAAGTCTATCATTGAAGATAATTCATGGTTGTGGCATCTTAGATTTGGTCATCTCGGATTCACTGGCCTGAAGTTGTTATCAAAAGCAAGAATGGTGTATGGATTGCCAATAATAAATTATCCAGATCAACTATGTGAAGGATGCATGCGAGGAAAGCAACATAGACAAAGATTTGAGGTTGGTAAGTCATGGAGAGCAAAAAGACCACTACAATCTGGTTCACTCGGATATAGTTGGTCCAATTGACATTCCATCACTTGGAGGAAACAGTACTATATCACATTCATTGATGATTTCGGTAGAAAAGCTTGGGTGTACTTTCTCAAAGAAAAGTCGAAGCCCTTGATAAATTCAAGGAGTTTAAGGTAATGGCAGAAAAGCAAAGTGGTCGATATTTGAAAGTGCTCAGGACAGATAGAGGAGGAGAATATACTTCCAGATTATTTGAAGAATTTTGTCGAAAACATGGAATAATTCATCACCGGTTGTACCGCTTTACACACCACAACAAAATGGAATTGCGAGAAAGAAAGAATCGCACAATTCTTGATATGGCAAGGAGCATGATTAAAGGAAAGCACATGCCGAGAACATTTTGGGTCAATTTGTTCAATGTGCAAGCATATCTATTAAATCGATGTCCAACAAAAAGTGTCAGGTTCAAAACACCAAATGAAGCATGGAGTGGTAGAAAACCAAAGGTGAGCCATCTAAGAATCTTTGGTTGTATAGCATACGCTCATATTCCAGATCAGAAAAGGAAGAAGTTAGATGACAAAGGAGAAAAATGTATTATTATTGGCTACGAGCATCGGAGCAAAGCTTACAGATTGTATAATCCCCTAACCAAAAAGGTAATCATCTCAAGAGACGTAGAGTTTGACGAAGCAGACTATTGGAAATGGAGTGATAAAGAAAAATGTGTGGAAGACTTATTCTTTGAAGATGACGTTGATTCAAAAGATCAAACGGTCGAGGTAGACAATGATCAAACTCCTCCACCAAGTCCTAATCCAACAACTTCCCCATCTACATCATCAGAAAGCAGTAGCAGTTCAGGGGGAGCAACAGAAAAGATGAGAAGCTTAAGTGACATCTATGATGCTACAGATCCGGTACAAACTACACTTGATTATTCATTATTTTGTTTAGTAGCAGAATGTGATCCGGTGACATATGAAGAAGCAGCAGAAAATGAAAAGTGGAAGAAAGCTATGAATGATGAAAACACCGCAATTAAAAAGAATGACACGTGGGAGCTTACAACTATGCCTAAGGAGCATAAGCCCATTGGAGTAAAGTGGGTATACAAGACAAAGACCAACAAAGAAGGAAAGGTGGAGAAATACAAGGCGAAATTAGTGGCAAAAGGGTACAAGCAGAAAGTTATGGAATTAATTGATATCTCTACAAAACCATTGATGGTAGATAAAGTTCAACAAGTTCAAAGATATGATTGTTATGAGAAATTGAGTTTGAGGGGGAGTGTTAGAAATTCAAACTCAATTTTATCTAGTTCGACCGCCAATCCAGATTTATGTAGAAGTAACAGGAAAGATGTCGAAACAAGAAGAAGCTACAAGAGAAAGCTACGCAAGAAGAAAGAACTTGGTCGAAGTCTCTTGAATGAAGAAAAGAAGCAATCTGTTTGAGAGTTGTCAAATGGATATATTATAATGTGTGAACATGAGTTGTCACGCATGAAAGGCAAGCCAATGTGTTGAAAAGTCAATAAAGTGGGCTATAGAAGAATGAAGAAATTAATAGCTACACGTGAAGCAATTTGCAAGAAGCAAAGTCACAAACTTAGTCAATAAGGAAGCATAGGCGGTATAATAAATAATAGAATAATATTTATAGGCGGTTAGCTAGCCTATATATATGTGTGTCTTGTATTGCATATGGGTATGTATCCGAAAGAAAGAAAATAGAAAGTGAGATTGAGAGAGAATAGTGCCGTAGCACTATGTTAGAGAAAAGTGAGAGAGTTATCTTGTGAGAAAAATATAAGATAGTTTGTGAGACGGAAAAAATTAGTGTGTGAGATAAATACGGTTGTGTATTTTTATTTGAGTTTTCTCTTATAATTAAATTATTGTTCTTCATCTGTTTAGACCTCCATTTTCCTAATAAGTGGGATCAAAACAATTTTTTTCCCAACAGTATTTTAAGGGCAAAATAGACAAATTACCAATGATTGCAGCCCTGCAATAAACATTTATAGGTCCCTCATTACCAAAAAAAATGTGCAATTCTCATTGCAAGTGCAATCTTTATTACCATTAATAAGTGCAACCAAACATGCCTTTCATGTTAATGCAATAAAAATTACCATTGCATGTAGGGTTGAACCAAATAGACTCTAAAATCTACAGAAACGCTGACAACATGTAAATATTACGGTATCCCTCAAAAGAATTTTGTAACATAATCTGGAATTGGTAACTTACCTTAAAAATCTCAACCCTAAATGGCCATTTTTTCTGTTCTTTTACTGCATACGTGGTCATTTTGCTTTGCCGAATAACTATGAGCCGACTCAATCTTTCTTGCATAATTTTACCATACAGAAGACGAATGGTTTCAACTTTTATATCAGCAGTTCCCAGAAAGATAACCTGCGCCTGCACAAAAGGTATTAAGCCAAAGTACATCGATAACAAGGAGGACCTTAAACTCATATCAATTGTATACAATTATATATATATATATATATATATTTAACTAAAATTTTCACCCAAAAAAATTATCCGAGAAGTTTATCCGTAAAGGTATGCGATAATGCTGGAAAAATATGTTGTACAAATAGCGAGGCATGGCAAAGTTTTCTTTATCCCTCAAAATAAGTACAATCATCTAATAAAGATCTCTCTTTTGTTAATGTGCGATTCACCATAAATGAGTTTTAGTACAGCAGCTCAAATGCAGGATAGTTAAAGGTAGATAGCAGCATAATCTGTAAGTGACATTTCTCTCTTTCGATATGTTTAGTGACCAAATTGCCATTCTTGCTTTGCTACATTTTCAGTGATGGATCCAGGGGATAAGCCCATGGGGGGCCAAAATGAAAGAATCCTTGGAAGCGTACGTGGGGCTAAAATTAGTTTTATCTATTTTCTAAGTAAAAAAGAACAAATATTACAAATATTTTTCCAGCACAGTGCAAAACATGCTAATCCCAATTTTGACAGCAATGTCGAAGCTGATTCCATCACTACATAAAAAACATTGAAATGCTTATACCAAAACAAAAAAACAAAAAACAAACCAGAGAAACACATTTAAGGTTAAAAGGATATAATCACACAAAATACTCTGCAGGTTATATCACTACTTTACTAAATCAAGAAAATCAATTGCTTAACATATCAGAACAATCCACCAGAACAATTAAAAGATTAACAAGTTCGTCGTGTTCATTGCTGATTCAAGAGGAATGAAACAGTAATTGGCAATTCTTTGTAGACACAAGAAGACATTACCGAGGTCCTCTCTCAGACGATTTTAGTAATATGACTCAAATCCCTAGATGAATAATATAAACTCTGAAAAACTCCAAGCTATTCACTAAGTTATACGGTTATACTTTCAAACTCTTTCATGAAGACGAAATTATGCTTTCCCCTGCTTCAGAAAAATACATACAGAGCAAGAACAGACAAGCGATTGAATACTCCTTTTTGGGCTTTTACATAAAATAAAAACAGAAATATGCCATTACTTTGGTTCATTTGGAAATTCTTTTCATTCAATATATGGAAACAAGAATGTAGCCCATCATCCAAGTCAACAACTATCACTTTTAACAATTTAAACCACTATATCCAGTTACCATTAACTTCTTCAAGGAAGATTTCATTTCATACTCTTCCATCTTCAATTCGTAACCGGCATTATGGTACTAAAAGGCAAGAATATGAATTGTGATTCGAAGCTTAGAAAACAATAACTAGAACGTCATTCCAAAACAGAGTAGTTGACGGCATTTTTGCTTTTTGAAGTTGAGAAAAAAAAAAACAGGGATGCGGGCATTTCTTCAGTAACCGAAACAGAGAAATGTTAAGAGGATACTCATTTGCGTACAGACCTTGCTCGAAGGATTAGAGCGGAGAGAGACGCAGAGACTGAGGCTGTCGACGTTGGGTTGTTGGCCGAAAACACGACGGAAATCATCGAGAGAGCGGGTGAGGTCGGAGCCGAACACGTCATAACCACGATCTCGAAGCATTTCACAAACCGTCCGGCGAGCGTAGAAGAACCTAGAGCTCTCCACGCTGCCTTGATCAACAAAATCAGTGATGCAGCAGTTTCTGCTTCCAATGCCTCCCTCTGATGAGGCGGCGGTGCCATTTCCGTTTCCGTCACAGGTGGTGGTCGCCATTGTCGTTCGCTGTGGTAACTTTTGGGAGAGCTCAGAGAGAGTGTGTGTGCATGAGAGAGTGAGAGAGAGAGCTTGAGGTTCGTACATGCAAAAGGTGGGAGGGAGGGAATATGGAACGTTACAGACACAGTAAGGAAGGTAGTGCAGGGTCGCAAGGTGCCTTTCGCGTGAGTGCCTCCACGGCACGACACGTGTCTCTGCGTTTGTTTTTATTTTTTAATAATAACTATCCAAATAAGACAAAATGTTGTGGTTGTTAAACCAATGTGTGAGGATATGATTTTTACTAACATACGAGACCAAGCTCATGAGAGAAAATTTGGCTTATAAATTAATATATAGCTTATCTAATTAATATAATATTTTTATTATAATTAATATAATAATATATTTTGAACATGTAAATATTAGATTCTTTTTTTATATTAATTTTATAATAATATATTTTCAATTACCAAAACATTTTTTATTAAAATATTTTTTATTTAAAATTGTATTAAAATAATTTCTAATGATAATAATTTTTATTTATGAAAATATATTTTTAGTTTAAATTGATTTCATAATAATATTATTTTTAATTATAATGATTTTTTATTTATAAAAATATATTTTTGGTTAATTAATTTCATAATAATATTATAATAGCATATATTATAATTATAATAATTTTTCATTCATAAAAATATATTTTTTATTTCAAATTTATTTCATGATAAAATATTTTGAAAATAATATTTTTATTAATCATAATACTTTTTATCCTAGGAATTATCAGAATATCACATAAATTAATAAGATCAAAATGATTCAAAATTTTGACTCTCCTAAAAAAAAAGCTATAATTTGAAGGGGAACATATAAGAGAGAAGTGGAAGGAAGGTTTGGAGCTTCCTCCTCTCACATCCAAAATTTTAAACTAAATGAGGGGAGGGGAGGGCCCTCCCTCTAAAACCAAACACACTTGCTAAGAACTTGTTTAGCACAATGAAAGGGGAAGGGAGATTTTTTTAGTTGTATTTAAAAAAAAAATAGAGATATGGGGTTGAGATGGTAAAACCTAGGGCCCGTTTGGTACAAAGAAAATTTGAGGAAGGAAAGGAAGGGAAAGGAAGATTTTGAAAGATGAGAGAAGATGGCTTGTTTGGTAGGAAGAAAATGAAGAGGTGATAGTTGGTAAAGAATTAGGAAATGTCTATTTTACCCTCAAAAGAAATTAATTCAAAATAAAAAAAGAAAAATATTTTTTTTGCTAAAATATTTTTTTTAAAAAAAATATGCTCTTGTTAATTTCAAACTCGTGTAAAAAACAAATATATATTCAACCAAATTCAAACTTTCCCACCAACTTCAAATTTTCCCGCTAAGTTCGAATGTCCCGCCAAGTTCAAATTTGAGAGGTAAAGTTGTCAAAAAAAATGTGAACAGTGACGTGAGAACTTAAGATCCCACCAATTTTGGTGGGATCTTATCTTCCCATATATGAGGGAAGATTGGTGGGATCGGGGTGGGTCCGAGAACTTGCGTTCCCTGGAAGATTTGTACAAAATGTGAACCAAATTGAGGAACTTGCCAAAGTTCCTTTGCCTCCCCACCAATTCCTTGTACTAAACGGGCCCTTAGAAGTTTTTAAATAGTTTTTCTTACTTTTTTTATCTTACATCTTTTTGTTTTTTTTATTAAGATTTTGTAACCCCGCTTCTTTGATTTTTTTAAATTCATCTTGTAAAAAATTTTCTTCCCTACCCTTCCTTCCAAATCCCTCATACCAAACATACCCAAATGGTAAGGCTACACTTGGCACCATTTTTGTCAAACTTGCAAATTAACTCTTTGAGTTTGCCGGTTTTAAATTTTTAGCTTACAAAATAGTGTCAGCTTGTATTTAAACTCATGTTAGCCATAAACTCGATTAAATTTGCGAGTTTACACACTGAGCTTACCGTTTTTACCTTAAAAAATTGTGCCAACTCGCTCTTAAACTCGTATTGTTTTGTTCATTTTAATCGTGTTCAATGACTTTATACATGAATTTCATAAGAATTTCGTTGTTGAATGTGATAAATTATAAATGTTGATAGATTTAATTTCAATTATTCATAATCAAATTAAATTATTGTCTTTTTTATATTTTTATTACTCCCTCTAGTCCGTAATATAAGACATAGTTACCTAATTTGATTAGATTAAGGAAGTTTGTTAAGTTATTTAATAAAACATGTATTTTTTAAAACATCTTAGTCATCTTTCTTAATTTCTTTATTCTCTCTCCTCCTTGATTATGGTTGAAGGAGCATTAATAAAGGTAAATTAGGAAAACAATTGACAAATATGAAAAATATGTCTTATATTTAGGATCAAAATCAACTCCCCAAATATGTCTTATATTAAAGACCAAATGAGTATTTTATTATATACTTTTAATACTTGTTTATTAATAAACGTAAACTCTTACGAGTTCACGATTCGAGTTTATTTAAATTTGTAAGTTTGACAACCTTGCTTGGAAAAAGCTTGAAACATCCTAAATTTTAACCTCAAAGGTTAGTGTTAATTAAGTAAAGATTTGTGTGAAATTGAATAATTAGGTGATTAAGTCTTGGAGAGATTAGGTGTGAAGTTTTAGAGTAATTTGATAATTGTAATTAAGGTTTAGATATTTGGAAGTGATAAATACTCCCTTCGGTCCTAATTATAGGAATATTTTTGTAGTGCAATTTGTATTACAAAAGTGTTCTTATAATTAGCACCGGAGGTAGTATTTGAATAAGATATGAAAAGGTGGAAAATATGAAAGGGAGTTTTTGGTCCCATACTCTCAAATAAGGGCCCCAGCACCCAGGCGTTCAAATGAGCAAGATAGTTAAAATCGAGATTATACGTAAAATCGGAAAAGAGATAAAAAATCATAAAACGTAAAATCGTAACGTAAAAAAATCGTAAAAACATAAAAACGTTTGGAAAATTAGTAAAATCATTTTAATGAAAAAAAATCGTAAAATAGCAGTGATAAATCGAGATTTTAACTACCATATAAATGAGGGCTCAGGCGCTTGGTCAACCAAAGAGCTTGAGCGCCTAAGCGCTCAAAACAAGGGCTAAGCGCTAATGTTACAGATTTTATAAAATGGGGCGTTGGGTGTTCGTAAAATGGAGGAAAATGAAGAGAGAATGACTTGGGCTCTTGATTTTTCATATTTTAGTTTTTAAAATATAGGGTTCTAAGTGGATTTCAAACTTGATAATGATTTCAGCAATTATTTTGAGTTTAAATGAGTTATTTGAGACATATAGAGTTTAATAAGTTTAATTTTGTTTGATTTGAGGTTATATGGATTTTTGTGCTAGGGCCTGACTCTAGAGGTTGCTTTTTTTTTACCAAGTTATGATAATGAAATGATTGGATATGTTAATATGAGTTAGATGTGGAACACTTGATGAAAAAGAAATTAAACTAATAAGACCATAATTAGAGCCATGCAGAAGCAACAAAACTAAATCAAGCCAGCAACTAGAACTTTTCTACATCCTAAAGGAGGGTTGTTGAAAATTTTAATATCCACCCCACGGTGGGCGCAATTGTATTCGCGCATCACTAAAAAAAAGGCCGGATTACCAATAGAAATTATCCACGAAATTCCGTCGGTAATTGAATTTCCGATGGAAAACGTCCGTAGCAAAAAAGATCATGGCTAAAGACATTACCCATAGAATTATCCACGGAATTCCGTGGATAATTTTTGACAGAATTTTTTCCATGGATAATTCCATCTCTTATCTAAAGTTTTTTTTTAGTGCGTTGATTGGATTCACTAAACACAGTATTGTGTGACCGTGTCCCATCCATATGATGATGTTTTCACCCAAAAAAATCTCATATATGATGAGATTTATGACATTCTTGATATAGCTAATAAGTCGAAGATTGTGAGCATGCCCGTTCAAAATGACGAAGATTGCTTCCATTGCGGATCAGTATAAATATGAAGTACGATTCTGAAGGGTAGAATTGGTAGATCTTGAATTTTGATTCCTAACAAGTACTCCCTTTAGTTTTTAGTATATGATACTAACTAACAAGTATTATTGGTTCTTTTTATAAGCCACTTGTAAGTTTTTAATGAGCACGTAATTTTTTTTTTCCATGTATTTAATAAGGGTAGTGAGATAGAGTAATAATTGGTACTCCCTCCGGTCCCAATTATATGAATTATTTACTAGAATTTAAAGAGATTAAGAAGAAAAGTTAAATTAGTTAATTATAATTATTTTCCAAAAATACCCCTACTTAAAATTGAAAATTACATCAAGAGAAAATTAGTTGAATCGGTTGCCCCGCACTTGTACTCTGACTCTACGCACAACTTAACTTTAATTAATTAAAAGCAAGAGACGGCCGGGTTTCAAGTGATATGTATGGTTATTTTAATCACTTGGACGGATAGTTGCAAAAAAAAAAAAAAATTTAAAGGAATATTAAAATTATTTTATTTAAAAATAAAAAATAAAGTAGAATCTATCATTTAATAGAATATAAGTGTATTATTAAATTAATTATTGTGGAGGAAGTATTAGTAGGGGTGATATCGGAAAAATATAACAAAAATTGCTAAAAATTATTTTATAACAAAAACAGTATAATTGAGGTATATATGACATTAATGAGTTACAAACATTATTTACTTTATATTACATATAAGTGTATTATTAAATTATTATTGTCTTTAATTATTATTGAGAAAGTATAAATAGGGGTATTTTAGGAAAAAAATTTGACAAAAGTTAAAATTTGGTCTTATAATTAGGACCAAAATCAACTCCAAAATGTGTTCCTATAATTAGGACGGAAGTGAGTATAATATTTGAGTTTAGTGTAGTTAGTTAGGGTAATATTGAAAATTACTTGAATTTTATGACAATTTTAATATATTTAACTGTTTTTATTGGTTTGTGAGAAATAGTAATTGATGTCTTATAATAAGCACTAAAGAGAGTACAATTTTGGGAATTCAAGAAATAGGATTAAGATTCCTTAGAGTGTAAATAGGACAAAGTTTGTTAAAGGGAGAAAGACAAGAAAATACCATTTGAACTTCAAAATCTGAAATAAGTGATTTCCTATTAAAATGAATTGTTAATTGCTATACTATTATAGTTAATCTCATTAACTTATTGACAACAAAACTGATTTGGTATTTTTTAAGTTTAACTGATATTTTCTTGTATTTTTCCTTTGTTAAATTCAACAGGGCAGGCCAGACATAGTGCTAGGACCACATATATATGTGCGTGCGTGCATATACATATATGTATGTATGTATAAAAAATATATGTGTGTGTAAATAAACACACACATACATATAATATATATACACACACACACACACGTACGTATTATCCGATCCTTACCACATGCACTAACATAGCATGTTAGGGCAAGATTTGTTGAGTAAGGTTAGAGCGAGTGTGCATTTTCTAGCGGTGGTGGCATTACATCCTAGGTCTGAAAATGCTTTTGCAATATGATTTAAATATTGCGAATCAGACATGAAGTTGAGTAGATTGGGTGTCCTCGTAATGCTGAGCTTTTTTTCTTGTGATACATGGAGGCCCAATTTGTATGAATGAATCATTTTATCTTGTTTTAATAAATTGTCATCTTGTAGAAAAAAGATTAAAATAGGAAAATATGTATTTATCTTAGTACATTTTTCATGTTTTATACTCCTCTAGTCTGTAATAAATAAGCTAAAAGTTTAAAGAGATTAAAAATGTTAATTAAATTAGACATAGATAAAAGAGGTGTGTTGTTTCTTTTTAAATAAACTCCTCTTTAATAATTTGAATTGGGACTACACCTTTTGAAAATTGTGAAAATTGTTTAAAAGGACATATTTGAGAAGTTTATTACCCTGTGGTACCTCAAGTTTTTCAAAAGATATTGGATTTTAGGGTGAATAGATATAAGGATTAAATGGCTAAATTGCCTTTTTAGTTCCCCATGTGCAATTCATCTTACCTAGGTGCAATATATCTTCTTTTGTTTTACAAAATAAAGTCAGAATATGCAAATCGTTATATGTGCAAACCATAATGTTTCCTACAAATAATTCATCTTCCTTATGTGCAATATACATTCCCTTATGCGATACATTTTCCTTGTATGCAACTTAACTTTTGTTATGTGTTAGATTCCATGTTTTAATGATAACAAAGCTTAAGGAAAGTGTTTTATAGGAGATCCACGGTTTGCAAAATTAGAAAAAGGTTTTCAAACATGCAATGGTAAATCACTCGTGTGATGTGAAAAGGTCTATAACATTTGATCACTTGAATGACCACTTGAGTGATGTGTTCAAACTTTATTATATTTACTTCATTGACAATGAACGAGCAATTATGAAATTTTCGTTGATCACTCGAGTGATGTATTTTAAAAAAGCTCTTCACTACAATATTTACAGGAAGTGATCCACTATTTATTTAGAAGATTACTCGAGTGAGCACTTGAGTAATGTAACAATTTGACATCACTCACTCTCCACCATGGTAATTCTTATAGTGATCTTATTTCTGATAAAATATTTCAAAACAAATCACTCCAGTAATGTCTTTTAAAATATATCACTTTCATTTCACCACAGTGAGTCAGCCAGTGTTCAAACTTTTCCAAAATATTTTTAAAGTTGACCACTCAAGTGATGTATCTAAATTCACGTAACTTTCACTATACCACTGTGATTTATCCAATGACCAAGTTTTCTAAAAATTATATTTGAAAAGATCACTCGAGTAAAAACTCGAATGACCCTAACAAATGTTCATCACTTTTAAAGCATCACAATGACAAAGGCATTTATCAATATTTTGAAAATCGATTTACAAATAGATCACTCGAGTGAGCCAAAAGAAGTGCATCACTTTCACCGCTTCATAGTAAGTCTGATGGTGATTTGTTTTCTTTTAAACTGAGATCAAGTATGATCACTGGAGTGACCTTATTTAGTCCTCATTTTTATATCACCATAGTGATATAAAACGTGATCAGTTATATTCTTAAAATTGACTTTCTAGACAAAGTGAAAATCACTCGAGTGATGCAGTTTCTCAAATATAACAGCCTCTCAAAAAACTCGATACTCATTTAAATCTTTCCTAAACATGTTCTTTATACTTCTAATTGATTCAATTCCTAACTTTATTAAACTATTGTTTGGATTTGTTTTATGTACTTAATCATGAATTAACACAAGATTAGCAACAACAAAAAAACACTTTTTTATCAGACACATTCAATTCTTCATTCCTCAACCAATCGAAATTCTCTATGTCTTCCAATGGCTAGTCAAAATCACTACAAATATGTCATTTTAATCGTTACAAATGAGCATATTTTTTTGTAATGACTGCATTATTCATTGATATTGTTATAATGGACAGACCACATTAATGTCATTCTTCACTTAAAAATCAGCTAGTTATACTTCAAATGTATCTTAGTCGAAGAAAACCAATTATTGGTTAAAGTAATAAAACATGATCGGGTTAGAGTAAAGATATGTCGTGAAATAACACCAAAATTTGTGGGAACTTTTTATTCAATGAAATTATTTGCTAAAATCAACCCTAATTGATATATTATAATTACAACCGGCCACTTGCGCTACCTCTCAATGAATAACTAATATTGAAATTTAATAATACTTGTAAAATCTAGCTCACTAAATTTCATTTCAACTATAAATTACGTGATGTCATAAATCAAGAATCTCTATTTTATCACTATAAATCAAGTAAAGTGGGAACACGATGAGAAAGGACCTCAAGGTTGATATCAAAGGAAAGATTCATGGAACGATTTTGCAAAGGTTGTGAGAACAGAGACATTTTGAAAGCGATAAGCCGATAAGTGGAAAGTGAAGTAGAGAGAAGAACCAGATGATAGAAGCAAGAAAAACAAAAATGCACGAAGGAAAGCAAAAACACAGGAGAGAAAAACGAGACTCTCTATAGAAGAAAGACTTCATTTGGGGTGAATGGAAACGAGGGAAAACTGGGTTTAAATAGAGAGATTTGTGAGGAAAAGATTTGGAGAAAACGGAAAAAAACTCAGAATCGAAGAGTCGCTGAGAGAAGTAGAGACGAAATTTTTTGTAAAGGAACCAAGGTTATTAAACCCATCGGCTACTAAATTTTTTAACAATTTTATAATTTTTTAGGATCAAATGATAATATTTTTTAGTGATTCTTTATGCATTAGGATGTAGACAGCTTTTCATGAAGTCTTAATTTATAATTTTTGAAAATACGTAGAATTAGATTTGAATATTTAAAATAAATAAAAATTGATCCGGTTAAACCGGTAGGACCGAACCGGTTATATGACCGATTCAACGGTTTTGTAGTCGAACCAGCTGGTCTGATATGATTTTAATAACAAGGAAAGGAACAGACTAAACCCAAAAAATAGGCATAGAGTATTAAATGTTCTTAGAGGAAAACAAAAGAATGAACGATAAGGATGAAGAAGAAAATAGATGGATCAATGAGAAAGAAAAGAGAAGCGGAACAAGCAACAAAAAAACATTGGATACCTGGGCAAGGAAAACAGACATGCGCAAGAAAAATAATAATGAGGGGATGGTTTTGCGTAACCACGTTGGTAATTCGGGTGTAGAATAGGTATAATTGCACATACACCAATCAAAGGTAAGATACGTATTTGTTTAGAATAACAATTGAAGCCTTTAAAAGTAGTTTTTTTATTATGATTTATGATATACTATGTAAGTACGTGAATAAACACTTTTAGGTCCAAAACCTGATTCAAAACAAACTTAAAAAAGAAGACAAATAGAGTAATTGAATATTAACAAAGGATATATGTTTCCGAAAATAAAAAGATAATTATATCAAGAAAAATACTGGAAGTTATGAATCAACTTGTAAACACGGACATCAACTATAAAATTTGGTGATCAACTCTTCCCAGGAAGTGAGAAGGAAATTCCAGACATTCTCTCTCTAGTTTCTCTCACTAGAGGTATCCCCCAACTAACTCCTATATTTATGATCTGATGGAGTTTTTTCTCATAAAGAAAAATTTGTGAATGTTGAAGAAAAATAAGCCATTGTTAGAGAACCCGGGTCCCGTGACTCTATAGGGTTACTCCTTTATTAATGGGAAAATTTCAATAGATGACCATTATAGCCAATTAATATCAAATTGCCCCTAACAAAATCTGAAACTTCACTCTAGGACCTTAGGGGCAAATTTATATTATAATTCATGTTGAAAAGATAACACTACACTTGTTTAATTTTTTAAAAATTCAATATTTTTCGATTGCGAGAGCCTCAGCCGCTAGCCAACTAGCAACCGACACCCATCACTTGGAAAATTAAATATTTCAGCAAAGGGGCCAAGTGGGGGTTTGAATGAACCCTCTCTTGACACCTAAAAAGAGGTATAACCATTTTGTCACTAGAACTCTTTAATAAATATATGCAACAAAAAATATATCTAATAATCTTATGTTCCTATCTACTTTACATCACAGTTAACAAATTCCTTGCACATAATAAACAAAAAGAATAGTCCTATGAACAAGACAAATTAATTTATTAACAATTACTCATTCTGTGGAATAATATAAAGCATTTCTTTTTTTGTAAAGTTAAGTCAAAATCAAATAACACATGATCATAACGCGTGAGTTTAATTTTCAGGTAGTGCTTTCCTCTTTATATCCTTTACCACCTCCTGGTTCTACTTTACGAATTTTTGTATTTTAAATATTTTTTAGAATAAGATAAATTAATTTAAATTATATTAAAACTAATACATAGGAAACTATTTGCAAGTGTAAAACACTTGCAAGTTAGTACTTATTAAGAAATTAATTTATTTTGTTTATAAGACTATTGCACTTGTTTATAGGGTAAAAGAGCAATTTTACACATGTGATTTTCCCAAGGAGCGCTTTCGACCACGAGATTTCAACTGGAGCAAAAATACACATGTAATTATGTTTTGGGAGCGAAAGCACCATGGCCGTTAGTCAACTAACGGTCAACGGTTAAGTTGGATGGAAATGAACGATAATTGGGTGAAATTACACTTTTGCCCCCCTAATTTTAAATATTTTTTTAAAAAATACTAAAATACCCTCGGTGGGCCCCACCGCCGCCCGCAACCACCGTCGGTAGGCGGCGGCCGTGGTGGGGCCCACCGGGGTATTTTATTTTTAAAAAATATTTAAAACTATGGGGCAAAAGTGTAATTTCACCTAAAATTAGGGGCAAAAGTGTAATTTCACCTAAAACTAGGGCCAAAAGTGTAATTTCACCCAAGTTCTTGTTCATTTCCATCCAACTTAACCGTTGACCGTTAGTTGAGTTGACTAACGGCCATGGTGCTGGACGCTCCCAAAACATAATTACATGTGTATTTTTGCTCCAGTTGAAATCTCGTGGTGCTGGGCGCTCCTGGGGGTAAATCACATGTGTAAAATTGCTCCTTATCCCTTGTTTATAAGACTATTCTATTTGTTCATGATGTGTAATACAATTGCAAATTAGTAATTATTAAAAAAATAATTTATCTTGTTGATAAGACCATTCAACTTGTTCATGATGTGTAGCACAGTTGCAAATGAGTAAGTATTAAAAAAAATGACTTGTTCATAATACTATTTCACTTGTTCATAGGACTATTCTTAAAGTAGCTGGGGACATAAGATTATTACATATATAATAAGCAAAAGAGCTCTAATGGCCTAGTGGTTATATCTCTTTTTGGGTGCCAGGAGGGGGTGGGTTCAGACTTCAAACCCCTTCTTTGGCCCCCCTTTGCAGGAATATTTAATTTTTCGGCCAGCGGCTGGAAAATATTGAGTTTGTTAAACAAACTAAATAAGGGTAATGTTATCTTTTCAACATGAACTTTAATATCAATTTGCCTCCAAGGTCCTGCATTGAAGTTTCAGATTTTCTTGGGGGCAATTTGATATTAATTGTCTACAATGATCATTTATTGAAAATTTTCCTTTATTAAATTTTTAAGTTCAAAATTGGATTTGATTTTCAAGTATATATAGATCAGACGCCTCCATCTCAATTGCTTTTTATTTAAGTTTTTTTTTTTAAGAGTTTAAAATTTGAATTGCCTTGGTCCTTTTTATAAGAGCCAAACAACAGTTATCTGAACATTTAATGAGTTTTTCATATTTTTACTCCTAATTAATTATTTTAGGTATTGTATTAATTAAAATGTTGGTAATATTCATATTTACTTTATTTTTCTATCTTACTTTCCCTTCATAAATTGTTAGAATTTAGGAGAAAATCTCATGGGTTATGAATAAGAAGAAGGATGGAAAAGAAGAGGAAAAAGGAATAAGGAACGCGTGTGAAATAAAATATTAATTTTTAATTAAATTATTTTTTGTATTAAAAAATAATTTTTTATTAAATTAATTTTTTGAATTTCCGATCGTTTAAATAATTCCGTTGTACCTCTCCGAGTTTTCCAACCGGAATTGCGTTTTGCGATCCGTTCGGATCGTTCGCTCCATCTTGGTGCGTTCGTTTCGTACGACGCACCGGTTCGGGGCAAAAAGACGCTTGGTCACCTCGTTCGTTCCGTTCGGTGTGTCTCTTTGCACAATGCACCAGTTCGCAGCAACAGACGAGTCCGTCTGATCGTGTTTTTTCAAAGTCTATAAATAGGGTGCTCTAGGCTCAGATTAGATAATGTTTTTTCTGCATACTCTCTCTCTCTCTCTGCATTCTGCATATACATTCTATGCGTTCCGAAAGCAGACTCGTTGGATTCGCTTGGGCTTCAGACAGACAGAGCCATCTTTCTGGAGACGAATAATCCGCTCTATCATGGGAGGCAATTGCTCAGAAACCTTTGGCATCCGTATTGAGGGAGCAATATTGTCTTAAGGACACAACGAAAGTTGGGCCCGGATTTCTGCATTTTTTTCATTACCTTATCGGCAGTCTTGTGAGTTTATTTAAAGCGTTTCTATATTATACAGACTACTTGTATGCTCTTTGATTGCTCCATTTAATAAATACAGATTCTTGTTATGCTGTTTGTTTACTGTATATTCAATTTCTATCTACCCAATACATTCTGAACAACAATCTTAAGACAATATTTGTGATTGAAATCAGTTTATATTAAGTTATATCTTTGCTTTGATTTAATATGTTGGTAGTAATATTAAATGAGAATTAACTTAGATTAATTTATAAAGTTGATTTCGTGTTGGTAGAAATTTTGATTTGAATCTGTGTTAATTTTAAATTTTGGATTCGACTTTGACAAGTTAGAGTTTCCAATATTATGATTTACGTGGGTATATATACGTCTGTTTGTTTTGATATTATATATATATATATATATATATATGTATGTATTAAAGTTTTGCTTTTACTAGTCGCTTTATGTCTCTGTTAGATATAGCGATTACTTGAAAATTGAAACTTTATTAATCAATGAGACTAGAAGTCATATGTGTATATAGAAAAGATCTCAGAATTCGATGTATATCTATTTTGATCAATGCATTAGATTTTTGGATATTACATCAGTGAGATATATTTTCTTTCTAGAATGATAAAATAATATATTTGATGGATAAAGATTGGGCCACCAGTAAACCAATTTAAAAAGGCATGAAATTGGCTTCATGGATAAAAATCTTGAAATAAAGTAGAGATTGATAATGGAACATGTGAAACCATTGTCGCTCCGTCGAATCGGTGTGATCAGGCTGGAAGTTAGGGATTAACACAAAAGATATGTCGTTTGTGTTAAGCGCTAAAAGGACAAGTCGTTTTATTTAAACAATGGGTTTCACATAATCCTAGCCTTTTAAAAAGGACAAATCGTTTTATTTAAATGATGGGTTTCACATAGTCCTAGCCTTTTTAATTCTTTATTTAAACGCACGGTGAATGTATATCCTTTGAAAAATTTGATTATCTTTAGTTAATAAATATATTAGATCCTATTGATAGAGTAGTTAATAAATCTCCTATTATCTCTCCTTATTTTAAGAAGAATTTAATGAATATTAAATTCATAAAATAAAGATAATATGTCGTGATTTAATTAGGAGACTTTATTAGTTTTATTAGATATTGTATGGATATAATTTAATTTCATGTTGCAGAAATTAAATATATTTAACAGTTAAATAATGAGATTTATTAAAAGTCTAAAATTTTAGGATGTTATGTATTTGGAAAAATTCTAATTTAATTAATTAGAATGGAAGGGAATTATAATCGCATTTAAGGATTTATTATCAATTGAGATATTAATTTGTTTGATAATTTATAATCTCCTATAATCTCTCCTAAAATCTTGTGAAGCTTTTTGAATTAATAATGGCGGAATAAAAATAGTGATATCTGTGAATATCTTAGCCACTATTTAATTTATTAAAAAATGATTTATTATTTTCTTTTGAAAGTAAATGTGGTAAAATTATTAAATATTTGTGGTGATATGAAAATTTAATCATTTATCTAGTGTAGAGATAAATTGCTTTAATTTTCATAGTATTATTATTTCATGATATCGTGAAATATTTAAATATAATAAGAATGACTTGCACGATATTAGTAGAAATGTTATTATAGCCTTAATTTTATAATTATGGATGATTTTGTGGCTATGATTTTATCTTTGCTTAAATGTTGTGAATAGTATTTAAATAAATGCTAAATATTTAAATTTTGGAATTAAATATGGTGGATTTATTAATCACCAAAGTGTTCAATTCTTTATGAATTGTTTTAATTCCAAATATTATGATAAGTTAAATATTTAAGTTTTGGAATTAAGTGTGGTGGATGTGTTAGTCACCAAAGTAGCCAAATTTATTATTATTATTATTATTATTTTTAATTCCAAGTATGACGATGATTTTTCAATTACCCATAACCTTGATGCTATTATCTTATGTTTGTATTGTGGGAGAATCAAAGTTTGATTATTTGTCTTTATAATTATTGAATATAAATGTTGGTAGTTTTATTTAGATACCCAAAGATGATAAATATTTTTGGTTGGGGTATGCATCACTACCAAATTATATGAAATTTGATAGCATCATTATGGTTAAATATTGCATATTAGAGGAAAAATCGGACTTTGAAAGAAATGATGAATGCATTATTAATTAAGTCCGGTTCACCACAAAATTTGTGGGGGGAAGCCATACTAACGGCTAACTTTCTAATTAATAGAGTGCCTCATAAAACGATACAAAGTATACCATATGAAATATGGAAAGGAAAGAGACCTTCTTTGAAATATTTGAAAGTGTGGGGGTGCTTGGCAAAGGTTGAGATTCCTAAACCTAAAAGGTTAAGAATTGGACCTAAGACGTGAGAGATTGTGTGTTTATTGGCTATGCACATAATAGTAGTGCATATCGTTTTCTGGTTTATAAGTCTGATGTATCAGATATCCATGTGATTACGGTTATTGAGTCAAGGAACGCTACATTCTTTAAGAACATATTTCCGTACAATAAAGGTAATGATAATAACAACACTATGATATCTCAGGATACTATGACTAATGATAATCTTGAACAGGAGGAACCTAGACGTAGTACTAGGAAAAGGACTTCAACATCCTTTGGTCCTGATTTTATGACTTATCTACTGGAAAATGAACCACTACTAAAAATTTTGGTTTTTGCTACGGACAAAATCCGTAGCAAAAACCCATTTTTCCGTAGCAAAACATGTTTGCTACGGATTTTGTTCGTAGCAAAATATTGCGTGGCAATTGCTACGGATTTCAGGAAATCCGTAGCAATTGCGACGGATCTGAAAATCCGTAGCAACTTTGCTACGGATTTTAATATCCGTAGCAATTGCTACGGATTTAAACATCCGTAGCAATTGCCACGGATTCTAATATCCGTAGCAATTTGCTACGGAGTTTCAGAGCCGTCGCAATTGCTACGGACAAAAATCCGTAGCAATTGCTATGGAAAAAAATCCGTAGCAAATTTGAAAATTTGCTACGGATATTTTCTCCGTAGCAAATTTCACAAATTTTGAAATTTGCTATGGATTTTTCCGTAGCAATTTCCGGAATGTGCTACGGATATTTTTCCGTAGTGATTTGTTTTTCCGTAGCAAATTTCAGAATTTACGGAGATTTTCTTTTCGGTAGCAAATTTTAAATTTTTAAAATTTTTTTAATAGAAAATTGAATACAAATAGTAAAGTAATGTACCATGAATATATTAACGATAACAAAGAGTTTACATAGTGAAAACACAATATATATATAATCCGTAGCAACAAACAAATACAAAAAAGTAGTAGCAACAAGCAAATACAAAAAAGTAGGCTAAAAAACAAACATTGTGATCATCGTCATCACCAAAGATGGTCATCATCACCAGGAGTCGACCGGAACCTCTGTCTTTCATAAGGGACATGATTTGAAGCCGCATCACCCTCATCAACTCATTCTCATTTGAGTCATCTCCGTCGCATCACCGCCCGTTCTCGCGCAACGCCGCTTGATCTCGATCTTGTTCGAATCATCTCGCGCCTCATCATCTCTCGTTTCCGAGTCGCCCGCCGGCTCATCATCTCCCGTTCTGGGTCATCCGTGTTGCTTGCTCCTCCACCAACGCCTTCATCTTCTTCAGCTCATCTACAAAATTGATTAGTACATTTATTATTTGTACTTCATTTGAATGGACAAGAGAATGAAAATTATCAAAAACAAATGTATTATGTTTACGAACAAACCCCTACGGTGCCGAGATGAGAGGCGCTTTGTCCGCCTTCGATCGGCCTGGCGCAGACTCATCGTATCCAAAGACCCTCCCCTTCTTGTCAAATCCGCCGGTAGCCTCAAAGAACGGACTCTCGTTGTCGGATATAGAGGATGAGGGGTCAGTCTCACGCTGCGTGGCTCTCTCCCGCGATGACGATGGCTTCTCAAAGTTTTCCTACAAGCAAACAAATACATAACAAATAAGACATGTAAAATGAAATAAATATGGTGGTGCATAAAACAAGTAATAAATACAATAAATGTCTAACCGCTATTTGTTGCGCCCTTGGATTAATCCATTGCCTCTCACTCCCCTTCATTTGTCGGGAATGGGTCCGCTGAAAGGTAACCCACTCAACCGATTCAGCTGGAGCTTCCCTAGACTCTACCTGCAAACGCAAATGATGACCTTAATTAATTACTTCAAAGTACAAAATATTGAATACGTAAATAGAAAATAACGTGTACTTACAACTTTGCGTCGATGCTCACTAATTGATATGGAGCCGCCAGCATATGATGGTCCTTCCATTTTGGCCCTATTTTGCTTATTTTTTGCACTTATGGTCTTAAACTTGTCATTGTTTTCCCAATTGCCAAATAATTCATCTCTAGTGTCCTGTGGAAGCCAATCTGTCTTGCCTCTCGACCTTCTCAATGCATAGAGCTTTCGACGCACCATCACGCCGGCCTTGTGGTTATAAGCTTTTTCGATTTTCAAGATGCTCAGGCAACGTCATATGCTTATCCTGAAAATCAATAACGAACAATTAGTGCTCAAAATTTTAAAAGTACTAAATTAACACGCATAAAAAAATAACTTACCAAGAACTCCTTGAACCATGTTTCTCGTTGCTTCTTAGGAATCTCGTCCACGCGGTCCAAGCTTGAGTGTAATTACGGAATATTTGGTCCGACATGAAAGTCGCCACCGGAGTATCGGGCAAAAATCTGAAAACGAGAGATTATCATGCAAATATTAGCATACAAACCAATTAGAAAAGAAAATTGTAACATTACGGGTAACCTGGCATGACTTACTCGTTGCCGTCGGGACAGATCCAAAGAAACCCCTGTCTCGGGATCTCTTGAGCCCGATTGGTACCTCGAAGAACTACCTCTTCCCCGACGTGGCTCTGAGGCGACGCAGTGTGCTAAGGAAGAAATGTGAAATATTGAAGATGTTTGTACATAGATGGTTTCAAGAAACTAAACAAATGTAAATCAATCAGAAATGGTAAAGTAAACCTGTGGTCCTCCTTGCCGTGCATCAGGGGGGGTAGCCACCGGTGACGACGATGTATAAAGTGACGGTGAAGATGACAAATATCCCGACGGTGACGACGAAAAATCAAATAGTGGCACCTCGGAGAAGAGCCGAGCCCCTCGCCTCCATATGGAGCGGTTGGCGTCGCCCTACCCCTCTTATAGTACGGGGTCGGGCTCGACCACCGCCACGTCCACTACCCGAACGTCCTCCTGGATGCTCCATTTCGAACACTTATAGACATCATGGCAAAATATATATATATAAAAAAATTAGTTAATATGACAGTAGCAAAGAAACAAAGTATGTAGTATAACATATCTTCATAAACAAAGAACTAACACAAATCAACCGGACGATTCCTGTTCATCGACATCTACTTGCATGTCTTCATCCGAACTCTCGTCGTCGAACTCGATTCACTATCGAGAAGCTCATTTCGCCTCATCCTCATCGTCGATTTCTCATCGTCAATTTGTATAGGAATCAACTCTAACTCCGCACGAGAATCAAAGAGATTGCTTGGTACTTCGTCATCGAAGATGTTTATGGGCAAAGCACATGTTCCACATCGGCTTGGAAAGGTTCGGCCATACTTGTCATTTGATTCTGCTCTTTCGACTTTGGTATAATATTTCGTGCTTTGGTTTTAATAACTCCCGTCCACCCTTGGCGAGATGTAGGGTATGGTGTATAGTAAACTTGTTCCGCCTTTGTTGAGCAAGGATGAATGGGTCATAACCAACCGAATATCTCCTTGTCCAGTGGGATCTCAATATTTCCATGTTTGTCCACTTTTGTCCCACGCGGATTGTTATCAAACCACTCACACTTAAAAAGGGTCACCACCTTGTCCCACCGGTAACTCAGCTGAATTATCTCAACTAACTTCCCGTAGTAGTCGGTCTCCACCCCGTCAACTTGGTCACCTCGACAACATACACCGTAATTGCAACATAGTGTACTGCGTTCGCGTCAACAGTTGCAAATCGATACCCATTGATTATATATTTGTTGCATCGGGTAAGCTTGTCATTGCAGCTCCATAAGATAAACTTCACGTAACTTCATTGGGATCGATGGATTTTCAAGAAAAATGATCGAAACCATTTTGGAAACTCGAATTAGTGAATTGATCAACTTGGGACACCGACATTGAAGGATTTCCGATCGGACCCAATTAGAGAAGTAAGCGTAACAAAAAACTTAAGTTAATACTTTAATACTTACCGTAATAGTAAACAAAAAAAAAACTTACTCTAGGTACTTTCGGCCTCTTCACGGTTGTTTAGAATGTACCACTCGCAACTCGCTTATCTTTTCCGTCAAGAGTTGACTTCCAATGTTTTCCACGACTCGGCATGGAAAGTTAAATATTGATTTTTGATCACTCGTATCACCGCATCATGGTTACGAGGTACCCTCTCCATCTTGACATCATTTCGGGGGATAATAGTATGACGCAAATTTTGCGGCCTCTTCGACTAGATAAGCTTCGGCGATAGATCCTTCAACGTACCTTGTATTTTTGATTTTGTGCTTAAGTGTGCGTAAAAACCTACAATGTAATATCAGAGGGTATTTATAATCTAAAGTACCATGTCGGTCAATTAATAACAGCGCAAATCAATATATATATTACCTCTCAAATGAATACATCCATCTATACTGTTGCAGGCCTCCTATCTTTGCTTCGTAGGCCAAGTGAATGGGCGGGGGCCGGGGTGGGCCGAGCTAGGGGAACGGGAAGCCGGGGGGGGAGGGGAGGGGCGGAATGGGGGGGGGGGGGGGGGAGCCGGGAAACCGAGTTTGGGGCGGAGCTTGAAGTTTAGAAACCGGAGCCGGGGGGCCGGAGCCGGGGGGCCGGAGCCGGGAGGACGGAGCCGGGGGGGACCGGAGCTAGGTGGATCGAGCTGGGGGAGAAGACGCGTAGAATGGGGAGAAGACGCAAAAAGGCAGAGCCATTTTGCGACGGATAACGTCATCCGTCGCAAAATGGCGGACCTTTGGTCCGCTTTTTGCGACGGATGTGTAGTCGGTCGCAAAAAGCAGCCATTTTGCGACGGATGACGTCATCCGTCGCAAGTAATTGCGACGGATGAGGTCATCCGTCGCAAAAATTTGGGCGACGGACACTTTCGCCGTCATAATTTGCGACGGATGAGCTTTGTCCGTCTCAATTTGCGACGGAAAAAGCTCACCCGTCGCAATATATTTCCCTTGTGCGTGTTTCTGCTATGGATATTTAAATCCGTAGCAAAATTCGTCACCATTGCTACGAAAAATTTTCCGTAGCAAATTCCGTAGCTATTTCCTTTTTTTCTAGTAGTGAACCTCGAACATTTGGAGAGGCCATGGGTTCCCCTGAAGCACCATTCTAGGAAGAGGCTATCAATAGTGAAGTTGAATCCATTATGTCAAACCATACTTGGGAATTGGTTGACCTTCCTCATGGCAATAAGCCTCTAGGAACTAAGTGGGTCTTCAAAAAGAAGATGAAAACAGATGACACTATTGATAAGTACAAAGCTAGGTTGGTAGTCAAAGGCTACAGACAACGTGAAGGCCTGGATTACTTTGACACTTATTCACCTGTTACAAGAATTACATACATTCGGATGTTAATTGCGCTAGCAGCATTGAATGGATTGGAGTTACATCAAATGGATGTAAAAACAACTTTCTTGAATGGTGAATTGGAGGAAGAAATTTATCTAGAACAACCTGAGGGATTTGTTGTCTCAGGACAAGAACAGAAAGTTTGTCGCTTAATAAAGTCCCTTTATGGACTTAAACAAGCCCCAAAACAATGGCATGAAAAATTCGATGAAGTTATGTTATCAAATGGATTTAGTATTAATGAATGTGACAAGTGTGTCTACATTCGAAATACTGAAAACGGATTTGCCATAGTTTGTCTTTATGTAGATGACATGTTGATAACGGGTAGTAATAATCAAATGATTAAAGCTACTAAACGATTGCTTACCAGTAAATTCGACATGAAAGATATGGGTCTAGCAGATGTTATTTTAGGAATTAAAATCCATAGAACATCTGGAGGGTTAGCTTTATCGCAAACACACTATATTTCTAACATTCTGGAGAAATTCAAGAGTTTAAACATAGTTCCTGTGTCAACCCCTATAGAAACTAGTCTTCGACTGTTAAGAAATACTGGCGAAGCTATTAAACAAAAGGAATATTCTCAAGTGCTAGGCAGTCTTATGTATGTTATGAATTGTACAAGACCTGATATTGCCTATGCAGTAAGCATGTTGAGTCGCTTTACAAGTAATCCAAATGAGCTTCATTGGAGAGTTATGATGAGAGTTTTGGGTTACTTAAAGCAAACTCAAAACTTTGCTTTGCATTATGAGAAGTACCCTGCAGTACTAGAAGGGTATTGTGATGCAAATTGGATAACCAGCTCTAATAACACAAGATCCACAAGTGGATATGTAATCACCCTTGGTGGGGGTGCTGTGTCTTGGAAGTCGTCTAAGCAAACTTGGATTGCAAGATCTACTATGGAAGCAGAATTCATTGCGTTAGATAAAGCTGGTGAGGAAGTCGAGTGGCTTCGTAATTTTCTTGAAGACATTCCTAATTGGCCAAAGCCAGTACCAGCAGTGTGTATACACTGTGATAGTCAAGCAGCTATTGGTAGAGCCAAGAATGTCATGTACAACGGCAAGTTTAGACATATACGTCGTAGACATGATATCGTTAGACAACTACTTTCGAATGGAATCATCTCAATTGATTATGTGAAATCAAAAGAGAATATAGCGGATCCATTGACTAAAGGGATTCCTAGGAAGATAGTTAGGAAATTGTCCAAAGGAATGAGTTTAAGGCCAATCCATTGTTGATTATTGCGGTAACTCTACCTAGAAGAGTGGAGATCCCAAGAACTAGGTTCAAAGAGACAACTAAGTGATGATCGACTGTTAACACTGTGGAGTTTTAAACTCATACTCATTCCTAGATAAGCTTCAGAGTCTATAAATAGGGCGCCCTAGTCTCAGATTAGATAACGTTTTTTCTGCATACTCTCTCTCTCTCTCTCTCTGCATTCTGCATATACATTCTGTGCGTTCCGAAAGCAGACTCGTTGGATTCGCTTGAACTTCAGACAGACAGAGCTATCTTTCTGGAGACGAATAATCCGCTCTATCCTAGGAGGCAATTGCTCAGAAACCTTCGGCATCCGTATTGAGGGAGCAATATTGTCTTAAGGACACAACGAAAGTTGGGCCCAGATTTCTGCATTTTTTCCATTACCTTATCGGCAGTCTTGTGAGTTCATTTAAAGCGTTTCTATATTATACAAACTACTTGTATACTCTTTGATTGCTCCATTTAATAAATACAGATTCTTGTTATGCTGTTTGTTTACTGTATATTCAATTTCTATCTATCCAATACATTCTGAATAACATAAAGGGTTAAGGTGCGTTTTTACCAATGAACTATTGGTCCAGGTGCATCTAACACAATAAACTATGATATGGTCCTTAAATACAAATTAACTCTTGAATTTGTTAAATGGGCACAGTGGGGTTAGCTGGAGGAAACGTCCGTCGAGTTAGCATTTGTTTGAGGGAAATTAATTCACATCCAATAAAACACGTGCAGTTTGGGTTTAGGTGAGTCGGCTACAACGTGGAATGAAATGGAATTAAACGATTGAAAGCAATTAGAAGCTGAAAGCAATTAGAAGCTTAGGTTTCAATCGATTTGGGGAAAAAAAGAGTGGAAATCGTCGGAACTGGGAAACCCACCATCGTCGAGAAGAAAGGCGGTGTTCAATGGCATCATCTGCATCATCGTCGACTGGAAGATGCGTTCAAATTGGTAAATCACCATAAGCACTCGTAATTGTTCGAAAGCGAATAACTGAGAAGAATTTCGCCTTTATTGAATTATCGCCGTGAGTGAACTTGAAGCCAAGACTATCCAAATACAAAATTTACAACACCCAATTGAATATTCAAAATTGAGGAAAGAATTACCAAACCTGAGTAAAGAAAAATGAGCTATTGACTTTGGGATTACCTATCAGTAGTAGATTGACCGACGCGCTAAGCATCGGATTTAGGGAGGGCTTGCGAGTGCCAGGGAATCGGTTACGGCTGCGCAAGCAAGGGATTTAGAAGATCCATTTAGGGTTTAGGGTAAACAGAATTTAATTATCAGATAATCAGACCAGGGAAAATCGAAGAAAAAAATCAGACCAACGAAGCATCAGAAATCGAAGAAAGAAATAAAAAAGACAATGGAAATCAAACATCAAAGTTCAAAAACAGCAAGGGAAAGGAGCTTCCATTATCGTTTACTCCATCATTTCTCCAGCTCGCTCATCGTCAGACCTCATTTTTCCAGAGTTTTGAACCCTAGCTCGCTCGATTTCTCCAGCTCCTGTGTTCCGCGATTTTGGAAGTGTAGGTAGATCCGAAGGGAGAACTGAGGATTCAGGAGGCGGCGATGAAACCGAAGATGGAGGTGGCGATGAAACCGAAGATGGAGGCGGTGATGACGATGAAACTAAAGAAGAAGGAAAGGTTCGGTTCAGGGAAAAGATTACAGAAAATTTGGCATTTTTGTTTTTTTAAATGACGTGGGACCCACCTAAAATTAACTAACGTCAGTTAGGGGATTTAACGGTTTGCTAAAAGTATTGTGCTGGACGCTCTATTTTAAAAGTTTGTTGGTATTTTTAGTCCACTTAATAGTTAATTGTGTTAGACGCTTCTGAGCCAATAGTTTATTGGTCAAATCGCACCTTAACCCTAACATAAATAAGGGCATACTTGAACATATTTATTATTTTTAACTATCTTTAACCGTTTTCTTAAACTGCGTTAATTGGGTTATTAAACTCTTATAAAAAAGACGGGAGGAGATACTATCAAGATATCTTGCACAATTTATTTAAATCCTATTACTAAATATCTGATCAATTGACTGCTTCAATTTTCACGGTTCATGGATGCCTCTCAATTGCTATCAACCTCATATTTTACTGATGTGTTAGTGATTTAAGTTTCCTATATTTTTTTATTAATTACTTGTTATAATTAGATACATTTTTTTTAACTGTACATCCTTTGACAAAATTACCGTTTGGCTAGAGAAGACCATTAATTTTCAAAAGTGTGTTGAATGTTGGAACTGGGGGAAGCTCATTTGTCAAACACCTTCATGAGTTGCTCTTGACTAATGCATCCTAACATTTCCATGTTATCATACTTTCTAACACACATATAGTCTTTTTTCTCCAAAATAGAGGGCACTTTGTAAAAAAAAATTGATATATAATATAATTCATTTCTAGAGTTGTTAATAACAATTTTTTAATCTTAACCCTATTTATTGGTAGTTTACATTAAAAATATTGAAAAAGAAGAGAGACGTGAGACATTTGAATTTGAATATGAGCAAAGTTAAAAATTGTTTTTAGTTTAAGACAAATTTAACGAATTAACTACTCTTTCTTAATTTTGGTGAGAGTGAGGTAATTAACTGCTCTTTTTATACAGAAACCCTGTTTTGAAGTTTGAAATAAATAAGATAGATGTAGGGGCATGGTCGTATTTAAAGGAGGCAACAATTTTTAAAAAATAAAGTTGAGAACAACAAATCACTTTACAGAGATACTTCCCTCTGGTCCTTATTAGAATGTACCAACTAGCAAGTTTATTTGATCATTTTTATAAGGCATTTGCTTGTTCCCAAAGAGCATTAATTATTCTTTTCCATGTATGCCCATAATAAATAGGGGTAGTGGGTGAGAGTAATAATTAATATGATATTTGAGTTTAGTGCAATTAGTATGGATAATATTGAAAGTTATTTAAATTTTAGGCTAACTTTATTATTGACTTTAACTGTTTTTATTGGTTTGTGAAAATTGTTAGTTGGTGCTTTATAATAAGGACCAGAAAGAGTATTAGAGAACCTAGTCCCTTGACTCTATAGGTTTACCCCTTTATTAATGGGACAATTTCAATAGATGACCATTATAGCCAATTAATATCAAATTGCCCCTAACAAAATCTGAAACATCATGTAGGACCTTAGGGGCAAATTTATATTAAAATTCATGTTGAAAAGATAACACTACCCTTATTTATTTTTTAAAAAAATTCAACATTTTCCGGCTACAGGAGCCTTAGCCGCTAACCGACTAGCAACCGGCGTCCATTGCCTGAAAAATTAAATATTTTAGCAAATAGGCCAAGTGGTGGTTTGAACGAATCCTCTCTTGGCACCTAAAAAGTGGTATAACCATTTTGTCACTAGAACTCTTTAATAAATATATGCAACAAAAAATATATCTAATAATCTTATGTTCCTATCTACTTCACATCATAGTTAACAAATTCCTTGCACATAATAAACAAAAAGAATAGTCCTATTAAGAAGAATAATATTATGAATAAGACAAATTATTTCTTAATAATTACTTATTTAGTGGAATAATATAAAGCATTTCATTTTTTATATCCTTTACCACCTCCTGGGTCTACTTTACAAATTTTTATATTTTAAATATTTTTTGGAATTAGATAAATTAATTTAAACTATATTAAAACTAGTACATAGAAAGCTATTTGTAAGTGTAAAACACTTGCAAATTAGTAATTGTTAAAAAATTAATTTATCTTGTTCTTAAGACTATTTCACTTGTTTGTAAAACTATTCCACTTATTTATGATGAGTAATACAGTTGTAAATTAGTAATTATTAAAAAAATTAATCATCTTGTTAATAAGACTATTTAACTTGTTCATGACATGTAACATAGTTGCAAATGAGTAAAAATTTAAAAAATAATTTGACTTGTTCATAATACTCTTTCACTTATTTATAGGACTATTCTTCTTGTTTATTATGTGTATGACACTTGTTAATTATAATGTAAAGTAGATAGGGAGATAAAATTAATAGATATATATATTTTGTTACATAGTAGCAAAATAGCTTTATTGGCCCAGTGGTTAAATTCCTTTTTTGGTGCCAAGAGAGGGTGGGTTCAAACCCCCTCGTGCCCCTCTGCTAGAATCCGGAAAATATTAAGTTTCTTAAAATAAATAAGGATAGTGTTGTCTTATCAACATGAACTGTAATATCAATTTGCGCATTGAAGTTCCAGATTTTCTTGGGGGTAATTTGATATTAATTTTCTACCGTGATCATTTATATATTGAAAATTTTCTTTTATTAATTTCTTAAGTTCAAAAGTGGATTTGATTTTCAAGTATATATAGAGATGCCACTATCTCAATTGATTTTTGTTTAGTGTTCTTTTTATAAGAATTTAAAATTTGAATTGTCTTAATTCTTTTTATAAAGGGTTAAAGTGTAGATTTGCCAACGAACTATTACCCGAGGAGCGTCTGGCAAAAAAACAATTGAAGGGACCAAATTGGCTAACGAACTATTAAAAAGTGAAAAAAAATACCCAATAACTATTTTTTAAAAAAAAAAACAACTATCACTATTACATTAAAATATGAAGCACTAACGTAGGACGGTGGCGGAAACGCTGGAGAAAAGAGCGGTTTGAAAGTGAAGGAAATCACCAAGAGGGGGGTGGATTGGGGATTTTAAAAATTCTTTTCAGATCACCCACGCAACAGATGCTTAACCAAGGTAAATGGAGTTAGAGAAGAAGGGCTTGATCTGAGAAGATTTATCTTGGTTCGGTCTTAACTCTTGACCTACGTCCGGTCCCGGACTCTCGGGTTTTTCTACTATCACTCAAATCAAATACACACTCGTACTCGAAAGTTATCCTCTCTAGGATACACTCCCCTTACAAGTTGTAATCTCGATAACCCAACCTCAAAGTCCCACAACTTTGAGATTCTTACAAAGAATGATTTACAGAAATGAACTCTCTCAAAGAGTGAATAAATATAAGCACTGAAGCACAATGTATCAAAGATACAAATGAGAAATATAAGCAGTAAAAAGACTGATGTTCTTGTGTGCGTTTTCTGTGTATATCTTCTCTACTTCCAGACTTCAAATCTTCATGTATATATACTGGTTTGAAGCTTGTGAACGTTATAGATCCATTCAAACTTGAAGCTATTCGAAATTATATTTGTTGGAAGCTTTCTTCTTTGAATATAGTCTGTTGAGAGTAATTCGAGAATTGAATATTTGAATGTTGGCTCCCGAATAGTATGTTCCATACTTTGTTATGCTCGATGGAGGACATTGTATTATGTTGTTCGGATGCCTTAGGATAGTGGAGGCTAGCTTTGTTTTTGGAGAATGGTTGTCCAACTTTCCAGGTTGTAATCCATTGCTTTGGATGAGAGATACAATATTATATTGCAAGTTGTCAAGTGGTTGTCTTAAAGTCTTCTTTAAAACAAACCTAGATCTTACGAAATCTCATAAGCAACCGGTTAAATCTGGTTAGTAATATTGATATGAATCATATAAATCATAAGCAACCAATTCACGAATCAAGCTAAAGCATAAATCAAACTGAACAAAATACACTCGGATGCGTTCTTCATGATCTTGAAGTTCCAAGCTCGAGTTTTCGTACCAAGCTCGAGTTTGGTCTTCAATTAAACCTTGAGTTTTGCCTCTGGAAGTCTTAAGCTCGAGCTTGTAAGTGAGTAAGCTCGAGTTTATCATTTGTCGGGGAAACATGTTTGAAATCATTTTGAGAGCCAAAATGGAAAAAACGCAAGCTTGAGCTTATTAGTGAGTAAGCTCGAGTTTGGCACTATTCATGTCAAAAATATTTTTAGTTCACAAAATGCAAGCTTGAGCTTAGAGGTGTAAACTTGAGTTTGCTAAGCTCGAATATGACATTGCTCTCTGTTTGACCCAAGCTTGCTTGCAAGGGCAAGCTCGAGTTTGCCAAAGGTTTTTAAAAACTTTGAAAGATTTTCGTCAAACGCAAGCTTGAGTTTACAACCTTAAACTTGAGTTTACTTTTTGAAGGGAAACTTGAAAACTTTCTGCCTGATGCAAGCTCGAGCTTGTGATGCCAAGCTCGAGTTTACAACTTTTGTAAACTCACAAACTCTACAAAAAAATGATAAGCTCAAGTTTAAAGGATTTACGCGGAGGTAAGCTCAAGCTTGTAATCGCAAGCTCGAGTTTACATATTTGTAAACTTAGTGAGAAAAGTCTCGGAAGAGGCAAGCTTGAGCTTAAAACTAATAAGCTTGAGTTTGCAATTTGAGTAACTTGATAAAATCCTCAAACCTTCGTAAGCTCAAGCTTACAGGTGCAAGCTCGAGCTTACTCAGTATATGAGTAAATTTTGAAAACCTTCAAGCTCAAGTTTATGGACCAAGCTCAAGTTCAGAAAATGCAAAATAGCTTGGTTTACTTTCGTAGGGTCAAGCTCGAGTTTCAAGCTCGAGTTTGGCGTTAACAGAATGTTTTTGAATTGAAATCAACATGCTTTACCAATCTTTGACAAAAACATTCTCTCATGTTTACAATTGTTATTAATCATCAAAACACATTGAGAACTAACACGGTTAAGCCTTCTTGTTGGATAAGACAAACACCAACAGAGATGGGACCTATGCGAGTAGGCTTTGTGGCAGCGGGGGTTGCTACTTGTGGCATCGGAGGCACTCAACCAGGGTGCAAGGCGCGTGCCGGTTGAAAGCTGTGGACTGCTGGATGAGTTTAAGAGGGCGAGTGGAACACCCAGCAACAATGGAAGCTTTGGAGACGCCAACGTCGCCGACACTGTGACAGTCAATGGAAGACAGAGACACCAATAAAATGACGGGGTAATAGTTCGTTGGCGAATCTGCTCAAAATTGTTTTTTTTTTTCACTTTTAAATAGTTTGTTGGCCAATTTGGTCCCTTCAAATTTTTTTTTTTGTCAGACGCTCCTCGGGCAATAGTTCGTTAGCAAATCTGCACCTTAACCCTTTTATAAAAGCCCAAAAACAGTTACCTAAAATTTCAATGAGTTTTTCATATTTTTACCGCTCATTAATTATATGTATTGTATTAATTAAAAAGTTGGCGATATTCATATTTATTTTATTTCTCTATCTTACTTGCCCTTCATAAATAAGGACATACTTAAAAAAATAAAATTTATTTCAGACATATTTATTATGTTTAATTAATTTTAACTGCTTTTTTAAATTGCGTAATTTAGTTATTAATCTCTTATAAAAAGTAGCTAGACTACTATCAATTGGTATCTTGCACAGTTTTTTAAATTCTATTACTAGGTATGGGTATTCGATCAATTGACTTTCACGGTTCGTGGATGCCTCCCAATTGCTATCAACCTCATATTTTAATGACGTGTTAATGATTTAAGTTTCATCCGATAAGAATTTTTTTTTCATATATTTTGATTAATTACTTATTATAATTAGATACATTTTTGAACTAAACCTCCTTTGAAAAAACACCGTTTGGCGAGAGTGTGTTGAATGTTAGAACTAGACCTGGGAATCAAGGCTGGTTCGGCCTGTGAAGGGTTAGGGTCTAACAGAGCCAGCCCTTCAAGGCCCAGAGTAAGAAAAACATCTATTTTTTAAAGCCTGGCTCGAGAGTACCAGGGCCAAGGCCGGCTCTCCAGGGCCCGGAAGTTACTATTCCAAATTTTAACTATTTTTCTCTCGTTTTTTTTCCAAAGAAATATAATTAGTGAATTACAACAATTAAAGTTCTAATTTATTTAAAAAATGTTGTTAACATTAATATCAAAACAACACGAATCATCTATCAAATAAGCACAGTCACTAATTCATAATCAAAAGCAAACTACGTTAAAAAATAACTCACATAAAACATAAGAAGCATACCACTAAGTGACATTAGTACGATGACTATTATTATCATAATCTTCGCTACTATCATCAATTTCAACGACATTTGATTGTGCTTCGCTTTGAGTAAGCTCTGGTTCATGAGTAAGAATATCATAATTTTTTTTCTCCCGCATCATGAACACATCCATAATCTTTATACGCAACAAATAATAAAATTAGAGTATAGTTATTATGTATTTGTATATTTGTACTTAATTGGATAAATAATTCTATAAAAAATACAATATATATATATATAAATTAGTAAATTACCATCATATGTGAAACTATACATCCAAAATATAATAATAATAATAATAATAATAAATTAAAAGGGTTTGCAAGGCGGCTCAAGGCCCTCTAGGGCCGGCCCTTTTAAGCCTGAGGCCCTACAGGGCCAGCCCTCTAGGACTTATTTCATTAAACTCCTCCAATTTTTAAACTTGGCCTTTGAAGGGTCATGGCTTAAAAGGGCCGGCCCGATGGGGTCGACCCGTTTTCCCAACTCTAGTTGTAGCTGGGGGAAGCTCATTTGTCAAACACTTTCATGAGTTACTCTTGACTAATGCCTCCTACCATTTCCATATTAGCATACTTTCTACACACATATAGTTTTTTTCCTCCAAAATATAGGGCACTTTTTTTTTTTCAAAAAAAAAATTGGTCTATAATATAGGTCATTTATAGAGTTATTAATAACAATTTTTTAATATTAACCCTATTTATTGGTAGTTTACATTAAATATTGGAAAAGAAGAGAGGCGCGAGACATTTGAACATAAGCAAAGTTAAAAATTGTTTTTAGTTTAAGATAAATTTAATAAGTTAACTGCTCTTTCTTAATTTTAGTGAGGAAGTTAAAAACTTAAACGTTTTCTTTTTTCGGATGACAATGAGGTAATTAAAAGTTAGAAGTTGGATATGAGGGAGTATAAATTTGTCTTAAATTTATTTTTAAAAAATTTATCCCTATTTAAATATGTCTTACCTCTCTCATCTTTTTTGTATTAAAAATCTATACATATTTTTATTTTACATAATAACTTCTCTATTGTAAAAAATATACATTTAACTACTTTTTGTTAGAAAAAAATTTGCAACATTTTTGTTTTGTGCATATGATGATTTTTTTTTTGCTCATTCGGTATCCAGAACTTCGCCTGTGCATATGATGATATTAATAACCATAGATATCTATCTTCAATTGTAACTTTAGCATTTTCAACAGAGATAATTTGCATGCATGATTAGTCAAAATGTCAAATTGTACATCATAACTATTCCCTCTAGTCTTTATTATAAGACACTAACTAACTTTTCTCACAAACCAATATAGTTAAAGTCAATAAAGTTGTTCTAGAATCTAAGTAATTTCCAATATTACCCTTATTAATTGCACTAGATTCTAATATTATTTAATTATTACTCTCACCTAATACGCTTATTAATTATGGGCAGACATGGAAAAAAATAATTAATGCTCATTGGGAATCAGCAAGTACCTTATAAAAAGGACCAAATAAACTTGCTAGTTGGTGCGCTTATAATAAGGATTTAGGAGGGAGTACAACAATTAATCATGTTAGTTTCTTTAAAATGTATATACCAAAATGTATATAGTTTTTGAAAAATATAGAATTTTATATATTTATTATTTGTATTACTTAACATTTGAAATTTTATATTTTTTTTAAAATGCAGTTTTTGCATAAAAAGTTACATATTATCAAGCTCAAGCCTTCTAAATAATTATATATTTTGTAAGCTGAGATAAAATTTCTCTCACACACCTACCTTATAAATTGTAAAAACTATTCTTCAAAAATTAATCCGGGTAAAGGTCAAACTCTATACCAATGTCCACAATAAGATATTTTCCTTCTTCCATTGAAAAATATTTAGGAGTGGGTCCATTAAATAATGTTGCTGTTGTTTTCTTCTGTATAGCCTAATTTTAGAGATTAAACTTTATTAACAATTATATGGCATTATAAACATTTTCAATCTTATAGCTAGTTTTTTTTTTTTAAATTATAAATATTTATTATCTTTTTAAATGATATTATTTTTACTTCGAATAAGGTTTCAAATTCATGATTTTAAGCAAACTCATAAAAGTGATATAAACTTTACATATGTTGAATTCATAAGAGTTTACTTTTATTAATACATATGCATTAGTAGTGTTTTACCAAAAAAAAATGCATTAATAGTGTATAACGAAATAATTAAAATATAAAAAATGACGACAATTTAATATGAATATATTTTAAATCTAAATAATTGAAATTAAGTTTATCAACATTAATAATTTATCATATTCAATAAAAACTTTCTCTGAAGTTCATATATAAACTCAATGGAATGATAGAAATGAAAAAGTTAGTATGAGTTAAATGGTGAGTAACACGATTTTGTAAAGTAGAAACATAAAAACGAAGAACTCAAAAAGTATGTAAACTTGTGAATTTAACCCAATTTACAATTAGTACGAATGGAAGGATGACTTGATTTTATAATTTAGAAACATAAAAACTAAATTTGACAACAATATTTTTTATCATCATTATTCACATTAAATATATAAACATTAATTTTCTTAATTTCCTGATATTTTTAAATCAATTTTTTTAATTTTTATCTTAACTTTTAAAACTTTACAATGAACCCTTTAAATTATTACGTTTATACTCTTTAAAATTTAATTTTTCCCTTATAATCTCCTCAAATTTTGAATTTTACCAAATAAATTCCTAAATTTTAAGCTATTTTTAGATAAATAATGAACGAAATTAATATATGAGAGTTATTTATATTTTTTAATTTTTATAAAGCCTTAGAAATTAAATATTTTTAATAACATAAATTTACTGAAATTTATTAAAAATTAAGCGTTTTAATTACGGGACTAAAATGTGAATGCGGTGACTTAATTGACCTTGGTTTTAACTTTTTATACAGAAACCCTGTTTTGAAGTTTGAACGTAAAAGTGCAAGCAAGCTTTCTTTTGTTTTCCCAAGAAATTGTCTCTCTCCCTCCTCTTACATACGCTCCTCTCTCTCTCTTCTCTTTAATTTGAAGTTCTTCTCCCACTCGGAACGCGCACTCGTGCCTGCTCTTATTAATTATTACAGTGTGTCCTCATATATAGCATAGGCCACGGGCTCATCCCTACCAACTTCCCTCCTATCCTTGTCCTTCGTTCCTCTCTGCGCGTTTCATTTCTCATTCTCTCTCTGCAATGGCCTTTTGATCAAGTCATCATTTTAGGTATTTGTCTCTTCTGCTTCCCTCGTACATTCCGGCCCCGCTTCAGTTTTTTTTCCTCGTTTTCGTTCTTTTCGGTGCTTGATGAGCCTTTCTTTGATTCCCGGTTGTTACGAGTTTCCTTTACTTTTTTCTTTTTGATTTTATTTTGTTTTTCTACGTCTGCTTGATTTGTTTCGGTTTTGACTTTCTATGTAGTAGATCTGTTGTTGGTTTGGTCAGAATTACTGTGCATTTTTGGCTACAAAGTTAGGTTTTAAGTCTGGTATGTGATTGGATGGAACGGTTTGTTCTTCTGAAGTTGTTTAATCTACTTCATCGCTAATATTTGGTTTTTGGTTTGCTTGGTAAGTTGGATGTCTGGTGGAGCGCGATTCGGTCAATGTTCGTAATCTATATGGCTGCTTTTGTCTGTGCCACTTCAAATTGATGAAATCGGTTGTGTCATGCATTTTTGAATGAGGGTGTGGTCTTCATTTTGTTCGTATTTTTTTCCCAATGGATTGCCCCTGGGTTTGGTTATTTTACTCGCGGTTATGATTTAAGGTGTTTTATTTTTTTCCCTAGCCATTGTGATATTGATGATTGCTGGGTGTCTCGCACACCACTGCTTCGTCAGAATATCATGACTTGTAGTTTTGATTCCTAAACTTTAGCTTCAGTTTGAAATTTTTTATGCATCTGAGTGAGGGGTTCTTCCTCCTTTACACCTCTCCATGCAATATCTTTCTTGTAATTGCAGAAAGACACCGATAGAGGCCATGGTTTATTTAGTGGATGACTTCTCATACATTGCTTGAGTTGGCCTTTGATTTTTCCAAACGGTATTTACATTGTTGTGAGGGTATCCTCACCTGTCGTTCTTAACCTATATAATGATGTGTTGTGATTCACATGTCTTGATGTGTCATCACAATTAAAAAAACTATCTCTTTTGTGCTGATTCAGGGGAGATATGAAGTCACTAGTAGACTACTAAATGTGTTTCGGACCTGTGTGTGTTTTTGTTGCACTCCTGGACAAATACATCTTCTATGCTTACTCTGTTAGTTGTTTTTTAGTATTCAGGGATTTGTACTAATAATTTGATAACATGGCATCAATATGTCTGTTTACTAACTTATTGAAGGCATTACAATATAATTGTAATTATAAGTTGTGTTTTCTAACTTCTGCTTTTCTTTGTTGTTTTCTTCACTAGAGTTGTAGATCTGATTTTAATCTCTTTTACCTTTTTAGTCATTAGTGAATACGGAGGCATAATGATGGCCATTAGAGGCCAGCAGCTATTATTGGTTGAGAGGACAGTGTCGAGGTAAATGAAATCTATATGGACACGTTGCAAGCTCATGTGCGTGTAAATATGAGAACAGATGAACAATGTATTAGAATCTAACGTAATATGCCTGAAATGTGCTGACCATGTATGCTGGGAATTTAGAATTGAAACTTGGCTTGGGACTTAGAGTTGTTGGGTGTTGGACAACTTTTTGAAGTGCTTGTGTGTGAACTGTGTGATTTGACTCCATTTATCACTGCTGTTGGCAAATGCATATTGGGAATTGTAAAATTGAGTTCTGACTTTGTGTTGTATGATTGCAATTTGAATTGGTGCTGTTTGGTTGACTCCCCTTCCTCGGGAAGGACATTTTATCATACACTGCCAAAATTCCTCTGGGTTTGGTTATAACGATTGCAAACTGTGGAGAATGTTTTAATGGCTAAGAGAAAGAAAGATTGTTGAACAATGGAAAAAAGTTATTAATCTATAGGAATAGTTGGTGAAAGATGTTTCACAATTAAACCTAATGGTCATAGACCTCGTTAAGTAATGATGCATCTTTGATCCAGCCAACTTTTGTAATAGCCTTGGGATTATTGAAGGTTCATGCTTTTCTTGTGAAAATAGTTTTGCTTGGAAGCATGAACATGTTAACAGAATAAGCTATTGGCTTATGCCTAATGATGAATGTTGTTTCCCTTGTGAGTTGTGAATTCAGATGGTGTTAGAGGATGAAATTATATGGATTTTGGTTGAATCACTAATTTATTCTTCTTTGTCTTTTCTTTTTCAAAATAGGACTGGTGGTTGCTTGTACTAGCATGGCTTCTAGCAATGCTTTCTTTGATGATATACGGAGCAAATCTGAGGTTGATCCTCCTTCAAATGAAGAGCCAATGGATATCAGTGAGCTAGTGAATGATCCTGCACAAACTGCACTAAAATCTAATGTGGCTGTTACGAGCAGTGTTCATGAACTTTTAGAGTGTCCTGTGTGCTTGAATGCAATGTACCCTCCAATCCACCAGGTTGTTTATATAGTTGATTGTTAATTATGGGTAACTTAGATTCTATAGATAGCATGGATTACAATTTAGAAATGTTGGTTTGAGAGCATTACTACATACATGCTTCTCGAAAGAAACAAAATTTGGAGGAAGAAAAAATAGGATTAAAAAGGGAATGCTTAGTCCAAACTAAACTCTATAACTGTTTTTGGAGCATTTCATGATCATGAGCAAAACATTTGCGTAAGTGCATTCATTCTATAGTTGACTGGATAAAAGCCTTTTTATTTTTCTGAATCAGAAATCCTGTTTTGTTGGGACTGCAGTATAGGCTAGATAAAATTATTTCTGAAAGGGGGATTGTACATGAAGGAATGATCAGAATTGGGTTTTAATGCCTTTTAAATGTGACAATCAATTTAAAGTAAAATATTTCCATTTTTTTTCATTGTTATAGAATATGACAGCTGTTAGTTGTGTGTCTAATATTTTAATCATGATACAGAATCCTCACTTTATTGAATGCAGACGTTGTTGTAATAATCTTTTGTTGGAGTTTGTGAATTACTGGTTCCCTGATGCCTCAATGAATATCTGATTTTCCGAAACTTGAAGAGATTGGTCTTGTTTACTTTTCTGTTTACATGGTAGTTCTGCTATTTTTTTTATTGTTGGCGGCTTTGTCAAACACCTATATACAACAAAAGTTTTTTCTTAATCTTGGAAGTTTACTAATTGCTTGTACTTTGGTTTTAATCTTCCTTGTTGCAGTGTTCAAATGGCCATACTTTGTGCTCAGGTTGCAAACCCAGGGTCCACAATCGGTGTCCTACCTGTAGACATGAGCTTGGCAATATTAGATGCTTGGCGTTGGAGAAGGTGGCTGCATCTTTGGAACTTCCTTGTAAATACCAGGCTTTTGGGTGCATGGGCATATATCCATATTACTGCAAGTTGAAGCATGAATCTCAATGTGCATATAGACCATATAACTGTCCATATGCTGGTTCAGAATGCTCTGTCATCGGTGATATTCCTTTTCTGGTGGCCCATTTGAAAGACGATCACAAGGTGGACATGCATAATGGGAGCACTTTTAATCATCGTTATGTCAAATCAAACCCACAAGAAGTTGAAAACGCCACATGGATGCTTACGGTACAGTATTCATTCCCATCTCCAATTCTGTTCTTTATTAGTCCTGCCTTCTGCTGGCCTTGTAAGTTCGTGAGAGAGATGATGGGTTGTAGTTTTCCTTTGTGGTGTACACTTGTCCTGATGAGAAAAGAGAATTGAAATAATTAGCCTTGCACATTTCTTTCACTCTGTAAATTAAGAACACCCATTATATGGAATTGCCATACACTTACAGAAATTGGTGCTTGGATTGGTGCATTTATTATTGTGTGAAGTTTGTGTCAATTGAATGTTGGATTTCACCTTGGTTTATAGGTCTTCAGCTGCTTTGGTCAATATTTTTGTCTACACTTTGAAGCATTTCAGCTAGGGATGGCTCCAGTCTACATAGCCTTCTTGCGTTTTATGGGGGATGATAATGAGGCGAAGAACTATAGCTACAGTCTTGAGGTTGGTGGTAATGGGAGGAAGATGACATGGCAGGGCGTGCCTAGAAGCGTCAGGGACAGCCACCGCAAGGTTCGTGACAGTTTTGACGGTCTTATCATCCAAAGGAACATGGCTCTCTTCTTTTCTGGGGGAGACAGGAAGGAATTGAAGCTTAGGGTTACGGGGAGAATTTGGAAAGAACAGTGATCGGAAGAATATGGCAATTCTTTATGTTGGTACCGAGATCAAATTGAATAGTTTGTAGTGCGGGCTATTTCTTGTAGTGGTATGAATGAATCTTCTGCTCATGTACTGTTCTTTTTTGGGGTTAAATTAGGAAGCGAGGCAAATACTCTTTGCTTTTGCTGGTTGTCAAATACATGAACAGGACAGTGTATGTAATGTGGATCTCGTTATGATATTCATTAATGGAGACGTAGATCTTTAGCCTGCTTTATGTGTTGTCCTGTTCTGTGACCAGTTTGGGAGATGTTCTGTGGTTTAGGAAATTATGGGTGTTTTATTTAACTCGTTTTATCATCTCCGCGTGGTTCAGCCAAGTCAAAATGACTTTGAAAAAATGGAAAAAAGATGTGTTCTCATTGGGTTGCTTGGTTGTTGGCTTTGGGTTGGTTGTACAGTTGTACTGGCCAGATTAGGTCGGGTGGGATGGACCAATGGCAAATTATTAAGAGTTAGTATTTTGTAATTCTTTGTACAAAAAAAGTAGTGTCATTCTCATAAAATACATTTTACAAATTAGTAGTTATGAAGGTTGGCTGGCATAAAAAAAAAAAAAAAAAGTTAGGAAGGTTGATTTCTTTGTTACATCATTTTTTAGTTTGATTCGATGCGAGTTGTTTTGTTTTTGTTTTTTTATATATTCCATACAGTTTTATAAAAGGGAAAATTTTATTTACACACCAAATGAAATTCCAAAACCTAAATGTCTGTTAAAATTTATGAAGAACTTTAAGGTGACAATGATTAAATTGAGATTTTAAAATGTTGGTGAATTAACCCTTTTTTTCGCCCGGTTTTTAAATAAATTTTAAAAAAGAAAAATGACTCTCGCCAGAGAGCCACTGCGGCCGGTTGTTGGAGATTTGGCCTCCAGACGGCCTGCAACCGCTGGTGGCCTAAGATTAGGTGGGGGTTTTTTTTTTGTTGATAGGGTTGTTTTTGTTTTTTTTTTTAAAGATTGAATGAGTGATTTTTTTTTTATATATATATAAAAAAATTTTATGAAAGGGTTGAAATTTCCACAGTCAAAGCAGGCGGCGAGTCTAAATCCACAAGCATCTTGGGTCGGAGAAGTACACATGCCTCCACCTCCACCTGGGCGTTTCCACCGCTTCGTAGACCTCAGGATCTCCTCCAATGTCTTGACCAACTCAGGGATCGAACCCTCTCCTTTTCTTTGAGAAAGTCGGCCCTTTTAGCAGGTTGAGCCGGGACGAGGGTTTGAATGAGAGTGATGATGAGATTCAAACACGCCCCACCTTCATAGGGGCCCGGTGGCCCAACTTAGTTGTTTTGATATATATATATATATATTTATGGTTTATCGTTTGTGTAATACCCGGACAATTATTTATCTGGAATATTATATTTCGATAAATAATACCTATTGAAAATAGATGAATATGTGGTTTCAAATAATAAGTAATAATTATCTTATTTTCTAAGGTAATTAATTACTATGGAAATTAGGAGAGATAAAGAGCTAAAATGTATTCTTAGGGCATTAAATGGCCTAAAAATATTATGATAAATCTCATATGGCAACAAATATTGACAAAAACTTAGGAAGTATGTTGTCTCTAATTTTAGGAATTTTTGGGATTATTTCCTTGAAAAATTGAGAAGCATAAATATAATATTATTAAAAGCACTTTTTGGCCCCATGATTTTTAATATTTTACATGGGACATAAATACCAATGTCATTGCAAAAGTTGTGAGATAATAATTAATCCTAATTATGAAAATTATCAACAATTAGTAAGTGGCTAATTGTTTAGATTAAGATATAAGTAAATTAATTAGTAAATAATTAATATAAGGGAGAAATTCCAAATTAATAATTAAATAAATAATAAAATATTAATAAAATAATTTATGCTTAGAAAAATAAATAAAAAATAAAAGAAAAAATATCTAGATATTTTGAATAAAATAATAATATATATGGTAAAAAGCCCAAATGACATTTGAGAATGTATAGAAACTAAATCCTACACCAAGACATAAGGATTTAGTCTCAGGGACATCTGACTTTTTATAAACCGGTGAAATTCTACCTCGGAGTAGACTATCTACGAATTCATTTCGAAACCAACGGGTCATTAAGATACGGGATAAATGAGAAATAGAGGCGGATAGCGTAAATAAGACCTATAGAAAACGAAATAGTTGTGACAAACCAGGGATAAGGTTTCTTAGGTCAGAACATATTACGAACCAGCGAATTTTTGTCCAGAAGCTGACACTTTCGGAAGTGATTTCCGTAACCGTTGGTGTCTGTCCTAAAATGTTCAGCAGGCAACGGAATGCCCTTAATGGGAACATAAATTTCATTAACCCAGATATTCCTACAGAGGATGAATAGACCTTCAGCGCTAAGTTCCCGGATTTTAGAGATTCGTCAAGATTACGCGATTCGGACACCGATCGGTGAAACGCTATCGGTAAGTCAGCATATGTGATGTCATGCATGACATCATCTTCTTCTAGAAGGATGATGTCAGCCAAATAGGTGTAAGGCCAAGATGAAGCCACGTGGCGAAGTGCGATCCGACGGTGGAAATCCGTCTGAAGACATTTCACGAAATTCCTACCTTGTCCTCCTTTCTTCTATAAATGAAGCGCTTCTCCTCTTCATTTCTCCATCCCAAAAACGCAGCCTAGAGAGAAGTTAGAGAGAAGGAAGAGCTCTCGAAGTTCTTGCCAAGCGGAGTAAGTTCTTCGGTCCCTAGTCTTAAGCTTCGGTGTTTTCTTTCGGTAGTTGTAGTAGGAATGTTGTTTTGATCTTTAATCTTCCAATATATTTTAGATATCATGTTTTTGGGTTAAATATGATATATATTTCGAAAATCATGTTGGGAAAAGAGTTTTGGCGAAATTTTGGAAGATTAGAGTCAAAAATAATGAAGCTCCGCGAAATTCCGCCGATTAGGAGTCGGGGGCAAAATGGTAATTTGTACCTAAAATGCCCGTTATGATGCTAAATGTTGATAAATATCATCATTTTAGGATATCGAGTTAATCGTCTGTCATACCGTACCGCCGACATCCCGTCCGTTTACGTCATTTGTCAAATTTTCCGTTTTTTCCGTAAAAGTACCGTTGTACCGCCGACAAGGTATGTTCGCGTCTTTTGTAACACTAACTCGATGGTTATTGTATGCATATATGTATTTCCTCCGTCATGCTGTATTTCTGTTGTGCCTTAACCTTACATCCGATTGTATTGTTATTCTTGTCCATATCCGATTATGTACATTGTGCGTTGTGCCTTAACCTTACATCCGATCGTATTGTTATTGCCCTCCATATCTGATTATGTACAATGTTCGTTGTGCCTTAACCTTACATCCGACTGTATTGTTATTGCCATATATATTTGATTATGTATACCCTACTTTGAACGTAGTAAGTGTCGTCAAAATTCCCTGTATATCTGTAGTACTTATATGATGTATGTAAACATGAGGTTAACCGTTACCTGGAGTCCGTATGCATTGGACCTCAGCTCTTAACATAGCATCAGGTTCAGGAGGACCGAGGACCGAGGAGAAAGGCAAGCAAGCCGCATAGAGACCCGGCTGAAGACTTTCCTCCGTTGTTATCTACTTTTGTAAACACTCGGTACAATGTACCATTACTGTAAACAGCTAGACTTACGGCATTTGAAATATAAGTATCGGTTACTCTTACGCTCCGATGCTCTACTTTGATGAAAAAAAATATACTGCTTTTGGAAATGAGATGTTACAGTTTGTCATGTCACTTGACATAAGATTATGTTAAGTCACTCCAAAACTACGTCGTTTTGGAGGTTAGGGGAATTAATGAAGGGTGTTTTGATATTTTTGTTTTTATATTTCTTATATGAATTTTACCAAAAGACCCTTCATTAATTACCCTAACCTCAAAACTACGTCGTTTTGAGAGTTAGAGGAATTAATGAAGGGTGTTAATTTGAACAAAACACCCTTCATTAATTTCCATAACTCCCAAAACGACGTATTTTTGTGGTGACTTGACATAACCTTATGTCAAGTGACATGACAAACGACACACACACCCACACACACACATATTGTTCTTAACATTTTGTCCATCAAGAAATATTCTTAGAAATCTCATTACTAAACTTGTAAATTCTATTAATAAACTTGTTATTTGTTCATAGTGCTTCAGTCTCGTTCAATCTTGTAAATCCTATCATATATATACACAATGGAAGATCTTCCAAAAAAAAATGTTTAGTTTTTTTTTTTAAAAAAGGGACGAAAGTACAAATCTTTAAAAACTTTGTAGAGAGTGCTATAATTTCTGAAAACTATGGGTATTTTCTATAATTTTCCATTGTCCCTTTTCTTCATTGATTACAATTTTCAGAAATTCCAGGGACTTTTCTATAACTTTTCCCAGTCCTCAAAACATTCATTTTGACCCTCCAAAATCTCAAATTTTCTTCTTAAACACCTACAATGCAAAATTAAGAACAAGTAGTATCAAAAGTCCAAGAAATAATTTGTATGAATAATTAACAATTTAACATCATTTTACTCCTAATATCAAAAGTCCAAGAAATCATGACAAACCTCATATTTTTTTTTAAAATTTAATATAATGTAAAATTTAATATAATATTTTACAAATGTTATATAATCATAAATTTTTTTAATTAGTTAATAAGTATACATTTGGCCCCCCCAAACATTTTCTCCAAGATCCACCACTATATATACAGGGGCGGATTTAGGGGGGTATGGGTGGCCCCCGCCCCCCTAAAATTACATAATTGGACTAATTTTTTTTTGGAAATTATGTTTTAGCCTCTTAAAAATTTTAATCTTTTCATTTTAGTCCCTATTTAAAAGTGTCATAAAGGGACTAAAATGAAAATATTAAAATTCTTATAAGGTCAAAGCATAATTTCCTAATATTTTGGGTCAAATTCTGTAATTTTCGCCCCCTCTAATTTTCATTCCTGGCTCCGCCTCTCTCTCTCTCTCTCTCTCTCTCTATATATATATATATATATATATATATATATATATATATATATAGCATGTGTGTGTATATGTATATAATATATAATATATAAATATATAATATATAATATATAATATATATATATATATATATATATATATATATATATATATTGGGATTTACAAGACTGAACAAAATCTGAGCACTTTGCAAAATTTGTAATAGGGATAGCAAATTCATTGATGTGATTTACAAGTTTAGTAATGAGTTTTACAAGTTCATTGGTGGGTGAAAACATGTCAATTCATTAATGTGATTTACAAGTTCAATAATGCATTAATATATATATGGATATGATATTGTTACTACCAATTTTGGTCACCATCAATGTTATTATCATTTTTTTTACTGTTAAATCAAAATCTCATATACCTTTATCATTTCTCTCTCATATTGAGATTGAGATTTTGATCTAATGGTGAAAAAAAATGGTAGTGACCAAAGTTGGTAATGACAATATCCTATCCCATATATATAATATCTAAGTATATATATAATATATGTTTATATATATGTGTGTGTGTGTGTGTGACATCCTAAATTTTGGGTTTAGGAAATTAAAATATTAAATGGAATTATTCATGGAAAATTTAGCCTCGATAAATTATAAAGTTAATATTTGGAATTTTAGATATATTTTTCCGTAAATTAAGGACAAATAGTTAGAGAATAATTTTTGGCTTAAATATTTTATGGCCTAAAGAAATTAATTGAGGAAGAGAAATCCTTATATGGAATTAAGTATTAAATTCTAACACCTAACTAATGTTTGCAATTAAATTAGTAAAGGACTTAATTGTAAATAAACATTTTGTAGAGAATCAAGTGGGATAATTTTGAAGTGGGTCCCACAACACAGCACTCAACTTCCACATTATCAATTGGTTAAACACGTGGCTCTTGTTCAGCTATATTATCTCATTTCCCATTATTATTATTATTATTATTTTGATAATAAGGAAGGCTAAAGCCTAAGTATTAAAGGAAATTACATGAGGGGGGGGGGGGAAGGAATAAATCCCAAACACTCAAGATCAACTAAGGACCTCAAAAAACTCGGACAAGAATCCAAAATAGAAGACTCAGAAATACCCGATTTAGCCAAGGCATTTGCAATCCTATTAAACTCTCTCGATATAGATTCAAGCTTAACTTGCCAATTCTGTTGTAACAGATCTCTAACATTCAGAATCAGCAGGCTTCCCGACAGAACAGTGTCATCCAGAATCCTCTTAATCACACATACCGCATCAGACTCCAAAATAATATTTCTCAAACCTATATCCCATGCCAAATGTAGACCTTCAAGGATAGCCCACTCCTCAGCAACCTCAGAAGAATAGACACCAATTTCTTTCATAAAGCCTACAACCCATGCTCTCGTCCAATCGCGGATTACTCCCCCACAACTCGCCTTCCTGGAATCAGCAGCCATAGCCCCATCCACATTGAGTTTAAACCAACCAATCAACGGTTTGCTCCAACCTTGTACCGCCCTACTACCCCCTTGAACAATCGGATTCTCATAATCTGGGTTAACAGTGAAATTATGCCAAATTCTAGAGATAACACTAGTAGGATTGGTAGGTCTAGAGAAGGACCTATCAAAGATAGACCAGTTCCTCCAGTTCCAGAGATGCCAAATAGAAACCCCAAACAACAAACTCCATCTGCCTCCCCACACCGAAGCAAACTTGGGAGAGAAATTCATGGTAACTAATCTGAAAGATTAACAGCAAAAAAAGGAGCATCAAACCTGAGATGAAGCAGACCAGTCCATAAGATCTTCGCATACGAACAGTCACGAAGGATATATAGGATATCTTAATACCCACATGACACAAATCACATTGATCTTAAACCTGAGACCAAGAACTCCTCCATGAATTGGTGGGGAGTTTCTCTAAAGCAACCTTCCACATGAACACACGAATCCTCTCAACACCCCTTCATTTCCAGATAGATTTAAATAAACGGTTCCTTGTATCAGGAGAGTTTTGCTCAATAAGAAAGTAGGCACTTTTAATAGAAAAGCACCCATCCCCTGACTCACCCCAAACTAGAGCCGGAAAAACGAGCTGAGCCCATCGGGCCGGCCCTTTTAAGCCCTGGCCTTTAAGGGTCGGGCTTGAAAATTAGAGGAATTTAATGAAATAAGCCATGGAGGGCCTTGGGCTGGCCCTACAGGCCCTTTTAATTTATTATTATTATTTTCCCTACATCGCTTCAAACCGAAAAGGTCGATTAAATTTCTGGGGGACAAGATTATTACCCAGCTTCAAGCAAATAGGATTATGATCAGAAAATTGAGTACGAGGGAAAACCTAAACCATCCAGTCTAAACACTCTGCAAGAAAACAATAATTAGCAATGGCCCGATCCAGCCGTTCAAACAATCTTCAGCCACCCAAAAGCTTGGGACCCCTCCAAGTGAATTTGGGACCATAATAACCTAGATCCGATAGCCGACACGTTGAAGTCGGTCCACGAACAATTTGATTATGAAATCATTACACATCGTCCCTCCCACTCTCTCCGACGAGGAGCAAATATCATTAAAGTCCCCAAATGTAAACCAAGGATCCAAAATAGACGACGCAAGGCCCTCCAATTCCTCCCACAACGCCTGTTTCAAGTTAAGATAAGGAATTGCATAGATAGTGGTGATATAGAACACCACAGACCCAGCAACAGAGCACTTGAAATGAAAAAATTGCCGGACAATCTTCAGAACATCGAGATCAACCTCCCCTTTCTTCCAAGCCGCTACCAACCCCCTAGATCGCCCAACACTTGGAACAAACGAAAGACCATTGAAACCCAGAGAACGGAAGCAACTGAAACTCTCCATACGCTCACACTTGGTTTCGGCTAAGATGAGCAAAGAAGGATTATTCCTCCGACATAGAAGGCGAAGCTTCTGTACAAGGTTCTTCTCGCAGGCTCCATGACAATTCCAATATATGAACTTAATCATAAATATAAAAAAGATAAAAGGGACCAGCCCAAAATCAGAAACACACTTAAGATAGATGAGCTTGTGGCCCAAAAGTATCCTGAACAATCTCCAAAGGCGTCTCTTCAACCATCTCAACCTCCACATCATCAGATTCGGGCCCTACCCAAAATTTTCCATTAGGCCCAATACCCTTTTGACTTTCACCAGGATCCAAAGTGGAGTTTGAAAATGGTACCTCCTGGACAACATCAAAAACCGAAGGCCCACTATCGAAAGCCCACTTTGGAGAAAGGATGGCATTTGGATCTGGTTCAATTACATTACTGGGAATAGAGCGGCACACTCATCGTCACTTTCATCCCCTCATCAACACTGTCACTCTTCGCGTCCCCTTCCCCATACGTCAACATCAAAAGCTTATAACTTTTACCCACTTCTCTCGCCAAATCTCTCTCCCTTGACCTTTTCTCCTTCCTCGTAGCCGGCCGACTTTGAATCAGATTTCCACTTTCATTCTTTCTTAGTTTCTTTTTTTGTCTCCCCTTTCCTATCCTTAGAAATCTTCTCTGCTTTGGGTCACTGGGAACTCTTCTAGACTGTCGTGTCACGTACGGAAGATGAACCCGTCACGGTCTGGACACCATCACTGCCATTTCCTTCCTTGGCAAGCACACCAAATCGGGATCCCCCCTCGTCTCGTCGGAAATAGGCCTGAGGTTTCTCCTTGCCGAATTTCTTTTACCGGTGAGGACGCTGGACTACTTTCCAGGTGTTGACACTTTTCTCTTCCCCAAGCTCTTTCCTCTCTTCATTAATCATACTACTGCCCACTTCTCCGGCACCGACACGACCTTAAGGTGAAGTCCCTGTTTGTGAGTCCTTTTTTTCCCGCGATTTGCACTCTTCTAATTTATGGCCATACATACCACATCCAAGACATAGACAATGTAAACCTTCATATTCCAGGTAATGATCTTCACCATGTACAGAAAACCCAGACATTAATTGTTTCTCTAAATCCACAAGAACATAGATTCTTGAAAAATGGCCTCTGAGTTGACTAGAAGTATTAATGTCAATTTTTATAGTTTCCCCAATTTTGTCACCAATCCAAGCCAGAGCCTCCCTGTTGTAATACTCTAAAGGAACAATAGGAAGTCTAACCCAAACTGCCACTTTGTTGATAAAGGCTGTTTTAGGTTGAAACTGAGGTTCCCAGGGTCTCACTATGAGATAGTGATCAAAAAGCATCCAGGGACCCCCAGTTAATGCATTCATATGATCCTCTTTATTGGTGAATTTGACTACAAAAAAACCACTACCAATGTTGATAAGGTTAATTACCCCCTTCTTGGCCCAGAGCTTCTAAAGTATGGACAAGAGTAATTTGTAACCAATATTTCTCCCAAGAAGTTTCACTATCACTACATTATTCCAGGCCCTGCATAGCCGTTTTCTCATTTTCCCAGAGAAGGAAAATGTAGGAAAGTTTCTAGTAGGATCCTCACTGATCTTACATAGAGGTTCACTGTCTTCACTATCCGAAATACTATCATCGGATTGTTCGTTCACGTCTACATTAGTATCCTTCATCTTTTCATCATGGCTTAAGCCCTGCAGCTTCTCAGCAAATGTTAACCCATGACCCCATTGTTTCTTTACTTCTGTACCAAGCAATGCCCAGCCTTCATTGAAGTTGCTAGCTTCACCATTTTTAATTTTCTTCAAACTTCGGTGGATTAAGTCATTTTCCTCTGCAGACAGAGGAACTTGATCAGGAGCTATTAATGAGAGTGCCATTCCTCCGGAGGGTCATTTCCCATTATTACTTAGCTGCATGTGCAAGTCATGTGTTTTCTAGACATGCACAATTACTCAACCCATTGTTATTATCCATTCCTCTACAGCCCAACAGCAAAAGCCATTTCGAAAAGCTTCATTTTTCTTTCATATCCATTCGGCCCAACACTAGAACGCACAGAGAAGGAGCCAACAAAAGATCAATACATCTGTTTCATTCATGTAAAGACTGCTCATCAGTCATGCATGGTGCCACGTGCTTATCTCCCCTTTCTCCAAAAATCAAACAAGCATACTCCCTCCTTATTCAGCTCCGTATCATTTCCTCTCACCTATAAGAAAAAAAAAAAAAACACACACACACGTATACCTCCTCCCCTTCATTTCTTTGACCGTCACAAAAGAGAAATCAGAGTATTAGGTCAGAGAACACATAATAGAGAATGAATGATCGAGTGAATAATAGCACTGGCCTTGGTACTGTATATATAATGGAAAGAATCACTAACGGATTGTACAGAATTTGTTACATGGATAAATGTGCCAGACAGGTGGCAACCCTAACACCTAGCACATGTATATACACAGACTAAATGCTAATTACAAATATATAATTCCTAATTATACATTAGTTCTAACATTCCCCTTCAAACGAGAGGGTGTGGGACACAAACCGAGTTTGTTCCATAAATAGGAAAACTGAGAATGGCTTAATGCCTTTGTAAGACAATCAGCTATTTGATGTTGAGAAGGGACATATTGAACTTTAACATCTCCAGCCAAAACTTGGTCTCTTATAAAGTGAACATCAATGTCTATGTGTTTGCTTCTAGCGTGATGAACTGGATTAGAAGCAAGGGCTTGTGCACTTAGATTATCACACCAAATGATAGACGGTCGCTTGATAAATAAACCAAGTTCAGTGAGCAAATGACATAACCATTTGAGTTCAGCTCCCCCATCAGCAAGAGCCCTATATTCAGACTCAGAGCTAGCTCTAGACACAACCTTCTGTTTCCTAGAAGCCCAAGAAATTAGAGTACCACCTAAGTATACACAAAAACTAGCCACAGACCTGCGATCATCTAAGTCCGTAGCCCAATCTGCATCAGTGAATGCCATCAGCTGAGGTGATCTAAAGGATTTGAGATGTAGAGCATAGTTATAAGTTCCTTTGAGGTAGTGAAAAATTCTCTTTACACCTTAAAAATGAACATCAGTGGGACACGACAAAAAGTGACTCAGTTTGTTTACTGAGTAAGCAATATCAAGTCTATTGGTTGTCACATACTGAAGAGAGCCTATAGCCTGTCTGTAAAGATAGGGATTAGACATAGGTGTGCCATCAGATATAGTAAAAGGTCGACCAGTAACCATGGGGGTCGGAACAGGGGCACAATCAAACATGTGAAATTTTTCCAACAAATCCAGTATGTATTTACTTTGATTAAGATAAAGACCAGATGCATTCCTATGAACCTCTAAACCAAGAAAGTAGTACAGAGGCCCTAAATCCTTCAGTGAAAAAGTGGTATTTAACTTCACAATAAACTGATTAATGAAATGACTATTGTTCCCTGTAATCAGTATATCATCAACATATACTAATACAAACACAACAAGAGTTCTGGTCTTGAGGAAAAAGAGAGATATATCACTTTTTGAATTTTGAAAACCCCACTGAGTCAGTGTGTGTCGAAGACAATCGAACCAAGCACGAGGTGCTTGTTTTAGGCCATAGATTGCTTTAGTTAACTTGCACACATAATTCGGTCTCACAGGATCACGAAAACCATCTGATTGACGCATGAACACATTCTCTTTGAGGAAACCGTTGAGAAAGGCGTTATTCACATCTAATTGCCTAATACTCCAGTGAAATGTAACGGCAAGAGTAAGAATTAACCTAACTGTGGTGGGTTTAATCACAGGGCTAAATGTCTCGAAGAAATCAAGACCAGGTGTCTGTTGGAAGCCTTTTGCAACTAGCCGCGCTTTGTGTTTGAGAATTGAGCCATCGACTTGATACTTTGTTTTAAAAATCCAGCGGCAATCCACAAGTTTCTGGGATCTATCATAGGGCACCAAAATCCATGTTTTATTCCGAATGAGAGCATCGAACTCAACTTGCATCGCTTGCTTCCACGGTGGAGAGGAGAGAGCGGCAGCAACAGTGCTCGGAGTTCTCGCCTGAGATAACGATGACGGCGTCTCAGATTTGAGTAGACCCACAAAGGGGTATCGCAGCTTGGAGACGCCAACTTTTGAGCGTCTAACCATCGGATGATTATTTTGAGAGTGACGAGTTGCTGTAGGTGGTAAGGATATAACCTGGGCCTCATCTTGGGCCTGTACTGGATTGGATATGTCCGGACTAGTTGGCGTAGAAACAACAGAACCAGCTGCCTCCAATACTAGACTTTCAACAGAAGTATGACTTGGACTAGAATTGATTGGACCCTGAGCATCTGAAGTAGATATGGATGAGGAAGAGTCCATTGATGGAATGATAATGAACGACACTGTAAACTCGGTAGAAGAGGAAGGTGACCGCCGATTGAAAAAGCCTGAAAAACATGGAAACAGAGACTCATCAAAAACTACGTGACGAGAGATATAGACACGTCTTGTGGGGCTAACACATTTATATCCTTTCTGCTGTGAAGCTTGGCCAAGAAAGACACACTGTTGACTATCGTATTGCAGCTTGTGAGCATTATATGGCCGAAGATATGGGTAACATGCACACCCAAACGGCTTCAACAAATGGTAGTCAGGTCTAGTGTTGAAAAGACAGAACATAGGAGAATCACCACTGAGAACCACTGTTGGAAGACGATTAATAGTGTATACAACCATCTGGAATGCCTCAACCCAGTATGTTAATGGTAGTCGGGCTTGAGCAAGCAAGGTTAGTCCTACTTCGACTTTATGTCGATGTTTGCGCTCTGCTCGTCCGTTTTGAAAGGAAGTATATGGACACGTATATCTCATGACAATACCATCCTCATGAGCAATGTGAATAAATGGCTTGAACTCAGACCCATTGTCACATTGCACAGACTTAATGGTTGTATTAAACTTATTTTCTGCATATTTGCGAAAATGATTAAATGCAGCTATAGCTTCTCCTTTGTGTTTGAGTGGGTATAACTAGGTATACCTACTATAATCATCAAAAAAATGAATATAGTACTTAGATCCATTAATAGATTGAACTGGTGACGGTCCCCAGAGATCAGTGTGAATAAGAGCAAGTGGAGACGATGCTTGAGACAAAGAGATTGGAAATGGAAGTTTCTTTGATTTACCACATTGGCAAGCAGGACATACAAAAAACTCATTAACATTAATGTTGACATTACAAGAGTGTAAGACCTGACGCAAAATTTTATTACTAGGGTGGCCAAGTTTGTAATGCCATTTGAGGAGAAGTTCATCATTTTTCTTCTTGCTTGCAGTTGCCATGTGGACTTGAGCAGTTGCCTTACTCACTGGGTAGAGACCCTGTCTTGGCGTTCCTTTCATTATGAGCTGACCTGTGCCCTTTTCCTTCACAACACAGCCAATATTAGAGAATGTAATTGCAATTGGATTGTCCTGCACAAGCTTATTTACACTGACTAAATTCTTAGTGGCTGTAGGCACAACAAGAACATCGTTGAGTTGTAGATTAGAGTTAAGAGCAGTAGAACCAACACCATGGATACGAGTTTTATGGCCAGTACATGTATAAAGGAAACGATTACCTATGGGCACACTCGAATCAAGCTGATCTGAGATTGGTGTGACATGGTGGCTCGCACCACTATCGAGGTACCAGTCTGGGTCATCTATGACTTGTGGGTCAGCATAATAGGCTTGATGAGTGGTATTTCCAGTAGAAGCAGAGCCTTGAGAATAACCGGAGTTGGTTTCCTGTCGTTGATAACAGGTTTCATAGTAGTGGCCATGACGGTCATAATAGGTACAGTATGGACGGCCTCCACCACCGGAGGGTGAACCACCACGAGGACCAGACCTACCAGCTCGTGATCGATGGCCACGACCGCCACGAGAACCACGCCAGGGTCCACGACCAGAAGTAGAGGAATTTTTGGTGAAAACAGGGGCTCCATGAGTCGCAACGTTTGCAGATGGTTGAAGAGACAGGGATGATAGATTGTTGAGTTGTTCCAGCCTAATTTCAAAAGCAAGAAGAGATTCTTGAGCATCAACGCATGTGAGGCCGGTTTGGTCGATCAGTTTAACAACGATAGCGTTGTATTCGGCGTCCAAGCCGTTCAAAGTGTGAAGAACCAAGTCGTCGGTGGAGATTGGAGCACCGACTAGCACGAGTTGATCAGAGATGCCTTTCATCTTTGCTAAGTAGTCATCCATCCGCATTTCATTCTTCCTGGTTTGATGAAGCTCTGCCTGATAAACCATGACTCGAGACCTTGAAACCGCGCAGGTGAGAGTGCGAGCACCGGACCAGAGCTCGAGAGCTGTGCGGCAGTGAAGTAGTTGAGCACCTACTTCCTGAGTCATGGTGTTGCGGAGCCATCCGACTAGCATGCGATCAACAGCATACCATTCTTCAAAATCTGGATTAGGAGTCATCAGAGTTGAACCAGGAATGGAGCGTGACATCACTGGAACAATGGCAGATTCAGAAATGTGATGTTGCAGCCTGTTACCCTCGATGAGAGGTAAAACAACAGACTCCCAAACCAAATAGTTAGTCCTATCCAACTTGATGGACGTTGTTTGGCTGGATGAATGGAAAAGAGAGTAAGTTTTGTGAGTTGGCGGAGTAGCAGCGTCATCGGAAGTTTGCGATGAAGAAGACATAACGAAAAGAGGAAGAGAAATTTTTTGGCTCTTGATACCAAGAGAGAAATCATAGTATTAGGTCAGAGAACACATAATAGAGAATGAATGACTGAGTGAATAATAGCACTGGCCTTGGTACTGTATATATAATGGAAAGAATCACTAACGGATTGTACAGAATTTGTTACATGGATAAATGTGCTAGACAGGTGGCAACTCTAACACCTAGCACATGTATATACACAGACTAAATGCTAATTACAAATATATAATTCCTAATTATACATTAGTTCTAACATCACACACACACACAACAACCCATACTCTCCTTTTCTCTCCAGTTTGGCAAAAACACACACACTCGCCCTCCATTCAGATAAGCCAAAAACGCGTGTGCACACACACACCACACCTCCTGTCTGTCTCATCTCCATTCTCCCAGCTTCTACATCCATTCTCACTTCTGCACCAAATCATGAGAGAGAGAGAGAGAGACAACTGAGAATTGACGGGAAAGCAAGAAGAAAGAGATCAGTGAAACTCCAATGTAACACTGATTCTGAGCTTAGGTGAGTCTTTATACCATTTCCCATCTGATTTTTGAAAGTTTACTGAAGGTTTAGAGAGGTTTATGGGTGAAAATCATGGTTTAGAGAGAGCGAGAGAACATTTATATCAACATTTTGAGTCCATGCATGTTGGTTTGGATCTGGTTTCTGGTCATCTTTGGATCTGTAATCAAGCTCTAAGGTTGTGCATGTCTGAATATATGCATGAAGTCTGATTTTCAAGAGATATAAGTCAGAAAATAAAGTTGTATGTCATTTTGTTCATCTCTGTATAGTGGTCCAAAAATAAAGCATATTGTGCATGTCATTTTTTGTGGGTTAGGGGTCGATTTTAGCTATGAAATTTTGGCAGATGATAGTTCATTTCTTAAGATTTAAAACAAGCTTTGGATTACTTAAAATAGAGGTCTGTAGCTCGAGTTATGTTTTTTGGAAGTTGGGTCATGATTTTGAAAAATATCTATTAAGGATTTTGGAATGACGATTTTTGAGTAAACTAAAAGCAAAGTAAATGACCTCTTATGACCACGAAATTTTGTAAGTATATAGTTAAAATTCTAATTTTTAAAATGTGTCCAAGAACATCTTATTTGGATAAGTATATAAGGAGTTATGATTTTTTAAAGTTGGACTCTGAAAATTGGTAAGCTTTTGTATCCAGATTTGGGCTATCATTTTCATGTAGAATTTTGATTGGGCATCTGATGCCCAATTACCTTGATATTTTTCAGAAATAAATTAGACATTGTAAGCTTTAATTTGATTGGTCATTGGTCGAATTTGGAGTTATGTACATTGAATTATGATTTTTTTAAAATGACCTACAATTCTAGAATGAAATCTGGATAGAGGTCACTTTTTGTTAATTTAGGAATGTCTTAGCCATAAATTATCTCAGTGGTTATTAATATATAGAAATAGACTTATCAAGCGTTAAGTAGGAACTAAAACCATTCCATTTGAAGTTGTATAGCTCAAGTTACGAATTTTCCAAATTCCCAGAGAAATTAAAGGTTAATTTTTGATAAGTATGAGAATAATCACATAAATAGTTGATTGTGCCTGACTTTAAAGGGATATTTTCTTAGGAAAAGTTGCAGGTTAAATGGCTAAATTAATAATTATTCTTATAGTGAATAATATTTAATTGAATAAGTCTCAATAAGTATACATCCATAGTCATAAGGATATTAAAAGACAAGTATTTTGGGGTGGGTCTGGAATAGACATAATCTTAATTATGATATTAAGATTAGAATGATTAATGACATATTCTCCATATAAATGTTAATTATAGGAAGAAATAATTGCCCAAGCTTGAAGGACAAGCAGATTGAAAAGAATCTTACGGAAGGTGCTTTGTTGGTAAGACCAACATGTAGTAACTTCAATCTTACATTCTTTGTATAACTATATATGTTTGTTTATACCATATTTGTATGTCCCGCCTGTATGAGACTAGCACCACTTGTGGCTCGATTGAACAGAAGAGCCGACCATGGGGCCAGCTTTCCGGTGACTGGGCAGGGCCTAGTGCATTCAATTATTTTGGTTATTAATTTACCCAAAATGTATTTCCTAGCGCTAAGGTATTTGAAATCATTTCATGATTACTTGTATTACAAGCTACATATGGAATGTAATACTTGTTATATGAATTTTAATGCTTTATATGTTGTGTGGATTTCTCTATTTTGGTTGATTTACATATATACAATGCAACATCCCCCTGTTCTGAGCTCAAAACAGAGTTATGTCTTCTCCTATCATGCATTCGATGTATTAATTAATAAAGAAGTTAAACCACTAAGCCAAGTAGTAAAAACCTTTTTCAAAAATATTTCAAAAACTTAACCCATTCGTAGATTTCAAAACTATAGTTCAAATGAACTTTTCTAAAAATTTAAATTTTTTGAAAATATTTAATTAGTGATTCAAACTCTATTAAAAATACATCTACCCTTAGTCCTGGTTACATTTCATTAGAGTTATTTTTATTTATTATATCTAACCTAGTGCTCTACTATGCACTTATTCATCCATTTCATTTATGGGCTCGTGATATACTCACCCATCCCTACAACAATACAATACATACATGTTTTGTTCAGGCTCATGTACTTGCCTGCGAGCTCTTCCTCTACCCCTACCCCTTCCTCTTCCTCTTTCCATATCAGCTAAGGGTCTTGTCCTACCACCACGTAGGTTGGCCATATCTCTTTTTCAATACTACAATATAACAAGGAAGAGGAAGTTGTTAACACAGGGGGTATATTATTAGTCAATTTGCAGCATTAACATGCCTAAGCTTCTATAGAGGATATATTATTAATTTCTATTCATGTCAATTAGTGGTCATACTCTTCTATTATGCAAATTGACCATTAATAACAAATTTGTTATAAGATCTCAACTTGAGCATTCAACAGAACACAAAAACATACTTAATTCATTCATACCATAACAATTAAGTTCATAGTTCAGAGAAGGAAACGTTAAGGTTACATTTATCGCACATGAGCATATACAAACTACTTCATATAGTCAACAAAATCAAGGATCTTGAGAGGTCCATGTCTCATAATCTGAATCTTCTCACTTCCCCAGATGGCATCATCGGGCAAGTAATGAAGAATGGTGCCAATCCATTCCTCATCACTTGCTATAACCTCTCTCCAGGCCAGGCTTCAATATAACCTATGTACCCTGTTCAGGAATGCAATGTATTGACTTTGTGGAGTCTCTACAGCTATACAAACATTCTGATATACCTCCTCTAAATATCCTAGGATATCAGGATGAGGTTGCCACCAGTATCCCTCGAAGGTGTTAGAAGCTTCGGAGTGCACTGACTTACTAGATTCATTCTTGCCCATACCCGATTCCGTGCTTGATACTAGGTTAATTACCTCAGGGGTCCTTGGTTGCCTTGGGTTAGATCTTCTCGTTGCATGCCTTCGGCACAACTTGTCATACATAGTTTCCTCTCTGTTCACATGGCATTGGTTTACGGATGGTTCAAAATTATTTCCTTGACTCCTTCTACCACTCATTTTCAATCCTACACATAAAAACACTAAACTTGTTACTAATCCAAAATATATGTATTGTATACTAGTAGAGCACACAATCATATTTTCAGAAACAATTGGTCTGATACCATCAATGTAACACCCCCTATTATGAGCCCAGAATAGAGTAATATCTTCTCCTATCATGCATCAGATGTATTAATTAATAAAGAAGTTAAACCATTAGGTCAGGTTTGATTCGATAAATTTAGATCCTAAAATTTTCTAATAATCTTTGTTCCTGAATCATCCTGTATGCCACTTGCACCGCTTTTCCACTCAAAGCATCTGCAACTATATTTTCCTTTCTTGGATGGTATTTAATTTTCAAGTTGCAGTCTTTCAGCAACTTCATCCATCTACACTGTCTCATATTGAGTTCTTTCTGATCATACAAATACTTGATACTTTTGTGGTTACAATTCTACAGTAGTGCCATACAGATAATGTTGCCATATCTTTAATGCAAACATGATTGCCGCAAGCTCCAGATTATGAGTGGGGTAATTTCAAGAACTCATGATTCCCACTCATGATTTGGAGCTTGCGACAATCGTGTTTGCGTTAAAGATATGACCACATTATCTGTATGGCACTACTGTGGAATTGTACTGCGACCACAAAAGTCTCAAGTATTTGTATGATTAGAAAGAACTCAATATGAGACAGCGTAGATGGATGAATTTGCTGAAAGACTACAACTTGAAAATTAAATACCATCCAAGAAAGGAAAATATAGTTGCAGATACTCTGAGTAGAAAAGCAGTGTAGGTGGCATACATGATGATTTAGGAACAAAGATTATTAGAAGATTTTCAGGATCTAAATTTATTGAATCAAACTTGGCATAGTGGTTTAACTTCTTTATTAATTAATACATTTGACGCATGATAGGAGAAGACATCACTCTATTTTGGGCTCAGAATAGAGGGTGTTGCATTGTTGGTATCAGAGCAATTGTTTCTGGCAATATGATAGTGTTCTCTACTAGTATACAATACATATATATTTTGGATTAGTAACAAGTTTATTGTTTTTATGTGTAAGATTGAAAATGAGTGGTAGAAGGAGTCAAGGAAATAATTCCGAACATTCGTAAACCAATCCCCTGTGAACAGAGAGGAAAGTATGTATGACAGGTTGCGCCGAAGGCGTGTAGCGAGAAGATCTAACCTAAGGCAATTAAGGACCCCTGAGGTAATTAACCTAGTATCCAACAAGGAATCAGGTATGGGAAAGAATGAATATAATGAGTCAGTGGACTTTGGAGCTTCTAACACCTTTGAAGGATATTGGTGGCAACCTCATCCTGATATCCTAGGATATTTAGAGGAGGTATATCAGAATGCTTGTATAGCTGCAGAGACTCCACGGGGTCAATACATTGCATTCCTGAACAGGGTAACTAGGTTATATTGAAGCCTTGTCTGGAGAGAGGTTATAGCAAGTGATGAGGAGTGGATTGACACCATTCTTCATTACTTGCCCGACGATGCCATCTGGGGAGGTAAGAAGATTCGGATTATGATACATGGACCTCTCAAGATCCTCGATTTTGTTGACTATATGAAGCAGTTTGTATATGCTCATGTGGGATAAAGGTAACCTTAACGTTTCCTTCTCAGAACTATGAACTTAATTGTTATGGTATGAATGAATTATGTTTCTGTGTTCGTTGAATGCTTAAGTGGGGTCTTATAACAATTTTGTTATTGATGGTCAATCTCGCATAATAGAAAAGTAGGACCATTAATTGACATGAATAGAAATTGATAATATCCTCCAAATAAGATCATGCATGTTAATGCTGCAAATTGACTAATATAACCCCTGATGTTAACAACTTCCTCTTCCTTGTTATATTGTAGTATTGAAAAAGAGATATTGCCAACCAACCTAGGTGGTGGCATAACAAGACCCTTAGCGATATGGAAAGAGGAAGAGGAAGGGGTAGGGGTAGAGGAAGAGCTTGCAGTGTGCAAGTACAAGAGCCCGAACGAAACATATATGTATTGTATTCTTTGCAAGGATGGGCGAGTATATATCATGAGCCCGTAAATGAAATGGATGAATAATTGAATGGTAGAGCACTGGGCTAGATATAATAAATAAGAATTACTTTGATGAAATCTAACCAGGACAAAGTGTAGATGTATTTTTAATAATTTGAACCAATGATTAAATGTTTTCGAAAGTTTTAAACTTTTACAAAAGCCCAGTCGAACTATAGTTTTGGAATCTACGAATGGGTTAAGTTCTTAAAATATTTTTTGAAAAAGGTTTTTACTTTCTAGGATCAAACCTGGTTTTGTGGTTTAACTTCTTTATTAATTAATACATCGATGCATGATAGGAGAAGACATCACTTTTTTCCGGGCTCGTAACATGGGGTGTTGCATTATATATATATATAATGGGATTTACAAGATTGAATAAAATCTAAGCACTATGAACAAAATTTGTAATGAGAATAACAAGTTCATTAACGAGATTTACAAGTTCTGTAATGAGATTTACAAAAGTGTTTCTTGATCGAAAAAATGTTAAAAAGAATATATATATTTGCTAATGCATAATGAGATTTATAAGAGTGTTTATTGATGGAAAAAATGTTAAGAAGAATATATATATATATATATATATATATATATCAAAGGAACTAAATGACCTAGTGGTTGAGCTACTTAGCCCTTATGAAGGTGAGGTGGGTTCGAACTCCACCATTCCTCTTTCATTCAATCTTTTCTTTTTTCAAAAAAAAAAAAAAGATTCAACCCCACAAAAAAAAACCCCTTGTCGGATCTCAAGCCGCTGACGGTTGCGAGCCGTCCGGCGGTCGGTCGGCCTGATAGTCCTCCGGCAAGGGTTTTTTTTTTTATTATTTTTTTTAAAATAAATTTATTTCAAAACTGAAGGCAAAATGGTAAATTCACCAACATTTTAAAATGTCAATTTGGTCTCTGTAACCTTTAAGTCCTTTATAAATTTGAATAGACATTTAAGGGTTTTGAAATTTCATTTGAAATTTAAATAGAATTTTCCCATTATAGAAATAAGCTATACTTTATATTTTGTGCGTAGCGTTGTGTTGTGTCGTTATGTATAAAATTGGGGAAAACTATTCTTGAGATGCTTATGTTTTCCTCCAGTTTTTAATTTGGTACTTGTGTTAAGTAAAATTAGTTTATGAACCATTAGCTAACAGAACGAAATTTCAAGGGCTAATGGTGTTAAAAAAATAAAACTAAAAGATTTAATAGAGAAAACTGCATAAGTACCAAATTAAAAATTGAATGAAGCTTTAGTTACCTTAAGAATGATTTTTCTTATTGCTTTTAAAAAGACTCAGCCAGACCACTTTTTCCCTATATTTATTACATTTATGATGTATTGGGTTTTCGGGTTAGGTGGTTTGGGTGGGAAAAAAAAATACTTATAAAAGTATTTATAAATTAAGTATAAAAAATCATCACGTCTAAAAATTTCTTGTTTGCTTCTATTTTTTGTTTTTATGGTTTTAGAAAGGTTTTATAAATTCGTTTTTTGAAATTAGTTTTGAAAAGAAACAAATAAAAAAAAATGTTTGAATAATTGTCCTAAAAATATGTGCTTCACATAATAGACGTAGAAGATCGTAGCCTGTTTGGTCTGATCTTCCGTTCTACGACATGTTTGGGGATGTTTTGTGACGACTTCAGGAAATGGGTGTTTTGCTCAAGTTCAACTCATTGTTTAGCCGAGTAAAAATGACGTGGAAAATATATTTTGATGGAGAGAAAAATTAGGGAAAAATATGGGGAGGAATCTTATGAAGGAAAACTTCCAAAATAGTAATTTTTTATTTTATTTTTTGAATTTTTCCCATATTGTATTTTTTTTTCACTAATTTTTTCTCTATCCAAATATAGGGTAGGATTTTGGTACCTCTTTCTTCTTCAGGAAAAAAATGGGGCAGAAAAGATGTGGTAAAGTTGGGTTGCTTGGTTGCTTGGTTTCTTCTTCCAAGATGGTTGTGCGGGCCAGATTAGGTCGGTTACGTTGGCCTGGACCAAAGACCAAAATATTAAGGGTTAGATTGAAATACTTTAACCACCCATCTAATTTGTCTGAGTTTGTTTGATTCAATTGAGAGGGGAGGGACCCCTCGTCATTGGTAAAGGGGTCAGACATTCTCACCAAAAGGAAGGGGTTTGATCCTGGAGTTGGTCAAGGCGCTAGGGGAGGCATCTTAGCTCCTAGGTGTCTAGGTAAACGTCTGAAGGTAATAGACGGCTCACTTTGCCTAGCATCAGTATCACCTAAGAGGAAGAGAGATTTCGCCCTGCCCTTGGATTGTGGGTGAACCCAACCCCTTTCCTAAAATTTTTATATATATAAAAAAAAATTGAGAGGGGAGGGAAATGATTTTAATATTACATTATTTGCGTTGACCCCCAAAGGAAGGGAAGATGAGAGATTTTAATGTTATCTTATTTGATTCAAGAGGGGAGGGGAGAAAAATTATTTTCATATTGATAACTTTACCCTTATGTTGTTATAAGTGATTTTTTCCAAACTCTATTATGTATATAATAAAGTTTAATTATAAATAACATTTTTATGCCCTCAATCATAAATATTAGTGTGTGTCTATATATATATGCACAATGAAAATTGATGCACATGTACCATAAGTCACCTCAATACTGCTACACATACATCGATTTTCATTGTGCATTATATATATAATCTGTATACGTGCAAAGTTATAATGTCTACAATCTAGACCCAAAATTATAATCTATAATAAACACAATCGGAATATAATCAAATGCAAGATAATAAAACCAAACACCATATCATTTAACAAAATGAGATGTTAATTAATCTAATTATAATCTTACAAATGTAAGACATCAAGTGTCAATTACATGGCATTCCAAAAAATATGCAGCATGGCACTAAAGGCCACCAAATGCTATCATATGACAAATCAAAATATCAACGGTGGCATTAAAAGCCCTCATTGGGCAAAACAAAATATCTTCAAAAGTAATTTCAAAGCAACAACATGCTAATCTAACCACTGAAAACCTTCTTCATAATAACTTGCTTGGCCATTGCAAATGGAGGGGGCATTGAATCATTGCCCTGAGTTTGCTAACATCATGCAGTAAATGTCAAGGACCTTATCTTCATCATATTGAAAGTAGAAGCCGAGGGGGAGAACAACAATGGAAGAGACAAAGAAGGTAAATATGAACAAGAAGACGAATGAAGAGACTAAGACGAAAATGGTATTACTAGACAATGCTCCTGTTCGATCATGCTCCCTCTTCGTCGTGCTCCCCTTTGATCGTTCTCTCTTGAATAGAACAAGCAAAGTGGCGTACATAGTAGGGTTTGCTACTTTCTCTTCTAAGATGATATAAAGGGTATTTTCGGGTTATCACAAAAAGTCACGGGCAACTTAGTCCGATGATGGACAAATTTTTGGGTCTGTATTTCATGCTTATCACAGTAATGAGCACCTAATTTCTCATCATTGTGATGAGATCTCAACTATTAAAATTTTAATCTGAACGGTTCAAATTTAAAAATTTTAATTTTTGATTTTTAAATCATAAATATATTTTCATGAGAACTGATTGTTATAAGATTATCTTTATTTTTAATTTTGCATATAATAAAATAAAAATTTATTTAAAATATAAAAATTAAATCTGAACCATTTAAAATCAGTCTAACGATGAAAATGTGTGATGACCATATTTTTGCTTATCGAAGTGATGAGCAAAAATATGTTCCCCAAATGAGCAAAAGTTGAATTTAAATAAATTTTATTTTTTTATAAATTTTAATTTAGAAATATATTTTTAGAATCTTTTTAAAATATTTTTCACGAAATTTGTTTTCAACACTTGAGAGGGATGAAAGCCCGAGAAAAAAACTAAATAAATAAAGTCTAGTCTACTTGGAGATCGATCCCATACAATCATAGTAATAGTGTCCGTAAATGAGCCGGAGACGCATTTAAAATAGAGGTTTTAGTTTGCCAATGCATCAGCAACAATATTCTGCTCTCTTGGAATAAGTCCAATGCTTCACTGCATCATGCTTCTGATATCGCGAACGACAAGGTTGCCATTTCCGGTCGTATCACTACTAATTAACGTGTCTACCAAATCCTTCGAATCAGATTCCAATAAAACCTTTCCGGCCACAACCAAATTTCCATGCTATCTCTTTTAGTCCCTTAAAGACTGCGAATTCTTCGGCTTCAAACAATGTACTTTGAGCCAATAGATGGGTAAATCCCACCATCCATCGGCCCATATGATCTTAACCACTGTAACAGCGCCATCAACATTGATCTTAACCTAACCATATGGAGGAGGTTGCCAAAGAGAAGAAGCTCTCGAAGATGAGCTTTGAATGTTGGGTAAGAGGCAAGCTTCAAATTGAGCAAACAGTTTCCATGTATTAAGAGCAACTGAAACATGTTAAGAAAATTTACTTCTAGGGACAAATTCAATAAAAAAATTTTAAGGAGATATTTTATAGATACCAGCATATATACATTTTTTTTTAAATAATTAATTTAACTAATTTTCTTAATTACACCCATATTTATTAAATTGATTTTATATTAAAGACCGAAAATGGTGCATTGTCAATGAATTTGACCCCCAATTGGTTCCATGCTAATTCCGCCCCTGAACAATATAGCCTCGTAATGCATTATATAGATAAGACCTTGTTCACCTTATAAAAAATGCACTTTCTTTTGCGTGGAAAATGAGAAGGAAACGAAAACATGTGCATCAAAGTGCATTAATTGTCATGCAGTCGTCATTAGGACGTCAGAGGTATTTCCTTCAGGTCAGTTCAATAAAACTTCCTTTTAAGTTTATATGGTGCTACCTCCGATTTTATTTTCAGTGGAAGCCTCAATTGATTTTTTTTTAAAGTATTTATATTTTTTCAAACTAATTTTTCTCACTTATAAATTGATATATAATTTAATGATACAAAACATATGATATGAATAAGTAACTAATTTAGTTTCTTTAATATTTCAACAAAAAAGTCAATCAGTTTAGGACCAGAGAGAGTATTTTTTATCCCAAATATTTAACCCTAGTAGCATTTCTTTATTTGCCCCCACTCAGCTCATATTCCATTATTAATATCTCCATTAATTTTATTCCATTTTAACTTCCAAATAATTTCTAACTTGTCCCTTATCAAAATTATAGAGTATACAATTGAAATATGTAGTCATCAACAAAAGTGTAAATAAGCTATTGGTTGAGATAGTAGTAGCGTCACCCTGGCCACAAATTCGAATATTGTGAAGTACACTTACTACTAGAAAAATGCCTTTTAGCCTGGTTGAAATTGACATTTCAGAATGGGTTTAGATGCAGTCTTATATCAACCAGTTTAAAAAGTCGGTCCTTATTAAGATCAAACCTACAACTAATATTAAAAGTTACCTTTTCTGATTGGTTGTTTAAACGACCGGTCTTAAAAAGTTTCGATTTATAATTAAAAAAAATGCCCACTCTTTAGAACAAATAATTTCATACCTGGCCTAAATATTTTATTTCACATAAGCCCTATTGCTCTGTTGGATATTCTAATATCTAAAAGCTATATTATGCAATATAAATTCTAGAGACAATACTAAAAATACAAATCCAATTGATATAAAAAATAATTATAACTAATAAAAATCTAATCCCTATATTATTAGATAATTATTGAATATTAATTCCAACATTTGTTTTTTCAAGGTTTAATTTTTTTGCATGCACTTTCCCCACCTCCAAAGGAGTTAGATGATTTTTGAGTATTGGATTTAGTGGATGCAACTTTAGGCCTGAATATCTGCATATTGTTGACACATAATTCATATTGTGAGCATCCTTAAAGTAGAATGCTACTACCCATGGATTGGCTACTAGGTTTCCATACTTATGAATTTTGATTCTTCTGGACCTCAAACATGAAACATGGCTCTACCCTACCCGTCTACGAAGATAAAGGAGAAGATTCTTATTTAATATAATAAACCTAAGTATAAATGAGTTAATATCAAATTTTAGAATTGGACTTTATATAAATGATTTTGATACCATAATCAGGTTTTGAAAGAGATGGAAAACAAAGTGAAGGCCAATAATAAGAAAGTAACTAACTAGGTGGAAATATAGTGACGATGTGGGGATTAATAAGTTCGAATTGAAGCATGAAAAACATTGGTTTGGATGATCATAACTTGCAAGGATAAATTTGTTGGACTGGGTTGTAATCCAATTCAATGATTTTTTCCTTCCAAACATAGATCACCCAACCTATATTTTTTATCGTCTATTTTAGGCGTCTTAATAATTAACCCGTTACTAGTAACTCGATCTAATCGGTAGCTCCTTATTTTTGGCATTCACTTAGATTTCCCTCTCAACCAAGACCTCATCAAACGACCATATTCAACCATACAAAATAGAATTCTCAAGTTTGCATATCAATCATATTAGACTCAACACCATTAATTAAGATGTTCCACCCTCATCACCTAAAAGCGAAGTAGGTTAGAGACATACTTTCTATCGAAGTCTCAAAAGAGCCAAAATGCCGACGTTAAACTTAGCACCCAATCCAAGTGTTGCAACATTTGACTATAATGGTAGCCCACAATACAAATTACGCATCAATAGCTCCCGCACATTGAGGTTAAAGTTACAATCGACACTCCCACCCAACACTTAATAATGATCGAAGCCCTTTCAAGGAGAGGGGGCATCCAAATGAAAAAAGAAAACCTTGAAAAAGAACAAAGACATGGCAAACAAAATTCAATTAACATATATGTATGCAAATCACCACGAGAGAATATCGTGCAAGCACAAAATGAATATTATATATATTTATCGTGGAAAGAAGGCTTTTTGTTTTTGTTTTCCAAGTCCTATAGGAATTTCTTGCTTGTATCTCGCAACCTCCAACTATATTCATTCCATATTTTAAATTACACATAATTACATATTAGATTAGATTATTTAATGTTCTTCACATGTCAACAAAAACATAAGTGATAACTACACAAAACCACTCAATTGGCGCTCTTCATACTCCTTTCTGTACACCATGCAATCAGTTGTCAATGGTTATTATTGGAAAAAGAAATACTGGAAAAAGAATAAATTTTTAGTAAGCAAATTAAATACAAATCCGTTGTTAATAAAATAATCATGGCTTACCAACACTAGCAAATATAACACATATCGGACACTTCTCAAGACATGTATATATTGAAGAAATTTGAACCCAAGAGGGGGTGAATTGGGTGAAGATTAAAAACTTGAAACTTTGAAAATCTTTTCGCGTTTTCTAAATCTTGAGTTAGATATTCAAGTAAGCATATACTTGGAAATATAAGAGATAAGGGAAGAGAATAATATGCAACCGTGATTTATCTTGGTTCGGCCCTTCCTTGACCTACGTCCAGTCCTCAAACTCCACTTGAGATTTTCAATCCACTATCTCCTTGTTTAACCGGGCACAAGAGAAAAGCCTTTACAACCTCACAAGTCTAGTCGGGCACTTGTGCAGCCTTTACAATCTCTTACGAGATACTCCCCTTACACACTGTAAGGATACAATTACACACTCTATAAACGAAGGATGATCCTCTCACTTTTGGACCCACTCCCCCTTACAAGTTGTAACTGTACACCCACTCTCAAAGGTTCCGCAACCTTGAGATTTGATCACTAAACCGATAATCAAATAAGTGTTTGGACTCTCTCACAGAGTAGATGAATAATAATCATTGAAGTACATAATCGATCATCTCACTCTCTACTATAAACTATATAAAGATTGAGAAACAGAGTGTATGAACTATCTTCGGTGAAGTATTAAAATCATTCCGTTGGCTTTGTCGATTCATTCATCAATCGTCACTTCTTTCGGTTTGAAGACTTTTCTATTTCTAGGTAATGAAGATCATTTAATTGTTGTGAGCATTCGTCTTTCGAGTAATTCTTCCCGTTGGAATATAACCGTTGTGACTTGCTCAAAGTTACCGTTGGAAGCTTTGACGTAATCGTTCACCTTTTGATGATCGATGTTAATCCTTCGTTTGATCATCTCGAAACTTGCTAACAAACATGATTAATAGCATTGAGAAGTATAGCAAGTAGAAATCAATTGATAACAGATCACTTTTGAATTCTCGAAGATCATGGGATTGAGCTCTGTTTATGCCCGACTCGAGGCATAGAAAAACTTGGCTCGAGTTTGCATATCGTTAAAATCAATATGTTTGTTTGAGAATGCTATCTGACTCGAGGCACATTAGGTCCTGGCTCGAGTTTACCAACTCGAGGCACATACTTCCTTGGCTCGAGGTTGCACGACAGATTTGTTCTTTATTTAGAGGAGGTATATCAGAATGCTTGTATAGCTGCAGAGACTCCACGGGGTCAATACATTGCATTCCTGAACAGGGTAACTAGGTTATATTGAAGCCTTGTCTGGAGAGAGGTTATAGCAAGTGATGAGGAGTGGATTGACACCATTCTTCATTACTTGCCCGACGATGCCATCTGGGGAGGTAAGAAGATTCGGATTATGATACATGGACCTCTCAAGATCCTCGATTTTGTTGACTATATGAAGCAGTTTGTATATGCTCATGTGGGATAAAGGTAACCTTAACGTTTCCTTCTCAGAACTATGAACTTAATTGTTATGGTATGAATGAATTATGTTTCTGTGTTCTGTTGAATGCTTAAGTTGGGGTCTTATAACAATTTTGTTATTGATGGTCAATCTGCATAATAGAAAAGTAGGACCATTAATTGACATGAATAGAAATTGATAATATCCTCCAAATAAGATCATGCATGTTAATGCTGCAAATTGACTAATATAACCCCTGATGTTAACAACTTCCTCTTCCTTGTTATATTGTAGTATTGAAAAAGAGATATTGCCAACCAACCTAGGTGGTGGCATAACAAGACCCTTAGCTGATATGGAAAGAGGAAGAGGAAGGGGTAGGGGTAGAGGAAGAGCTTGCAGGCAAGTACAAGAGCCTGAACGAAACATATATGTATTGTATTGCTGCAAGGATGGGCGAGTATATATCATGAGCCCGTAAATGAAATGGATGAATAATTGAATGGTAGAGCACTGGGCTAGATATAATAAATAAGAATTACTTTGATGAAATCTAACCAGGACAAAGTGTAGATGTATTTTTAATAATTTGAACCAATGATTAAATGTTTTCGAAAGTTTTAAACTTTTACAAAAGCCCAGTCGAACTATAGTTTTGGAATCTACGAATGGGTTAAGTTCTTAAAATATTTTTGAAAAAGGTTTTTACTTTCTAGGATCAAACCTGGTTTTGTGGTTTAACTTCTTTATTAATTAATACATCTGATGCATGATAGGAGAAGACATCACTTTTTTCTGGGCTCAGAACATGGGGTGTTGCATTATATATATATATAATGGGATTTACAAGATTGAATAAAATCTAAGCACTATGAACAAAATTTGTAATGAGAATAACAAGTTCATTAACGAGATTTACAAGTTACGTAATGAGATTTACAAAAGTGTTTCTTGATCGAAAAAAATGTTAAAAAGAATATATATATTTGCTAATGCATAATGAGATTTATAAGAGTGTTTATTGATGGAAAAAATGTTAAGAAGAATATATATATATATATATATATATATCAAAGGAACTAAATGACCTAGTGGTTGAGCTACTTAGCCCTTATGAAGGTGAGGTGGGTTCGAACTCCACCATTCCTCTTTCATTCAATCTTTTCTTTTTTCAAAAAAAAAAAAAAAAGATTCAACCCCAAAAAAAAAAACCCCTTGTCGGATCTCAAGCCGCGACGGTTGCGAGCCGTCCGTGGTCGGCCGATAGTCCTCTGGCAAGGGTTTTTTTTTATTATTATTTTTTTTAAAATAAATTTATTTCAAAAATGAAGGCAAAATGGTAAATTCACCAACATTTTAAAATGTCAATTTGGTCTCTGTAACCTTTAAGTCCTTTATAAATTTGAATAGACATTTAAGGGTTTTGAAATTTCATTTGAAATTTAAATAGAATTTTCCCATTATAGAAATAAGCTATACTTTATATTTTGTGCGTAGCGTTGTGTTGTGTCGTTATGTATAAAATTGGGGAAAACTATTCTTGAGATGCTTATGTTTTCCTCCAGTTTTTAATTTGGTACTTGTGTTAAGTAAAATTAGTTTATGAACCATTAGCTAACAGAACGAAATTTCAAGGGCTAATGGTGTTAAAAAAATAAAACTAAAAGATTTAATAGAGAAAACTGCATAAGTACCAAATTAAAAATTGAATGAAGCTTTAGTTACCTTAAGAATGATTTTTCTTATTGCTTTTAAAAAGACTCAGCCAGACCACTTTTTCCCTATATTTATTACATTTATGATGTATTGGGTTTTCGGGTTAGGTGGTTTGGGTGGGAAAAAAAATACTTATAAAAGTATTTATAAATTAAGTATAAAAAATCATCACGTCTAAAAATTTCTTGTTTGCTTCTATTTTTTGTTTTTATGGTTTTAGAAAGGTTTTATAAATTCGTTTTTTGAAATTAGTTTTGAAAAGAAACAAATAAAAAAAAATGTTTGAATAATTGTCCTAAAAATATGTGCTTCACATAATAGACGTAGAAGATCGTAGCCTGTTTGGTCTGATCTTCCGTTCTACGACATGTTTGGGGATGTTTTGTGACGACTTCAGGAAATGGGTGTTTTGCTCAAGTTCAACTCATTGTTTAGCCGAGTAAAAATGACGTGGAAAATATATTTTGATGGAGAGAAAAATTAGGGAAAAATATGGGGAGGAATCTTATGAAGGAAAACTTCCAAAATAGTAATTTTTTATTTTATTTTTTGAATTTTTCCCATATTGTATTTTTTTTTCACTAATTTTTTCTCTATCCAAATATAGGGTAGGATTTTGGTACCTCTTTCTTCTTCAGGAAAAAATGGGGCAGAAAAGATGTGGTAAAGTTGGGTTGCTTGGTTGCTTGGTTTCTTCTTCCAAGATGGTTGTGCGGGCCAGATTAGGTCGGTTACGTTGGCCTGGACCAAAGACCAAAATATTAAGGGTTAGATTGAAATACTTTAACCACCCATCTAATTTGTCTGAGTTTGTTTGATTCAATTGAGAGGGGAGGGACCCTCGTCATTGGTAAAGGGTCGACATTCTCACCAAAAGGAAGGGTTTGATCGCGGAGTTGGTCGCGGCAGGGGAAGATCTTAGCTCAGGTGTCAGGTAAACGTCCGAAGGTAATAGACGGCTCACTTTGCCCTAGCATCGTATCACCTAAGAGGAAAAAGAGATTTCGCCCTTTTGGATTACGGGTGAACCCAACCCTTTCCTAAAATTTTTATATATATAAAAAAAAAATTGAGAGGGGAGGGAAATGATTTTAATATTACATTATTTGCGTTGACCCCCAAAGGAAGGGAAGATGAGAGATTTTAATGTTATCTTATTTGATTCAAGAGGGGAGGGGAGAAAAATTATTTTCATATTGATAACTTTACCCTTATGTTGTTATAAGTGATTTTTTCCAAACTCTATTATGTATATAATAAAGTTTAATTATAAATAACATTTTTATGCCCTCAATCATAAATATTAGTGTGTGTCTATATATATATGCACAATGAAAATTGATGCACATGTACCATAAGTCACCTCAATACTGCTACACATACATCGATTTTCATTGTGCATTATATATATAATCTGTATACGTGCAAAGTTATAATGTCTACAATCTAGACCCAAAATTATAATCTATAATAAACACAATCGGAATATAATCAAATGCAAGATAATAAAACCAAACACCATATCATTTAACAAAATGAGATGTTAATTAATCTAATTATAATCTTACAAATGTAAGACATCAAGTGTCAATTACATGGCATTCCAAAAAATATGCAGCATGGCACTAAAGGCCACCAAATGCTATCATATGACAAATCAAAATATCAACGGTGGCATTAAAAGCCCTCATTGGGCAAAACAAAATATCTTCAAAAGTAATTTCAAAGCAACAACATGCTAATCTAACCACTGAAAACCTTCTTCATAATAACTTGCTTGGCCATTGCAAATGGAGGGGGCATTGAATCATTGCCCTGAGTTTGCTAACATCATGCAGTAAATGTCAAGGACCTTATCTTCATCATATTGAAAGTAGAAGCCGAGGGGGAGAACAACAATGGAAGAGACAAAGAAGGTAAATATGAACAAGAAGACGAATGAAGAGACTAAGACGAAAATGGTATTACTAGACAATGCTCCTGTTCGATCATGCTCCCTCTTCGTCGTGCTCCCCCTTTGATCGTTCTCTCTTGAATAGAACAAGCAAAGTGGCGTACATAGTAGGGTTTGCTACTTTCTCTTCTAAGATGATATAAAGGGTATTTTCGGGTTATCACAAAAAGTCACGGGCAACTTAGTCCGATGATGGACAAATTTTTGGGTCTGTATTTCATGCTTATCACAGTAATGAGCACCTAATTTCTCATCATTGTGATGAGATCTCAACTATTAAAATTTTAATCTGAACGGTTCAAATTTAAAAATTTTAATTTTTGATTTTTAAATCATAAATATATTTTCATGAGAACTGATTGTTATAAGATTATCTTTATTTTTAATTTTGCATATAATAAAATAAAAATTTATTTAAAATATAAAAATTAAATCTGAACCATTTAAAATCAGTCTAACGATGAAAATGTGTGATGACCATATTTTTGCTTATCGAAGTGATGAGCAAAAATATGTTCCCCAAATGAGCAAAAGTTGAATTTAAATAAATTTTATTTTTTTATAAATTTTAATTTAGAAATATATTTTTAGAATCTTTTTAAAATATTTTTCACGAAATTTGTTTTCAACACTTGAGAGGGATGAAAGCCCGAGAAAAAAACTAAATAAATAAAGTCTAGTCTACTTGGAGATCGATCCCATACAATCATAGTAATAGTGTCCGTAAATGAGCCGGAGACGCATTTAAAATAGAGGTTTTAGTTTGCCAATGCATCAGCAACAATATTCTGCTCTCTTGGAATAAGTCCAATGCTTCACTGCATCATGCTTCTGATATCGCGAACGACAAGGTTGCCATTTCCGGTCGTATCACTACTAATTAACGTGTCTACCAAATCCTTCGAATCAGATTCCAATAAAACCTTTCCGGCCACAACCAAATTTCCATGCTATCTCTTTTAGTCCCTTAAAGACTGCGAATTCTTCGGCTTCAAACAATGTACTTTGAGCCAATAGATGGGTAAATCCCACCATCCATCGGCCCATATGATCTTAACCACTGTAACAGCGCCATCAACATTGATCTTAACCTAACCATATGGAGGAGGTTGCCAAAGAGAAGAAGCTCTCGAAGATGAGCTTTGAATGTTGGGTAAGAGGCAAGCTTCAAATTGAGCAAACAGTTTCCATGTATTAAGAGCAACTGAAACATGTTAAGAAAATTTACTTCTAGGGACAAATTCAATAAAAAAATTTTAAGGAGATATTTTATAGATACCAGCATATATACATTTTTTTTTAAATAATTAATTTAACTAATTTTCTTAATTACACCCATATTTATTAAATTGATTTTATATTAAAGACCGAAAATGGTGCATTGTCAATGAATTTGACCCCCAATTGGTTCCATGCTAATTCCGCCCCTGAACAATATAGCCTCGTAATGCATTATATAGATAAGACCTTGTTCACCTTATAAAAAATGCACTTTCTTTTGCGTGGAAAATGAGAAGGAAACGAAAACATGTGCATCAAAGTGCATTAATTGTCATGCAGTCGTCATTAGGACGTCAGAGGTATTTCCTTCAGGTCAGTTCAATAAAACTTCCTTTTAAGTTTATATGGTGCTACCTCCGATTTTATTTTCAGTGGAAGCCTCAATTGATTTTTTTTAAAGTATTTATATTTTTTCAAACTAATTTTTCTCACTTATAAATTGATATATAATTTAATGATACAAAACATATGATATGAATAAGTAACTAATTTAGTTTCTTTAATATTTCAACAAAAAAGTCAATCAGTTTAGGACCAGAGAGAGTATTTTTTTTATCCCAAATATTTAACCCTAGTAGCATTTCTTTATTTGCCCCCACTCAGCTCATATTCCATTATTAATATCTCCATTAATTTTATTCCATTTTAACTTCCAAATAATTTCTAACTTGTCCCTTATCAAAATTATAGAGTATACAATTGAAATATGTAGTCATCAACAAAAGTGTAAATAAGCTATTGGTTGAGATAGTAGTAGCGTCACCCTGGCCACAAATTCGAATATTGTGAAGTACACTTACTACTAGAAAAATGCCTTTTAGCCTGGTTGAAATTGACATTTCAGAATGGGTTTAGATGCAGTCTTATATCAACCAGTTTAAAAGTCGGTCCTTATTAAGATCAAACCTACAACTAATATTAAAAGTTACCTTTTCTGATTGGTTGTTTAAACGACCGGTCTTAAAAAGTTTCGATTTATAATTAAAAAAAATGCCCACTCTTTAGAACAAATAATTTCATACCTGGCCTAAATATTTTATTTCACATAAGCCCTATTGCTCTGTTGGATATTCTAATATCTAAAAGCTATATTATGCAATATAAATTCTAGAGACAATACTAAAAATACAAATCCAATTGATATAAAAAATAATTATAACTAATAAAAATCTAATCCCTATATTATTAGATAATTATTGAATATTAATTCCAACATTTGTTTTTTCAAGGTTTAATTTTTTTGCATGCACTTTCCCCACCTCCAAAGGAGTTAGATGATTTTTGAGTATTGGATTTAGTGGATGCAACTTTAGGCCTGAATATCTCGCATATTGTTGACACATAATTCATATTGTGAGCATCCTTAAAGTAGAATGCTACTACCCATGGATTGGCTACTAGGTTTCCATACTTATGAATTTTGATTCTTCTGGACCTCAAACATGAAACATGGCTCTACCCTACCCCAGTCTATGAAGATAAAGGAGAAGATTCTTATTTAATATAATAAACCTAAGTATAAATGAGTTAATATCAAATTTTAGAATTGGACTTTATATAAATGATTTTGATACCATAATCAGGTTTTGAAAGAGATGGAAAACAAAGTGAAGGCCAATAATAAGAAAGTAACTAACTAGGTGGAAATATAGTGACGATGTGGGGATTAATAAGTTCGAATTGAAGCATGAAAAACATTGGCTGGATGATCATAACTTGCAAGGATAAATTTGTTGGACTGGGTTGTAATCCAATTCAATGATTTTTTCCTTCCAAACATAGATCACCCAACCTATATTTTTTATCGTCTATTTTAGGCGTCTTAATAATTAACCCGTTACTAGTAACTCGATCTAATCAGGTAGCTCCTTATTTTTGGCATTCACTTAGATTTCCCTCTCAACCAAGACCTCATCAAACGACCATATTCAACCATACAAAATAGAATTCTCAAGTTTGCATATCAATCATATTAGACTCAACACCATTAATTAAGATGTTCCACCCTCATCACCTAAAACTGAAGTAGGTTAGAGACATACTTTCTATCTGAAGTCTCAAAAGAGCCAAAATGCCGACGTTAAACTTAGCACCCAATCCAAGTGTTGCAACATTTGACTATAATGGTAGCCCACAATACAAATTACGCATCAATAGCTCCCGCACATTGAGGTTAAAGTTACAATCGACACTCCCACCCAACACTTAATAATGATCGAAGCCCTTTCAAGGAGAGGGGGCATCCAAATGAAAAAAGAAAACCTTGAAAAAGAACAAAGACATGGCAAACAAAATTCAATTAACATATATGTATGCAAATCACCACAGAGAATATCGTGCAAGCACAAAATGAATATTATATATATTTATACTGTGGAAAGAAGGCTTTTTGTTTTTGTTTTCCAAGTCCTATAGGAATTTCTTGCTTGTATCTGCAACCTCCAACTATATTCATTCCATATTTTAAATTACACATAATTACATATTAGATTAGATTATTTAATGTTCTTCACATGTCAACAAAAACATAAGTGATAACTACACAAAACCACTCAATTGGCGCTCTTCATACTCCTTTCGTACACCATGCAATCGTTGTCAATGGTTATTATTGGAAAAAGAAATACTGGAAAAAGAATAAATTTTTAGTAAGCAAATTAAATACAAATCCGTTGTTAATAAAATAATCATGGCTTACCAACACTAGCAAATATAACACATATCGGACACTTCTCAAGACATGTATATATTGAAGAACCGGCTGAACCCAAGAGGGGGGTGAATTGGGTGAAGATTAAAAACTTGAAACTTTGAAAATCTTTTCGCGTTTTCTAAATCAACAGTTAGATATTCAAGTAAGCATATACTGGAAATATAAGAGATAAGGGAAGAGAATAATATGCAAACTGTGATTTATACTGGTTCGGCCCTTCCTTGACCTACGTCCAGTCCTCAAACTCCACTTGAGATTTTCAATCCACTATCTCCTTGTTTAACCGGGCACAAGAGAAAAGCCTTTACAACCTCACAAGTCTAGTCGGGCACTTGTGCAGCCTTTACAATCTCTTACGAGATACTCCCCTTACACACTGTAAGGATACAATTACACACTCTATAAACGAAGGATGATCCTCTCACTTTTGGACCCACTCCCCTTACAAGTTGTAATCGTACACCCACTCTCAAAGGTTCCGCAACCTTGAGATTTGATCACTAAACCGATAATCAAATAAGTGTTTGGACTCTCTCACGAGTAGATGAATAATAATCATTGAAGTACATAATCGATCATCTCACTCTCTACTATAAACTATATAAAGATTGAGAAACAGAGAGTGTATGAACTATCTTCGGTGAAGTATTAAAATCATTCCGTTGGCTTTGTCGATTCATTCATCAATCGTCACTTCTTTCGGTTTGAAGACTTTTCTATTTCTAGGTAATGAAGATCATTTAATTGTTGTGAGCATTCGTCTTCTGAGTAATTCTTCCCGTTGGAATATAACCGTTGTGACTTGCTCAAAGTTACCGTTGGAAGCTTTGACGTAATCGTTCACCTTTTGATGATCTGATGTTAATCCTTCGTTTGATCATCTGAAACTTGCTAACAAACATGATTAATAGCATTGAGAAGTATAGCAAGTAGAAATCAATTGATAACAGTCACTTTTGAATTCTCGAAGATCATGGGATTGAGCTCTGCTGTCTGACTCGAGGCATAGAAAAACTTGGCTCGAGTTTGCATATCGTTAAAATCAATATGTTTGTTTGAGAATGCTATCTGACTCGAGGCACATTAGGTCCCGCTCGAGTTTACCAACTCGAGGCACATACTTCCTTGGCTCGAGGTTGCACGACGATTTGTTCTTCATTAATTGCTCGGCTTCACTTGGCTCGAGTTGAAACAAATTCGCTCGAGTTAAATCATCGTGATAGAGTATTTCAGAAATCAACTTGACTCGAGGCACATGATACATTGGCTCGAGGCAGTAGACTCGAGGCATCATTCTTACAGGCTCGAGTTAATCGTCAATTGATCATTTAGGTTCAGAAGCGTTTGACTCGAGGTACAATTAATCTTGGCTCGAGTCTGTGTTCAAAACTAGATTTATGTCATTCGGACTCGAGGTGCACTTTCTGACTCGAGGTAAAAAGCCTTCTCAAAACAACTCTGTTAGTTGTTTTTTAGTATTCAGGGATTTGTACTAATAATTTGATAACATGGCATCAATATGTCTGTTTACTAACTTATTGAAGGCATGTATTGAAGGCATTACAATATAATTGTAATTATAAGTTGTGTTTTCTAACTTCTGCTTTTCTTTGTTGTTTTCTTCACTAGAGTTGTAGATCTGATTTTAATCTCTTTTACCTTTTTAGTCATTAGTGAATACAGAGGCATAATGATGGCCATTAGAGGCCAGCAGCTATTATTGGCTGAGAGGACAGTGTCGAGGTAAATGAAATCTATATGGACACATTGCACACTCATGTGCGTGTAAATATGAGAACAGATGAACAATGTATTAGAATCTAACGTAATATGCCTGCAATGTGCTGACCATGTTTGCTGGGAATTTAGAATTGAAACTTGGCTTGGGACTTAGAGTTGTTGGGTGTTGGACAACTTTTTGAAGTGCTTGTGTGTGAACTGTGTGATTTAACTCCATTTATCACTGCTGTTGGCAAATGCATATTGGAAATTGTAAAATTGAGTTCTGGCTTTGTGTTGTATGATTGCAATTTGAATTGGTGCTGTTTGGTTGACTCCCCTTCCACGGGAAGGACATTTTATCATACACTGCCAAAATTCCTCTGGGTTTGGTTATAACGATTGCAAACTGTGGAGAATATTTTAATGGCTAATAGAAAGAAAGATTGTTGAACAATGGAAAAAATTTATTAATCTATAGGAATAGTTGGTGAAAGATGTTTCACAATTAAACCTAATGGTCATAGACCTCGTTAAGTAATGATGCATCTTTGATCCAGCCAACTTTTGTAATAGCCTTGGGATTATTGAAGGTTCATGCTTTTCTTGTGAAAATAGTTTTGCTTGGAAGCATGAACATGTTAACAGAATAAGCTATTGGCTTATGCCTAATGATGAATGTTGTTTCCCTTGTGAGTTGTGAATTCAGATGGTGTTAGAGGATGAAATTATATGGATTTTGGTTGAATCACTAATTTATTCTTCTTTGTCTTTTCTTTTTCAAAATAGGACTGGTGGTTGCTTGTACTAGCATGGCTTCTAGCAATGCTTTCTTTGATGATATACGGAGCAAATCTGAGGTTGATCCTCCTTCAAATGAAGAGCCAATGGATATCAGTGAGCTAGTGAATGATCCTGCACAAACTGCACTAAAATCTAATGTGGCTGTTACTAGCAGTGTTCATGAACTTTTAGAGTGTCCTGTGTGCTTGAATGCAATGTACCCTCCAATCCACCAGGTTGTTTATATAGTTGATTGTTAATTATGGATAACTTAGATTCTATAGATAGCATGGATTACAATTTAGAAATGTTGGTTTGAGAGCATTACTACATACATGCTTCTCGAAAGAAACAAAATTTGGAGGAAGAAAAAAAGGATTAAAAAGGGAATGCTTAGTCCAAACTAAACTCTATAACTGTTTTTGGAGCATTTCATGATCATGAGCAAAACATTTGCGCAAGTGCATTCATTCTATAGTTGACTGGATAAAAGCCTTTTGATTTTTAAGCCTTTTTTTTTCTGAATCAGAAATCCTGTTTTGTTGGGACTGCAGTATAGGCTAGATAAAATTATTTCTGAAAGGGGGATTGTACATGAATGAATGATCAGAATTGGGTTTTAATGCCTTTTAAATGTGACAATCAATTTAAAGTAAAATATTTCCATTTTTTTCATTGTTATAGAATATGACAGCTGTTAGTTGTGTGTCTAATATTTTAATCATGATACAGAATCCTCACTTTATTGAATGCAGACGTTGTTGTAATAATCTTTTGTTGGAGTTTGTGAATTACTGGTTCCCTGATGCCTCAATGAATATCTGATTTTCCGAAACTTGAAGAGATTGGTCTTGTTTACTTTTCTGTTTACATGGTAGTTCTGCTATTTTTTTTTATTGTTGGCGGCTTTGTCAAACACCTATATACAACAAAAGTTTTTTCTTAATCTTGGAAGTTTACTAATTGCTTGTACTTTGGTTTTAATCTTCCTTGTTGCAGTGTTCAAATGGCCATACTTTGTGCTCAGGTTGCAAACCCAGGGTCCACAATCGGTGTCCTACCTGTAGACATGAGCTTGGCAATATTAGATGCTTGGCGTTGGAGAAGGTGGCTGCATCTTTGGAACTTCCCTGTAAATACCAGGCTTTTGGGTGCATGGGCATATATCCATATTACTGCAAGTTGAAGCATGAATCTCAATGTGCATATAGACCATATAACTGTCCATATGCTGGTTCAGAATGCTCTGTCATCGGTGATATTCCGTTTCTGGTGGCCCATTTGAAAGACGATCACAAGGTGGACATGCATAATGGGAGCACTTTTAATCATCGTTATGTCAAATCAAACCCACAAGAAGTTGAAAACGCCACATGGATGCTTACGGTACAGTATTCCTTCCCATCTCCAATTCTGTTCTTTATTAGTCCTGCCTTCTGCTGGCCTTGTAAGTTCATGAGAGAGATGATGGGTTGTAGTTTTCCTTTGTGGTGTACACTTGTCCCGATGAGAAAAGAGAATTGAAATAATTAGCCTTGCACATTTCTTTCACTCTGTAAATTAAGAACACCCATTATATGGAATTTCCATACACTTACAGAAATTGGTGCTTGGATTGGTGCATTTATTATTGTGTGAAGTTTGTGTCAATTGAATGTTGGATTTCACCTTGGTTTATAGGTCTTCAGCTGCTTTGGTCAATATTTTTGTCTACACTTTGAAGCATTTCAGCTAGGGATGGCTCCAGTCTACATAGCCTTCTTGCGATTTATGGGGGATGATAATGAGGCGAAGAACTATAGCTACAGTCTTGAGGTTGGTGGTAATGGGAGGAAGATGACTTGGCAGGGCGTGCCTAGAAGCGTCAGGGACAGCCACCGCAAGGTTCGTGACAGTTTTGACGGTCTTATCATCCAAAGGAACATGGCTCTCTTCTTTTCTGGGGGAGACAGGAAGGAATTGAAGCTTAGGGTTACGGGGAGAATTTGGAAAGAGCAGTGATCGGAAGAATATGGCAATTCTTTATGTTGGTACCGAGATCAAATTGGATAGTTTGTAGTGCGGCCTATTTCTTGTAGTGGCATGAATGAATCTTCTGCTCATGTACTGTTCTTTTTTGGGGTTAAATTAGGAAGCGAGGCAAATACTCTTTGCTTTTGCTGGTTGTCAAATACATGAACAGGACAGTGTATGTAATGTGGATCTCATTATGATATTCATTAATGGAGACGTAGATCTTTAGCCTGCTTTATGTGTTGTCCTGTTCTGTGACCAGTTTGGGAGATGTTCTGTGGTTTAGGAAATTATGGGTGTTTTATTTAACTCGTTTTATCATCTCCGCGTGGTTCAGCCAAGTCAAAATGACTTTGAAAAAATGGAAAAAAAGATGTGTTCTCATTGGGTTGCTTGGTTTTAGGCATTGGGTTGGTTGTACAGTTGTACTGGCCAGATTTGGTCGGGTGGGCTGGACCAATGGCAAATTATTAAGAGTTGGTATTTTGTAATTCTTTGTACCAAAAAAGTATTGTGTCCTTCTCATAAAATATATTTTACAAATTAGTAGTTATGAAGGTTGACTGGCATAAAAAAATAAGTTAGGAAGGTTGATTTCTTTGTTACATTGTTTGTTAGTTTAAAATGCGAGTTGTTGTTGTTGTTTTTTTTTTTTTTTTACATTGCATACAGTTTTATAAAAATAAGCTATACTCTATATTTTGTGCGTCGTGTTTTGTTGTTATATATAAAATTGGGGAAAACTATTCTTTAGATACTTATGTTTTCCTCCAGTTTTTAATTTGGTACTTGTGTTACGTAAAATTAGTTTATGAACCATTAGCTAACAGAACAAAATTTCAACGGCTAATGGTGTTAAAAAAGTAAAACGAAAAGATTCAATAGAGAAAAATGCACAAGTACCAAATTAAAAATTGAATGAAGCTATAGGTACCTTAAGAATTATTCTTTTTTATTGCTTTTAAAAAGACTCAGCCAGACCACTTTTTTTTTTCCCTATATTTATTAAATTTGTGATGTATTAGGTTTTCTGGTTAGGTGGCATGGGTTGGAAAAAAAAATACTTATAAAAGTATTTTTAAATTAAGTATAAAAAAAATCATCACGTCTAAAAGTTTCTTGTTTGCTTCTATTTTTTGTTTTTATGATTTTAGAACAGTTTGATCAATTTGTTTTTTAAAATAATTTTTGAAAAGAAACAAAATAAAAAATAATAAGTTTGAATAATTGTCCTAAAAATATGCGCTTCACATAATAGACGTAGAAGATCGTAGCCTGTCTTCCATTCTGTGACATGTTTGGGGATGTTCTGTGACGACTTCAGGAAATGGGTGTTTTGCTTAAGTTCAACTCATTGTTTAGCTCTTTCTTACCAAAAAAAAAAAAAACTCATTGTTTAGCTGAGTACAAATGACGTGGAAATTATATTTTGATGGAGAGAAAAATTAGGGGAAAATATGGGGAGGACTCTTATGAAGGAAAACTTCCAAAATGGTAATTTTTTATTTTATTTTTTGAATTTTTTCCATATAGTATTTTTTCTCTATCCAAATATAGGGTAGGATTTTGGTACCTCTTTCTTCTTCAGGAAAAAATGGGGCAGAAAAGATGTGGTACAGTTGGGTTGCTTGGTGGGCTAGGCATTGGGATGGTTGTCCGGGCAAGAATAGGTCGGTTGGGCTGGATAAAACACCAGAATATTAAGGGTGGACGTTTTTTCTTTAATTACACAAACCTCCCCTCTATTTTTAAAACCTAAACTTAAGTTTCAAGATGTTAACCCCGGGCGTCAAGAATATTCTAAAATGATTCCAAAAATGTATTTTTTTAATTATAATTTATATTATAATTTTTATTGACTAAATTACCCTTATCATCTCAAACAAAGATGATGAAAAATTAAAATTATAAACTTTTATATACCAAAAAAATTATAAAATTTTATAATATAATAAAAATTATAAATTCTATAATATAGTAGATATTTTGAAAAAATATATATATTAGAATTATTTCTTGGTTGTATAATGTTTTTAGTTAATATAAATGTTTAAAGAATTCTTATGTTAAATAAGGGTATTTTGGTCAAAAAAAGTGTTTATAAATCAAAGTTAACAGTCAACTAATGGTTGGATGGATGAAAATGGAATCTTCAAAATCCATGGGAGGTTTGTGTAACATCTTTTTTATTTAAAGGGAAGTTTATATGAGTTTTCAAATTAGAAGGGATGTCGGTACAATTAAGACAAAATATAAGGGTGGTTAGAATATTTTATTCTTTTACTTATCAAAGTGATGAGCAAAAACTATGTTCCCTGGATTTTTAGCCTCCCTCCAAATCCCCCCTTTTTTTTTTTTTTTGGGGGGGGAACGGTTTTGAGTGGAGGGAGAGGACAATTTCAAAAAATTTCCCCTTGCCTCTTAAATTTTGTGTTGTCAATCAAGGGGAGGGGAGGGATTTATCAAACAAACCCTTAGTTACACATGCCTCCACTCTATTTTGAAAATTCATATAGACCTAGCTTAAAATAAAAATGCACGTTACACAAATCTCTTATATTTTAAAATTTAATTTCCATCAATTTTAAACCGTTAGTTCACCATTAAGTTTGCTTGTTGACTTTTTTTTGACCAAAATTCCCCTATTTAACATTGGAATTATTTAAACACACACGGGCCAAAAAAAAAAATTATGCCACCAAAAATTAATTCTATTTGATTTTCTAAATTTATAATATGCTAAAAATTTATTAATTTTTAGATTATAAAATTTATAAATTTAATTTGTCATCATATTTATTGATTTTTTATTTTATTTTTAGTTACTTAAATGACTAAAAATTTATATAAAAAATATTTTTATATTAAATATAATAAACTATACATGTTTGAGAGATTGTATAATTTATTTAGATTTATAATTTCATATTTTTCCTACAAATATTTGAAAATCTTACTTGAAATTTCAAAAGTTTGTGTTATTTACAAACGGTTAAATAAAATTTGAATTTAGAAATATATTTTTAGAATGTTTTAAAAATATTTTTCACGAAACTTGTTTCCAACACTTGAGAGGGCTTTGAAAATACTAAATAAATAAAGTCTAGTCTACTTGGAGATCAGATCCCATACAATGATAGTAACAGTGTCCTTAAATGAACCGGGGACGCATCTAAAATAGAGGTTTTAGTTAGCCAATGCATCAGCAACAATATTCTGCTCTCTTGGAATAAGTCCAATGCTTAACTGCCAATCAAACTGCATCATGCTTCTGATTTCGCAAACGACAATGTTGCCATTTCCAGTCGTATCACTACTAATTAACGTGTCTACCAAATCCTTCGAATCAGATTCCAATAAAACCTTTCCACAACCAAATTCCCATGCTATCTTTTTTAGTCCCTTAAAGACTGCGAATCCTTCCGCTTCAAACAATGCACTTTGAGCCAATAGATGGGTAAATCCCACCATCCATCGGCCCATATGATCTTAACCACTGTAACAGCACCATCAACATTGATCTTAACCTAACCACATGGAGGAGGTAACCAAAGAGAAGAAGCTCTCGAAAATACGAGCTTTGGCTGTTGGGTAAGAGGCAATCTTCAAATTGAGCAAACAGTTTCCATGTATTAAGAACAACTGAAGAGGGATCATGCAGTTTTTGAAAACCCTCATCAAAACATTCTTTATTTCTGCATGTCCATAAACACCAGACAGCTACTCCCCAGATCATACTCGATCTACTCACCCTCCGCATTCAAGGATAATTTTTTGGATAGGTTTAAAGCAATTCAATTCCTCAAAGATGCAGCGAAGAAGCCAGTGTAATACCTGGGATTAAAGAGTGACATCCATAGATTAGTAGGCAGTGTATCATTGAATGTAAGCCATAGAAAAACTCTAATTCTCTCTACTCCCCTCCACCTCCATATAGCTTTGTACATGTGTCTATACCTATTTGGAGACGACTCATCAAATCATCAGATATGCACTTCTTACACTGAACATTCCATTAGAAGTCGCATTCCATATCATAGTATCACTACCAGACCTCCACACCTTCACTATATTTGCAAGCCCATCATAATCCCATGTGCCATGCTTTACCCAGTCAAGAACTGTGCTTTGTTTCTCTTCCACTGACAGTGTTCTTTTGTTTTTATCTATGAATAGCCAAGCATCAGTGAAAAAATTAACTGACTCACCATTTCTAACTTGCCATCTCGTTCCCATTTCAATTATATATATCTTTCTGTTGGCAGATGAATTTCCATAGCTTAGAGTCTCCAGGTTGCATGTTAAGCAAGTCTTTCTCACTTCTAAACATATATTAATGCTGCAGGACCGAGAACCATAAACCATTATTCCCTCTCACCAAATTCCAAGCCAGTTATGCGCCAAATGCTCGATTCATCAAGGACAATTTCCTGAATCCGAGACCACCATCATTCTTGGGTCGAGATAACTTGTCCCAACCAATAGGATGACAACTGCGAGGACCTGATTTTCCCCATATGAAATTAAGCTGAAGCCTTTCTGTTAGTTCTCTATGTGTTTTGATGATAACTGACAATTGTAAACTTCTGTTGAAGTTTGTCTTGGTAAGTTGAAAAACTTACTGTCAAAGACAAAATCAAGTTTGGAATTGCAAACTCGAGTTTGAACTTGACAGAGAGTAGCTCAATTTTTATGAACCAAGCCAAAACTCCAGTTTGTGGCATACAAAGAGCACTATAAGTTTTTCAAGTTAAGGCAAACTCGAGTTTGTGTTTAGAAACTCGAGTTTGCGTTGATTTAAAGCTTCCAATATTTTTGAACTAAGTCAAACTTCAGTTTCCATTTGGAAACTCCAGTTTGTGCTTGACAGAGAGTTCTCAAGTTTCCCAAGCTTTGTTGGAAACTCGAGTTTGAGATTGTCAACTCGAGTTTGTAACAAACAAAGAGCTATGCTCCATTCTGAACTTGAGAAAACTCCAGTTTTGTTTTATAAACTCAAGTTTGCATTAGGTAGAAAGTTTTCAAGTTTTCTCTCTTTTGAAGAAACTCGAGTTTAGTTTAACAAACTCGAGTTTGGATCATACAGAGAGCATATCATATTTCTGAATCTTTGGAAACTCCAGTTAACCTTTGCAAACTCTAGTTTTCTCCATTCAAAGAGTTTTCCATTTTTCCAAAGATTTATGGAAACTCGAGTTTGGACCAAGCAGAGAGCTTTGCTCTATTTTGTGATTTTGAAAAATCTAGCCTATATTTGAAAACTCCAGTTTTGAGCTTTTGGACTTAAATGTATCCAAAACTCGAGTTAGTCACTAATGAACTCGAGTTTGGCTCCTTTTCAAAATGTCCTTCATAGTTCAAATCGCGACATTTTTCTCTGGATGAAGTAAACTCGAGTTTAGGTTTTTAAATTCCAATTTAGCTTCTAAAGGAAAACTACAAACTCTAGTGTGGAAGAACAAACTCGAGTTTGTGTCGCCTAGTTTGAAAATCAAATTGCACGAATTTGTGAAATCTTCAAGTTTGATCTAGATACTTCTTATCATCACTCCTTACTACTCTTAACTATGTTTAATCAGTTTGTTAGTGAGTTTCAGATGATTTAATGAGTATTAAATGAAGATTCAACTTAAAGCAAAAAGTGACGTCAACGCATTTATTGCAAAGTCCAGAAATCTTGTATTCTTTTGGACAATCATTCTCTACACGTTGTAAAGGGATTAATGTTTTCTTTCCCTATCAAGAAGCTGCTCTTCCAACGGATTTAATTCAAGGGAAGTCAACCATAAATCTCTGTACACTTGGATTAACAAAAGATTAGAGAGAGAAGAGACCAAAGTGCTCTAACAGCTAGACCAATATTCCCAACGGTTACATTGATCAATCCAATGGTCATTTAATGCTTTCTTCATATATAAGAAGTTGCATTTAAGTCTTCTCAACAATCAATCTGCAGAAAACGAAAACCATTCAAGTTTACCAACTACTCTTTTACTTTTCTACTTGTAAAGTAACTTTTGATACATTTGTACTTCGGTGATTATCTTATCTGCTCTTTGTGAGAGTTTCATTTATTGTAAGAATCTCAAGTCAAGGGGACTCGGAGATTGAGTATATTAGTTTACAACTTGTAAGGGGGAGTGTATCCTAGTGAGAGGATAACTTTCGAGTACAGAGTGTGTAACTGATTTGAGAGATAGTGAAAATCCCAAAGTGTCTGGGGACTAGACGTAGGTCAAGGATTTAGACCAAACCAGTATAAATTCTCTCTTTTGTCAAGCTTCTCTTCTTCTCCTATATTCTACTCTATTTTCATTGCCTATAAATAGAGTATTTTCAAAGATTTTTTAAAATCCCAAATTCACTCTCTCTCTTGATGATTTGCTCCATTTATACTTTCAACTTCATTGCAAATACTCACAGGAATTTTAGATACTTGCATAGGGTACAAGGGCACTGTGGTAAGAACAGACTTCGCTACTGTAATTTTGCCGACCATTGACAAAGAATGTGCCTTCTAGGTGGCTAACTTGGAGCTAACCCTATCTACTATATACTGGAATGTGCCAAGCTCTGCTTACCAGCATGACCATTGGACCGTCGTCCAAAAGGAGCGCCGTCAACGGAAAACAAAAGACAAGGTAGGTGAAAATTATTTTTATCCCAGTTCCAACACGGTCTAAAAAGTTATTTTTGCCTAGTCTAACTTTTTTGTACTACTGATTGATGATCCTGAAATGACGTTATCATACATATGTACCTGTATGAAACTGAATTCAGTACTCATCAACAAAACAATTTAATTCGGTAGTCAGATGATACTCTTCAATAATAATATGGGCTAGATACGGCTGGTTGACTAAGCCCATTAGAGGAAGCTATAAGGTGTTTGTACAAAGAAAAGCTCCTAAAGAGACTAGCAATTGCAGATTTGGGATGTTCTTCTGGACCAAACACTTTGTTTGTGATTTCTGATCTGATTGAAACTGTGGAGAAGCTTTGTAGAGAGCTAAGCCATGAATCTCCAGAATATGTCATCTTGAATGATCTCCCTCGCAATGACTTTATGATATGATAGCGATCCTAATCGCTATGGATTAATTTATTCTAGGAAGAATAAGCATCTTGAAATAAATTAGGAATTAATTTATTTTATTTAGGAATTAATCTATTTATTGTATCAAGTCTGTTTTGATTATCTTTTATTATTTATTTTATCGAGTCTGTTTTGATTATCTTTTATTATTATCTTTAGGAAATAAGTGATATATCACAACTAGATAGATTTAATTGTTAGGATTTAGATTATTGATTATCTATTTGAATTTCAGATTAGAGTCGCTTTTTGTAAACCTACTCATATTTATTGGCTCTTAGCCTATCAATAAGATAAGCTAGGAATATTTTCATAGAGTAATTCATCGGAGTATCCTCCTCGGCTTTAGTAATTAGTTGAGTTACAGATTCTGGCTTACCTTATTATTAGAGATTGGCTGTTCTTGTTGAGTTAGCAAGGTTATTGCTTCTTCTCTAAGATCAGAGTTTATTTTATCAGTTCAGTTACCTTACCTGTACGATTGTTCTTATCATTTGGTATCAAAGCATTCGATCCGCCATGCCTGTTACACGTTCCGCATCACAACCTGAAGAAAATCCCTTGACGTCATCAGTTGACCCACTTGCTGCCATTGCTGCTTGCCTAGATGCACTAGATGAATTGAGAGAAAAGGTCAGCGCCTCAGAAGCACGCTTCGTCCGCCAACCTAGACACAAAGACATAGCCAAACAATTTCCAGATGACAGCGACGGTGATTTCGATGGCCATCACCAACGCACCTATCGTCCCTACGCTATGATCGACTTCCCCAAATTTGATGGAGGCAATCCGTGTGGTTGGCTTCTGAAAGCAGAGAAGTTCTTCAATTATTTTAATACACTCGACGAAGAAAAAGTGGATGTCGCTGCACTATACTTCGAAGGCGATGCTTTAGATTTGTTCTCGTGGCTCAATTCTCAAAGCACAGTGCGTTACTGGCCTAAACTTCACTACTACAAAAAATGATTACTACTTCTAACAGACGTCCTTAATTTTTAAAAGGAAGTTAAAAGTGAACGCAGTGGCATTCTTGTAATTATATAATTGAATTCTAAGAATATGGCGTCCTGAACAATATTTTAGGATGCCTATAATTAATTAAGGCGACCTAAAATAATTTCATGACGCCTAACATTAATTGCCTTAGCGCCAAAAATTAGCGCCATGGTGCCATTTCATGAATATTTTTGGCGCGATGACATAATTTTTTTTTTTTGGTGCTTTTTTTTGGCATCCTAAATGTGGTTCAGGACACCTTAAAGATTTTTATTTTGGCCCAGGTTATATTTTGGGCATTTTGGGCGTCCTGAAAGGCAATCAGGACGCCTTACTTTTTTTTTTTTTTTTTTGTCCTTAATCATGATTCAGGACGCCTAACATTAATTGCTTAGCGCCAAAAATTAGCGCCATGGCGCCATTTCATGAATATTTTTGGCGCAATGAAATTTTTTTTTTTTTTTTGGTGTTTTTTTGGCGTCCTGTATTTGGATCAGGACGCCTTAAAGATTATTTTTTTTGGCCCAGCTAATTTTTTGGTCATTTTTGGGCGTCCTAAAAGTCTATCAGGACGCCTTATTTTTTTTTGTCGTCCTGAAATTGATTCAGGACGCCTTTTTTTTTTGTCGTCCGGAATTGTGATTCAGGACGCCTTAATATTTTTTTTGTCGTCTTGAATCATATTTCAGGATGACAAAATTCCCAAATAGCATTATAAACCTACTTTGTTGCCGCGGCATTTCACACTCAAACTCACACTCGCCTGGCTCTCTCACAATCACCCTTTCAATTTGATTTCCCTCACTTTGTTGCGGCAGCATCAGCTCCATCTCCTCCGTCTTTGTTGCCGCCGCATCAGCTTCGTCTCCTCCGTCTTCCCTCTTTGCATCGTCCTTCGGCTTGCGTGCTTTATTTCCGGCGCCTCCCCTTCCTTCTCCGATCTCTTGCGAAGCACATACGTCGAGCCCTAGTTGTCGCACATCCCCCTTCTTTTGGCCCCCTTCGTTGATTATCGAGTATTGGTTAGTATTTTGGGTTTTGTATGATTTTGGTACTCTGCCATGGATAGAAAGAATCGAATGATAATGGGAATTGAATTTAGTCAATTCAGGTTATACGAGCTTGAGTATTATGTCTTTGTCAGAATAATTTTCCTATTGAATTTGAGCTGTGAATATCAACCTAACAAATTAACCAAAAAAGAAAATTAAAGTTTGTGCAATTGAAATAATACCCACACATGAATATAACGTTATGATTTAACTTGGCAACGCTGTGAACATGCATTTAGCAAAATCTAAGGTAGTTGTGCAACCACCCTCCAACGTGGGTCTGCCACTGATTGAAAGGGTTACCTTTGTATGTCAATTCCATCTGATTCTATTTATTTTAGAACTAATTAGTATCATGACATGAATATTTGAATTTTGTCTTTATGATGTGGCTCGTGATATCTCGTGGCAACAATCATAGTATTTTAAGACAAATTGAGATCTTTGGGCTATTTTTACTTTGCGCACATTATTTTGTCTTTATTTATGGGTTTTGCACATTATGCCTTGTTGTCGATTCCCGGCTTCGATTTGTAGGAATTGTATTTTTTCTTTCTTGGGAATTGCCTTAATTTTATTTCCTACGGGTATCTTTGCTTAGGTATGATTTGTCTATTATAGATGGGATTTCAAGCTCAACTTATGAAGTGGTTTTATTTTTCTCATAAAATATAATATATTTTTGGGTGAGTTGGTACATATTTTGTGAGATTACATGTTCATCTTTTCATTGATTGGGCACATTCCATGTGCTTCTGATTTCTTTTTCTTGTTTTGCTTGTCACGCAGTCACTACTTACAGCCCTGGGATCTGTTCATCAATTTGTATCAAATATTGCATTCGCCTATTTTGTCTTGAACAAAATGGTGAGTTGGTGGTGGTCAAGTTAGTTAAATTTAGAATCCTATCTCACGTTTCATTTTCTTTTGGGTCATCGATTCTAAGCCCTTGGTTAGAGAAGAGATATATGTTAAATGTGTTTTATATTGTTTTGACGCATCTACATTGACTCCAAATTGTGGGAGGTGATTTTGGTTAGGGCATTTTTTGAGGGAAAACTAATTTGCAGGTTGTTATAGTTTACTTCAATTTTGAATTAGGTATGTATGTGACATATGATATACCATAAGAAGAAGAACCACCCATGACCACACTAATGCTACCACAACTATTGAAGCATGTAAAGAGGAAGAAAAAAGTGTGGTCCTTAATTTTGTTGAGCAATTTTGTTTTCTTATAAATTAAATTTGAAACACAATTAATTAAAAATAGACTAATATGTGTGTGTGTGGTCTTTGCATAAATCGCCGATGCTTAATCGATTTCTGCTTTGTCATTCACTAGTTGAAATTTAGCTATATGTGAATAGACCTTTGTGAAGAGAAATGCCCTGATGATGTTGTTGTTCTAGAAGTTTTCACCTTTGAACTAAGTGTCTTTCAATGAAGAATTATACTTGCTACTCATGATTATGGCTACCTTGTGTATTCTAGAATTTCAAGCATATTGTTGTATTTATATGTGGATTCCTACTTGTTTAAAACCTTGTTCTTTGAGCTTAAATTGTTTGACTTGCCGATTCAACTCTCCATATTTGCCGAGATTTCGATTGGAAGATCTTGTTGTCAAGATAGATTTTGTTTATGTGAACTTGTTTGAACTTCCGAAACTTTTGTAAAAAAAAACAGAGAAGTTGAGTAAAACTTATTTGCTGGTTCTGCTGGTGCATTTTTTTTAGTTTAATAACCGGAGTTCTTATAGAAAAAAAAAACAATCCCTGTTTTGCTTTGATTGTTCTAGATTTGTACTTCCTCTTGAGATCACTTAAGCCTCTTGATCCAGTAAATTGCAAAGTCTTACTATGAATTGGTTAAACACTCATTGACTCGAGTTTCTTGCTTAGAGAACTTACATTGTTAACAAGATTTCCTATTACCGCTTGCAAATAAGTTTTGTGCTTGGTTCTTAATAGAACAAACATATGTTGATAATGCAGATACAGACGAGAAGAGATTAAAGGAGAGTCATCTTTGTCTTTTTTGACTACCTGTTGAGAAATCTTGGTCAAAGGTTTGAAGCAAACGGTTGCGCTCCCAAATTAGGTCAGTTGCTTTCATTTTATTCACACACACATATATTGTCCTTATATGATACCTTCTTCCTGAGAGAGAACAACACTTTTGTCTTATGGCTTCATGGTTTACCATTATTGATTTAAGTGTTTTTAATCCAGTCCTTGATTTTTTTTTGTCTTTCGTTTATTATTAGCCATATGAACTACATGAACTTGATTAAAAAAATGATGGCTTCATGGTTTACCATTACCATTACCATTGAAGTATAAGTCAGTAGGAATAATTCCAATGTTCTCTTAGTTGATGAAATTGTTGGATTTAATAGTTGATATTGTTCTGAATTGCTTTAGTTAGTAAGTTTTGTTGAATTAAGCTGAAATTGCTTGTTCTTGAAATTTTGGGATGTCTTACTTTTAAGGGGAAATGCTGCTGAGTGTGTGTGTGTGTGTTTTTTTTTTAAGATTGAGAAAAAGCATGTCGATCTTGAAATTGTTATAAACTTGAGTGTTGTTGGAAATGTCTTAGGTGGCAATAAAATGGATCATAGTTGGATGAATGCGTTGAGAACTAGTGAAGAACATGAGAATGGAGTGGAAGAATTTATTGAATTTGCTATTAAAAATGTGGCTACAAAAAAATTTGGGATGTATTATTGTCCATTGTGTTAATTGTTTAAATGGGTTAAGGTGCAAAAGTAGACATGAGCTTTGCTGTAGGTATATTTAAAGAGCGCCATAAAATTAGCAAGTGTTTTTTTGGGGTGCAAAAGTGTACATGTGGTTACAAATTAGGTGCAAAAAATATTAAGTTGAGGTTTGACCGTTAAGTTTGTTTTTTTTTTGCATTGATCTAGGTAAACTTTGTTGTATGATGACGTGACATAATTCAAAGTTCATGCAAAAATAACTATATTTTTTGGTCGTATTGAGCCGTTGGAATTAATAGCAAGTGCTTTTTTGCACATGTGAATTTTTGACAAAGCACATGTCTATTTTTGCACCTTTGAAATGCCACGTCATCGTCGATTTTTTTACAAGAAAAAGTCAAAAAGCAAAGTCAAACTTAACGGTCAAACGATATTTTTGCACCTAATTGGTAACCACGTGTACACTTTTGCACCCAAAAAAAGCACTTGCTACTGAGCGCTTTTTTGACAAAAACACATGTCTATTTTTGCACCTTAACCCTTGTTTAAATGGGAGTCGAAGGGATATTGTTGATATAAGGGATCACCTACTTTGTGATGGAATAAACCTTCGATACACAACGTGGATATGGCATGGTGAAGAAGTAAGTACCAGTGCGTCCCACGAAAATGAAGTTGAGGTAGATGATGATGGAATGAAGAGAATGATTCATGATGTTGAGGTAGAATCATTTTCACAATCGGGTGAATATGATAGCGTGCGGAGTGATGTAGAGACACCTTTGTTCCCTGGGATGTACTAAGTATACATGGTTGACTGGGACCTTACATTTGGTCAACTTAAAGGCAACTTGTGGGTGGACCGATAGCAGTTTCACGTCGTTGCTTGAATTGTTGTGTGACATGTTGCCAGATGATAATGTAATTCCAAATCGTATGTATGAGGCCAAAAAAATCTTGTCTACGATGGGTATGGAGTATAAAAAGAAACACAGTTGCCCTAATGACTGCATATTGTACAGAAATGAGTATGAAGGCCTTAGTAATTGTCCGAAGTGTAAAACTTCACGATACAAAGTGAAGAAAGGTGGTGGTTCTAGAGATCAGACAACAAAAAGGCAACCGTTGAAGGCATTGTGGTATCTTCCAATAATTCCACAGTTTAAGCGTTTGTTTACTAGTGAAGCAACGACGAAGAAGTTGAGATGGCATTCTGATGAGAAAATATCCGATGGAAAATATCTTCGACACCTGACTAACTCTCCGCAATCGCAATGGAAGAAAATAGACGAAATGTTTCCCCAATTTGGTAGTGAGCCAAGAAACCTTCAACTGGGGCTTTGTACAGATGGCTTCAATCTGTATCAAACTCTTAGCAACACCCATAGTGCATGGCCGGTTCTCTTTGTAATATACAACTTACCTCCCTGGCTATGTATGAAACGCAAGTATGTGATGCTTTCTATGATGATTTCTGGACCAAAACAGCCTGGGAACAATATCGATGTGTACTTGGCGCCTTTGGTTGAGGATTTGAAGAAGTTGTGGGAGGAAGGCGTAGATGTGTTTGATGCATATAAAAAGGAGTCCTTCAAGTTGCATGCAATGATTTTTACCACGATAAACGACTTTCCTGCATACGGAAATTTGTTAGGGTATAGTGTCAAGGGGCATAAAGCATGTCCAATATGTGAAGCAGACACAAACTTCCATCAACTAAAACATGGAAAAAATGGTCTACCTCGGTCACAGGAGGTTTCTTCATCGGTTCCACCCATATCGTAAGTTAAGAAAGCGTTTTAACGACTTACCGGAGCATAGAACTGCTCCAAAGGCATTAACCAGAGAGGAAGTTTATTGTCGGGTCAAACATATCAATGTCATATTGGGTAAGCAGCAAAGGATTGCAGATGAGAAGAATATATGGAAGAAGAGATCAATTTTCTTTGATCTTCCATATTGGCGTAGTCTTGATGTGAGATACAGTCTTGATGTGATGCATGTGGAGAAAAACATTTGCGATAGCCTTGTCAGTACTCTTTTGCACATACCAAGGAAGACTAAGGATGAAATTAGGGCGAGACTAGACCTGGTTGATATGGGAATAAGAGAACGGTTACATCCACAAGTAATGGAAGATCGTAAGAGGGCATACATGGAGCCAGCAACTCATACACTATCAAAAGCGGAGAAAAAAAGTTTGTGTGGGTGTCTATATGACATTAAGGTTCCACAAGGATATTCTTCTAATTTGAGAAGGTATGTTTCAATGGACGATTTGAAGTTAGTGGGAATGAAGTCCCATGATTATCATGTGTTGATGCAACAACTATTACCACTAGCTATTAGAGGCATTATGAAAGATGAAGTGCAAACCACTATAACAAAATTGAGTATTTTCTTTAATGTTATCTGTAACAAAGTCATTGACATTGAAAAGTTGGATGAATTGGAAAATGAGGGTTATATTATTTTGTCCCAACTAGAGATGCATTTCCCTCTTACATTTTTTGATATAATGGTGCACCTGATAGTGCACTTGGTAAGGGAGGTAAGGCTCTGCGGTCCAGTTTACCTAAGGTAGATGTACCCTTTTGAACGATACATGAAGATCTTAAAAGGGTATTCTAAAAATCCTTATCGACCGGAAGCCTCAATAGTTGAGAGATATGTAGTTGAAGAGGCTATGGAGTTCTGCAAAGATTATCTATCAGGGGCAACGATACAATCTTAGCATGACGAGGGGATAAGCGAGGGAACTCAAGGAATCAAACTAAAGAATATGCTTCGTGAAGAGGTGTTGCAAGCACACTTGTACATCTTGAATAATATGGAAGAAGTTCAATCATACATTGATAAACACAGAAAGAGTTTGAAGAATATGAATCCAAGGAAGAATGACATGCATATAGCTAATGAGCAAAAGAAGACATTCATAAAGTGGTTCGAGGAGACGGTATTGCACGAGACCGGTGTGTCGGATACAATCAAGTGGTTAGCCTGGGGGCCTTCTTTTCAGGTTATCACTTGGAGCGATTATGATGTAAACGAATATTCTTTCTACACAAAAGACCAAGATGACAGAAGTTCTGTGCAAAATAGTGGGGTGATGGTTGAAGCTGAATCCATGCACTTTTCGAGTTTGAAAGACAAAAACCCGATATGGAGTTATTGAAGAAATATGAGAGATCAGCTACAACAAGTTCAAAGTTGCTTTATTGAAATGTAAGTGGGTTAGCGATAATGCTGTTGTAATAGATCCTAAATTTGGATTTGTCTCAGTTGATCTTCAAAGACTTGGTCATAGAGATGAGCCATTCATTCTAGCAAGCCAGACGAAACAAATGTTTTATGTTATAGACCCTGCAAATAAAAAAATGTCCATTATACTTCAAAGTAAAAACAGAAGTATGGTAAAGAATCCTTGAACCTTGATGATACACTGCCTTTCACAACAAATCCACCTACAACTCGTGAAGTAGAATTGGTAGATGATGAAGAATATGCTGCAAGAAAGGATCATTGTGAAGGAATATGAGAAACTATGTAAAGTAAGATATTTAGTTATGAAATAATACTATGTTATTTTTGTGGTGGTTTAACATGTTAGTTCATTAGGATTAATTTGTTTATTATTTAATAACCTATCTAACATTGATTTGTCTTTGATGAACAAGAATATGTCCAGCTCTAACGAGTCATCGGGTGATAGGGTTGATGAACCCGTTGTGAGACGGGGTAGAGGTAGCACAAAGATGGGTGTGCTAATTGCACGTCGTGACAGTCAAAAAAAGAGGCTGCATGTGGAGTTCGATGACAATATGAATCCAATCGGTAAAGAGGAAGACAACTTCATTAGCTATTTAGGCTTATCTGGTTCGAAGCAAAGTTCGCATTGTATACTCTAGTTGGAAGTTGGTTCTTGATAAAATTTGGGCACAAATTTTGGTATCTCACTTTCGATATATCTACATTTGTATCTTTAGTCTTATTACTTGAAATGCAATTATCTTTTCTTTTACCTTGCAGCAAACGTACGATGTCACGAACAATATGGCGATGAACAAGCATTGGATGGGCGAAGTTCATCTACATTGGAAAGATTTTAAGAACAAGCTAACTAGAAAGTATATTCGAGGGTCAAAGAGGAATGAGGATCCGTGTAAGAACTATGAGTTCATTTCTCTAGAGGACCGGCGGGAGTTTGTGGCGTCACGGCAAAATCCTAAATTTCTTGTAAAATTTCTTTCATATTTGATCTTTTAGTTGAATCTACTTGACATCGTAGGCTCAGTTTTATTTGTTTTCGTGTCACAGGAAAAAAGTCAAGCCAATAGAGAGAGGCAAGCGAGAATTAAGTATCTGCATTGCATGTCTAGAGGTGGCTATAAAAAGCTTGAACGGAAGATGATGGAAGAGGAATTACAGAGAATGAAGGAAGCTGCCCAATCCAATCCTTCCATTGTTATCTAGGCCCCTGATCGTCCTCCTCATCACAAAAAATAGAAAGCTGCGAGAATGAAGGGTGACAAATACATAAATGAAGATGTTGCTGAGGTCGCCTCAAAGATTGTAAGTAGTTAAATTAGAAGTATTAAATAGCCTTAGTTGTTTCATACTATAAGAGTTTAGTTATTATTTATGAAAAATCTTCATTTATACAGGATGCACTTGAGCAGCAGAGCAGCCAAGGTTCCTTCACGCCAGGTACACGGATGAACATTTTGTCAACGGCGATTGGGAAGCCGGATTACCTTGATCATGTTCGAGGGGAGACAAGGGGAGTTAGTGTTGCAAAATATTTTGGAAAACCTTCACGTTCGCATGATGATGACAACCCTAGTCCTCAGCTTGTAGCCAAAATTTGAGCGTCCCTCGTAGGTGAGATCATGGAACAAGTACGGAGTGAAATGAGATCTATGATACAAGGGAAGGAAAATATGGAAATAACAACCCACCAATCCCCAGCCTTCCCCAGTAGCAAAGAAAATTTTCACCCTCCAGATGTACTTATTGGTGAACCTTCTCACACTCCATCTGTACTTATTAGCGAACCTTCTCACACCTAATAGGGAGGACTGATAGAGATTTGCCATGATCTCCCAAAATAACTAGGATCAATATAATTTTGCAGTATAATGTAACCTGGGTCGTTTCCCAATGAATTCACGATCGATCTAAATCAAGAATAACGAAAACGAACAAAGAACAAATTGGGGGGAGTTGTTTCCAATGCAGTAAAGATTAAAACAACAAAAAGCAAGAAAATAAGATCAATCAGATTAAAAACGATTAACCGAGAATTGGGATTCATAACCTTCATCAGACAAAAAGATAATAACCAAACTCGTGATTGATTCTAGACAAACCGAGATCTCTGCATTTGTCCAGATATTCCCTCGACTAGACGATCGTCTAGCATTTGATCGAACACGTGGCGAGCTCACTGTGCGATCGCACAACGCTCTCTCAGAACCCGGTCCGACCTATGTCCTTGGGATATAATCTAGGTATTAAATCTAATACCTAATCCGCAATTATAATCGGATCCGATTAAAATAAACGAAAACGAATTACGTTACCGATCAAGCGTGTGCCCTCTCGGATTCGTGGAAACCTCAATCCATGGGTCAATCATAGGAGACTAGCCTATCATAGCTATGCAGAACAAAAATGGGAAAGAGATGAAGAAGTTCATCATGAACACGAAGAACACGAAGAACAGATGAAGAACAATTGAGAGAAAATGAAACTTCTGTATTTTAATCCAAAACTGAGTAAAAACGTGAATGAATTATGTTTGTGGCTGCTGCCTCACTTAACCTAAAATGGAGAAACGAAATGGGCTCCAATCCACAATTCAGGCCCAAAACATAAAATAATAAAAAATGGGCTTTAATTACAAATTCGAGCCCAAATAAAAATCCGACTTCGGCTCCAAAATCGACCACCCTCTTGTCCAAATTTGCCCTTCATGTCTTCATAACAATTGTAGATTTCTGAATCATCTGAAATATAAAACAAAAATGAGGCAAATCCGATGTCTGGTTCAAGAGTTATGGTAGGAATAGTGAAGCAATATAAAACTGGAATTTTATTATTAAAAATGGCTAAAATATAATCAAAGGCCCAAAGCCCAAATAAGTATAAAATCCATTATTTATTAATAAAGAGTCCTAAATTATTAATCAAGAGATAAAAAGAAGTGTATGAAATATTCAATTATCAAGGACAACCTTGCACTCTATATTTGGATGTCCCATACCGGCGTATTGTTGCCAATGGTCTTGTTTACTCAGAACAAACCACACACCATAACAAGCAAATTCCATAAGACCAACGTAGGGTGACTGTGAAAAGTGTGTGAGAGGGGGAAAAAGAGACAGCCATCCCGATTGATGATGAGGAGGTTCCCGATTTAGGCAAGGCCATAACATCGTTCATCCTTTGGCCGCATCATCTTATTCAGATGGGGACGACACTTCCAATGGTAGGAAATACATTATCGATTGATGATGAGTAGGTTCCCGATTGATTTTCGTTGCTAACCCACTCATAACTGTTTTTTATGTTTTCATAGCATGAACAAGTCATGAAAGCGATTTCCCTACTTAGCACAACTGCGAGAGCTGTACAGGGACATCAACTTTATAGGCTTGGAGATGCGTTCGGACATTGTCGGCGCAGAAAAGACATATCCCATAACAATTTACAAGAAAGATTTGGAACAATTTATGCATATGGAATGTTTAGATATAGAATTTCTTCAACTGGCAATCCTGTAAGTTTTTTTTACCCTTTAATTATTGCATTGATTTTTTTGTTTTATATATTCAACAACATTTATCATTTTATTTCGATCATAGTGTCTGCCACGACATATGCGTCCAGCCAGACCGAGCGGGTTCATATGGATTCTTATGTCATGCCAATATGACTTTGACTCGCAATAAGTTAGCCAGAAGGGCGCTTTGTGTTGGTTTAACAATGGGCGACAGAGAATTGCCTTGTTATCTAGCGCCAATACTTGCAAAGTACGTATTTTAGTTTTGTCTATATAAGATTTTTAAGAATAAATTGCTTTCTTATCTTAATTTAATATTAATACGTATATGTTGTAGTGGTCATCGGACCCTGTGTGTTGTTTGTCCCTCCAACAACGTATGTTATTGGTTGGATTCCTTAGGTGGCAGGCCAAACGATGATATCAAAACCATGTTTACCGAGTAAGTAAATTTTTGTCTAAATCATCGATTCTTCTTTTAAATGAATTGTTTTCATGTCTGTTAATTTCCATTTTAATGATAGTGGTCTCAAGACGTATAGACAGCTTTTCTCGGATCACGAGAGGGGTGGATCAAGTGGTTTTATCCGAAGGTAAGTAGTTTCAATTCAAGTTATTTCATTGACACAAAAGAGCTTTCGATATGCCTTTATTCATTATAACAATTTGCTTTTGATTTATAGTGCCATCGACAACGGGAGCTCGAAAGTGCGGATACTACGTTATCAATTTTATGCAATCCATCGTTTCCCGGATGTATTACATGGTTTTCAAAACGCATTTAACGCTTCCTCCGTGATTATCAAATGATGATATTTTTGTTGTTGTACTTGAGTTGTTAATTATTTCATTCACTTCATTGGTTTATCTTATACCTTGTTTTCCAATTTACAGTTTTTTGGTAGTGTGGATCCGTACTTGGAGGATGACATCGATACGGTTCGAGACATGTTGGCTAGACATCTTCAACACATATAGGTATATAAAGTTTACTTCGCATTTTTTGGTATCACTGCTTTCGAATGTGAATATTATCTTTCTATTTGGATGAGTAAATTCTTATAAGATGATTTGACTTCACTTAGTCATTTTTTATAACAAATTGGTTATTCAAAATGTGAGGTTGCAAAGAAAAGCTGTTGGCATTGACTAGGACATTTTGCATTTTTTGATTTGATAGGAATTTGGCTGGTTGGAAACATTGTATTTTAAAGATTGTTTCTTCTATAGTGTCAACCGAACGAACTTTCAGCCTAGTTCCCGCAAATGCATTTACATATTTTGTTTTTGTTATAGTAGAACTTGGATATTCATATTTTTTTAGTTGGATCACTATTTATTTCTTTGTATTTCCTTGATTTTGCTAGGTGCTTAAGTGCAACGTAGTTTTCTTGGGTGTCTGGTACTGATTTTTCTATTACATAATTGTTGTGTTCACAGGTGATATGTTATCGCTCTTAAAACATGTTGAAGGGGACATATTGTAACATCCCATTTTCAAAAGCAGTATATTTTTTTTTTCATCAGAGTAGAGCATCAGAGCGATTGAGTAACTGATACATATATTTCAAATGCCGTAAGTCCGTCTGATTACAATAATGGACATTTTTTTCGGACGTCTAACGTCAGTGTAACTACAAAAAACATAAGAAGTCTTCAGCCGGGTCTTTATGCGGCCTGCTTGCCTTTCTCCTCGGTCCTCGGTCCTCCTGAACCTGACGCTATGTTAAGAGCTGAGATCCAATGTACTGGACCCCAGGTAACGGTTAACCTCATGTTTACATACATCATATAAGTACTACAGATATTCATGGAATTTTGGCGACACTTACTACGTTCAAAGTAAGGTATACATAATCAGATATATATGGCAATAACAATACATTCAGATGTAAGGTTAAGGCACAAGGAGAAATGTACATGATCAGATATGCACGGCAATAACAATACAGTCGGATGTAAGGTTAAGGCACAACGGACATTGGACATAATCGGATATGAACGGCAATAACAATACAAATCGGATGTAAGGTTAAGGCACAACATAAAAAATACAGCATGACGGAGGAAAATACATATATGCATACAATAACCATCAGAGTTAGTGTTACAGTACGCGAACGTACCTTCGTCCGTTCGGTTTCGTGGTATGTCTGTTTGTCGGTACGTCTCCCAGTATTTCTCGAATATCCCTTGAAGCTCAACTCCTTCTTCCTTCTTGCTCCTCAATTTTTCCCTCTCACTCTCACTACTCTACAATCAGATTGCTTTGTGATTTTTGGTGTGAAAAATGAAGAAGAGGAGCTTGGTATTTATAGAAGAGACGGATGGCAGAACGGTAAATAATTCGAACTTCGGGCCTTGACGAATATGGACCGTAGGATCGCATTTTGAGGACAAAACACTCTTGGCCCTCCATTTCTTGTGCAGACCTCCCCCCTCCCCAATAGTCAACAAAATGATGTCATCTTGATGGTGACATCGAGCCGACCGATAAAGTTTCGGCCCCGCTGTCCGAAACGCGTAATCTTGACGAATCGCGAAATGCCGACGGCGAGTTTCGAAGTTTCTTTCTTTCTCATTAGGAATATCTAGTTTAATGAAATTTATGATCCCATTAAGGGTATTCCGTTATCGCCGAAGATTTTAGGACAGACGTCTTTGGTTACTTTAATCAATCTCGGAAGCGTCGCGTCTAGGCAAAAATCCACCGGTTTGTAATATGATCGACCTAAGTCACTAGATTCCTAATTCACAGCAACTACTTGTTTCGATTGACTCTAAATCCTCTATCTCGCATTTTCTCTCCTACCCGTGTCTTAAACATTACGTTGGTTCCGAACGACTTCGAGACCGCTCAATCCGAGATAGAATTTCACCGGTTCATAAAATGTCCAAAGTGGTAAAAGACTAAATTTCTATATCTTGAGGTAGAATTTCATTTCTATATGTTCTCATATCTCCCGTTGGCTCTTTTACCGATTATATTATTATTTTATTCAAAATATCTAGATATTTATTTATTTTTCTTTTATTTTTTATTTATTTTTCTAAGCATAAAATATTTTATTAATATTTTATTAATTATTTATTATTTATTTAATTATTAATTTCGAATTTCTCCCTTAAATTAATTATTCACTAATTAATTTACTTATATCTTAATCTAAACAATTAGCCACTAATTACTTAATTAGCCACTTACTAATTGTTGATAATTTTCATAATTAGGATAAATTATTATCTCACAACTATTGCACCGACATTGGTATTTTATGTCCCATGTAAAATATTAAAAATCATGGGGCTATAAAGTGCTTTTTTAATATTATTATATTTATGCTTCTCTATTTTTCAAGGAAATAATCCCAAAAATTCCTAAAATTAGAGACAACATACTTTCTAATTTTTTATAAATATTTTACTACCTCTTGGGATTTATCATAATAATTTTAGGCCATTTAATGCCATAAAAATACATTTTAGCTCTTTATCTCTCCTAATTTACATAGTAATTACCTTAGAAAATAAGATAATTATTACTTATTATTTGAAACCACATATTCACCTATTTTCAATAGGTATTATTTATCGAAATATAATATTCCGTATAAATAATTATCCGGGTATTACATTTCTCCCCGTTAAACAAAATTTCGCCCTCGAAATTTGCTCTATACTATCAAAACTCCGTATTATCTAAGCTTCGGATTTAGACACTCCGGAACTTTATTCTATATGTCGGCCGCTTCGCTTGATGTTCGAGAATTCGCTCAGGTTTGACCATCAAGATCTTGTCATTTTGTACTTTGATATATAGTATTTCACGTGGCACCCATATATACCTTGGCCACTACCGAGATATCAAAATGTCTCCATGGCGCCCATACACCATGGTAACACAAGATACCTTAAATGTTTCCATGGCGCCCATACACCATGACAACACAAGATACCTCCTACTCAATGACACAATCGCAGTCGGAAAGTAACAACTAAGAAACATAGAACACGTCACATAGGTAATTCACGTAATCGTATGGCTAATACCTACGTCATATACCGTCTAGAGAAGATTCCTTTGAAAAGAGATAGTACCTTGGACCATCTCAGGAAGTCCCCCGTCCCGGTACATGTTAGTGTGTACACTCGGCCTCTGAGCTCCGACTCCTCGTAAATTCGCCATATCTCGTTCTTTCTCTTTATGAGTGTATACGTTTAGATTTTAAAATAAAAACAACAAGTAGCATATCACGACTTTACCACACTTAGCATTTATACCACACATAGACTCTATTCACACCGCAAATAAACAGACGCCGCAACCTTTCCTTCGTCGATTCTCGTTGGTTCTTTCTACTCGAATATGGAAATACGTGTCGGGAGTTTTCTCTACATGAGTCAAATACGCATGTACTTATCTTTATTGATCTCGGAATTTCATCCCGCGTGGCCCGCCCACATAAAAGCTACGGGGTTCGAATGGAATCATCGTTCGCATAAACCGGAGATTATCGAATTATCGGAATTATCGTGAGATTGATATCGTGGTTATCGTAATTTATCGAGACGATATCGATATAGGTACCGATGATGGACTCACCACCCCCGGTTTAGAGTGATGCACCGGAGAGCGGTACACCGGTTGTAATGGTATACCAAAGGCAGACGGGTACAATCGACTTAGGGCTATATCAAGTACTCATTTTCAAAACATGCTCTTTAAAAAGGCGTAGAGCCTAACTCCGTTACTCAACCAATTTGGCCGGGTAGGTGTCTATCATGGGAGCCTCACCGTGCTAGGGTGATCGATTGGGCGATCCACATAGACTAGCCCCGCTTTCGGACCAAAAGGTTTTTGGAATAACTTAGTCGATCTATGCCAGGACAACCGCTCGATACCAAAAATGTCTCCGTGGCGCAACCACGCGTGACGACAAAAGATACCTCAGCCGCTAGTTTTACGCACCGCATCACTGCGCATGCAACCATCTCCTCTGAGGGAAGCTTGGCCATGTCGGGGTAAGAGCCAATGCTTCGTCACAGATCACACTGTGAGAACCCCCGATCATGGTTATGTTAACCAGCTCTGATACCAATTTAGACTCTGTCTATCTAAACTTCAGACTATTCTCTCCAGAATTTTGACAGATCTTTTCCCTCATCATATTTTCGAAATATGTATCATATTTACCCCTAAATATGATATCTAGACTATCTTGAAAATTTAAAGATAAATCTAGCATTCCTACTATATCTACCGAAAGAACTACCGAAACTAAAGACTAAGGACCGAAGAACTTACCCGCGACTTTGCTCGACTTTCTCCGAGCTTCTCTCTCTAACTTCTCTCTAAGAGGCATATTTTTGTGAAAAATGAAGAAGAGGAGCTTGGTATTTATAGAAGAGATGGATGGGAGAACGGTAAATAATTCGAACTTCAGTCTTGACGAATATGGACCGTAGGATCGCATTTTTGAGGACAAAACACTCTTGGCCCTCCATTTCTTGTGCAGACCTCCCCCTCCCCAATAGTCAACAAAATGATGTCATCTTGATGGTGACATCTCGAGCGCATCGATAAAGTTTCGGTCCAGGTGTCCGAAACGCGTAATCTTGACGAATCGCGAAATGCCGACGGCGAGTTTTGAAGTTTCTTTCTTTCTCATTAGGAATATATAGTTTAATGAAATTTATGATCCCATTAAGGGTATTCCGTTATCCGCGAAGATTTTAGGACGTACGTCTTCTACACGGAATTGAATTAGAAGCGCGCCGTCTAGGCAAAAATCCACCGGTTTGTAATATGATCGACCTAAGTCACTAGATTCCTAATTCACGGCAACTACTTGTTTCGCATATTGACTCTAAATCCTCTATCCGCATTTTCTCTCTCCTACCCGGTGTCTTAAACACCATGTTGGTTCCGTAACCGACTTCCGAGACCGCTTTCAATCCGAGATAGAATTTCACCGGTTCATAAAATGTCCAGGTGGTAAAAGACTAAATTTCTATATCTTGAGGTAGAATTTCATTTCTATATGTTCTCATATCTCCTGTTGTCTCTCTACCGATTATATTATTATTTTATTCAAAATATCTAGATATTTATTTATTTTTCTTTTATTTTTTATTTATTTTTTCTAAGCATAAAATATTTTATAAATATTTTATTATTTATTTATTATTTATTTAATTATTAATTTCGAATTTCTCCCTTAAATTAATTATTCACTAATTAATTTACTTATATCTTAATCTAAACAATTAGCCACTAATTACTTAATTAGCCACTTACTAATTGTTGATAATTTTCATAATTAGGATAAATTATTATTTCACAACTATTGCACCGACATTGGTATTTTATGTCCCATGTAAAATATTAAAAATCATGGGGCCATAAAGTGCTTTTAATATTATTATATTTATGCTTCTCTATTTTTCAAGGAAATAATCCCAAAAATTCCTAAAATTAGAGACAACATACTTTCTAATTTTTTATAAATATTTTACTACCTCTTGGGATTTATCATAATATTTTTAGGCCATTTAATGCCATAAAAATACATTTTAGCTCTTTATCTCTCCTAATTTACATAGTAATTACCTTAGAAAATAAGATAATTATTACTTATTATTTGAAACCACATATTCATCTATTTTCAATAGGTATTATTTATCGAAATATAATATTCCGAGATAAATAATTATCCGGGTATTACACATATCTGTGCCTTTAAGTTTTGACTCTCATCATGGATTAGTTTATGAATGTTTTCAATTTGAGCACTGTATAGTCTAGTGGCTTGTATATGGCTGAATTACTTATGACTCCCCGAATGTAAAATTTGATGTTTTTAAGCAAATAAGCCAATATACATATATGGCATATATATATATATATATATATATATATATTAAAACTCATATAAGGCGTCCTGATTATATAATTCAGGACGCCTCTTCTTATTAAGGCGTCCTGAATGGTAGTCAGGACGCCTTAATAAAGGCGTCCTGAATGGTAGGCAGGACGCCTTAATAAGGCGTCCTGAAAAAATTTCAGGACGCCAAAAGTTAAATCAACAACGCCCCCGGCCAAGACGTCCCTCTGAAAAGGGACGTTAATTGGGTCTTATTTAGGTTGTTTTTTGTGTTTTTTGTAGTAGTGCTTGTTGCAGCCTTACAAGAACACTTCAGACTCCCTGAATTCCTTAACCCAAACGAGCATTTGTGCCAAATTTGACAGACCGGCATAGTACAAGAATACCGGCAGGAATGGGCTAAACGCATCTCTAATTGGCCAAAGCACTGCCTCCTCGACGTTTACATGACTGGCTTACATGATGATTTGCGCTCGGACGTCCGCCTCCACAAACCAAGCACCATTTATAGGGCTGCAAGCTTAGCCCTAGAATTCGAATAGCAATTAATATCAGTCGCTGACCTAAGCCCGTCGTTTCATGAACGCTACTTAAATCATTGGCGTCATATCCGACTTTCGCGCCATCTCGCGATGTCTTTCAACACCCAAAACAGTTTACTTCCTCATCCAGCACCGCCAAGTACTAGACGTCATCAAGTGTACCATCTTTGACTCCCTTAATCAACAATCGAGCCACCTCGTAGATGCCGAACGCCAACGCCATAGGGAACGTGATGTATGTTTCCCGGTGCGAGACCCATTCTGCCCAGGCCATGGTGCACCGTGGCTTCCTTCTTACTACTAGAGGTTGACGAGGATGGCAATCCTTTAGAGAACCAGATCGAAGACACAAATGAATAAGAACAGGGAGAAGATGAGCCAATTGTGTTGTTTAATGCCATCTTGGGGTCTCCATCCATTGCCACAATCAAATTAAGGGGCTCACTCAAGGGAAAATTGGTCTTACTGTGTGTAGATAGTGGGTCCACCCACAATTTTATTTCAACCAAATTAATTTAAGAGCTTGGCATCCCAATTGTAACTGTTCCTTACTTTGGTGTTCAAATAGGAGACAATAGCGTGATCAAATGCAATTAGATTTGCATAAATTTAGAAATTCAGCTTAAGGGTCTTATTATTAAAAAAGATTTTTCCCCTTCTCCATAGGGGGATTAGATCTAGTATTGGGTATTAAGTGGCTGGCTTCTCTTAATATGGTACAAGCAAATTGGAACAACATGTTTATAATTTTTTTCAGCTCATGGGAAAAATTATAAGTTACAAGGCAAAATTCCCAAATATGCTCCTCAGGTGTGCCTCTATAGTTTTGATTTTCACCAGACAGAAACTACCAAAAAAGCTTCACTTGACATGACTAAAATTTATTATGAATTTTCTCCCGTATTGGAAGAACCAAGTTCTTTACCACCTTCTCGTGGTCATTACTACAAGATTCCCTTGCTGCCTGGCTCCACACGTCCTAATTTATGACCTTACCATTGCCCTCACTATCAAAAAAATGAGATTGAATCTCACGTCAACACATTATTAGCTTGTGGGTTTATTCGACCGAATTCTAGTCCTTTTGCAAGCCCTGTATTGTTGGTTAGCAAGAAAGATGGTACATGGAGACTATGTGTTGATTATCGCCGTCTCAACCAAATTGCAGTACTAGACAAGTATCCTATCCTGAACATTGACGAATTATTGGATGAGTTGCAGGGTGCTCAATATTTTTCGAAGATTGATCTATGCTCCGGATATCATCAAATCAGGGTTCTTCCAACCGATGTTCACAAAACCGCGTTTCGGATACATTCTGGCCACTACGAGTTTGTAGTTATGCCGTTCGGACTCACTAACGCCCCAGCTATGTTTCAAGCTATCATGAGTGATCTTTTCCGCCCTTACCTGCAGAAATTTGTGCTCGTCTTTTTCGATGATATCTTGATATACGTGCCACGGCCTCAAACCACTTCCAACACCTCACCATCATCTTCCAAATCCTACATTACCAATCCTTTTATGCCAACGCTAAGACGTGATTCCTAGGGCAAGTACAGATTGATTATTTGGGGCATATTGTGACTAGTCAAGGGGTTGAGGTGGTACTTGAAAAGATTAAAGCGGTTGTTCATTGGCCTACCCCCTTATCTGTACAAGACTTACGAGGCTTCTTGGGCCTCACAGGTTATTATTGAAGGTTTGTGAAGAATTATGTGAATATTGCTCGGCCCTTAACCGATCTGACAAAAAAGGATGCCTTCAAGTGGTCTTAGCAAGCTCAATCCGCTTTTGAATCACTTAAGATTGCTCTTACTACTACCCTCGTACTTCATCTCCTTGACTTTCACCAGCCATTTATGGTTGAATGTGATGCATCCATAGATGGAATGGAGCTGTTCTTATGCAAAACGGCCATCCCGTAGCCTACTTCAGCAAAGGTTTTTCATTTACCAACAATTTTAAGTCCACATATGATCGCGAACTGCTTGCATTGGTCCTCTCTCTAGAAATGGCACCATTACCTATTAGGGCATCCTTTTGTGGTGCAAACTGATCACCGTAGCCTAAAACATCTTTTGGACCAGAAGATCGTCACTAATTCCCAACAGTGCCTTATGGTCAAACTACTCCCCTTTGACTTCACCATTCTTTACAAACTTGCTAAAGAGAATGCTGCAGCAGATTCCCTCTCAAAGACCATAACAAGCAAATTTCTTTCAAATGGTTATTCCCTTGGTTGACGAATTATAGCAATTACCTCAAGCTATACTTGAAGACCCTGACACCAGTGCCCTCATTGTAGCACCGCAAGACAATCCGGATCACCACCCCCACTTTCACCTGGTGAATGGTCATTTGTTCTACAAAACACGATTGGTCACACCAAACCAATCCCAGTTACGAGAAAAATTAATGGGTAAAGCGCATGCCACTCCCACCGGGGGACATGGGGGATTCATCAAAACATTGCATCAACTTAGTGATCAGTTGTATTGGTAGGGAATGAAGAACGATGTCAAGTGCTACATCCAGTGTTGTCAGACATGTCAATAGAATAAGTATCAAACTGTAGCATCGGCTAGACTCCTCCAACCTCTGCTTATCCCAGATCACATTTGGAAGGATATCTCCCTTGATTTCATCACCGGATTGCCCAAGTCCCGGGGCTTTAATGTGATTCTAGTGGTTGTTGATCGCCTCAGCAAATACAACCACTTTATCGCTTTCTGGCTCACCCATATTCAGCAAAATTGTTGCAGCCACCTTTTATTAGGAGATTTTTCGCCTGCATGGTATGCCCAGATCGATGTATCAGAATGAGACCTTCTTTTTCTCAGTCACTTTTGGTAGGAGCTATTCTGTTTAAGCAAAACTCGCTTAAACATGAGCACAACATATCATCCACAATTAGACGGATAGACAGAAGTAGTCAACTCGTTGCCTTGAGGCTTACCTCCGCTGTTTTGCACATGAATAGCCAAAACATTGGAGTACATTTCTTTGTTGGGTGGAATTCTCTTTTAACATAGGTTACCATGCCGCCACCAACACCACTCCATTCAAAATTGTTTACGGGCGTGACCCCCCTCCACTACTTCCTTATGTGCGGGGTGAAACATTGGTGCCGATTTGGAAGACCAACTAGAGACCCGGGATCCCATGCTTCAGGTGTTAAAAGGTAACCGTCTTAAAGCTCAACACCGGATGAATTTGCACGCTGACCAACACCGTAGGGATCTTGAATTTACTCCAGGGGAGGCTGTGTGGCTAAAAATCCACCCCTACCGCTAGAAATCCTTATCTCGATTCCGCTTTGAGAAACTGTCTCCGAGTTTTTATGGCCCATTCAAGGTTCTAAGACGTATTGGCAAAGTGGCATATGAGTTAGAACTTCCCTCTATTGCCAAGATCCACCCGATCTTCCATGTCTCTCTACTACTCCTTGCCCCAGGCCTTTAAGCTGTCTCCCCTCCTCCTACCACTCCATATTTCAGTTGATATGGAACTCCTCCTCTCTCCCTCCCGAGCGTTTCAACATTGTTGGACTCCAGCTAAGAAATTGGAACTCCTCCTCCAGTGGGAGAACCATACCCCAGAAGATGCTACATGAAAAGATTATGATTTGGTTGCTACTTAGTTTCCTATTTTTCGCCTTGAGGACAAGTCGTTTTTCTTGGGGGGGGAAATGATAGCGATTCTAATCGCTATGATGGATTAGTTTATTCTAGGAAGAATAAGCGCCTTAAAAATAAATTAGGAATTAATTTATTTTATTTAGAAATTAATCTATTATTTTATCAAGTCTGTTTTGATTATCTTTTATTATTTATTTTATCGAGTTTGTTTTGATTATCTTTTATCATTATCTTTAGGAAATAAGTGATCTATCACAACCAGATAGATTTAGTTGTTAGGATTTAGATTATTGATTATCTATTTGAATTTCAGATTAGAGTCGCTCTTTGTAAACCTAGGGCCCGTTTGGAAGACTCCAAAACCTAGGTTTTGGAAACAAAACCTAGGTTTTGTCAAAGTTTTGACAAATACCCCAATTTTTCTCCAAAATCATTTTCCACCCAAAACCTAGGTTTTGGGCTCAAAACCTAGGTTTTGCCAAATCCAACTTTTTTTCACTTTTTACTTTTGAAAATCATTTTACGTAACCGTGGACCCCACCATAATTGCGAAACCCCAAAATACCCTCATTATATACTCGGTTCCTTTTTTTCCCCCTCAAACTCGGGGTTTTTTTTTTTTTTTGCTCGAAATCGGTTTGCTTTTTTTTTGTTGCTCCAACTCGGTTCTTTATATATATATATAAGGAGAAAATATAAAAGTACGTATATTCACCATTAGGTGATAAATGCATGCATCACTTTCGATAAATATCTAAAAATAAAGTAATAAATCTCTCAAAATTTCTAATTCAAATTACACACACAGACATAAGTGTCAAACTATTGGCTAAATATCAAAAACTAATACAAATCAACTTTAAACCCTAATAAGCTATTTTCCCAACTAAAAACAATGCCGAATAATAATAATTTACCTCTCTTTTGTATTTGTAAGTACAAAAATACACAATTTACTAACAAGTAGAAATTTATTTTTCTAACAATTTTATGTAATTTTTGGTATTTATTATTGAATATAATGTTTATAATATTTAAAATACCACTTTATCCTTTAAATGCAATTATACAAAAAGCTAATGTCCTTTTTGGTAAATTTGATCCCCAAAAGCTATTTCGATAAAAACATCCAAACACTATCATTTTTTTCCAAAATCATTCTCTAAAAATCATTCTTCAAAATCATTTATCCAAAACCTAGGTTTTACCTCGTAAATGGTGAAAATCATTTTCCAAAAGCAACTCCCAAACGGGCCCCTACTCCTATTTATTGGCTCTTAACCTATCAATATTTTCAGAGAGTAATTCATCGAAGTATCCTCCTGGGCTTTAGTAATTAGTTGAGTTACAGATTCTGGCGTACCTAATTATTAGAGATTGGTTGTTCTTGTTGAGTTAGCAAGGTTATTGCTTCTTCTCTAAGATCAGAGTTTATTTTATCAGTTTAGTTACCTTACCTGTACGACTGTTCTTATCACTTTAACAACATTTTCAAGTCTCTTGAATGCTTGAAACAGAGCACTCAAGTCGTAGGTGGGATTGGTCAAAAAGATTCATCACTGGTCTTCGTGCTTCTTTCTATGGCAGGATTCTTCGTACTAGTTCTCTACATTTTGTTCATTATTCGTCCTACAGTCTTCATTTCTTATCTCAAGTATGTTTTACCTCATCACTATCTTTAAAAGACATTGATTTTGTTTTTGGCTAAAATTTTCATTTCCCTCTTCAGTTCTAATTATTTTTGATTATTTACAATGAGTTTTCATACACTCTTTTTGATATTTTATATTGATTTAAACATTGATCATCATAATTTTATTTCTCTAGAAAATATCCATATTTTTTTATAGGTATTGTTTTCCGCTTGTTAACTAATTTTTTCCTTGTTTCATTCTTATATAGATTCCAGAGGGAGTTGAGAACAATAAGGGCAACATTTGAAGCATAGTTTTAAGTCCCAGTACTACTTCACCAAAGAAACATAGCTCTTCTTTTTTGAGGAGACAAGAAAGATTTGAAGCTGAGGGTTACAAGGAGAAATTGGAAAGAACGGTGAATTGGATATTTTGTAGAACAGCCTAGTTTTATTAGTGTATTGAACGAATCTTCTGCTCATGTAGTGTTCAATAATGCAATGAAAAGGATAGTGTGTGCAATGTGGATCTCATTATGATATTCACTAATAGAGACGTAGATGTTTAGCTTGAATTTATGTGCTACTGCTACAGCAGAGAAGGAGATCCATTTGCAATGGGAAGTTGCAAGAGCCACTCATTTTTGGGACTGTCACAAAACGTGTATATAAGCAGGTCTTCAACAAAGAGACAAAAATAAAAATTATTCCATTTTCTTCTAAATAATAAAAGAGAATGAAAAACGTGCTGGGAACTTGTCCACATGAAAAAGTAAGTGATTGGTGTTCTGGCGCGCATCGCTAGATTGTTGATGAAAGAGTCCTACTGACCTTAGTATTAAAAGGGGAGGGTATGGTGCACCCATCATTCTCAACTGTTTTATAATGGTGTATTTAATATCATAAAGTATTTAGGGTTGCAATTTTGTCCCAATATATTAAAGTGGTCCAATTTCACCCTTTAACTTTTTTTTTTTTTTTGCTCAAAGTAACTAACAAAAATATAAACGGACGTTTTTCCCATTGCCACGCCAGCATTAAAAATGCCACATAGTATTTAGGGGCAAAATTGCACCCACAAATACATAAAGGTGCTAGATGCACGTTTAAAAAGAGTTCTGGATGGGTGCACCTTTAATAAAAAAAGGGGACTATAAGTCGTACGACAAGATAAAGCAATTGCGGAACTTTCGGTGGCGCTAAGTAGGAGGAATTATTGACTTTTTGACTCCCTCACTCTTCCTGTCTCCTGATTATTATGGTGTATACTCTGTGGTACAAAAGATTTGACAACTTGAGAGATGAAGGGAGAGAATTAGGGCTGTACATGAACCAGACCAGACCGGATAGGTCATGAACCTGTGGTTTGGTCTGGAAGGGTGGTCGGACTGGACATGCCAATCAGAAGCCCATCCTACCCGGAAAGAAACCCGGTCTCTCCCGGGTTGGGCAGACTGGGTAAAACTAGGACCGGGTTAGTGGCCCAATCCATGTTGCCTTCTTTTAAATATCTAATTATGATGATTTTAAAGGCTACGTGACCATTAATAACTCTATTTTGAGGAAAAAACTATATATTTTGTTTTTCCATTTTTAGTTTGTTAAGTTTTAATTATTATAAATAAGACAAACCTTAAAATGGAGAAAAACGTGCAATCTTTCTTGTTTTAGTAATTTAACATTAAAAAACAAAGGATCGTGGGGCCAACATTGCCTTAAATGTCATGTTCCTACCTTAGAAGGAGATCCATTCACAATGCGAAGTGGCCAGCTAATGAGAGCCACTCCTTTTTGGGACTGTCAATCACCAATCCCCCAATATATATCTCCGCCCCTTTTGGTGTTGTGACTACAAAGTATCCAATTCTACGAGTGAGTATCATATATAGTCATATAAACATAAGTCTGAGAATGGATGTGGCTTCAGTGTTGCACATGAATGGAGGCACTGGAGAAGCAAGTTATGCCAACAATTCCTTGTTGCAGGTATGTGTGTGTATATATATATAGGTAGAGTCGTCAAAACCGGCTGAGTCGGTATAAGTGGAGGCTGGGCTTGTACTTTATGGGGTTCAAAAGGAGCTTGGACTTAAACGTGTTAGCTCATCAGTGCTAAAAAATAAAAGGGTTAGCTTGTTAGAGCCAAAGGCCTGCCTGCCTATTTTTCATTTGTTAAAATAACATTTCTCACTCTTGTTATGCAACACCTCTTACTTGGAAAAAGAGTTTCGATACTCTAGTTTACACACAATTGTGCCTTGTTCAAACTTTAAAGGTTTAGGATGAGGTTAATTTGTTTAGGTTTAGCCACTTCCCATACGTCACCCTACACATAGGATAATCGAACTTTTTAAAGTAAAAGGGCATAGTATTATTCTTAAAACAATATGATCTTAGCCTAACTTTTCTTAAATTTCTTTTCAAGACTTTCTCAAATTGAATTTTAAATTAAATAATATTATAACCAAGAAAATTTCATAGTAACAGGTAAGTTTTTATTTATTTATATTCAATAACTATGATATTTTCTTTGTCTTGTTAACTATTAATTTTTTTAATATGTCATAAAAAAGGAGGTAAATTATTTAGTTTTTCTTATTTTTGAGTTGGGACAATAGTTTTTCAGTGTTTGAAGTTTGATTTGTATTTGTTTTTAAAATTTAGACAATAGTTAGTCACTTTGTTTTATTAATGCATATGATTTGAATTATAAATTTTAAGAGATTTGTTAATTTATTTTTAGATATTTCAAAAAATTTAAAAATTGAAAATTTAATAAAAATACATGAAAGTCTGTGGGCGGCCTTGAGCCTGTATGTCTAAAAGTCAGGCTTCAATAATATAATGAATTTATGGAACATGGGCTTGGGTTTTCAAGCCGGGGTGGCCATTAAGGACCAACCCTTTAGGACCGGGCTAGTCGGTTTTGACAGCTTTACTTTTAACATAAAATATGTAACTATCACATATACTTATTGATAATATATATTTTAACAGCAAAAGGTGATGTCCATAACAAAGCTCATTAGAGATGAAGCAATAAGGAGTATCTACAATGGGAAACTCCCTAAAAGCCTAGCAATTGCAGACTTGGGTTGCTCTTCTGGATCAAACACTTTATTTATGACTTGTGAACTCATTGAGACTGTGGAGATGCTTTGTAGAGAGCTAAACCATGAATCTCCAGAATATATCATCTTCTTGAACGATCTTCCTAGCAACGACTTCAACAACATTTTCAAGTCTCTTGAATGCTTCAAACAAAACTTAAGCACTCGAGTTGTTGGTGGGATTGGTAAATGCTACATCACTGGCCTTCCAGCTTCTTTCTATGAAAGGATTCTTCCTACTAGTTCTCTGCATTTTGTTCACTCCTCCTATAGTCTTCATTGGATGTCTCAAGTATGAAATATTAATTAGTCACTCTTTTTTAAATGTTTTTCAGTAATTATTTTTATATTAGGCATAATTTCTTCGTCCTCTTTCTAATTTGTATAATTTCATTCCCGTATAGGTTCCAAAAGGTATAGAAAACAATAAGGGCAATATTTGCATGGCAAGTACAAGTCCTTTAGATGTTCGTAATTCTTACTACCACCAATTTCGAAGAGATTTTTCATTGTTTCTGAAATGTCGTGCTAGAGAACTAGTTGAAGGAGGTTGTATGGTTCTTACCCTCCAAGGAAGAAGCACTAGTGGCCCATCCAACAATGAATCTTGCTACGTTTGGGAGCTTTTAGTTGAGGCACTCAATGACATGGTTTTGGAGGTATGTAACTTATATAGTTTCTTGTAATATATCAAAGATTTGATAATTGACAAAGCACAACGGTTCCAGCTATCCATATAGGTAACCCCACCTGGTAGAAAAGGACTTGTAGTCATTGTTGACTACACACACTCAGAGTTTTAAACATACAATTTTCTTCCAAATTTGTGACAAAAGAATTTGTTTTGGTGTGTGGTGTAGGGAACCATAAAGGAGGATCAGATAGATTCATTCAACATTCCTCTATACTATCCATCCCCATCTGAATTGCAATTAGAGATTGAAAAAGAAGGCTCATTCACTTTGAATTGCTTAGAGGTATTTGAAGTAAGTTGGAAGGCTGCATGTGGTGAGGAACACAATGATAATAGTGATGGATACAAAGTTGCACAATTGATAAGAGCTGTGGCTGAACCTCTTCTTGTGAGTCACTTTGGAGAAGCTATCATTGACGATGTTTTTCATCGTTACCAACATATATTAGCTGATCGTATGTCTAAAGAAAAAACCGTGTTCCTCAATCTTGCTGTATCCTTGACCAAAACAACTTGAAGCTAAGCAACCAGTAGATACATGTTTCTACCACATACATATATTGGGGATCCATATGAGTGTAATGAATAAATTATTTGTTAGTCTTCTTGTTCTTTTTTCGATATTGTGTATGTTCGGTTTGTGTAATCCTGCGTTTAAGTGCTTTGTATCTTTATAATTTATGAATAAATTTTTTGTCAGTCTTCTCGCTACTTTATTACATATACCACAAATACATCCGAGGCATAGCTAACAAAATCAAATATAAACCATAAATTATGTATTTCAAATTTTTATTATTTCACATGTTTATTAATTTTGTCAAGTTAACCATATTGATATTCTCTCAACAATAACCATGTAAGAGAGGGAGATGAAGAATTAAAAAAACGATTAGAGCGTAATATCTAAATCTAAACCAACCTCTAACCAGTTGAGGCCAGAGGGTCAACTTAGAGTCAACCATGGGGCCAAACAAGTGGGGACAAATATTGATATATAATTTAAATTATCATTATACCATCCAAATACCAAATATCAATTTAATACCTTGAATCAATAATAAAATAATCATATACTTATCCAACATTCTTTACAATTTCTTTGATATATGGACATCATAGTATAATTCCAACTCCCAATATGTAGGCTTATAAAGTGACATAACTCTTTATTCTACAAGTTAAGGGATTTCTAGTTTAGGACGACTTGACACCTCCTGAACTCTTGTTTCAGTTTTCAATTTTTGATTTCAAGGGTTTTGTTGATTGTGATTTCTAGTTTTGATTTTTACTTACCGTTTCTACTTTCTGATTAGCTTAGCTAGGGAACTCATCATGGTATGTTGTTGTCGCTTCTTATTAATTATCAGGATTCCAATTTTGATATGTACGTCACCTACAAAATGATAAAAAGCCAAGTGAGACCAAATAATCAAGGGAATAAAAATGATTGATTAAATCCATTCAAAGTATGCAAAAAAGCACTACAATTCCCAAATTACCCCCTCTTTATAGTTTGGCACAATAAAATAAAAATAGAGTGCTAAAAGCTTAGAATTAAGTGCGTAAAACCATGAAATTTCTGAAATATATCGGTGGGTACTTTCTCATGATTTCTGTAATTTCAACTACTTGCTACTTGGTTTCATGGTTTTGATGGCTTTATCGTTTATGGTTCCAATTGCTTCTGGTGGTGTTGTTTTGATCATGGCGGCTGGTGATGCTTTTTGGTGGGACAGAATGATTTTCTTGGAGGGACATTTTGGTAATTTCAGAATCTAAACTCTTTTAAATTAAGAAAGATTAAAACCTTAACTCCGTTCTATTTCCACTTCTAATTCTGGCATAACCTCTTACAATATATAGGACTGCTCATTTATTATAAGAATGTAGAAGGTAGCACTGGAGGGAGTAAATAGGAGAATATAGGAAAACCATACACTAGACACAGAAATGGGGAAGTGGGGCCAGACACGCATCCTCTTAATTAATGCGACGAGCGAGAATCAATTCGCAGTAGGAAGTAACAATAGCCAAGATTCATTTTCTTCGCCATTAATCACCACTCTCCGGTCCTGTCTTTGCCGCTAAAGTTTTCTATACAGCAGAGAATTTGATTCACGATCGAGTGAGTGAGGAACATGGCTCGAGTGCTTCACATGAATGGAGGAACCGGAGAAACAAGTTATGCTAACAGTTCCTTATTACTGGGATATATATACGTAGGCCATCGTACATACATGTATGCATACATACTTAAGGTGCAAAAATTTATCCCAAATTTTTTTGATGAGGAACATTATTGCCCGCAAGTTTTTTCACGTTTAATGCTATCTTGGAATTTCAAAAGTAGCAATTTTGCCCTATACATTTTAGGAAAAAACTTACGTTAGTCGTTAAAAAATTGATTTTAACTCTAACCTTTCATTGGTCCATTTTAACACTTCAGGGGCCACACTAAACCTCAAAAAACTTTCAGGGCAATATTGCTCCTCAGCGAAAACTTTTGGAACAAATTTGCACATTAACCCTATATATATATATATATATATATATATATATATATATATATATATATATATATCTTGCTTCATCTAACCATTTCTAACATTTCAATTGTGAGTATTTTTACGGACAAGCTACTACATGTACTTACTAGAACGCACAAAATTGGCATGGACAAAAAAAGGTGCTTTCTTTTACAAAGCCCATAGGAGAGGAAGCCATAAGCTTCTTCTACAGTGAAAAGCTCCCTTGAAGCTTAGCAATTGCAAACTTGAGTTGTTGTTTTGGACCAAACTCATTGTTTGTCACTTGTGAACTGATCCAAATTGTGGAGATGCTATATAGAGACCTAAATCAAGAATTTCCAGAATATTTCATCTTCTTAAATGATTTCCCTGGCAATGATTATAACAACATCTTCAAGTATGTCATACCGTTGTAGTTGTGACATTTATCAGAATAATAACGAAATTTCATAAGCAACACAGGTATAGAATAGTACACTGATAAAATAATTCGACTGTCTCGTAGAAACTAACACGTGGTAGATTTGAGGTTTTGCACAATTTTAATTCCAACACTTTTAAATTCACATCCTAACCTTTACTAAAAAAAAAGAAGTTCTATTTTAAACCCATTGGATCCATCGAAAGAAGCAAAATCATACTCCTCATAGGTCCCCTATTTTTGGCCGAAATGAGCAAGGAAGAACAAAAATTTTGATTGCCAATTTTAACATTGCAATCTAGTCTATAATCACTTCTAGTTTGTTGTTAAAACCTTAATCATACTCTAATCCCATTTACAAATTTGGTCAACACCTCCCCACACATTTAAGGTTTCCAACAATCACAAGAAACAAGAAAAAACCACCACAAATCACAACAAATACCCAATAGGCCAATACACAACAAGAAGCTAAGATTGCCTCTTACCTTGAGAGTTGATTTTGTGTTTCTTGGATTTTTTTTTTTTTTTGGCACCAAGGGTTTCGGCCAACACCTCTTAATACCAAAGAAAGAGAACTTTTAGGACCAAGAAGGGTTGCAAGAGGAAGCTTAGAAGTGATGGAGAGGATGGTACTAGAGCTCACCTCTTGATATCTTGATCTTCCTTCTCCTTTTCTCTCCAAACTTTTGGTGCTCTTCCTTTCTTCTATCTATACGTGCTGTTCGACTTTGAGGAGGAATGAAGAGTCTTGGAATGGTTAATTAAGGGCCCGTTTGGTACAGGGAACATTTAAGGAGGGAAATGAACTTATAAGAGGGAAAGGAATGGAATGGAAGATTGAGAGGGAACTTAAAAGGTTAGAACTGTTTGGTAAACATGGGAATGGAACTGAAGTTGAAGGAAAATAAAATGTTTGGTACGAAGAATTGAGTGTGGGTTAAGTGGGAAGATGAGGCAAAATTCTCATATTGCCCCAAAAATAAAAAACCCAGAAAAAGAATTTGGACTGAATTTTTTTTAGCCATTGGACAAAAACAAACCCTAACCAAATCGCAGCGTGGTTCAGATGCAAATAGAAATGGGACATCGATGGGAAATAAAGGGTGACGAGCATAATGAAGGAGGCATGTTGGAAGACGACAAACATGGGACGAATTATTCGATGAAAGCACCAAACTATATTTGAAATCTGTTTGGGAATTGAATATTACAAGATGTTCGTTGAAGAAAATCGTGGAACATTACCCAGAAGCTGAATTGATAGAGAAACCAATAATGGTGATAATAAGTAGTGGTAAACCGTTTGGAGTATGCAGTCACTGTGGGAAAGAAAAAACAGAGTTGGCAAGTGAAACGAACAGGACTGATTGTGAGAGGGAAAAGTTCAAAAACGTCAGTACTAGTGAAGCAATTTGATGCACAATAGAGTGAAAGCAATTAAAATTGTGCCATTTGACCTTTTCAAAAGCTGTATAACAATGAAGAAAAACTTCCACTAATGCGTGATATAAACAAACCTGAATGACATGAAGGGGATTGGTGTACAAATTTCATCAGACAATTTTGTTGCTGTAGTTATGCAATATGAATGAGTGTTTCAGGCTAGGATAACACGCAGATAAATGTACCAATTGAAATAAATGCAACTATGATAGAGCAATAAATGTGAACTCAAACCTTTGTCACACAAGCTGGTATCTTAAAAGGTTTGATAATGATGAGAAAAAAATTGTGGGGTATAACACATAAGAATAGGCAAAGCGTGGCAGTTAAACTTAACCAAGGCACTGCATGCAGAAGAAAAATGCTTCAACATGACATTAACTGCAGTGACATGTTTTAAACTTGGCACACAAAAAATTTATAGGTTACATCCAGGAAGCAATGGTCATAATATATGTAGAGAACCTGACTAATGCATGATTATAGTTTATAACTTAGTAAGTTAGTAACCACTGATGAAGTTAATAACCAGTGAGGTGTAAAATATGCATATCAATTTTATGGTTATAGAAAAGGTCAGGAAAATGTTGAAAGCAGTTAGAAATATGCAATTTGGTCTTCTCAAATGCTGTAGAATAATGAACACAAACTTGAGAGGAAAGGAAAAAAACAATCAAACAAATGGTGCACAGTTGCTAATATAACATGCCCAGGGTGTGCAAAGGCTATTGTATTCAACCAGGCATTATCTTAAAACCCAAATATAGTGATGATACTTCTTCTATTAACGCCTGTATGAGGAAATGCACATACTATGCACCAAACCAACATGTACAAAAAAAAAACAGACATAACAGATGCCAAAATAGCCCCCAATTTAATAAGTGAACCAAAGTCATACACTTCAACAACAAAATATAATAGAAGTTCAAGTTCGAATGAAACACTGAAGTTCGAACTCACATACATAATGTCAGCCAGTACACAAAAAAGGTCAGCAGGAGTTATGACTGATAATGTTAAGCAACCTAGTCTCCTGAATCAGTACAAAAAGACAGTAAACATAAAAAAAAAACTAATATCCCTAATTCTTCTTCTTCCTCTTTGCTGGGGACTTCCTAGTAATGGCCCGTCTTGGCGATGCAGTGCCTGAACCAGGGAGGTTAACCGGAATAAACATCGAGGTTGTAGGCCTTTGGGATGGAGCAGGAATTTGTGTATCAGTTGAGAAGATATTGGGAAAATTCTCAGCTGCCACGCCTCTACTGAAAGTGGAAGCTGGTATGAACCTCAATGGAACAACGTCTACTATTTTCATAGAAGGGGCAGGAGGAGGGTTGACGGGTTCATTGAGAGTCATAAGGGAGAGTGGGTTTATTAGGTCCAATGCATCAACAGACTGTACAGGGGACATTACCGAAGCTTGCTAGTTTTCAGCTGTGGTGTCTTCATTGATAATGTCACCACCAGCATCATCCCCTTCCTTTTCTTGGTCAGGTGTGGGAGCTTCACTTCCACTGTCACCACCATCATCCTCTTCCTCCACCTCTTCTGAATCTGACTCCCCTTCACGCCCACTGTCACCACCATCACCCTTTGCATCCTTCTCTTGTGAATCTGTCTCCTTTTCATTCTCACTTGTAGACCGACCATCCTCAGCCTCCATTGGTTTATCAGCTGAGTTTACTTCATCCACATGTTGAGATTCCCCATCTTTCTTTGAACTTGCTCTAGGGGACGTGGCTGGACTAATATGCTGCTGTTCTCCCAAATTCGTTGTTGGGGAGTCATGGGATGCCTCTGATGGCACTTTCACACTTGACATGCCTTGAACGATGCAAATTGCCTATACTCTGTGCCATATAGGTGGATAAACTCTTCAAGCCCCCTGAACTCAAGCGCTAGCTGTGACATCCGTGAGTCCAATCTTCCTACCTGGGCTTTGATCAGTGCCTGCAGCTCAGCTTTGATAACACCAAGCTTGTCATCCAGAACTTTGCCAAACAACGCTCCAATATTTGCGGCCTCATCTTCACTAGCATGCGAAGGTCCACATGGGGCAGAAGGTGGTGGAGGTGCCTCACGCTTGGTCTTCATAATCTTTTCCCCCTCAGACTCTGACTTACTAGATGGCTCTTTGTCTACAATAGGAATTTGCATTCGGTGCAAGGCCTCGTCATTAAATTCTGGACTCCAAATTGGAGGCTCACCCTCATGAAGATACCAAATCTTGTACTTCTTGAGAATGAGAGACACAAGTGAGGGGTAAGGTAGTTCAATGTTATTTTTCCCAAATGCAGCTACTTTGAACATTGTATCCACTATCCTCTTCCCCAAATTAAATGGCTTCTTCTGTATCAAGCAACAGAGGATTTGTTTGTCGTCAATGCTCAAGGTTGTGTAGTGCTTGCCCTTGTTGACAAAGTTCCTACGTATAGATAGTGTAGGACCCTATACTTATAAGGTACCTGTTTTGGTCTATACAGAGGAGTATCATCCTTAGTTGTACCTTCTTCAAGAAGGATTTTGTCCATTTCATCTCCAGTGAAAGTTGTGTCCTTTGTTGGTGGAGCCTTTAAACTCAACCATGGCAACAACTTCTTCTCATTATCTTCTACAGTTTGACCCCTAACACATGTCGAAACAACGCCACATCTTGACATTTTGAGGTTCGAGTAGAAAACCTTAACAACTGAATCTGAGTGTGGCAGACACAACTCAAGCAGCCCTTTAAAAGGTCTCAGTATTTTATCTATGTCAAATGGATAATCCGTGTCAAATTAATCCATCTTAATTCTACTCATTTTGCATAGACTACGACCTACTAACCTGATATCATAATCTTCAAGTTTTGTCCGGTTGAAATCAACTTGTGGTTCAGGGGCCACATTTTCCCTCTGTTTCACTTTGAGTTTCTTGTACAACTTTTCCTTGTCTTATCCACTCCCTCATTCTCTTCATCGTCCTTGTTTGTGTTAGACGATCCATTGGCTGACTCTGTTGGCTTCCATCCCTTGTCTTATCACTCCCTTATTCCCTTGTTTTACTTGTTCTGCCTTCTGCTTCTTGTTTTTAGGGGATGAGGGTGCCGCCGAGTCAGGGTCAACCTGAGGAGGTTCCTTTCTCTTTTGAGACACAGTTGCGTAACCTTTCTTCTTCGCCATGCGTTGTCTCTTCTTGGCCTCCTTTGCCTCAATGCCACGCTTCCATTTGGCTACTTCTTTGAAATCATCGTACCAGTTTGGGTCTTTGCTCTTGTACTTCAACCCCACATCCCTCCCACACCTTGGAGGTTACCCCTTTGCCGCTTGTAATTGTTCACATCATCCATTGTTATTCTCATCTCCTTCAATCGATCATCGGTCATTTTGACCCTGGCCATTCGCGGAGGTTACTGGCAGGGGTTTGAAAATTGTAGGGATGTTTGAGAGGGGAATGACATTTTTTGGGATTGAAGATAAGGGATAGGGGTTTGAGCGTCCGATTATGAAGAAATCAGGGGAAATGGCGTGAATTTGCTACTGAGAAAAGAAAATTGTAACTTTCTTAGGTTGAAATGGAGAAGAAATAGAGGTTCTCGCGACGTCAGTTTTGAGTGGTCAACTTCGAACTGACCAACCAAATGCTATCACACTTATAACTGATTTAATGTTTTTTTAAAAATATTTTTAGTAGGGAACGGTTGGCCTTCCCTCTTATGTACAGAAAAAAAGCCCAAAGCTGCGTTTTGTAGGGGACATACCATTGAAGATGTTACGTTCAAACGGGAGCGTTCCGTTCAAACTTTCAATGGTCAGGTTCGAATAAAACAGGGCCAAAAAACTATGAGTACACGTTTGAACTTTTTGATTACGTTCGAACGTAAAAACACAACAATGGAATGCAATTCGAACGGATTACATGACAGCAACACAATCTGACAGCAGCACAACATCATCTGTATTAGAACAAGGCATGAATTGAAATAAAGTGCAAGTTCATCATGGTAACAAATGTATGAAATAGATAAATTCATATACAGTGAGACAAACCAAACAAAAACATTTTGGTACATTGCATAGATGCCCAAGCATAACTACAAAATGGTGATATGACATTCCTGCAACTAAAATACATACACCCATACTGGACCTTTTATGACAAGGCTATATATACAAATGGGAGGGACACATTCAGATTTTCTACTATTACATGTACATGTACAGAGGAGGATACAAACTTTATCCCATGTTCAATGTAACATATTTCCTCAGTTGAACATGGTGCAAAGTTTGCTATCCTACACAAAAGGCATACTTGCTTACAAAATATGGTCACACAACAAAAAATCACCTTCACATCCCAAAAAAAGGCAGTTAACATTAGTAACCCAAGATCTACTGTTGCAGTAGGCTACAAATCCACGTTGGCTTAAACGCAGCAGGAACAGTTGCAAAGGCATTCAATAGCTTCTCCCACCCTAGGATCTTTATGTGAGCAGCAGTCCTCTCATTCCATGTCAGATCTTCTACCTCCAGCAGCTTCAAGATCAGCTTGCCTTTGTTGAGTGGGCATCCGATTGCAAAGTTTGTCAAACACACCAACTATTGTCTTATCCAAAGAGCTAACTGTGTCCTTCAATGCATCATCCATGATTTCAAAGTGGTTGAAACATCTCTTCTTCCTTCGACTGGTAGATGGATCAACTTCATTCAATGCAATTGGTGTGATTTCATTCATTTGTTGTGTGAATACAGATTTAGCAGTAACAGTCGGAGGTGTTTCGGGAAGATCGTCGTCCTCTAGATTAACCTCATCCTCCATTCCAACAGGGGAGCTAACCCCTCACCTACAACTCTGTCCTTACCCCAAACCATGCTGAGGGACTCAAAGAATAGGAAGGACTTTGTGCGAGATTGTGCCGCCCTTGAATGAGTATGTGAACTAAATATATATGTGAGATAAAGGTGGACAAGTTAAATGACATTTAAGTAAAGTGGCTGATGTAGGAGTGAGGAATGCAACAACATACCTTTATATACTCATTCCACACCTCTTTGTCAGCTGTGACACATCTTGTGTCAGGACCCCAGCTAAAGCTTGAAGTGTTGGTCCCGTATACCAAGTTGTAAGCGGTTTGCCACAATTTCTTCAGTGTCTTAATTCTGGATGTTGTATGTGAACATGCCTTGATCCTACATCCGGAAAGCTTTTCTTCCATCATTGACTGCAGGGCATTTGCAAATGCCGACTTGAAGCCATTATCAGCTATGAACTTTTGGTCAACCTTCATACTGACAAGGCAGTCGACCAAAATCTTGTCCTCCTCAGGTGACCACATTTTTTGTTTCCCCTTTGCTGCTTGGTCAATCTCCTCCATCTAAAAAACTCACATGTGAAAGACAAACAGAAAGAGTATTAATTTGCATTAGGAGCAACATACACATATAGTAATTAAAATGCACACATTGCACTAACTGTAACACAAATTGTTTCATTAAAGTCACACCTAAAATTGGTGTTCATACTAATATAAGACAACCAAATGAAAGAGAACATAGTCTAATGCTTAACATTATTGTTCAACATCATCAATTATCAGTAGGTATCACAAATGCAGCAAACATGTCATTTGCAACATTCTCCTAAAATTATTCCACAAGTCACTTGTTTCTATTGGAATCATGGGGTGTTATCCATAGTGGGAGGTCCAACGTCAAATGACTCAAGCTACTCATCAAGAGGATCTTGAACTGATTCACAAAAAATTAGATTATGGATAAGACAACATTCGAGGATGTATCTGTTTTAGATCTTCGCAGGGTAATAGGATGCGCTCCGGAAGATTGACCAACGTAACTTGAGTATGCCAAAGAACCTTTCTATGACATTACGGGCAGCAGAATGTTGCATATTGAAGCACTCGTGAGGAGTTTGCGGTTGCCTTCCTTGTCTCCACTCATTAAGGTGGTATCTTTGGCCTCTATAAGGAGCCAAAAAAACCCTGGCAATTTGTGTACCCCACACCAACCAAGTAGTAGTTCCCTGTGGAAATAGATGACACCACGTGATTCTGTTTCTTTTACAGCTGAACAGAGAAATATACATGCATATTTATTGCACCAACTATAACATGTATACCTTGTGGTACTCGTAGACCATGTTGTCTTCGAATAACATCTCGCAACACCCTCCCATCTGCAGCTGACCTTGCCATCCAGGTAAGACGTATATGAATTGACCATCCGATGAGCATACACCCAAAACATTAGTAGTTACCTCTCCCTTCCTATTTCTGTACCTCCCCTTTTTCTCTACAGGGACTTGTACGCATATGTGCGTGCCATCTAATGCACCAAGGCACCCCTGCAAACATAAGCAATTATTAAAGCCTCTAGTCAAACCATAATTTGTTGAACCATTGTGAATCTAAACATGTCACACAAATACACATGGTACATACCTTGAACCATTTCCATCGATTATCATTTGACTCTTCCAAAATAGGCTCCGGTTTCTTCAGAAGCAATGATTGCAGTCTGATAGTAGCATTCAATATAAGTTTAAAGTATCTACTAATTGTTTCACCCGACCTTCCAAACTCAAATTTGATTACTTTGTTCTTGACATGATGACCTAGGATGTGAAGGAACATTGCCACTTGCTCATCAACTAGCATATGCTTAGTTGGTTTCAATCCACCAATTGTGTCTAACATGTGACACAACTTATCAAATGTTCCTCGATACATCCTAATTTAGTTGAAGCAGGTGGTATCACTACTGTATACCATTGCCCTCAAATTCGCTCTCTTGGCATGAAAGTCTAATCTATATGACCTATCCGGTAAGTGCCTCGGTCTACTTGCTCCCACTGCAACTATCATAGTGACAATCAACCTCCTCACTGCTAGAAGCAAAGCTAAGCACCCAGCCAACATTGCAACCATTTCCTCGGCCTTTGGATTCATACATACACAAAAAAATTTTCCACACCGATTTGCTTTTCAATATCATCTCCTACTCCTCTTTACATACTATTATGTCTACTTCTTACACTGAAACATATGTTATTTTTTCCTGACTCAAAACAAGTCACATTTCCAAAAAAATTTCCTGACTCCAGTGGTTTCCCTACCTGGTATAAATGTTAGCTATACACCATTATAACCCAGATATCATATTAATTAACCATACCACCAGCCAACATATATAACACAAAACTATATCATATAAAACACAAAACTATATCATCACATTCATTGTTTACATCAACACAACACAGTCTAGATGAAAAGGAAACAAATAATCACACATCTTCATCACCATTACCCAACCCACAGACATACAGGACATATAAGCAAACAACATTCCACCATACATGTTTCATAATAGGCATCAAAATTTAACAAATCTAAACTAAACAGAGCATTTAAAGCGAACATTCATGTGGATTTAAACAGCTACACCTCCTACATAGAAGAAGAAGAAGATTTTTCTACCATCTACACCCATGGCTTCGTCATTTCCTTCCTCACCAATATGCAACCCACACACCGCCTACTAGGCATGAATGCCAAGAAAAAAGTACTCAAATTGGTTCCCCACTCATATTTGGTGTTGCGTCCCCAGATGACACAACCAGGCCATCGCCATTTTTTCAACCCACAGCGCACAATGAACCAAGAAAAGCCATTACTCTTACCTTCAATTGATCTTCGTTGCCGACTCGTTCGATTGAAGCTTGCTGTTGTTTGAAGCTTCTTTCGTCTACTCTTTCTTGCAGATCGAAGCTCGATTCTGGTTTATATTTCGTAGGGGCTTTTCAGTCAAAATAATTCACTCTCCCGGGACATTTTTCAGGATCCCGCCACAAATAGAGGGAGCTGAAATTTCCACGATTGTGGGAGCTTCGACAGTGGCAGGAAGCTGAGTTGCCAGGAGCTGGGCGTGCCAAACGATGTTTTTACGTGGGAACTGTATTAAGTTCCCTTTCCCTCAACTAAGTTCTCTCAACCAAACGGGCCCTAAGGGTTCCCATTCGGCTGAGGAGGAGGGAACGAATTGAGGCTCTAACTAGTCCAATAATTACTAGTTTGCCACTTGGTTGTAATTAAACTATTTAGTTAGGATGTGTGTTGGGATCTCTGGGTTCTTTTTTCTTTTTTTCTTTTTTTCTTTTCCCTTAATATTGGCCAAAATTTGGGGCCCGAATTGGGGTTTTGATGTGCTTCTATTTTGTCCAATCTCCATATATCCATATAATATTTATTTTAAGCATCATGCTATTTTACTATAACATGTGACACATAACCAAACAAAAAAGAGTTATTTAATCATTCTTGGACCATTGTACAATCATAAATAAAATTTCCCTTGATCTCCTTTTTATCCCTTTTTGTCGAAAATAATAGCCCAATTAAATTAATTGGGTGTTAGTCACAAGTGTCTCACTCTGTGCCAACATGTGTTTCCGAATTTTTGAGTATGAGAAAATTGCACACTTCAAGAACAATTGTGCACATATATAGTCAAAATTCACTGATTAATTCCACTTTATTCACATATTGTACAAGGAGTTTTTTGGTAAAGCTAAAATATTACACTCTTAAATGCTTCAAGCAAAAGCTAAGTGATCAATGCTACATCACTGGGAATCCAAGTTATTTCTACGGCAGAATTCTTCCTGCTGGTTCTTTGCACTTTGTTCATTCCTCCTGCAGTCTTCATTGGTTATATAAAAACCACTGAAAGCCTTAATTGCGACCGAAACGTGGTGAATTAAAACCAAGTCCTCTTTTCTAGTGGTGTTTGGTTATATAAAAATCCAAGTGAGAACAAATAATCAAGGGAATAAAAATGATTAATTAAATCCATTCAAAGTATGCCAAAATGCAAGAAAATTCCTGAATTACCCTCTCTTCATACTTTGGCACAATTAAATAAAAAAATAATTAAGTAGGTAAAACCATGAAAATTCTGAAATATATCGGTGGGTACTTTCTTTTGATTTCTGTAATTTCTGTAAATTCTGAAATATATTGATGGTTTATGGTTCCAATTGCTTCTGGTGGTGGTTGTTTTGATCATGGTTAATTTGGTGATGCTTTTTGGTGGAAGAGAATGAGTTTCTTGGAAGGACATTTTGATAATTTCATATTCTAAACACATATTTAAATTAATAAACATTAATAACAATTTTTAATAGGCATAGCAAGAGTATTTTAAAGGGAAAATTGCATATAGGTCCCAAGGAACGAAAAAAATTACAAAAAAGTCCCTTGAAATCATCAAATTACGCTCAGGTCCCAAGGGACTTCTATGTAATTATTTGTATGGAGGTTTTAAAATGTTGTTGTTAATACATGCATTTCCTGTTGTAAATACATGCATTTTCTGTTGTAAATAGTCAGGGACTTTTGTGTAATTATTTGTATAGAAATAAAATCCAGGTTTTTAAAAGTTGTTGTAAATATATGCATTTCGTTGTAAATACATGCATTTTCTCGTTGTAAATGGCCATATTTTAAATTTTGTTGCAAATGCAACATTTCGAGTTGTAAATCTATGCTTTTTTTCCGTTGTAAATGAACTCTTTATGTTCAAAATCCGGGTGTTTAAATGTTGTTGTAAATATATGCATTTCGTTGTTAATATATGCATTTCTGTTGTAAATGGTCGTATTTAAAAGTTGTTGTAAATATATGCATTTCCCGTTGTTAATATATGCATTTCCGTTGTTAATACGAATAATTACGAAGTCCTTGGGACCTCGAGCGTAATTTGATGATTTCAAGAGACTTTATTGTAATTAATTCCCTTCCTTGGGACCTGAGCGTAATTTTCCCTATTTTAAAACCTTAACTCCGTTCTATTTCCACTTCTAATTCCAGCATAATCTCTTTCAAAATACTCAACGAAACATAATTACCATGGTGAGGCCGCCTTCCCACCCCCGGGCCGTGCCGGCCAATATAACTTATGTCAATTATATTAATTGGGGATGCGCTTTCTCAGGCAAGGGCCATAGCTCAGCTGCTTAAGGGCCTTATGTGGCGCTTGCTCGATCAAGTGCCAGATAAGTTTTTTTAAAAAAATAAACAAATTAAAATACACTAGAAGCTATATGCCACACAAAGTATTTTTTAAATATTTTTTCTCAAACCTTTTTCAACAATTCCCACTTTAGTAGCAATGTATCCCCTATTTTCCGGCAATTCTCTCGCCGATTTCCTCCTTCTTTTTCCTTATCCTCTTGTCTCCACTCCCATTGGCCACTTCTTTTACTTATCCTTGGTCCCCGCTTCCATTGGCCTCTTCCTTTTCTTATCCTTGTCCCCACTCTCCACTCTCCTCTCCCCTCTCATCCTCCATGTAGAGATCCCAACGCACCCTCTTCCTCCCCACTTCCATTATTTCCTTTGGTAACATTTCTTCCACCCATCCCCTTCCCAAAGATCCCGTAAGTACACACCCACTTTGTGCTTGAAGTTTCAGCTCACTCTAGTTAAGCTTCATCTACACTGTAAGTTTTTTTAATCTTTGAGCTTACAAATCAAATTTTATAAGTTTTTAATAATTTAATTTGCTCAATGTCTTTTATATTTAATTTGTTAGGAAATCTGAAAAAAGTATTATCATTTAATATGCTGAAAAATAAATGAGATAAAATTAAATGTTATTATATATTGGTTGTATGTGAAGATATGTAGTAGTTATAATTTTTAGTTGATGAGTTGCATAAGTAAAATAATTATTTATTTTTAACACTTGTATTTTGTTTGTTGGTATGTAATGTTTTCTAATTTGTCTATGATATGTGTTGGGAAATATGATTTCTTTCGTTATGAGCTATGAAAAATTATTACGATGCTGCAGGATTAATTCATTGATTATTTATGAATTAAAAGAGAAGGTTTAAGACATGGAAAGCTTCAATTTTAAGATGTTATGCTGCCGTTTTTATTTTAAAATAAATAACAAAAGATAAAAGTAATTAGTAAATGTATTAGTCAAGCAACTAACCACCTTTTAAAAGTACGTTGAAGGTAGGGTGAAAGAATTTATTAGATTTACAATTGAGCATACAAAAGATCCTAACAAAATCTTGTGTCTTTGCTTTTCTTGTTGTTATGGAAAGTGGGTTAGTCCACTGGATTTGCTAGATCATTTAGTGTGTCATGGAATTGATCAAACATATACATGATGGGCAAGGCATGGTGAGATAGATAATGTATGTAGTGATTGGGTGCATACTATGAGTGGTGCTTCGAATGAGTTTGATCGAAGCATGTGTTATAAGGAAAATGGTCTTGAAGAAATGCCCAATGCGGTCGAAGGGGTGCTTCATAACTATCCTAAAGAATTTGAGAAATTGAAAGGTGATGCAGAGAAACCATTATATGCTGGTAGTACTAAATACACAAGATTGCTAGCAGTGTTGAAATTGTACAACTTTAAAGCGCTTTATGGATTTGAGTGATTCGAGTTTCATCGCATTGTTTGAACTTTTGCAAGATATGCTTCTAGAAAAAAAATGTACTTCCTACGAAGACATACGAGGCAAAGCGAATTCTTTGCTCTACAATTGGTATGGGTTATGAGAAGATACATGCATGCCCTAACAATATGCAGAGTTAAAGCAAGAAATTGTAAGAACTAATGATTATTTCATATTTATATACATTGTATGACTAATTTTTAACTTCAACTAACTTTGATATGCAGATAGAAGAATCAAATTCAAACATTACACAAGTAGCACGACATTATTTGTGGGTGCCCGGTTGCTCTAATAAAAAAAATGTGAAATTCATAGTGAAGAAGCCAAAAGAGTTGCAGAATATTGTGTAAGTATTGGATTATGTGTACAATAAAGAATTATCTTTTACTTAAATGATTTTATTTTATAATAACTAATAGTGTTGTAATTCTTTTTGTGATAGTGATCAATGACACAAGAGGTGCTAGAGTTGGCTTGATATGTTGGTTGTGATTATTTGCTGAGTAGAGCGCTAGGAGTACTTGAGTTTGATGGTCATGTTTGGGGTATTGATTTTGCAGTCACACAAACATCATACTTTGGACGCCAAAAGCTCTAAACAAAAGTGACTTTTTGCAGCTGAGAAAGGAAATGAATTGCTTCAAGCATAAAATGCAAGAACAACATCACAAACAAATGTGTTTGATGCAAGCACAAAATGTGCAGTTGAGGACTCAAATTGATAATTTAGTTTAGTGTAGGGCAATGCAAAGTGTTCCAACATGTGACATCCCAAGTGTGAGAACTACAAAAAAGCTATCAATTCTTAGCAGGTAATTTCTTTAGGGACATCTAATAAAATTGGAACAATATAGAGAAGATTAGTATGGCCCCTTGGCAAGGATATATGACAAGCACAAATCGAGAAATTGTCCAAATTTTTCTTTCTAACATCCTCCATTTTTAAAAACAATTATTAATTATTAAGTTGATTAAACCATTCATCAATATGTTTTATGCAAACAGTTGAGCTTTGAATTTTACCAGGCCCATACTTTTTAACTAAGTCTTACTTCAATATTTATCAAAATAACCAAAATATACTAGAGTACGCCAAGTGAGTCATAATGTGGTAATATACAATAATTCAACATGTACCAAAAAGGTGGAAGCACTACCATTAGCAAAAATAATTTAAGCTTCTGAAGTCTTCCTTGATAGATCCACATGAGAACTATCACCTGAAAAATATTTGTAACCATCAATCCAGCTTATTATAAATGCTAATATGTGCTCATGAGGTGCGAAGTGGAACATTTTAAATAATAAAGTACTAGATATCTAATTTACAAATTTATCAAATCACAAATTTTGTAATACAATTTCTATATCAAATTTCTTATCATGAATCACATATATAATATGCCAAGCAAAAGATTGATACCTCGACCATCCTTATCACCCCCTACCCTTATAACCGTTGACAGAACCCATAGGCTGTAATATAATAGGTTTAGTCTCTTTGACAAAACTGCACCAAGCTCTCCAATGATGAGGTGTTGCCCAGCCAAAGACTACAGAACTCACATCGGACTATGGGTTCCCTTTCTTTCAAATAGAGAAAGGTGTCATTGTTCCAAGGGCTGACTTTTAACTAGGCCAAAGGAAAAGGGTGATACCAAGGGCCTTGAAAATATCAAAGTCACCCATTGTGCACCAGTGATGGCATATCACATGGTATTTATAGATAATAACTCTCATTTCCACTCCACATTCATCCATATAAACAATCATAATCTTGGCATGTATATACGAGTTTCAAACGAGATCTGTAAAAATAATGCATCATTTTAAAAATCAGTAAGATAACAATAATATTTCAATTCATGAAAGTATAACAAAAGTGCATTTTTTCAAAACATATAATATCATAAATTTCTTGTCTCAATAACCATTTCAAAAATAATCACAAATAACATATTAACACATATAACAAGTGGAAAATGGTTATCTTAAGTTTTTGACACAAGAACTAAACTTAATAGACATCAAGTGCACTCTAAAAATAAATATATAATTATACGTTGATAACATTAACAAAGATACCATCCAATACAATAATAAATAAACAAACAAATAAATTATGATTGTCTCATTTTAGTTTTCTTAGAAAAAGTGACAATTTTATTTATTCCTCAAGTCATCGTTACAATCTTATTTCATTCCTTCATAAATTAATTTTCACTAATTGATATTATATTACCCTCACTAGAAAGAGAAAAATACATAGAATAACTTTCATGAGGAAAGTTTGTTGAAAAGAAATTAGTTTAGTTACCTAAATAATCTTATACAATAAATAACATATCTTAAAATATTCTATAGACTCTTCTTTTCTTTCTTCTTTCCTTCTTTCCCCACTCTTTTACTCACTCTCTCTCTCATCTCACTTCCCTCAAACACACACACAAATATATATAATGGGAAGGGGGAGGTGGTGGGAATTATTATTCCCCTCCCCGAAGTAAAGTGGCAGCATGTGGCCACGTCTCCCAAAATGTGGCAGCATGCCTGCCATTTTTAAAAAAAAAAAATGGGAAAAATTACCACAAAAGACCCAATATTTTTTCCCCTCCCTTCTCTTCTCTACTATCTCAACTAATTTCTTTCTAATAAATCATATCTTACAAAAAAAAAAATTATCTTGATAATTACATGACAAATTCATGTATCATGATTAATTCTTTATTACATGTAATTATATCCTAATAAAATATAAAAATTAGGATATTACAAATTTGTTATCAAAATTTGTAGCGGTTTATACCGAAACCATTACAAATTTGCAACAGGATGATTCGCGCCAAGTGGCGTGCTATTTAGGGAACGACCTTTTGTATTGGTTATCATAAATAAATCGCTACAAAATATGACGCCAAACTCATGCCAACTTTGTAGCAGTTAATTTGTAGTGGTTTATATGGACAAACCACTACAAATGCAAAGAGTCTACAACTTTGTAGTGGTTAGACATAGAAACCGCTACAAAATGCAAAGAGCCTTGGACATTTGTAGTGGTTACTTATAGAAACTGCTACAAAATGCAAAGAGTCTTGCATATTTGCAGTGGTTACTCATAGAAATCGCTACAGAATGTAAACATCCTTGCACATTTGTAGCGGTTATATAGAAGCGCTATTAAGCTTCACGTTGGACAAGGTAGGGTTTCATCATTTATAGCAGTTTGTGTAGCGATTTTTGTTAAACCACTACAAATGTCTTCACTTTGTAGTGGTTTATGAGTAAACCCGCTACAAAGTTCAAGGCTTTATATAGGTGCCACCACCAAAAAGTTTACCATGCAATTTTTTTCTCACGCGACCTCAAGAAGATTTTGCTACATTTCTGACAATCTGCTCAAGCATTTACAGAGTTATGGCTTCCAGGAAAGATAAGGACAAGGGGATGTAGTAGAGAGGGCGATGGTAGGGGCCGTCGAGGGCAGTACAGGGGTAGAAATGTTCCCGTGCCATCACAAGAGGCGACACAGCCATAGCAGCGCCTCCTAGAGCAGACACAACAGACGACCCCAAAGGAGGCGACCCTACCAGAGTTGCATTTTCAAGATGAGGGGGCTAAGCTCAGTCTGAGCTTCTATGAGGTGAATAAAGAGTTTAACTTCAACATTCCCATTAGCGATATAGAGCGGTTCTTGGATGAGGAGGAGGCTTGGGAGAAAAATAATCCCCGACAGTCGTCTTCACTATAGACAAAGTTTGAGGTGCAAGTCAAAGGTAAATTTAATTATTGATTTAATAAATTTAATATTTAAATTTCATATGGTTAATTAAAAGTGGATTTAAATTTAGTAAAAGAATGTGATAAATTGTACAGATGAGAAGGAGTATCACCACCAAGAGGTTGGACGTGGCCGGTATAAATAATCTAAAGTGGCTATGTGTCGTAGTTCCTTGGAATGAGGTCACGGACCAGCCGATCGAAAATGATGGTCACCTATTCAATTGCTATCTAAATGAGTTGCGCTTGAATTGGTTGTGGTTACCCATCCACTTCAGGACTTGGAAGAATGTTCTCCGGGGGCCGAATGATTTAGCGTGGGACGAGGTTGTGAAGGTAATTAATTGTATTTAATTATGTCATAAGTTTAAATAGTTATAATTTATGTCATTTTTTGATTAATTAAATTATTATTTATTCCATTGCGATACATGATAAGTTTGTTGTCCGCGACACCAAGAAGAGGTACATGTTGATCAAGATGAGGGATGGCTTCAAGAACTGAAGGAATCATCTCTACCATGAATAAGGATGGTATGCTTCCTTTATAAGAGCTTATCGAAAACATTCCGGACGGTGTCACCTGTAATACCCTGAAAATCATATTTATGATAAGTATCATATTTCGATAAATAATACCTATTGGAAATAGGTGAATATGGGGTCTCAAATAATAAGTTTTAATTATCTTATTTTCTAAGGTAATTACTTGTGAAAATTAGAAAAGAAAAAGAGCTAAAATCCATGAAAAATATATTTTAATAAGGCGAGAAAATGGCCTAGAAACATTATGATAAATACCATATGATAACAGATGCTTGATAAAAACTTGGGAAATATGTTATCTTTAATTTTAGGAATTTTTGGGATTATTTCCCTCGAAAATAAATGAGCATAAATAAAATATTATTAAAAAGAACTTTATGCCCATTTATTTTTAATATTTAATATAGGATATAAAATACCAATGTCGGTTCAATAGTCATGAGATAATAATTTATCCTAAATCATAAAATTATCAACAATTAGTAAATGACTAATTAAGTAATTATTGGCTAATTAATTAGATTATGGTATAAATAAATTAATTAGTAAATAATTAAATTAAAAGAGAAATTTCGAAATTAATTAATAAAAAAAATATTAAAAAATATTATAATCAGTAGAAATACCGATGGCTAAGTAGGGATGGATAGAAATAAAATCCAACCTCAAAATATAGAAACAAAGTCGAAACATCCGGACTTGTTATGAACAAGTGAAATTTTATCCGGAGTGACTGTCTCCGAGGTCGGTTCGAAACCAACGGGGTATTTAAGACACGGGGTAGGAGAGAGAAAATGCAGATAGGGAAAAAAAGAGGCAATAAAGAAACAAGTAGTTGCCGCGAATTAGGAATCTAGTGTCTTGAGTCGAATGTATTTCAAACCGGTGGATTTTTTCTAGACGCGGTGCTTTTGGAATTTAATTCCGTAACGGAGGGCGTCGTCCTAAAATGTTCAGCAGATAACGGAATACCCTTAATGGAATCATAAATTTCATTAATCCACATATTTTTAAGGAGGAAGTATAGACCTTCGAACTTTCGTCGATTTTGAGATTTTCGTCAAGATTACGCGATTCGGACACCGATCGGGAACTTTATCGGTAAGTCGCAAAGATGACATCATCCTCTTCTAGAAGGATGACATAAGCGGGACATGTGGAAGGTCAAGATGGTGCCACATGGCGAAATGCGATCCAACGGTGCAAGATCGATCCGAAGTTGTAGGTTGTTTAATGAAGTTGCATGGTTTTTAACCCGAAAACCTCTATAAATAGGAACTCTCTTCTTCTCATTTCCCACACCAAAATTTCGAACCTAGAGAGAAGTTAGAGAGAAGGAGGAGCCCGGAGAAAGTTTAGCGGAGCCCTGAGTAAGTTTTCTGGTCCCTAGTCTTAAGCTTCGGTGTTTTCTTTCGGTAGTTATAGTAGGAATGCTAGCTTAGTCTTTAATCTTCCAATATATTGTAGATATCATATTTTTTGGGTTAAATATTATATATATTTTGAAAATCATGTTGGGAAAAGAGTTCTGGCAAAATTTTGGAAGATTAGAGTCAAAGTAACGAAGTTCTGGCGAAATTCCGCCGATTAGGGGGTCAGGGGCAAAATGGTAATTTGTACCTAAAATGCCTGTTATGATGCTGAATGTTGATAAATATCATCATTATAGGATATTTGAATTAATCGTCCCATTGTCGTACATTGCGCCATTGTCAAGAAAATACCATTTTTCGTAAAACGTGTCGTTTCATCGTCAATGAAGGTACGTTCGTCGCATCGTAACACTAGCTCTAATGTTTATTATATGATTGTTGTGTATATGATTGTTGTGTATAGTGTACAAGGTTATGTTACATACGAGGTTATGTCACATACGAGGTTATTATTGTTGTATCATACGAGGTTATGTTACATACGTGGTTATTATCTTGTATACGTGGTTATGTGTTTTTAATCATACATCTTGTGGACTGTTGTATTGATTGCCGGTGTCGTGTATATGTAGTCGTATTTAAGCATGAGGTTAACCGTTACCGAGATCCAAATTGCAATTGGATCTCGCTCTTATCATAGCGTCAAGTTCGGAGAACCGAGAATCGAGGAGAAAAGCGAGCAGCCGCACGAGACCCGCTAAAGACTTTCTTTTGTTGTTATTCATTTTGAAAACTCTCGGTCAATGTACCACTTCGTAAATCAGCCGGACTTACGGCAATTTGAATAAATGTATCGCTTACTCAATCGCTCCGATGCTCTACTCGATGAAAAAAATATCTCGCTTTTGGAAATGGATGTTACATTTTTAATAACTGGGTGAGTTTTGTTCAATACAAGAGGAGCTAAGATGGACAAGTAAATTTTTTAGAATTATAATTTTTTTGACAACTCTTTTTTAAATATTTTTAATTATTTTAATGTTTTATATCTTCTATAGACTTGTTCTCAAAAGAACACTAGGAGCCGAGTGTAGCAAAGTATCTATCATAAAGCAGGATCGAAGACATTTGTTGTCACTTAAATGAAAGGGTATTTTTTAAAATTAAATTATTTTAGCTCTATATTATAAATTTATTAATTGTTTTATTGTTACTAAAAATAATTTTATATTGTTTTAATTCTTTTAGGAGAGGAAGGCTTAGCAGCAGAACCGCCAAATGGACTATGGAGAGTTATTCACATACACCCATAGACACTGAGATAGGACAGTGACCTCTCAGCAAGCATAGGAGGCCAATATAAGTTATATACATTTCTAGTTTTTATTTATGTAATTTATTTACATGAAATGAAATTGTTTTATAAAATGTGTGTGGCAAAAGCGGATTCAGTAGGCATAGGCATAGCAACGGCAGACCTGAACCTAGAAGTCACAAGGGTATATGGAGCCCACTTCACCTTTGAAAGATGGACTGGAGCTAGTTGAGCACCCTGGACATTGTTGTCGTCTGGGGTTAGGCGCCAAACCTAGCATGGCCTACGGTAGGAGCGCCGTCTCTAAGGTCGGCACCTCTCGAGCAGGGACCTCAGGTACTAAAAGGTCAAGGGATGACATCGTTCAAGAGATCCATGCAGAGGTTATCGTGATGGCGCGACAGATTTAGGAGCAGGCCGATTTCTTCTACGCACAATAGACACACTGGCGGGATATCACGAACATTGTGGTGTCGAGGACGTGGAGTTGGTTGTTTCCTGACGAGGAGGTTCTAGAGGTCTCGCTTGTCCCTAGGTTCATCGTTGACCCACCTCGTCCTCATCCTCTTGCTGATAATGATGGTACTATTAACTTTGGTCAGCATGGTGATCCTACCACCCAAAGAGAGGACCTAATGATCAGGCTCCAAATAGTTAGTTAGGATTTATTTATGATTTATGACATTTGATTTTTTATTTCGAACATTTGTAAACAAATTAGGACATTTATTTTAAATTGTTGGTTAGCTTTTATTTATGATTTAGGACATTTGATTTTTTATTTTGAACAGTTGTAAAAAATTTGAAATGATGTTTTCATTATTTGTTGTTGTACTATAATTGGAGACTATGTCAAATTCGGAAGGCTATGCAAGATGAAGCGTGTCAATTATATAAGAACTGCCGCAACAGGCTTTAAGATTATTACTTAACATTTAAAATCAGGTACATGCTTTAGAGCTTCCTCTCATGTTTTTTAAATGTTAAGTAACAACCATGAAGCCATTTTAGGGATATTTTGAAACGTTTTTTAAAATGTGTGTGTGAGAGAGAGGTTTAGGGATATTATTTAAAATTCAAATACATAAAAAAATTGTTGGCTAAAAAGTCTATTTTTGTATAAAATTTTAAAGAAATAAAGGAGAAAAATAAGTATTAAGATTATTTAGTGCCCTAAAAATATTGAGGAAGATTATGAACAGAAAATTTAAGAAGGGGGTTAGTCTAACAAAAGTGACTTAAATACTTTTAAAACCTATTGTTATGAATTGAGGGCTTATTTCCTGAAAGACTTCATGAAAAATAGCTAGAGGTCAATACTTAGCCTGAACTTTTCAATAATATTATGTTTATAAGCTAAAAAAGATTTACTTAATTAAGGAAAAGATCCTTATGAAGTATTAAGGATTAATTTATGAAATTTATTTGGTAATCTCAACATCAATAATGAAGGGTAAAATTGTAAATTCCTATCCCAAATCCGAAATGAATTTGGACCATGTCAAAATCCAAATTTGTGGAGCCCAAGACGTGATGCGTGAGACTAGGATAGAAGTTTTATTTATTTATTTATTTGTTAACATAGGATAGAAGTTTTAGATTTACTAAGATGTTCGGATCCACAAATGTGTGAAATAATCAACCCCACTTACAAAATGTGACATCTGGATAAAGGCTATAGACACGTTATTAAGGGTAAATCAATGGCAAAATAAATTCATGTAAAAAAAAAAATCAATGGAAAAATAAATTAGTAGACACGCCAATCATGATCGCATCACTTCCATCCAGGTTTGAGGGAAATGTAATTTTTAAAAGTCATGGGGTAAGAAAGGACAATTTCAAAAATTATGCTCAGGATTTTAGGAAAAGCCCCAAAGACCTGGAAAGATTAATAACAATTCACTGGACCATATTTGAGGTTTAATTTATTTTAAATGAGAAGATTACCATTTAAGGTTTTAACTGAGGTTTAAATGAGAAAATTACCTAAAAAAATAAATTTCAAATAATTATTAAAATTTTGGTTAATTAAGGGTCTTTAGAGAAATTTAATTCTGAAAAATACCAAGAGTGGTCAAAATAATTGGGAAAAAGGTGGGGAATTATTTTAGGATCAAGATGAATTTATAAAAATGGTTTTACGCTGTATAATTGAAAAGTTTGGCTAAAACAATATTTTATTGGATTTTACCCAAAAAAAGAGTCATTAGTGAATAAATTTATGGGCCAAATTTGAACCTTGAGGAAAATTGTAAAATTAATATTTATTAAATAGGGTGAAGGTGAAAAATTAACCACAAACTTTTTCGCAAGGGCATCTAACACAATAAAATTATTTTGGATGCAAAAGTATACTAAAAAGGGCAAAATCAACATTACCGTTAAGAGGACAAACGTTGTCAGTTAGCTTCCAGCTTTAGGTGGGCCCCACTTGTGGCATGCTTCTCTCCTGGACCGTCCAGATCAGATCTGGACGGTCCAGATCTTATTTTTTTTACTTTATATTTTTTCAAAAAACAATATTTTAATGGGTAGAGAATCTAAAATAAAGATAATTTCTCAACTAACATTTTTTCAAAAAAAATGGTTTTTATTTAAAAAAAGTTAGTTAAAAAAGTCAAATCTGATCGGCCCGTCAGATCTAATCAACGGTCTCAGATAGATGGGTAGATGGTGCATAGATGGGTAGATGGTGCACCGAAAGTGGTTCCACCCCACCTCTTCGTCGTCCTCGGATCAAATGAAGCTCAGCTCTAGGAGGGTCAGGGGGCAACACTGTGAGGTTGGGTCAAGCTTTCCATCTGGTTGCAAGAGGTGGCGTAGCACAAGCGAGACCCACCTAGGTAGAGATGAAAGTGACAGATGTTTGTCCTTATTAACATTCGTGTTGATTTTGAGACCCTTATAGGAGAGTTCACAGTCGTTTTTTTTTTTTGGTCAGGAAGAGTTCACAGTCGTTCATAAATAGTTTTGCACTCAGAATAACCTTATGATGCCTGACGCCTCATACGATCGAAAGAGTTTGTTATTTAGTTTGCACAATTCAACCTATTAAATATAAATATTTGATTATCTTACATTGATCATATGATCAAATAACCTTCAACAAGCATTTGTGGAAGATTAGTTTTGTGTACTCGGAAGAATTAAAGTTAAGTAGGATAATTAGGCTTTGGGGAGGGCAATCCAAATCTAAGTACAAAGGCAGCCTAACTCTAAACAGGAAAAAAGAGACGAAGAATTTTTAACCATGCATTAGATCATGGGAAGTTATTAGAGATTGAAAAATGCAGTACTCTCCATTTTGTTCATTCCTCCAACAGTCTTCATTTTCTATCTCAAGTATGTTTACTTAATCACTATCTCTTTTAAAGATAATCCGATACTATTGTTGCCCCCATTATGATTATTGGTTTTATCTTTGGCTACCTTACATAACCCCCTCAAATTTTCATTTGCGCAGAATCCATAATTTTATATTGATATAAATATAAATAAATTGGTTTTGCAAACTTTTATTTCTTGAGAAAATATTCATATTTATTAAATAAATTGGTATAAATTTTTCCTGCGGATGTAAATAACAGCAAGGGCAATATTTGCACGGCAACCACGAGCCCCTTAAATGTCCAAAAAGAGATTTTTCATTGTTTCTCTTAAGAACTTAATGAAGGGAGTAGTCGTGATCCATCAACCAATGAATCTTGCTACATCTTGGAGTTTTTGACTAAGGTACTTATTGACATGGTTTCAGAGGAATATGCATATCCTAATTTCTTTGGTAGTTTTTAATTTAATGGTTACGAAAAATCATTTTACAAATTTATTATTTATACAATAAAAAATCAGTCAAGAATTTAGCTCATTTACAAAAATGCGCTGCCATTGAGTACAAGTAATGATCACACCAATATATTACTCTCGTATATCGATTCTCTTCTTTTCATTATATCTAAATATATAAATATATCTTGTCTTAATTCTAAATGTTTATTATATGCTTCTACTATATTATATGATACAAGTTTTGGTAATTTTCTATAAAATAACTTCATATAAAATTTTCTTATTCGTATTTTTGAAATTTTGCTTCATAGTAATATTTTTCAATATAAAATGGATCTAATTAACATATTTCTATTTCATGTAAATATGTTAATGCTTCCTTTTCATTAGTGTTTTCTATACTTGTCTTTGCTCTTCCTATAAATTCATTTCTTAATATTTGTTCATATTGCATGTGTTAACAAGCATAAAATTCTCGCTTGTTTTGATATTTTCTATTATAGTTCTTGATAATCACTAGTACAAAAAAACTTTTTGGCAGTCTGAAAAGTCTATTAGTTTTAAAACCGGATGCGCGACCGGTCTTAAAAATATTTTTAAATCGAACTTTTAAAATATCCGTTCTTAAAAGTTAAAGTCCGGATTCTTAAAAGTAAACTTAAAAGGCGAGACTTTAAGACCATATTTTTAAAATATGAGATCTTAAAAATAAGACTAGATATTTTAAAAGTCCGATCTTAAAAAAAACAAGTGCAGATCCGCTTGCATCTATCAGATAAATCAAGCGTTTTGTTTGGGTCGAAAGTTCTTACCGCTAAGGGAGCCATGCAGATTCGTCCAATGTAATCTATAAGCGACGCTGAGTTAGGCCGATTTGAGAGCATTGAAGGAGAGGGAAACCAAAATAGTATGCCAAAATAACAGATCACAACAGAAAAGAGATGAGAAAGCCCGACCTGAACCGAAAGAGAAAGCTCAGCTCCGTCGAAATCCAGCGCCACCAAGTTAGAGCTCCAGCATTTTCTGCAAATTGAAGGCTACGATCGATGATATGGGGTGTTTTTTAAGACAATTACCCATGGACACAAGACCCACGGCTAATGTCCGTTTGAAGTTTCCGTCTCAAAATGCTTAACCATCGACGGAATTGGAGACGGAAGTGTTCCGTCTACACTTTCCCACAGCTTTCCCTTGGAAGTTCCGTGTGTGATTTAACCACGGAATTTCCGTGGCAAATGTGTCCCAAATTACCCACCGAATCAATTCCGTGGGTAATTCTGTGGCTATTACGCTGCTTTTTTGTAGTGTATGTCTACAGGAAAAACTGTGTTCCTCAATCTTGCTGTATCTTTGACCAAAACAGCTTGAAGCAACCAGCAGATACATGTTTCTACCACATACATATATTGGGGATCCATATGAGTGTAATGAATAAATTATTTGTCAGTCTTCTTGTTCTTTTAAAATTTTCCGATATTGTGTATGTTCGATTTGATTGATCCCGCATTTGAGTGATATTGTATGTTTATAATTTCATGAATAAATTATTTGTCGGTCTTCTCACAACTTTATTACTTATACTACAAATAACAGTGTGCATTCCGAGGGATAGCTAACAAAACAAAATATAAACCATACGTTATGCATTTGAAATTTCTATTATTTCACATGTTTATCAATTTTCTCAAGTTAACCCTAATAATATTCTCTCAACAATCAATAATAGTGTAGGAGAGGGAGAAAAGGAATTAAGAAAGTTTGGTGGGATTGGTAAATGCTACATCACTTCTATGAAAGGATTCTTCCTACTAGTTCTCTGCATTTTGTTTATTCCTCCTAGAGTCTTCATTGAATGTCTCAAGTATGTAATATTAATTAGTCACTCTTTTAAATACTTTTCAGTAATTATTTTTATATTAGGCATAATTTCTTCCTCGTCTTTCTAATTTTTATCATTTCATTCCCATACAGGTACCAAACGGTATAGAAAACAATAAGGGTAATATTTGCATGGCAAGCACAAGCCCTTTAGATATCAGTAATTCTTACTATCACCAATTTCAAAGAGATTTTTCCATGGCAAGCACAAGCCCTTATGATTACTTTAGAGGGCCAGCTTAGAGTCAACCTAGGGCCAAACGGCCAAACCGGTGCAAATATAAAAAATTGACATATAATTTAAATTGTCATTATACCATCCAAATACCAAATTATCATCGAGTTTAGAGCAGGTATAAACCCGTGCTTTCGAGAACATAGTTGAGGATTTTCCATCCATCTCTGCATGGTGCGCGGTTATTCCAATGTAGAAGCCAGAGTTTGGGAACAGGGTGATTTGTGCAGACCCGCGTTGGAAGCTTCTTCGTTGAAAACTATCAAGTCTGGTACGACCGGAGACTTTCTTCGGCTTCTGAGAAATCAGAAGTTGAGAGAACCCTGAAATTGTGTTTGATTCAGCAACGGTGAGTGAGACGCCATAGCCGGAGATGTAATCGATGAAGGGTTTTGGGGAGTGGGTTGGCCATATAATGTCGCCAGCGAGAGGAAGAAAGTGGCAGAGACTGAGGCTCTGAGAGAGAGGGAGTCTTTGAGTTTTGGAAGAAGGGAATGGAAGATGGAGGGGGTAACCGAGGAAGGGAGAGAGTATGAAAGAGAATGAAGGAACAGACAAAGGTAGGGGTGGCAAGGGAAATTTCAAAACTCAAGCATTTTTCTTAATAGTGTGGGAGCACCATAAAATGTGACAGCCCTTTGGCATTATTAAATGCGTAGTCACTTTTACCCTATTTTAAATTTTTTGTAGTCATTTGTGTCCTAAAAAGAATTTATTGTTGTGGGTGCATTTTTAGAAAAAGTTGACAGTAACTTTGCCCCTTAATGTTTTTCCACGTCTACCCCTTATATGAGAGAGATATGACCGGTAATAAATACATATTTAAAAATCACATTTTTTATTTGGACAAAATTAGAAAAAAAAATTCAACTTAATACACATTAAATAACTTAACGAATACTCTTTACATCATGTGAATTGGCACTTAACAGCATTTCATATTTTTGGACGGGATGGAGTGCTTCATTTAATTACTGAATATATAGGACCGCTCATTTATTATAAGAATATACTCTTTATGGTCCTTATTATAAGGAGCCAATTAACAATTATATTTTGGTTTTTTTTATAAGGCACTTATTTCTTCTCAAAGCACATTAATTTTTTTTTTTTTTAATGTATGCCCATAATTAATAAGGGTAGTGTGTGAGAATAATAATTAATATAGGCTAAAGTATACTTTTAGTCCTTTAAGTTTACATGAGGTATACTTTTGATCCCTTAACTTTATAAAGTATACTTTTAGTCCTATAATTCTAACACCGTTAATTTTTCTAACGGAAAATGCAAACTCAAATGATAATGATGTAAACTTAAATGATGACTATATAATTAAATGCTATTAAGTTTAAATTTAAAATATGCGTAAATTGAATAATATATAAAATTTGTATAATTAAATGCTAGTAGTCATCACTTAATTTCGCCACATCAGCATTTTCCGTTAGTAACATTAACGGTGTTAGAATTTTAGGACAAAAAAAATACTTTATAAAGTTAGGGGACCAAAAGTATGCCTTATGTAAAACTTAAAGGACTAAAAGTATACTTTAGCCATTAATATAATATTAAAGTGTAGTATAATTAGTAAGGGTTATATTGAAAGTTACTTAAATTGTAGGACAATTTTATTGACTTTAACTACTTTTATTGGTTTGCGAGAATTGTTTGTTGGTGCCTTATAATAAAAAATAGAAAGAGTAGAAGTTAGCATTGGAGGGAGTAAATATGAGAATATAGCAAAACCACACACTAGACACAGAAACGGGGAAGTGGGACCAGACACGCATCCTCTTAATGAATGCGACGAGGGAGAATCAATTCGCAGTAGGAAGTAACAATAGCCAAGATTCATTTTTTTGGCCATTAATCACGATCGAGTGAGTGAGGAACATGGCCCGAGTGGTTCACATGAATGGAGGCACCAGAGAAAAAAGTTATGGTAACAGTTCCTTATTACAGGGACATACATGCGTAGGACATACGTACATACATCCATGCATGCATACATAGTCAAGGTGCAAATTTATCTTGAAATTATTTTATGAGGAACAATGTTGCCTGTAAATGTTTTCAGGTTTAATGTCACCCTAAAATTTTTAAAATATAGCAATTTTACCTTATACAATTAAAAATAAAAAAAAAATTAGCCATTAAAAAATTGATATTGACCGTAACCTTTTAATGGTAAGCGATGACATTTATCCATTTTAACACTTTAGGGGCCATACTGAACCTCAAAAAACTTTCAGGGCAATATTGCTTCTCAGCAAAAATTTCAGGGACAAATTTTCACATTAACCTTACATATTTATCTTGCTTCATCTAATCATTTCTAACATTTCAATTGTGAGGATTTTTACGTACTAGCCATTACATGTACTTTCTAAAACGAACAAAATTGGCATGGACATAAGAAGTTGCTTTCTTTTACAAAGCCCACAGGAGAGGAAGCCATAAGCTTCTTCTACAGTGAAAAGCTCCCTCGAAGCTTAGCAATTGCAGACTTGGATTGCTCTTCTGGACCAAACTCTTTGTTTGTCACTTGTGAACTGATCCAAATTGTGGAGGTGCTATATATAGACCTAAACCTAGAATCTCTAGAATATTTCATCTTCTGAAATGATCTCCCTCGCAATGATTTTAACAACATCTTCAAGTCTCTTGAATGCTGCAAGAAAAAGATAAGTGATCAATGCTAAATCGCTTGGAATCCATGTTTTTTGTGTGGCAGAATTCTTCCTACTAGTTCTTTGCACTTTGTTCATTCCTGTTCATTGGTTTTATCAAGTATTTATACTTCATCACTCTCTCTTTGCAAGATTATTCAGATCAGTATGGTATTGTTCGTACTTAAGATTATTGGGAATTTATTTATATGTTGTCAGTATCTGTAAATTAATTAAGAGTAAATACCCTTTTGGCTCCCCGACAAAAAACACGGACCCCATTTTCGTTCCTAGGGACTAAAATGAGACTTTTTTACGATTTAAAAAACGCTTTTTGGAAATTTGCGACTAAAATGTTCACAAATCGACCCTTATTCGTCCTTTTCAGGAACTAAAAAGGCATTTCTTTATATGAGGGACCAAAATGGGGTCCGTGTTTTTTTCCAGGGACCCAAAAGGGTATTTACTCATTAATTAAATTGTGGTTCAATAGCTAGTGAGTGAGATTATCAATTCCTAGCAGATAGTTGAGATACTTTAATGCCTTTAATTTTACCTGTTTGGTTAGCAATGATGCTTCCAAATATGGAAGCCAATTCCATCAAAATCGGAACTCGTTTCTCTGCTCTTTCAAAGAGCAGCTTATTTGTACATGCGAGTTCTGATCGTCAGGATGAGATTTGGATCGTCAAATCTAATTTTTTTAAAAAAATGAAAAAATCATTGTTTAAAAAAATGTTAGTTCAAAGATTATGTTTTTTTCTAGATTCTCTACCCATTAATTTTTTTTTTTTTTTATAAAAGATAAAAGAGAAAAAAACATTAGATCTAGATGGTTCAGAAATTTCATCCATACGGACGAGTTTAGACGAGCAGGGAACCGGGTCCATCAAAACCCATGCATGGACCACCTACCCTTTTCCCTTTCTTCTTCTTTAACCTCCCAGAAATTTATATATATATATATATATATATATATATATATATATATCCACTTAAGGCCTTATTTGCGACCGAAACGTGGTGAATTAAAACCAAGGTTAGTGACATTGACAGTGACGTGGTGATTGTTCTAGGCTTATAAAGTGATACAACTCTTTATTGTACAAGTTAAGGGATTTTTAGTTTAGGACCACTTGACACCTCCTGAACTCTTGTTTCAGTTTTCAATTTTTCATTTCAAGGGTTTGTTGATTGTGATTTGTGATTTCTAGTTTTTATTTTTATGGTTCAAATTGCTTCTGGTGGTGGTTCTCTTGATCATGGCGGCTGGTGATGCTTTTTGGCGGGAGAGAATGAGTTTCTTGGAAGGACATTTTGGTAATTTCAGATTCTAAACACATATTTAAATAAATAAAGAGTAATAACAATTTTTAATAGGCATAGTAAGAGTATTTTAAAGCCTTAACTCCGTTCTATTTCCACTTCTAATTTCTGCATAACCTCTTTCAAAATACTCAACGGAGCATAATTACCAAGGTGAGGCGCCTTCCCACCCCTGGCCCTGCCGGCCAATATAACTTATATCAATTATATTAATTTTAGGGTTAAGTACCAATTTTGCCCCGGAAATACACCCAAAGGAGCAATGTTGCCCTGTAAGTTTTTTTTGGGTTCAATTTTACCCTTGAAGTAAAAAAATGTAGCAATTTTGCCTCTCTAACGGTGATGCCTAACGGGGGGTTAGCACACTCGAGTGTAACCCCTCACACTTGAGTGTGTACGGACATTTTTTTTTAACACTGAATGCACACTAGAGTGTGCACACTTGAGCGTGCACTCGAGTGTGCACAAATGCACACTCTCTTAGTGTGCACTGAGGGAAGAAGAAAAAAAACCGTTCGTACACACTCGAGTGTGAGGCATACACTCGAGTGTGCACTAACACTGTCAGTGTCTACCGTTAGTGGAGGGCAAAATTGCTACGTTTTTAGACTTTTAGGGGCAAAATTGAACCCAAAAAAATTTCTAGCAACATTGCTCTTGGGGGTGTACGTACTTCCGGGCAAAATTGGTACTTAACCCTTAATTTTATGTAAAATTAGTATGTCACACCCCGAAATTTGAGAAGTGACCAGCTCGGAATATGCATTCCTTAAACCTTAAAACATATAGAATTCCTCGAGGGGAGCGTTTAAATTTTTTGTGTTGTCAATCAAGGTGAGGGGAGTAAAATTTCTCTCATTCCCTCCCCTCCTCTCAAACTAAACAAACCCTTAATTACACTTATATCTCCCTTAAAATAAAAATGTAAGTTATATAAACCTCTATTATACTTTGAAATTCTATTTCCATACTGACCATTAAATTTGACCTTTGAACTTTTTTTGGGACTAAAATGCCCCTATTTAACATTGGAATTATATATATATATATATATATATATAATATTTACGTGTGTGAAAAAAATTATGCCGCCAAAAATAAAACAATGTATTTTCTAAATTTCTAATATGCTAAAATTTATTAATTTTTAGATTATAAAATTTATAAATTTAATTTGTCATCGTATTTATTGATTTTGTTTATTTTTAGTTACTTAAATGACTAAAAATTTATATTTATAAAATATAATAAACTATACATGTTTCAGAGATTGTATAATTTATTTTAATTTTTAATTTATTATTTTTCCTACAAACATTTAAAAAACTTACTTGAATTTTCAAAAGGTTGTGTTATTTACCATTAAGGTTAAATAAAATTTGAATTTAACATTAAGGGTAGATTGATAAATAATTTTTAATTTATAAGTTTTAATGAAGAAAAATATTTTTAGAATATTTTTTACGATTTTTTTTTTTAAAATACTTGACAGGGCTGAAAGCCCGAGAAAAAAACTAAATAAATAAAGTCTAGTCTACTTGGAGATAGATCCCATACAATCATGGTAACAGTGTCCTTACATGAGCCGGCGGCGCATCTAAAATAGAGGTTTTAGTTAGCCAATGCATCAGCAACAATATTCTGCTCTCTTGGAATAAGTCGAATGCTTAACTGCTAATCAAACTGCATCATGCTTCTGATCTCGCAAACGACAAGGCTGCCATTTCCGGTCGTATCACTACTAATTAACATGTCTACCAGATCCTTCGAATCAGATTCCAATAAAACCTTTCCACAACCAAATTCCCATGCTATCTTTTTTAGTCCTTAAAGACTGCAAATTCTTCCTCTTCAAACACTGTGCTTTGACCCAATAGATGGGTAAATCCTGAAGACTTCCAAACCACCCTCCGAAGGTTTTTGAATATTCCACCACCATTGTTCAAGCAGCCTCCACCAACCAGCCCACCATGTTCAGTTGCCAGCTGACCCTCCACCAACCACCCTTGTTCACACCTCACCTACCCCAAAACTCATACTATAAATAGAGGTGGATACCTCATTTGTAAAGATCTCGAAAATCGGTGTTCATCACCAAGAAAGAGTGAGAACAAGAGTGATCCTGAGAGTGATCCTTGTTTGAGAGTTTTTTTTATATGAGTTTTGTAATCTATTCTTGTGAGTAATAGAGGTTATTTTCTCTCAAATTCATGTTTACCAATGCCCAATTGATCCAGAAAGTCCAACAAGTGGTATCGAGCCGGTTAGAGGTGTTGGTTGAGTTTTTTGGTTCATTTGGGACGAATTTGGGTTTTCTGAGTTTTACTCAAAATCAAATTCTGAGTGCACCATTGGATTCGTCTCATCGACACGAGTCCAACGCACCAAACGGCGACCTAATCGGAGTTCAAACGAGCCCGAAATCACGGCCAAAGTTTGGTCAACCTCACGGAGTTCACGGGAAGACGACACTGTTTCACGGAGTTCCGCCGGAGAAGACGACCGGGAATACTGTTCCTCGCCGGAATTTGCAGTTTTTCGGAAATTGAAGAAAGACCCCTCAATTTTTTAAAATTTCAGTTTGGTCCCCAAATATTCAGGAAATTTCATATTGACCCCTGATCTTTCTGAAATTCCAGTTTGACCCCTGATCTTTCTGAAAATTGCAGTTTGGTCCTCAAAGTTTTCGAAATTGCTGTTTTGCCCCTAGAGTGGAATTTTGACCCCGTAGTGTCAATTCCATCTCTTTTTTTTTTTTTTTTGACCGGCACGTAACGGTGAGCTCCATTTTTAAAGATTCAACCCCGATCGTGTTGAAAAATTATTTGTAAGGTGATAATGTCCACGTAAGAGTCAACATCATCTTTCGGAGCAATGATTACGCTATCGCCACAAATTACACGCCGTGGAGACTCGGATGGAAGATCTCCTAAGCTGTAAAGATTTGTTTGATCCCATAGAATTGATGGGTAAAAATCCCGATCCCGAGGAGTTAGAGTGGAAGAAATCAAATCGAAAAACTATTGGTCAAATCCGTCAATGGATTGATCATAGTGTCTTCCACCATGTTGCACAAGAAACAGACGCATATGCCCTCCGGAAAAAGTTGGAGGATATGTACCAGGCCAAGACCGCTCGGAATAAAGCTCGTTGATGAGGCGTTTAGTCAACATGAAGCTTAAAAGTGGAACTTCGCTTGCCGAGCATACCGTGAGTTCCGAGCTTGGTCAACCGGTTGTCGCTCGTAGAGATGCCACTTGGCGATGAAGTTCGGCGTTGCTACTACTCAGTTCCCTTCCCGATAGTTGGGAAACGCTCGTGGTCGTGTCACTCAAAGAATCACCAAATGGCAAACTTACCATGTCAATGCTCAAGGATGCCCTATTCAAAGGAAGAAGAAGGAGAAAGGACATGGGCACAGATCGGACCCATGCCCTTGTCACGAGAACAAGGGGAGGCAACAAAAGAAGAGTAATAACAAATCGAGAGGCGAAGCAAGAGCGTGTGGGCAGGTCCATTGATGGTAGAAAACCATCTTATAACCGCCATCATTGTGGATTAGAAGGACATATGAAGAAGAACTGCTACAAATGGAAAAAGGAGCAAGACCGGAAGCGCGGTTGAAACTCGAAGAACAAGGGTGGAGAAACATTAGTTACTATCTCCGGTGATGTAGCTTATTGTTCAACCCAAGATGAGACATGCCTTCACGTCTCACGAAGAAGACACGGAATGGGTGGTAGATACTGCGGCGTCCTACCACGTGACTCCATACAAGGAATACTTCACAACATACAAAGCCGGTGACTTTGGAGTCGTGAAAATGGGAAATTCCAGTTTCGCGGCAGGATTGTCGGAATTGGTGATGTTCAGATAAAGACAAGTTCCGGAGCACAATCACTTTGAAGGATGTCCGCTTATGTGCCGACCTTCGGCTGAATCTATTGTCGAATAGTTCTTGACAAATGGGCTATGATAGTCACTTCGTAAAGGCACATGGAAGTTGTCAAAAGGCGCTATGATAGTCGCCGAGGACATATTTGTGGCACGCTATACAAGACTCATGTGAAGATATGCACCGACAGCCTCAACGTTGCGAGAAAGGAGGCGTCACAAAATCTCGTGGCACCGTAGACTCGGCCACATGAGTGAGAAAGGGTTGTCTACCCTAGTAAAGAAGGAGCTTATCAATGTAGACAAGGACGCCGCACTAGATCCTTGCAATCATTGTTTGTTTGGTAAGCAAAGATAGAGTCTCGTTTAATTCCTCTTCAACGAGAAGATCGAGTTGCTCGATCGGGGTACACTCGATGTTTGCGGTCCTTGGAGGTTGAATCACTCGGCGGCAACCGATACTTTTCGACGTTCATCGATGATGCTTCTCGAAAGGTGTGGGTGTATTTTTTGCGGACGAAGGACCAGGTATTTGATTACTTCAAACTGTTCCATGTCATGGTAGAACGTGAGACGGGAGAGAAGTTGAAGTGTCTTCGATCCGACAATGGAGGTGAATACTCCTCCGTGCGTTCAATGCCTATTGCAGATCATATGGCATTCGACATGAGAAGACGGTCCCACGCACCCTCAACACAACGGTATAGCGAAAGAATGAACCGAACAATTATGGAACGTGTTCGGAGCATGCTCGCATGGCTAAGCGCCAAAGCCATTCGGGGAGAAGCGATCGAGCCGCTTGTTACTTGATCAACCGATCTCCATCGGTACCATTGGATTTTGAAGTTCCCGAGAAACTTTGGTCCGGAAAGGATCCATCATACTCCCACTTGAGAGTATTTGGGTGTTTAGCGTACGCACATGTATCCAAAGAGCTCAGTCAAGCCGGATGCAAGGACCACTCCATGCATATTCATAGGCTATGGAAATGAAGAGTTTGGATACGTGACATTATGGGATCCTAAGGAAAAAAGGGTAATCGAAGTAGGGACGTGGTGTTCCATGAAAGCCGACAATAGAAGATATTGAAAAGCCCACAATATCTCGAGAAGACAAATGTTGCTCTTCAAAGTGCGAGGCAACATCGGAATCATTCGTGAGAAATGATGATATAGTGCCGAAGAAATGCCGAAGTAGAAGACAATGAGGAAGATGACGGTGCGAGCGGGGGAGCCACAACCCCACCGCCAGACGTTCCAACCATCACAAGGCCAAGATGATGGTGGATTTCCTCAAATTGCTCCGAAGTTCGTAGATCCGAACGAGGTCGATTCCGTCGAGAAGATATCCGGAATCCGAATACCTTCTACTTACCGAGGATGGAGAACCAGAGTTTCCATGAAGCAAGTATCTCATAAGGACAAAGAACAAGTGGTTGCTCGCAATGCAAGACGAGATGGAATCTCTGCGAGAAAAATCAAACTTATGAGATCGTAGAACTTCCACGAGGGAAGAAGGCACCGAAAAATAAATGGGTGTTCAAGCGAAGAAAGATGGCAAAGTGGAAAAGTGGTGAAATACAAAGCACGATTGGTAGTCAAAGGATTCCAGCGGAAGAAGGGGATCGACTTTGATGAGATTTTTTCACCGTAGTCAAGATGACTTCAATTAGAGTCATACTTGGATTGGTCGCAAGTATGAACTTAGAGCTTGAACAAATGGATGTGAAGATGCCTTTTCTTCATGGAGATTTAGAAGAAGAAATCTACATGGAGCAGCCAGAAGGTTTTGAGGTTTCAGGGGATAACCTCGTTTGTAAGCTGAAGAAAAGCTTGTACGGTCTGAAGCAGGCACCTAGACAGTGGTACAAGAAATTTGACTCGTGTATGGTGAGTCAAGGGTACAAGAAAACTGCAGCGAGATGAGCGTGTCTACATTCGAAGTTTTTACGATGGAAATTTCGTTGCTCTTCTACTATATGTAGACGATATTCGATCGTGGGGAAAGACGCAACGAAGATCGGCCAATTTGAAGAAGGAACTTTCTAAGTCTTTTGACATGAAAGACTTAGGACCCACTCAACGAGATATTGGGAATGCAAATCACCCGAGACGGGGAAAAACGGAGGTTATGGCTATCTCAGGAGAAGTATATTGAACGAGTACTTGAACGGTTCAATATGAACAATGCCAAACCAGTTAGCATTCCATTGGCCAACCATTTCAAGTTGAGCAAGAGATCGTGTCCCTCATCCAAGGAAGAGATTGGGGAGATGTCGTCTGTACCATATTCTTCAGCAGTCGGAAGTTTGATGTATGCTATGGTGTGTACGAGGCCCGATATTGCTCACGCAGTGGGAAAGGTGAGTCGTTTTCTCTCCAACCCCGGGAAAGAGCATTGGGAGGCAGTAAAGTGGATTCTCAGATACCTTAAGGGTACATTGAAATTATGTCTTTGTTACGGGGAGCTGATCCAATCTTGGAAGGCTATACAGATGCGAGATATGGTCGGAGATCTTGATAGTAGAAAATCTACTTCGTGGATTCATTTATACTTTTGCGGGGGAGCTGTTTCATGGCGATCACGACTACGAAGTGCGTTGCTTTGTCCACAATGTAAGCCTGAATACATTCCCGCCGAAGCCGGAAAAGAGATGTTGTGGCTAAAGCGTTATCTCCAAGAGTTTGGAATCAAGCAAAAGGAGTATAAGGTACATTGTGATGTCGAGTGCTCTAGATTTGAGCAAGAACTCTATGTACCATTCCCGTACAAAACATATTGATATTCGCTATCATTGGATACGCGAGGTAATGGATCGACAACCTGTTGAGACTAGTAAAGATCCATACGAAGGAGAATCCCGACATGATGACGAAGGTGGTGACTCGAGAGAAGCTAGAGTTATGCGAAACATATTTGGAATGTTTTTCTTCGAGATATGGGCTGGAGGGGAGAATTGAAGACTTCCACCCACCCTCCGAAGGTTTTTGAATATTCCGGCCACCATTGTTGAAGCGGCCTCCACCAACCAGCCCACCATTGTTGAAGCAGCCTCCACCAACCACCCTTGTTCACACCTCACCTACCCCAAAACTCATACTATAAATAGAGGTGGATACCTCATTTGTAAAGCATCCGAAAATCGTGTTCATCACCAAGAAGAGTGAGAACAAGAGTGATCCTAGAGAGTGATCCTTGTTTGAGAGTTTTTTTTTATATGAGTTTTGTAATCTATTCTTGTGAGTAATAGAGGTTATTTTCTCTCAAATTCATGTTTACCAATGCCCAGTTGATCCAGAAAGTCCAACAAATCCCACCATCCATCGGCCCATATGATCTTAACCACTGTAATAGCGCCATCAACATTGATCTTAACTTAACCATATGGAGGAGGTAACCAAAGAGAAGAAGCTCTCGAAGACGAGCTTTGACTGTTGGGTAAGAGGCAATCTTAACCTAACCATATGCGGTTTTTGAAAACCCTCATCAAAACATTCTTTATTTCTGCATGTCCATAAATACCAGACAACTAATCCCCAGATCATACTACCCCCCGCATTCAAGCTAAGGATAATTGTTTGGATATGTTTAAAGCAATCGAATCCCTCAAAGATACAGCGAAGAAGGCAGTGTAATACCAGGGATTAAGGAGTGACACCCACAGTTGCTTAGCATATTGACAGTCACGTAAGCTTTGTACATGTGTCTACACTAGCTATTTGGAAACGACTCATCAATCATCAGATCTGCACTTCATACACTGAACATTCAATTGGAAGTCGCATTCCATATCATAGTATGACTACCAGTCTCTTGGCGTGGTGGTATGGTGCATAGAAGCCTTTGAAAGACCTTCACCTTCACTATATTTGCAAGCCCATCATAATCCCACGTGCCATGCTTTACCCAGTCAATGAACTGTGCTTTGTCTCTCTTCCATTGACAGTGTTCTTTTACACATATCAATAATGTTTTTATCTCTGAATAGCCAAGCATCAGTGAAAAAATTAACCGACCATTTCTAACTTGCCATCTCGTTCCCATTTCAATTATATCTCTCTGATGACAGATGAATTTCCATAGTTTAGAGTCTCCTGGTTGCATGTTAAGCAAGTCTTCCTCACTTCTAAACATAAATTTATACCGGACCGAGGACCGTGGAATGCGTTTCGGTGCCTATCCAAAGGATATGCACCACGCTGCTCCTAGCCATCTAAACCGTCTAGATGCGATCTGGACAGTTCATTTTTTTTTAACTTTTTATTTTTATAAAAATTAATTTTAACAAATATAAAATATAAAATAAAAATAATCTCTTAACTAACATTTTCTTAAAAAATGATTTTCTTTTCCAAAAAGCAGCAGTTAAAAAAAAATCCGGACCATCTAGATCACATATGGACGGTCCAGATGCGTAGCATAAACCATTATTCCCTCTCACCAAATTACAAGCCAGTTTTGCACGAAACGCTCGATTAATCAAGGGCAATTTTTTGTATTGGAGACTACCATCATTCTTGGGTCAAGATAACCTGTCCCAATTAATAGGATGACAACTGTGAGGATCTAATTTTCCCCATATGAAATTACGCTGAAGCCTTTCAACTTCATTGCAAATACTCATAGGAATTTTAGATACTTGCATGGGGTAAAAGGGCACTGTGCTAAGAACAGACTTCACTAATGTAATTTTTCTGGCCATTGACAAAGAATGTGGCTTCCAGGGAGCAAACCCTATCTACTATATACTAGAATGTTTCAGTAGATGTCCTGTTTCTTGATAAAGGGAATCCAAGATACTTTCCGATCTCAACAGAAATCTTCGTACCATGATATCTTGAATCTTTCCTTTCACACCAGTTGGAAACTCGGAGAAAGGAAGATTGAAGACTTTACTAACTTTCACCAGAAACATCGTAAAAAAGATCAAGACACTCCATCATAATTCATGCTTGCTCTTCAGAAGCTTCTCCAAAAGAAGCAAATCGTCTGCAAATAAAAAGTAGGACACCATTGGTCCATCTCTTGTCACCCGAATTGGTTTCCATTTACCATTATGAACTGCATCACTAATTATGTGAGAGAGATGATCCATACACATGACAAGTAAATATGGGGCAATCGGATCTCCTTGTCTCAAACCATTTCTAGGCATAAAATATGTGACAACCAATTCCACAACACATTATGAGATGTTGCATAAATACGTCCCAGGACGAGTTTAATGAATTTCTCATCGAGTCCTGGTTCAAAGAGAACTTGCTGAAGAAAACTCCACTTGATTATATCATAAGTCTTCTCCAAGTCCATTTTAAATGCCATAAAGTCTTTCTTTCCTCTAGCCTTTCTTACAGAATGTACTATTTCTTGGCTGACAATTATATTATCTTGGATATCTCCTGGGATGAAACTAGCTTGAAATGGGGAGATAATATCATCCATAAGACTCTTCATTCGTTGGGCAAGAATCTTAGTTATACACTTGTAGTGTACTGGGCAAAGCGAAATTGGCCTAAAATGTTCTCCCTCTTTGGAATAAGGGAAATGAGTTTTTTTTTTTTTTTTTTTTTTTTTTGGCTTCTTGCTCATTCATAGACCCTTCAATGACTGCCTTTACAAAATTGCAGAACGAAGACCTCACAGTGTTCCAATGTTGCTTGAAAGGAAACGAGTAAATTAAAAACCCATCGTAGCCTGGGGCTTTATATGGTCCCATAGCAAATAGAGCCTCACGTATTTCCAAGTCAGAAGGAGTCGATGCCAAATTAACCACCCGAGACTGGTCAAGCTGTGGAAATGAAGTCACTGTGTGAATTGAGACAGAATTGGTATCATCAAATTGGAATAAAGTTTTGATTTTTGAGGTACATAGTCACCAATCCCTTTTGCTTATCTTTATTATCCACCCATTCACCATTATCATTTTGCAGTATCAACACCTTATTTCGACGTCTTGTCATGTATGTTTTAAGGTGATAGTATTTGGTGTTTTTATCACCCTTAGCAATCTATTCAAACCTTGGCTTTTGGAACCATTTGATTTCCTCAAGTTTAAGCACCTCATCAAGTTCCCTTTGATGAACCCACCATACACGGACCTTTCCATGTAAATTTCGGTCCTGAAGCAACCATATCCCCGAGACCGCAAGCATGAACTCTGCCACAAAACCATTGGATTCTTGAATTATTTCATCTAACTCCACCGATTCGTTCAGATGAGGCTAGGATGTCATTAAATGGGTTGAGAAGGAGATAGCACACTAAGACTCGTTAGCCCATTGTGTCTCAGGCACCTCTGTATTCTCAATTCGAGGTCTCAACTGTTGAGAATTACAATTTGGGCTCTGCAGGTGAGGCCCATTCTGTGTAACCCCATTATCCACATCCTCCATAACATGTTCTCCTCGGTGCCGATGAGAGTTGGCACAGATGGTAAAGAACGGGCTCAAGTTCTAAAAGGACGAGAGTTCGATTCCTCTCTTAGTTGTGGAGGCGCTCCTTCAAGAAAGAATCACGTAAAGACATTGTAAGTCTTTCAAAGAAAAGCGCAGGCCGTCTTGTGGCCGATGGGGGGTGTCGAACCCACCTAAACTTTTATGTATCAAAAAAAAATGTTCTCCTCGGTCTATTGGCAATGATGAAGGAATGCCATTCTCAGGCATCTCATCCTCATGCCCTGTACGTATCAAAAATAAAATAAAAAAATAAAAAATTTCTCCTGCCCTGTCATCATTTCATACCCTCTATATCTCGTGGTCCCACCATAATCCATTTCCTTGTCATTCCCCTCATTATTATGCTGTCCCATGTTAGAACAGTTTGTACTTGGTAGTATTTAGGTATCATAGAGACAATCTGTGAGAACAGATGAACACCTTTTCTACTTTGCAATATTCGATTATTAATAAATAAGTATATTTTATCTTTATCATATTTATGTTTCACATTTATTTTAAGGTAAATATGTGTTTAAAGATAAAAACTATAGGAATAGAACATGTATTAATCTCGAGGATCAATGATAGAGATCATGAACATTTGGACCCAAGAACACTACATATCTGTTGTCTAAAACTTGTTCTTAGTCTTGAATCACCAAGAGAGGGCATTGATGATCTCAATAAGACTAGTACGACATCATCTACTCGTATAGAGATACAAGATAGGGACCTCATGGAATACAGACATGGTGATGCCTTAGCTGAAGTTGTAGGTAGATCTGTTGGAGAACAAATAGCACCGAATTGACCCACTGAGAGACTCCACAAAGATTCATTGTAGGGAGTATCATTGAATATGAAAAGTCTCTCATCATTTGGTGATAATTAAATATTTCATACACTTATTTGTATCTCTTGGTTAGTAAATTTAGGATTGTTTAGTTAATAAATAATGGGCTTTTATGCTTATTTGGGCTTTGGGCTTTTAATTAGATTTAATCATTTTGATGATAAAATTATAGATTTGCAATGCTTCAATATTTTCACCATAACTCTTGAACTAGATATCCAGTTAGCCTCATTCTTGTCTCATATTTCAGATGATTCAGGGAGTTACAAATGTTATGAAGACTTGGAAGCTTACATCGGACAAGAAAATGGTCGAAATTGGATCCGAAGTCAGACTCATTTTTTTAGATTTTTATTTGGGCCCGAAATTTGTAATTAAAGCCCATTTGCTTTCATATCTGTTTTGGCCAGACTTGTGGAGCCTCAGTTCATTTTGTAATTAGGTTTTTACCCTAATGAGCTGAAACATTGAACACATTACGTTTTACACACAATTTCATATTGAAATCAAAAGCTTTTTATTTCTTCTCATCTATTCATCATGTTGTTGGTGTTCATCATTTGTTCTTTGTTTTTTCAGCCATGCTTGGCTGAGCTTCTATGATCAACCCATGGATTAAGGATTCCACTATCTAAAGACTCGTTCTTAACTCAAGAACGAACTCGTTTCTGTTTTGTATTTTCGGATTGATTTGCTTGTGGATTGGGAGTTAGATTTAACACCCAGATTGAGATATCCCAAAGATTGAGTTTGAACCGGGTTGAAGTGATTATTGTGCGATTGCACAGTGACACGCTGTGCATTCGAGCAAATTCTGGACAATCATTCGAGGGATTATCTAGACAAACGTAGAGATTTCGGTTTGTCCATAATCAATCACGAGTTGGTTGTCATTCTATTTTCGTCCGATGATGAAAAGTTGTGGAATTCCTTAATTTTGGGTTGTTCGTTGTTTTAATCCGATTAGTTTCATTTTTTTATTCTGTTTCTATTTTAGTTCAGTTTCATTTTTCCTTGCTCTAAAAATTCCCCTAAACCATTTATTGTTATCTTGTTTCTCTGTTCCTATTGTTGAAATTAGACCTACTGTGAATTCCGCAAGAGAAATGATCCATGTTCCATTCTATTTCTGTTTATGTTATCTTACCTATTCATCTATTGATTGTGCCATTAACCTGACTATTACTTTATTATTTCACTAGAAAATATTCATATTTGTTATCGGTATTGTTTTCCGCTTCTTAACTTTTTTTATTCTTGTTTCATTCTTATCTAGGTTCCTGATGGTGTTGAGAACAATAAGGGCAACATTTGCTTGGCAAGCACAGCCCTTTAAATGTCCAAAAAGCATACTACCACCAATTTCAAAGAGATTTATCGTTATTTCTCAAGTGCCGTGCTGAAGAACTCATTGATGGAGGTCCTAGGCTTAAGTGTCGGTAGATCCATGACTACTTTTTTTTTTTTTTTTTTTTTTTTTGTCAAAGGATCCATGACTGCTTTACCAAAGAAACATAGCTCTTCCTTTTTGAGGAGACAAGAAAGATTTGAAGCTGAGGGTTACAAGGAGAAATTGGAAAGAACAGTGATTGGAATTTGGAAAGAACAAATTGGATATTTTGTAGAACAGCCTATTTGTATTAGTGTATTCGAATCTTCTGCTCATGTAGTGTTCAATAATACAATGAACAGGATAGCGTGTGCAATATGGATCTCATTATGATATTCACTATTTGAGACGTAGATGTTTAGCCAGAATTTATGTGTTGCTGCTGAAGCAGCGGGAGATCCATTCGGAATGGGAAGTAGCAAGAGCCACTCATTTTTGGGACCGTCATAAAAACGTACGTATTTGCAATAATATAAGTAGGTCTTCATCGAAGAGACAAAAATAAAAATTTCATTTTCTTCTAAATGATGAAAGAGAATGAATAAGTCGTACGACAAGATAAGGCACTTGTGGTTCTTTGGGTGGCGACAAGTATGAGGAACTATTGACTTTTTGACTCCCTCACTCCCCCTGTCTCTCCTGATTATTATATATGGTGTATAGTATGTCGTACAAAAGATTTGACACCACCACTTGAGAGATGAAGAGAGAGAACATACAGAACAAACGGAGAGATATTTTTAGGGAAAATTACGTTCAGGTCCCAATAAAGGAATTAATCACAAACAACTCCCTTGAAATCACAAAATTACTTAGAAGTCCCCAGGACTTTTTGATATTATTTGTATTAACAACGAAACGACATATATTACAACGAAATCTTTTATATTTACAACAACATTTAAACACCTAGATTTTGAACATAGAGAGGTCATTTACAACAGAAAAAGCCTAGATTTACAACAAGAAATGTTGTATTTACAACAAAATTTAAAATCTAACCATTTACAACAGGAAATGCATGTATTTATAACAATATATAAAAACCTGGATTTTATTTCCATACAAATAATATCAAAAAAGTCACTTTGAATTTTTTGTGTAATTTGATGATTTGAGTGACTTTTTTGTAAATTTTTTCGATTCGCTTGGGGCCTGCATTTAATTTTCCCAAATTTTTATCGTCCCTAACTATTCTTCCATATAATAAAAAATAACAAAAGGACCTACATCTCTATCTATTAAAAAAAAGTAAATGAGTAAAAATACAAATGTCTTTTCCTCGAAAGCTTGCGTCAAAGTCACTATATGTTTTTTTTTTTAAAAGAAAAATACACATGTAGTCAGAGACGGAGCTTTAGCATGACTAGAGGGGCCATGGCCCAAAAAAAAAAAAAAATTGTTTGGATTTTTTTTTTTTATAATGTAAATTTTAATCCCCCCAAAATGTTTTTATAACATTTTTCCCTCTTTTATTTTTCCATTTGCAAATCAGCCATTTTATATCTTTGCGCTTATAATTCAATCTTTGTTACGTGTGGTATGTTATGTTAATCTTGTCATTTTGTTCGATATTCCAATCTAATTCGCGAAATTTTTAGGCTTTTTTATCAATGAAATTTACTTTTTGTGGTGTATTCTTTACTTATGATTTTACCCATTCTACATTACATCTGTGGATGAAGTTAATTGATTTTTCATTCTAAACCTAAATCTCAGAAGTAGAAGTATTTGCTGTAAATTTAACTGATCTGGGAAAAAGACATTGTCAGTAGATGATGTTGCTGAATCAGAGTGAAGTATAACAATACCATTATAGAGTTTTCCAGTTTCTTTACAGTGGAGCTGCTTTATCTTCAGTGCATAATCATAGTTATAACATAGAAGATAGAAAGTTTCTCTACATATGGCTTTTAATTTATAAAATTTATTTTCTTTGTGTTTTCTCTGGTCCATCAAAATACAAGGAGTAATACTGTAATATTATTTCTTTGATTTTATCTTCTCCCTATTTTTTCTCTTCCCAACTTTTATTATAAATCTGAATATTTTAAAAATGTTATATAATCATAAAGTTTTTTAATTAGTTAATGAGTATAGATTTGGCCCCCCCAAATTTTTGTCTCAAGCTCCGCCCCTGCATGTAGTTACATTTTAAGAGCAAAAATCACACCACCGTTAAAATCTAACTTAACGGTGCATTTACAACAGAAAATGTCATATTTACAACAACATTTAAACACCTTGATTTTGAACATAGAAAGGTCATTTACAACAACAAAAAATGTTATATTTACAACATGAAGTGCTGAATTTACAACAAAATTTAAAATCTGGCAATATTTACAACAGAAAATGTCATATTTACAACAATATTTAAACACTTGAATTTTGAAACATGAAAGGTCATTTACAACGGAAAAATCTTAGATTCCTGACGGGGAAGTGTTGTATTTACAAAATTTAAAATCTGGCCATTTATAATGAAAAAGTCATATTTACAATGGCTGATTTTAACGGTGGTATGACTTTTGATCCTAAAATGTAACCACATGTGTATTTTTTGCTCCTAAAAAAAAGTATATGGTCTTTAAGTGCTTCAGGATAAAAGCGTGTGTATTTTTTTCTTAAACCCTCAAACAAAATTTGACTAACTAACTATCTTTTTTATATAATAAAATTCATTAACTATCTATGACAATGTAATTTTTGTTTCAAATACCATTAGAGCCCATTTGAGGTTCGTTTGATAGGGAGTTGCTAGCGTCCACTGGCCTTACGGTTCACTACCATCCTCTTCCCCTCAAAACTGTGCCGTTTTGGCACAAAATGGTGAAGGCTAATACTTTTTTTATAAAAAAAAATCAGGGTACTAACGGGTACTAAAAAGATACTTTAGAATATTGACCTGTACTGAAAAAATACATCATGATTTTAAAAAAATATTTTAAGATCTATTAATTTATTGTAGGGTAATGACCGATACTAAAAATATACTTTAAGGATACTGACTGGTACAGAAAAAATATTTCATGATATTGAAAAATTATTTTAGGATCTTCAAAAAATATTTCAGGTACTGACTGGTACTAAAATGATACTGACTGATACTGGAAAAAAATATTTCAAGGTACTAAGTAGTACTAAAAAGTACTTTGAGGATACTGACTGGTAGATGAAAAAATACTTCATGATCTTGAAAAAATATTTCAAGCTATTGAATGGTACTGAAAAAATACTTCAAGGTACTGATTGGTACTAAAAATATACTTCAGCATATTTTTTAAAGATCCTAAAATAATTTTTCAAGATCATGAAGTCAGTATCCTCAAAATATCTTTTTAGTACTGATTAGTACCCTGAAATATTTTTCAAGATCATAAAATAATTTTTCAAGATCATGATGTATTTTTTCGAGCGGTCAATATCCCAAGTATATTTTTAATCCATCGCAAAAAAAAAAAAAAAATAGCCTTCACCATTTTGTGCCAAAACGGCACAGTTTTTGGGGGAAGAGGATGACAGTGAACTATAAGGGCAGTGGACGCTAGCCACTCCCCGTTTGATAAGTGGAAAATGTATGAAGGGAAGGGAAGAGAAGTAAGTTCTCTTGTTTAGTATACTTTCAGCGTCCAATCTTCTCGAGAATTCAAGTTCTCATGCCCGCTAGTCTTCCTTTAAAGATGAGAAGATAAGATTTCACCAAAATTGGTGAGAACTCAAGTTCCCTATATGAATAGTGAAGCTGTTGGATATATTTACCTATCATAAAACAATTATTTTCTATAAAGCAAGAAAAGATTACATTCGAATTTGATGAGAGAAGATTTTAGATAAATTTGATTGTTTCTTTTTGCGAAATAAATGCTTCATTCGATTTGACCAATAAATTCTAATTCTTCTTTTTAAAAGAAATGCTTCATCATAAAATTCAAATTTGACCCATAAATTTGAATTCAATGGAAGCAAATTCTTATCAAATTCAAATTATATATAATAAAAAAAGAATACATTTTTCCTTTTCATTTTGAATTAAGTAATTACTTTTGATGGTACAATAAGTATTTCTATCTTTTTCAACTGTCACCCCTTCATTTTCTTCCTAAGAAACAACTTATCTTCCCTCATCCCTCAAAATCTTTCCTTCTCTTCCTTTCCCTCTTCTAAATTCTTTTCCTTCTTCAAATCTTCCTCGTACCTATAACGGGCCCTTGGTTGGATGAAAATTTGGGTCCGAATAGGGAAAATCGAATTTTCCCATCGACAGTGGACGTTTGGTTCGCATTTTTCAGTTGAAAGCTGTTTTTGCCGAATAAAATTTCAGCTGCGTAATTGAAAATGGGTTAAAGACACAAAAGTCCCTGGATATGACATATGTGTTTAATGTAATACCCTAACAAATTTATGATAATTATCAGAGCAATAGTGCGCAACATGATGAGCAACAGAAATGGCATAAATATACTGATACAATGTATTTGATTATTTACAGGACTTCCAAATGCAAATCCTTGACAAATTTCAACATTATGAAATACAATTAAACTAGTATAGATATCCAACACTGGGTCTTGGTCTAGACCGAAACCTTCATTCACCAGTATCTGCCGCTTTTGACCTGGGCGCCACGTCCTATGCGCTGTTCATTGCACATGAAGTAACAAGGGCTGGGATCCCGAAGGTTCCTAGAGAAACAATTAATCTCACATAGAATGTACAAACAATACATGACAATTAACCGTATACAGGAAACATTTCACAATATCGTATAAAATCTATTAAGTATAAATAGAGTCCAAAATATTTAAAACTTTGGCAGAGTCTTCACGCGTGCTGCTTACCCTTTATCCGTCTCTTGATCCTCCTGATCCTGAAGTTAGGGTTACGTCTGAGGTTTAATCGAATTGAATTTCAGGTAACAGTTAACCTTATGTTCAAGTAATAACAATATATGATAGATAATAACGAAAACAACATATATGATATCCAAAGCAAATACTTTACATACTACATTTATCTTATCTTATACCTTGACTAATTTTCATAATTAATGTAGTTGTGAAGGTTAAATAATGAAATGTTACCACAAAACATAGCACATAGAAAATGTAATGTTATCGGTGTCTGCACTCACCAGTACTATGTATCCTCAGCGCTAAAAAAACAATACAACATTATCATGACTATAACACTAGTACAAAAAAGCCTTTTAAGACCGGACAAAAAACGCTTCGTAAGATCGGATCTGGAATCGGTCTCGTTCCAGGCGGTATTAAAAATATGTTACTAAGACTGGATGAACGACCGGTCTTAAAAAAATCGTTTCTAGACCGAACTTTTGAAATATCCGGTCTTAAAAGTGTTTCAGAATAATAATAAAAAAACCCCAAATGAAACAATCGGTCCTAAATCACCAGATCTGGCAACATTTTGAATGTCCTTACGTCATTAGCGACGAAGAACCAAGAGAAGATTGGAAGCAACAACAACAAGAAAAACAAAAAAGAAGATTACAAACTTCAGAAATAAGAAAAAAATAACAAGAAACAGAAATCATTCACCATGGAAATCAAATTTAAATCAATATAAAATCAGAGGTGAAATTGAAGTCCAGATCTACAAAAAAATCACAAGCTTAAAGAAACCAAATATGAGCAGGATCCTCTTGTCGGTACTAGCAAAACTTCAAGCAACCAAAATCGAAGTCCGGATCGAGCGGGAGTGGTCAAGGTAGGAATAAATAGACTTACGCAAGAAGAGATCTGGGCTTGATTTTAAGCTGGATCTGTGCGAAGACAGCGTGGGAGGAGCCATAGATCGAAGAGGAAGGAGCTGCCGTCATCCAGAATCCTCGAAGTAGTACGCTTTCGTTGTTGCTGAGGATTGGAGTCGACGCCATCGTAAAACCCTCGAAGCATCTCACCGCCAACGTTGCTAAAGATTTGATTGTGTGGCTCTTGGGATGACTTACAAAGATTGCGAGTAGATTAGAGGAAGAGGGTAGCATTCTTGCTGAGGATTTAACCCGTGAGGCTCTTGGGACACTCTTTGAATCTATAACTAAGTAAATGTTATATCACCAAGAAGACAAAGTAGACTCTCGGACTTAACAGGTTTAGAGAATTTAGTTTGTTTTTTTTTTTACACTTTTAAGACCGGTTTTTTGAAACAAGCGGTCTTAAAAGTATATACTTTTAAGACTTGTTTTTTGAAACAAGCGGTGCCTTAAAAGTGTTTCTATATATTTACAAAATTGCCACCGATCATACTTTTTTTTAAACACTTTTAAGACCGGTTGTTTGAAACAATCGGTCTTAAAAGTATACTTTTAAGACTTGTTTTTTGAAACAGTAGGTCTTAAAAGTATTTTATATATTTACGAAATTACCACGGTCATACTTTTTTTTAAACACTTTTAAGACTGGTTGTTTTAAACAATCGGTCTTAAAAGACTTTTAAGACCTGTTTTTTGAAACAACCGGTCTTAAAAGTGTTTTATATATTTACGAAATTACCACCGGTCATTTTTTTAACACTTTTAAATTAAATTGTTAGAGAGATTTTAGGAATTAAGTTAGCAGATCATGGTTTTTGAATTTCGTAATTAAATTCCGATTGTAATCATCTTAATTAAGTTGTTAGAAAGATTTTAGGAATTAAGTTGGCGAGATCATGGTTTTTTGAATTTCGTAATTATATTCTTGATTGTAATCCCTAGATTATAGGAAGCTACTTTGCTAGGTCAAAAGATTATTTACTTATTAAGATCTCAGTATATAATTCCAATTAAGCGAAGGAATAAATCATCGCATTCTCGGACTCATCTCGATTAGCGTCTTCTCACGATATTTACGAAATTTGCCATCGGTCATACTTTTAAGACCGCATATTTCATAGTCCGGTCTTAAAAGTGTTCTATATATTTACGAAATTTATAGATTTAGGTCATACTTTTAAGACCGGATCTTTTATAATCCGGTCTTAAAAGTGTTATACATATTTACGAAAGTGCCATCGGTTATATTTTTAAGACCGAATCCTTTATAATCCGGTCCAAAAAGTTCTTTATATTTACGAAACTGCCACCGGTCATACTTTTAAGACCTGATTCTCTATAATCCGGTCTAAATGAGGCGGTCTTAAAGCTCTTTTTTGCACTAGTGTAATCTACATCTAACTGAACGTAAACAAACATGTGACCTAATACCCAGTCTTAGTCAGTCACGGTGCATGGCCCAAGACTCAGTCTTGCCTATGACTCTAATCAATCATGAATAAAAAAAAAATCATATATAGGCATAACAGAACAAAAGATTTAAAGTTATAGTACGCTTCCGTACCTTTCTTCACGTAGCTAGCGATATGACTTCCTTTCGGTATCGATCCCCGACTTCTTAGATATCTTATAATATTATTACGCATTATTTCTTTTTATATGATATTATAATAAATACCATATTGCTTGAAATAATATCCCAAGAGATATTTTTGCCACTTTTAACATTTTTTCCCTTGGTGGATTAATTATTCCATAATTACTCTTACTTTTCCTTTTTTTAAAAAAAACTCTAGGATTTCTGCCCAAATTTTTCAGTAAAATTGAAAAATCATAACTAATTACACAAAAATCAAAATGATGTACTTCTAAAGCCTAAATGACCCTTAATATGTCTATTTTCGTGGAAAAATAATCTCAGAAACTCGAAATGTCTAAGTCATTCCCAGTTTTAGGTTTTCCATTACTGTTCAGAAACATGGATCAAATTGACAAATTCACATCTTTTTGTACAAAACCCTAACAATTACATGTTATACATAAAAAGAAAGCCTTTTCTGTCTGCTATATCTCTGAAAAATTTCAGGAATTTTATATATCATTTGATTTGGAAATATCCATCTATAACAACCACCGTTCATATTAACTTTGAGAAACATGGGTTAAGTTCAAAATATTGTAACACCTAGTACAGAACTCTAAGCATAATGTATTTTATATCAAAATTTGTAATCTCTTTATTATTTCTCTAGAAAATATTCATATTTGTTATAGGTATTGTTTTCCGCTTGTTAACTAATTTTCTTCTTGTTTCATTCTTATATAGGTTCCTGAGGGTGTATGTTGAGAACAATAAGGGCAACATTTGCTTGGCAAGCACAGCCCTTTAAATGTCCAAAAAGCATACTACCACCAATTTCAAAGAGATTTCTCGTTATTTCTCAAGTGCCGGGCTGAAGAACTTATTGATGGAGGTCCTAGGCTCAAGTGTCGGTAGATCCATGACTACTTTACCAAAGCAACATAGCTCTTCTTTTTTGAGGAGACAAGAAAGATTTGAAGCTGAGGGTCACAAGGAGAAATTGGAAAGAACTGTGATTGGAATTTGGAAAGAACACAATTGGATATTTTGTAGAACAGCCTATTTTTATTAGTGTATTGAACGAATCTTCTGCTCATGTATTGTTCTATTATACAATGAACAGGATAGCGTGTGCAATATGGATCTCATTATGATATTCGCTATTTGAGACGTAGATGTTTAGCCTGAATTTATGTTTTGCTGCTACAGCAGCAGGAGATCCATTCACTATTATACAAAAACGTACGTCTTTTAAATAATATAAGCAGGTCGTCATCGAAGAGACAAAAATAAAAATTTCATTTTCTTCTAAATAATAAAAAGAATTAAAAACGTGCTGGGAAGTAGTCGACTTGAATAAGTGATTGGTATTCTTGCTCGCATCGCTGGATTGTTGATTTATAAGTCGTACGACAAGATAAGGCACTTGTGGTTCTTTGGGTGGCGCTGAGTAGGAGGAACTATTGACTTTTTGGCTCCCTCACTCCTCCTGTCTCCTGATTATTATATATGGTGCATACTATGTCGTACAAAAGATTTGACACAACCACTTGAGAGATGAAGAGAGAGAACATACAGAACACACGGAGAGATATTTTTATCGTGCCTAACTATTCTTCCATATAATTAGAGACAACAAAAGGACTACGTCTCTATCTATTTTAAGAAAATTCACTAATTAACTATCTATGATAATGTAATTTTTGTTCAAATACCATTAGAGCCCATCTGAGGCCCGTTTGATAAGTGGAAGATGTAGGAAGTGAAGGGAAGATGAATAAGTTCCTTTGTTTGGTACAGTTTTATAATCCAATCTTCTCGGGAACTCAAGTTCTCATTTGCGCTTATCTTCCTTTAAGGGTGGGAAGATAAGATTTCACTAAAATTGGTGGAAACCCAAATTCCCTGTATAAATAGTGAAGCTTTTAGACATATTTATCCATTATAAAACAATTATTTTCTATAAGGCAAGAAAGTAAGATTACATTTGAATTTATTCGACAAATTTGAATCTGATGGGAGAAGATTTTAGATAAATTTGATTGTTTCTTTCTGCGAAATAAATGCTTTGTTATGAAATTTGATTTGACCAATAAATTCGATTTTTTTTTTAAAAAAAATAAATGCTTCGTCATAAAATTCGAATTTGACCCATAAATTCAAATTCGATGGAAGTAAATTTTTATCAAATTCGAATTATAAAAAAAAAAAGAATACATTTTTCCTTTTTTACATTTTAAATTAATTACTTTTGAGGGGAAAATAGGTATTTTCTATATCTTTCCCAACTGTCACCCCTTTATTTTCTTCCTATCAAACAACTCATCTTCCCTCATCCCTCAAAATCTTTCATTCTTTTTGTTTCTCTCGTATAAATTCTGTTCCTTTTTCAAATCTTCCTCGTACCTATAACGGGCCCTTGGTTGGAGGAAAATTTGGGGTGGAAAAGGGAAAATCAAATTTTCCCGTCGATGATGGGCATTTGGTTCACATTTTTCAGCTGAAAATGGTTTTCACTTGAATCAAATTTCAGCTGCATAATTGAAAATGGGCTAAAGACACAATAGTCCCTGGATGTGACCGTCCATGTGACATAAGTGTTTAAGATAGGGGCAAAAAATGTCACTTGGCCCATTTTCCTATTTTATTTTATTTTTCAAATCAAACGAAACACAAATTTTCCTATGAACCCATCTATTTTGCAGTGCAAACCAAATGTAGCAAAATATTTTCCATTCATTTTCATTCATTCCCTCTTTATTCCATTATTCTCCATCCCTTTATTTGAACCAAATGAACTCTTATTTATGAAGATGACGAATGAGAGAGAGAGAGAGAGCAAGTAGGGGAAAAAAAGAGATGAGAAAGTCATGTAATTAAGTGGGGATGAAAATAAAAGAAGTGTATTAATTTTTTTTAAAAATATATTAATTATATTTAAAAACTATTTTTTTAGAGAATATAATGTTACTTAAATATAGGACCGGAGGGAGTATTATTAAACCGGGCGGCTATAATATTGCTATTGTAGACGGAGATCCATTTGCAATGGGGAGTAGCAAGAGCCACTCAAATTTTGGACTGTCAAAAAGACATGTGCAGCACGATGAAGAGCACATCAAGATAGTGATCTTCTTAAAGGTGCACTTCTCGCGTTCCTTCCCCTCCTTCCCCTGCTTAGTGGATGTTGTAATACTCCCTTTCTCTACGGTTCCAGTTAATTATATTGTAGAGATTAAATAAGCTAAATAAATTATTTAATCATAACATATGTTGGGTATCACTAGATTATATATCAATTTATAAATTAGGTAAATTAGTTTGGAGAAAAACGATAAATATAAATACCTTAAAATAATTTAGTTATCTTCCTTAATCTCTCTAAAAAAGTTAACTAAGTCTTACATAAGTATAGGAGGAAGTTAAGAAAATAGAGAACTCTTATATTAGATAACTTAATTAATTTCATGAACTATTTTGCAGCACATTTCAAAATTCTAAATCAGAGAAGATAATCAGCATGCTAAGAAACATACGATGCACATCCTCCTTTATATCACCTTCAATCTTTAGTTTTATAGGATTTCATTTATATGAATGATTTATCCAATCTCATCAATACTTGAGTATATGGCAAGAGGTATAGAGCGTATAGAGCTTGATCAAGATCAGAGTATAGCTCCCCTATTTAAAGAAACAAACACATGAAGTGTCCTTGTCCGACAATTCCAGAGCATTAATGATGAACAAAGGAAAGCTGGGAAGAGGGGCCCTGACTGTGTCATCTACTATTGACCAAATAATAACATGCCACATGATAAATCTATTCACCATACATATAACAACATCTCCAACCCAGCCATTTATATGATTATACTCAAATGTAAAAATATATAAATTCTTATTATATATTCTTTATAATTGTTTCTTACTATATTACACACACATATATATGTACACATACAGACATATATGTATATATATCATATACATACGACACACACACATATACATACATACATACATACATACATACATGTGTGTGTGTGTAAATTACTGAAGGGGGCACCATTGGCGGGGGATTCGGGGTCTACCCCCAATTTTTTTTTTTTAAAGGAGGGTTTTAAATGCATTAAAAAACAAAAGTATATAAACAAGAAAAAAAGGAATATCAAAAAAATATTCATGAAATCAGTGAATACGATGATGTAATAAGAGAAGCGATTATTTTACAAACCCGTCATTTAGAAAAAAAAAAATTTAAGTCTTTTTAGAAATGCAACTACATAAATTACAATGATGAAGGGTTAGACTCAATAAGTTCAAGACATATATTTTAATAAAAAAGTATATTACAATAAAAATAATTACAATGTCATCCTTCTAGGCCTTACTTTTTATAATTCCATCATAATTTCTTTATTATCAATCTTTATCAAATACATCTTTTTCAATATAAGCGACTAAACAATCATTCAACCAATCATCCCCCATCCGATTATGAAGTGCAATATTGATGTATTAAAGGTGGACACTTAATTTAAGGGTGGACAATCATTCAAACATGTATTAATTTTTAAAAAATCCCAAATTCAATGGAGGTCACTTGCCCCCTAGATATATACATGTATGTATGTATAGATTTGTATGTATGTACATATGTATGTCTACGTATACCTAATACATATGTGTATATATGTGTGTGTGTGTGTGTGTTGGGGGGGGGGCTTTCACAATCTGCATTTTTTTTAAAAATATATTATATAGTCTTACATATTTTATTATGGGAAAATTACATTTAAATACCATTTCAATTTGTAAAACCCCAAAATGTTTGTTAAATTAGTTAAAGGACTTAAAGGTACCAAGGACTATATTGGGATTTTCAAATTCGGGTGAATTTACTCTTTTGCCCTTAGTTTTTAGGTAAATTTTGTTAGTATTTAGGTGTCTTAAAGATAATCCATAAGGACAGATCAACACCTTTTTCTACGTTGTAGTATTTCATTATGAATAAATGTGCATATTTTATTTTTATCATATTTATGTCTCACCTTTATTTTAAAGTAAATATGTGTTTGAAGATAAAAGCCTTAGGAATAGAATATGTGTTAATCCCGAGGATCAATGATAGAGATCATGATCATGAGGACTCGAGAACATTGTATATCTATTACCTAAAACTTTTTCCTGGTCTTGAATCACCAAGAAAGGGCATTGATGATCTTAATAAGACTAGTACGACATCGTCTACTTGTATAGAGATACAAGATAGGGACCTCATGGAATACAGGCATGGAGATGTCTTAGCTGACATCATGAGTGGATTTGTTCAAGAATAGATAGCACCGAACTGACCCGCCGAGAGACTCCACAAAGATTCATTGTAGAGAGTATCATTGGATATGTAAAGTCTCTCATCGTTTGGTAGTGCAGATCGTCTTGGACTTAAGGATGTCATCGAACACTATGTCCTAGGGTTATATTTTGACCGTATAACTCTATCCACCTAAAAATGGGGAGAACAATGTACTCTTGGGTGTAACTCGAATACATGAGTATAGATGGACATGCTGAGAGGACTCACTGTCCCCTACAAGGGATTAGTCATTCACAAGACCGGTAGAGCTTGGATAGCTTCTAATTAACTCAGAGACTGTGCGCACAGCAAGTGATCATAAAAAGTCATGATCTGTTATAGAGTTGATATAAGAAGATTCCTAGTTCCGTGAATTAGCTACATTTAGTCAATTAAGAGAGATGATACTCTAACTTTGCTCTCGACTAAATGTGAATGACGATGTGAGGGATGATGCCTGCACATAATCCAAATATGAAAGGTAGATCACTTGATCAACTCAATTAATTCTGGGGTCGTAGAGCCTTACTAGTGTCTTATGAGATCATTAAATAAATTGGGCCCGTTAAAGGGGTTTTAATTGGTCCAAATTTATTTATGTTAGTGACTTATTGGGCCAATGGGTCACATATAAAGGTTATTCCCGATTGTTTAAAATTAGCAAACTTGGGACAATAATTGTTATTGAGCTTTATTAAGAGTAAATGTGTATTTGGGTTGGAGTGAGACTCCAAGCCCACTGAGGAGAAAATGACATCATATATGGTATCGCCCACTGAGGAGAAAATGACGTCATATATGGTGTCACTAGTGGGAAATCAGTTTCTCCACAAAAGGGCCCAAATGTTTTGGAAGACCCAACGGGGTCTTAGGCCAAGTTGAATTTGGAATTCGAATTTTGAATTTAAGTTTAAAATTTAAATTTGAATTATAACTCAAAAGGTTAGGTTATAAAAGGTAATTCTGAATTATCTAATATATATATATATATATAAAGATCCAATAATGATTGGATGAAGATAGGATAATTAATAAATGAGTATTGATTTAAAAATGATTTTGAATTTTAGTTTAAGAGATGAATGTGATCCATCATCTTAAATTATTATTCAATCAATCAAGATATGAATTTAATTCATTATGATTTGGATTTTCCAATTCAAGTTTAGATTGGGCATTTCTTGTGAGCACTTAAATTAGAGTTAGACTCTTATAAAGTCTTGACTTTTTTGTGCCCTTTTTATGGACGGTTTTTGAGAAAAAAAGAAATAAATGTGATCCATCATCTTAAATCAATCCAACAATCAAGATATGAATATGATTCATCATATTAAATTCAATCAATCAATCAAGATGTGAATTTAATGTGACTTGGTTGACAAGTAGTGGACTTGATACCTAAAACCCATTTCTTAGTGCATAAGTTGAAAATTCCTAAGGCAATTAGAACTAAGAATTTTTGGCCCACCAAAACTATAAAAAGGGAGGGTTGGACGTTGTTTCGTGACATCCTTATGCTCTCTAAATTTTGGTCTTTACCAAAGGTTTAGAGAGGAAAAGGCACCATCCATAAATGGGTAAGGTTCCAACCTTGTTCATCCTATCTTTAACCTAATTCCAAGAAACCACCACTTTCTTGAAAAGATAAAAACCCAAGGAAACCAAAACTTGAAACGTCCCATTTTTCAAAAGCAGTATATATATTTTTTTTCATCAGAGTAGAGCATCGGAGCGTAGGAGTAACTGATAATTAGATTCAAAATGCCGTAAGTCTGGCTGATTACAAAGGCGGTACAATGACCGAGAGTTTTTATAGTAAATAACAATAGAAGTGTCTCCCGGCAACACTCATGCCGTGGCAACAAAAGAAATCCTCCATTTGAGACTCTAAGCGTCTTCGCTTGCCCTTATCTTCGCGCTCGGTCCTCCCGACCCGGAAGCTATTTTAAATGCCGAGGTCCAAATGCACATCGGACATCGTAACGGTTAACCTCATATTTACATACACAATATATGGAAGACATCATAGCATTAATCAAAACATAAGTATATAGCAGATGGAAGATTAATATAACAATAGTACACATCTCATGTAAAGTTATCTATACAATTCACTCGTATAGTCGTCTATCACATATAAGTATACAGTAAATATCAGAGTTAGTGTTACAGTACGCGAACGTACATCCCAACAACACATATATGACACACAAAATACAAATAGCACATACATGCATAACATAAATATCAGAGTTAGTGTTACAGTACGCGAACGTACCTTCGTTGTCGACTATGGTACGTTTTACGGAAAACGGTAATTTTTGACAGCGGGTGAAACAGCGGTATGTTAGCGGTACATTTATCTCGGATATCCTATAAGGATAATATTTATGCTCTATATATTTTCAGGGAAATAATCCCAAAAATTCCTAAAATTAAAGATAACATACTTCCCAAGTTTTTGTCGATATTTGCAGTCATATGAGATTTACCATAATATTTTCAGGCCATTTTCTGCCTTATAAAATACATTTTTCAAGGATTTTAGCTCTTTATCTCTCCTAATTCTCATAGTAATTACCTTAGAAAATAAGATAATTATTACTTATTATTTGAAACCACATATTCACCAATTTTCAATAGGAATTATTTATCGAAATATAATATTCCAGATAAATAATTATCCGGGTATTACAAAACTCAACCTTGTCTTTGCCTAGCAAGCATCCAAGGAGTGGGAGGTTTCAAGAGAAGGATTCTCGTTGCAATCGGGGGATAGCAGTGTGGATCAACGTTAGAGGACATCAACAACATTGAAGTCTTCGAGTGATCTAAGGTAGTTCTAATCTCCAATAATCGTTTCATCAAATTATCCTAAACCCCAATAGTTGTTTTAACGAGTTATCCTGAAACTCATGAATATTATAAATTGTTATGAATTCTCATGAGTATCATAAAGAGTTACGGATTAATAATGAATAACTAATTAGCATAATAAGTTAAGGTTAATAATTCATGAGGATCGTAAGGAGTTACGGGTTCCGCAACGATTAAACAAATTTTTTGTTTTCAACCTCATGAAACTTTGCATGAAAGTCATGTAATACGCAAAATTAACCATCAAATTTAAATATAAAAAAAAGTAACCCTCGCCGGAGAGACACTGCGGTCGGCCGCCGGAGGACCGACCTGTTACACCCCAATTTTCGAAAGCGTTTTTAAAGCGTTTTGATCAGAGTAGAGCATCGGAGCAAATAAAAGAGTGAGTATTTGATACAATACTAACTGAGACGTATCCGTTTGTTCATAGACAATGGTACATTTATCCGAGTATTATAACTGTACAAAATCCCAAAAAAAAAATCTTCTGTTGGGTCTCCACGCGTGCTACTCACTCTTCTTACTCTAGTCTTCAGTCCTCGGTTCTCCGGACCCTGAAGCTATGGTAAGAGCTGAGGTCCAATGCCCATCGGACCTCAGGTAACGGTTAACCTCATGCTTATGTAAACAATATATGTATGACAGATATTCATGACATTTCAAAGAATAATCACTACAAAAGCCCATAACGAGATGTAGGATTAGTAATACATAATCACATATGTAAGATAATAACAATACACAACCACTGCACATGTATGTTATCCCGGTCTGCACTACTCACCAGTGCAACGATAGCATGTCGTGTCCTCAGCGCTAGGAAAACTCTAACGGTATTATCAAAACTATAACCTGTGTAAAGCTGAATGTGTATGTAGTGATCTAAGCCCCATAAACTTAGTCACAATGCATGTCCAAGATAGAGTCCCGTCCATGACTTTATGAAAGTATCTATCACATATAAGTACACAATAAGCATCAGAGTTAGTGTTACAGTACGCCGCGAACGTACCTTAGTCCGTGTGGATAGCGGTACGTCTGTCTGTCAATACGTGTTCTCGGATAGTCTATAATAGTATCATCGCATTATTAACTCAAAAATAATATCTTAAGAGATATTATAGCCACTATTGACCTTTTTACCCCTGGTGGATTTGTTATTCCAATTATAACCCTCTATTTTCATAAAAACGCTGATTTCAGCATTTCAGTAGATTTTTCGCCTAAGTTTGAAAAATCATAATTAATTCTACAAAAATCGAAACGAGGATCCGTAAAATTCCTCGGAATCATTAGAATGTCTAGTTTTAAGGAAAAATATCCATTTTGACCCAGATTCCATGATTCATTCCCAGGTTTAAGGTTTCTCCCCTCTGCCCAGAATTTTCCAGAATTTCGTAAGCCAACTTGGTGAATTTTTATTTCACTGCACAGAGCTCAAAATGATACATTCTAGGTATATTTGAAAAGCCCTATATGTCTACTTTAACCATGAAGTTTTCCAGAATTTTAGAACTTCATCTTCAACATAAAATACTGGCGTTTGTACTACTGCCTTCAGAAATCGCCTAACCGACAAAATTTTGCCAGAGTTTCGCTACTTTGATCTTCAACTTCCAAATTTTTTTCTCCAACATATTTTCATAAAATTTTTGAAATAAAACCATCTTTAACCATAAAAACATAAAATCAAAATTATATTGGAAGATTAAAGATCAAACCAACATTTATTCTAACAACTATAAGAACTTAAAGCTTAAAACTCAAGAACTAGAGAACTTACCCTTGAAGAACTTCCTTCCTTCTTCTTGCTCCCCACTAACTCTCACTTCATCTATACTCTTGCTCCCTATAGCTCACCTATTTTGGTTGAGTTTGGTGTGAAGATTATGAAGGGAGGAGCTCCCTATTTATAGGAAAATTCCAACCCCTTCAACAAGCCAACTCTCCTCTCCCTTGTACACACACACACACACACACAAGAAACCGCCCCTCCCCTTTTTCTTCATCTCATTAATGCCTTGTCCTCTTGCATTGTTGGCTTAATTGGCACCATTTGTAATTTTGGGAAATATCTAGATTTTTATAAGATTAGTTAGCTCTTAACTATTCTATGGGGACTAGATGTAAAAGGGATGGTTGGTTACTAACTAAATAAGGTACATTTAGGTGTTAATTCCAAGTCTCCCATTTAGCTCCCTAATTTTGAAAATTACACCCTTCATTAGATGTCCCTAATTGTCTTTTATTTATGCTAATCCCTTATTGATCTAACTTAATTAACTAAGGATTCATAATATTTACTTCTTGATTTATTATTGGCCAATTTAATTACAAGGATTAAGGTCAATTGTAGGATTACTTATAACCATTGGATTTCATTGTGTTTGTTTAAACTAAATCTTCACCCTTAATTGCCTTTGATATTAGTTAATTGATTTATGAACTAATCATGAGAATTAGTGCAAATATTGTTTCACCTTTATTGACTTAATTACTTGAGATAGAATACTTGACTCTCATTGTTCCAACAAGGCTAGTTTAAATATAAGACCACAATCCCTTCTTCTTTTTGACTTTAATTACCCATGTGTTTGTTTAAACATAATATCTAGATTTTTTTTCCACTTTTTCTTCTTCCTCAAAGATGCTTGATCTGTGGCCTCTCCTCCCCCATATGCTATTGATTTGCTTTTGATTTTGTGTTTTATTCATGTCTTACAATTACCTTCTAAAGCCTCTCATTGGTTAAAATCTTTTCTCATGGATTAAGCTTTATGAGGTTTAATTAAGGCCTTAGGATTTAGCTTTATTAGATTTAATTCAAGCCCTTAGTTTGTGTTGGAAAAATCCTACCACTATTGATGATATTTGTTCATATTTTATGTGTAAGAACCGGCTGAACCCAAGAGGGGGTGAATTGGGAATTTTAAAAATCTTTTCAGAAATGCTCTGTTTTTGAACACTAAAAACAGAGATGAACTAGGATGATAAAAACTTAGCAACTTTGAAAATCTTTTTGTAACTCAGTAAAATTAGTTTGTATGACAGTAAAGAGTTATAAAGCTATAGATAGTCATTCAAACATATATTATGGAAATAAAGGAGATTAAGGAAGAGAATATGCAAACTGAGATTTATACTGGTTCGGCCCAATCCTTGACCTATGTCCAGTCCCCAAGCTCCACTTGAGATTTTCAATCCACTATCCTCTTATTTAATCCGGGCACAAGAGAAGCCTTTACAAACCCACAAGTTCACCCAGGCACTTGTGAAGCCAAATCTCTCACTGATATACTCCCCCTTACACAATGTAAGGTTACAATTTGTTTCCCACTCAAGATCACCCAATCTTGAGTAACTCTCAAATAAACAGATATAATGTTTATAACGAATCTTCTCTCTCAGAAGTGAATAAGATAAACACTGAAGTACATGACAAATAATTTCACTCTCTATGAAGAACTATGTAAGCATTGAAAACAGAGTGTGTATGAGATGAGCTATAGATTCAGAATTTGGGTATTTTGACAGTGCAAGCTCTTCTCTCTCTCTCTCTCTCTTCGTTTTGAATGTGCCTCTACTTATAGGTGAAGATCATCTGAACGTTGAGAATATGACCGTTATGAATAGTAACCGTTAGAGATCAGTTTTGGTGTCTTCTCTCACTAATCTTCACTTAATCCAGCTGTGCAGAAGTTCAGAGTTGACTCTCTGCGAATTAATCCATTGGTGAAGCAATTGCTGGATGTGGAAAACATTCTTTAATGCTTTGCAAGTGTGTGCAGACAGATTACCCAAAAGTATGCAACTTTCTGGGTTTTGCATTTAATGTTCTGACATGCTTTTTTGCTTTTGCTTTAAACCTTCAATAAACATTCTCTAATTCATCTGAAACTCACTAACAAAGTGGTTAAATATATCTAGGAACATTAGAGAATAATGATAGGAAGTATTAAGATCAAACAAGAAGGTTTTACAAAATCGTAGAATTTGAAATTCTGAAGACGCGTTGAAACCTTGAGGTTTTATCAAAAACCTCGAGGTTTCATTTGAATATGAAACCTTTGTCGCGCCAAGGCAAACCTGGAGGTTTTCTGGGAAACTGGAGGTTTTCTAAATCAGAGGAAAGGTGTTTGCTCTATGGATGTCAAAACCTCGAGGTTTCTCACCAAAACCCGAGGTTTCGCTCAAATGTGGAAATTCTGAGTTTTTGCGTCAAAACAGAAAATTGGAGGTTTTGAAGTAAAACTGAAGGTTTCCAAAACAGGGAAAGCGCAAATGCTCTCTGCCTGGACAAACCTTGAGGTTTGTCCTCAAACCTCGAGTTTTCACAATTTTGAGAAAACTGGACTAGACTCAAACTTGGAGGTTTTTCACAAAACTGGAGGTTTTGAAAAACTGACCAAAACATGAGCTTTTTCTGCCAGGTCAAAACCTCGAGGTTTCTTACCAAACCTCGAGGTTTCACAAAACTTGTGAAACCCTGAATTTTCATGTTAAAATATAACCTTGAGGTTTTTGACAAAAACTAAAGGTTTTCAAGTGTTCAAAACTTAGGAGACTCTCTGTAAGTCCAAACCTCGAGGTTTGAACAGAAACCTCGAGTTTTTCCATTTTCCAGAAAATGTTGAGAAGTCTCTGTATGAAGAAACCTTGAGTTTTCTCTGAAAACCTCGAGTTTTGCTCTGTCCAGAAACCTTGAGTTCTTCTCTGTAAGGCCAAACCTCGAGGTTTCTGTACAAACCTCGAATTTTGCTCTTACAGTGAGTTTTACAACATTTGAGAGCAAAACTTCATGCTTTGTTTACAATTATTGGAGATCATCAAAACCCTTAGAGAACTAACATTATGTGCTCTTAGGATTTAATATTTGTGTAATTATCTTGCCTTTTCAAGAGTGAATTTTCGCCACCCATATTTGAATTAGGGAAGGTTAAATTAATCTTGGTTAATATCTCTAATATAGTGTTCTACGTGTTATTAGGCCTAATTGTCAAAGTATGATTGGTTACTCTATTAATTATGATAATTAGAAATCCTCTTTATGCTAATATTGGGTTTTTATTAGCCTTTGATCACTAATTAATCTCATACATTTCTTAATTATGCCTTTTTAATTTAATTATTAATTAATTACGAAAATTAACATAAATATTTTAATTTTTGCAAATTTAATTGCCCATTAGTTGTTGATAATTTTCTTTAATTGGAATAAGTATTTCCATGTCATTTTATTGTCTCTTATAATTAAATTAAGATTATACTTAATTATGATACTTTATGGTATTTTATGATCCCTAATAGAATTTAGAAAATTTAACCATTGGTTACCTTAATTCTAAAGAGAAGTTACCTAGAAAATAAAATAAACACATCACAAAATTTGAGACCACCACATATTCACCTATTTTAAATAGGTATTATTTATCAAAATATTGTATTTAAGATAAATAATAATTTTTGGGTATTACACGACCGCCGAACTGTAATTGCGGGCTACCTCGAGCTCGCCACCGGCCGATGGCTTTTTTTCTTTTTTGGGAGGGGGTGGGTTGAATTTGTTTTGTTTTTTTTTAAAAAAAAAAAAAAAAAAAAACAAGATTCAATGAAAGTGAGGTGGGTGGGGTTCGAAACCACCCTACTTTCATGGGGGCCAAATGGCCTAACCAACTTGATTTGGTTCTTATATATATATATATATATATATATATATATATATATATATATATATGCATTAACAAATATATGTATTAGTCTTAACATTTTTTCATCAACTACACTCTTGTAAATCTCATTATTGAACTTGTAAATACCATTAACGAATTGGTAACTGTCATTACAAGATTTGTTACAAGTGACATTTATTTGAAGAACGCACTCATAAATACCATTACGAAACTAGTAAATATCATTGAAGAATTGGTAATTGCCATTAAAAGATTTGTTATAAGTGACATTATATTTATTTGAAGAAGCACTAGTAAATACCATTACAAAACTAGTAAATATCATTGAAGAATTGGTAATTGTCATTAAAAGATTTGTTATAATTGACCTTTATTTCTTGTTTCATCTGAGACAAAGTGGTAAACCTAAAGAACGACATGGTAAGTACCATTACAAAACTAGTAAATACCATTGAAGAATGACCTGGTAATTGTAATACCCTAAAATTTGTATTTCTCCTAAATATCATGATTTGGCAAGTAATACCTATTAAATTAGGAGAGTATGTTGTCTCTAAATTTTAATTGAATTATTATCATTTTTAGGGAAATTTTTCTTTGGAATCTAATAAATCCAAATCCAATTTTCTAATCTTCAATTAGGGATCATAAAATACCCTACAATTAATATTTTAACATCTAGTTTTAATATAACCAAAGATAAGCCATAAAGGGTTATGAAAATGATTAAGGTGATTAAAGAATACTAAAAACAATTGTGAGGCAATTGAATTTTTATTAATTAAGTTAATTGCGTAATTATTCATAATTAATCTTGGGGAAATTTAAAATCAACAAATTGGAATATTTTGGCTTAATTAAATATTAAAGACCAATAAGGGTTCAAGATGAGTATCAAATGAATTTCTAAAGATCATAATTAATTTGATAATCAATCATACTATTACAATTAAGCCTAATAACATCTAAGACACTATAATAAGGATAATAACTTGGATTAAATTAATAACCCCTTAGGTTATTGTGTTGGGCGAAATTTATGATAAGTAAAGAAACAAAGGATTAAACAAAAATATGAACAAATATCATCAATAGTGGTAGAATTTTTCCAACATAAATTAATTACATGTTTAAATCCTTCAGAAAATGAATTAACCAATAAGAGGCCTTGAACATAGGATATTTTGAGCTAAGTTGAGCCAATAGGAATCATTCATACACTATCAATTAGACATGAATTAAAACACAATCCAAGAATGCTTTTTTTTTTTTTTTGGGGGGGGGGGGCAACCACAGTTACAACTTGGAGAAGGAGGAAGCTTTTGGTTAATATCTAGATATTATTTGAATAAAAGCACATGGTGGATTAAATAGTCAAATTAGGGTACAAGGTGTAAGGGATATTTTGAAAAATTGGAAGAGGATAGAATGAAGAGGTGGGGGGCAGTTTGCATGGGTTTAAGGGTGAGGATTGGAGTTTCATAATTAACCTAGATCCAATGGCCAAAATGCAAGAAGAGTTAGGTTTGAAAGATTCACCAAAATGCCATGATAAAATGCTATAAATAGGCACTTTGGGTTTCACTATTCTCCACACCAAAACAAGCAAGGAAATCTGATTGTGAGAGTAGAGAGTGAGTAAGGAGGAGCTTGGAGAAGGAGTTAGAGCATTGCAAGTAAGTTCTTTAAGTTTGAGTTCTTAAATTCATAGATAGACTTTTCTTTGATCTTAAATATGCTAGAGTAATTTTATTTTCATGTTTTTATGGTTATACATGGTTTTATTTCGAAAAAATGATGAAGGAAGTGATAGAGCAAATTTTTTGGAAGAGAAACATCAAAGTAACGAAGTTTTGGCGAAATTTTTCGGTTAGGCGATTTCTGGAGTCAGTAGTAAAAACGCCATAATTTTATGTTGAAGATGAAGTTAATTAATTCTGAAATTTTTCATGGTTAAATTAGACATATAGGGATTTCCAAATATACCTAGAGTATGTCATTTTGAATTTTTTGCAAGGAGATAAAAAGTCTTGAAGAAAAGCTACATATTTTGGGTAAAATTCTGGGAAGAGGCTAAAAACGTGAAAACTGGGATTTTTAAAACATTATGGGTAAATTACAGTATTTTTTATCAAGAATAGACATCCTAAGGATTCCAGGAAATTTTACGGATCCCCGTTTTGAGTTTTCTAGAATTAGTTATGAGTTTTCAAAGTTAGACGAAAAATCTGCCCTAAATGCTGTAACCAGCGTTTTTACGAAATTTTGGGGGAATAAATTGAAAAAAAAATTCACCAGGGGTAAAATAGTCATTAGTGGCCAAAATATCTCTTAGGATATTATTTATGGATTAATAAAGCAATATTAATATTATAGGCTATCCGAGAACGCATACCGACCGACGTACGTACCGCTATCACCGACTCAGGTACGGACGCGTACTGTAACACTAACTCTAATGCTTATTATATGCTTATATGTGATAGATGATTTCATAGACTAAGACTCCATCTTAGATCATTGTTTCTACATTCAGCTTTACACGAGTTATAGTCTTGATAATACCGTTAAGTTTTCCTAGCGCTGAGGACACGAGCAGCTGTCGTGGCACTGGATGGTGCAGACATGTGTGTGACTTTACATCTGCTGTGTGCTTATGTACTGTTGTGTTGTTATAATCTTGCAACTGCTGTGTGCTTATGTATTGATTACTACTGTAATGAATATCTGTCATACATATACTGTCATATTTGAGCATAAGGTTAACCGTTACCTGAGGTTCGATGGGCATTGGACCTCAGCTCTTACAATAGGTTCAGGGTCAGGAGGACTGTAACATCCCATTTTCAAAAGCAGTTTTCAAAAGCAGTATATTTTTTTTCATATATATCATCGGAGCGATTGAGTAACTGATACTTTTATTCAAAATGCCGTAAGTTTGGCTGATTACAGAAGCGGTCCAGTGACCGAGAGTTTTCAAAGTAAATAACAACAGAATAAGTCTTCAGCCGGGTCTCTGTGCGGCCTGCTTGCCTTTCTCCTCGGTCCTCGGTTCTCCTGAACCTGACGCTATGTTAAGAGCTGAGGTTCAATGCCCATTAAACCTCAGGTAACGGTTAACCTCATGCTTAAATATGAAAATATATACATGACAGATATTCATGACAGTAGCAATCATTACAACAGCCCATAACAGATGTATGATTAGAAATACATAACCACGTATGCTACAGCAATAATTAGAACATAACCTCATATGTGACATAACCACGTATGTAAGTCTTAGTCGATGAACACAACAATCATATATGATCATACAATAAGCATTAGAGCTAGTGTTACGGTACGCGAACGTACCTTTGTTGACGGTATTCGGTACTTTTGACGGAAAACAGTATTTTGACAGCGGCCCGACAGCGGTATAACGGCGATACGACAGTGATATGATTATCACAGATATCCTATAAGGATAATATTTATCAACATTTAGCAGCATAACAGGCATTTTAGGTACAAATTACCATTTTGCCCCTGACTCCCCTAATCGGCGGAATTTCGCCAGAGCTTCGCTATTGTGACTCTAATCTTCCAAAATTTTGCCATAACTCTTTGCCCAACATATTTTTCGAAATATATATCATATTTAACCCAAAAACATGATATCTACAATATATTGGAAGATTAAAGATCAAAACAACATTCCTACTATAACTACCGAACAAAACACCGAAGCTTAAGACTAGGGACCGAAGAACTTACCCAGGGCTTCGCTACACTTTCTCCGGACTCCTCCTTCTCTCTAAAATCTCTCTAGGATTCAAAATTTTGGTGTGAAATGAGAAGAAGAGGTGTTGGCTATTTATAGAGATTTTTGTGACACTATTCACACCTTTTTCAGATCGAATCTCATCCGTTAGATCTTGTTTTTACACATGGCTTCATCTTGGCCATTCATGTGTCTCCCCTTGCCCCAAAAGTCAACAAGATGATGTCATGCATTGTAACATCCCATTTTCAAAAGCAGTATAATTTTTTTTTCCATCAGAGTAGAGCATTGGAGCGATTGAGTAAGCGATAATTGTATTCAAAATGTCGTAAGTCCGGGCGATTACAAAAGCGGTAATGACCGAGAGTTTTCAAAGTAAAAAACAATGAAGTGTCTCTCTCGGCAACACCCATGCTGTGGCAACAAAAGAAATTATCCGGTCAAGACTCTAAGCGTGCTGCTTGCCCTTATCTTCGGCGCTCGGTCCTCCTGACCCTGAAGCTATTTTAAATGCTGAGGTCCAAATGCACATCGGACCTCAGGTAACTGTTAACCTCATATTTACATACACAACATATGGAAGACATCATAGCATTAATCAAAACATAAGTATATAGCATATGGAAGATTAATATAACAACAGTACACATCTCATGTAAAGTTATCTATGCTAACAAAGACATCGCATGTAAAGTTATCTACGTTAATGTAAAGACACATCTCATGTAAAGTTATCTATACAATTCACTCGTATAGTCGTCTATCACATATAAGTATACAGTAAATATCAGAGTTAGTGTTACAGTACGCGAACGTACCTTTTTGGCGGTACAACGGAACTTTTACGGAAAAACGGTAAATTTCCGACAGCGGGAAAAACAGCGGTGTGACGGCGGCACAACAGCGGCTCGACAGCGGTACAATTATCTCAGATATCCTATAAGGATAATATTTAACAACTTTTAGCAAAGCATAACAGGCATTTTAGGTACAAATTACCATTTTGCCCCCGAACCCCTAATCGGCGGAATTTCGCGAGCCATTGTTTTCGCTCTATCTCGTCTAGAATTTTGAGATCTTTTCCCTCATCATATTTTCGAAATATATATCATATTTACCCCTAAATATGATATCTAGACTATCTTGAAAAATTAAAGATAAATCTAGCATTCCTACTATATCTACCGAAAGAACTACCGAAACTAAAGACCAGGGACCGAAGAACTTACCCAGAGACTTTGCTCGGACTTTCTTCGAGCTTCTCTCTCTAACTTCTCTCTAAGAGGCAGATTTTTGGTGTGAGAAATGAAGAAGAGGAGCTTGGTATTTATAGAAGACACTACGGATGGCGTAAACGGTAAATAATTCGAACTTCGTCTTGACGAATATGGACCGTAGGATCGCATTTTTGAGGACAAAACACTCTTGGCCATCCATGGTCAAGATCGAAATCTAAGAGCCCTAAAGTCAATGGATGAGTTGTCATCCATGATGGCTCTTGCTTTATGGCCTCCGGCCCGATAAAGCCTACCCGGTGTCCGTTTCGCGATTTCGCGAAACTCAAAAAACTGGGCGTGTAACTTTGAAGATCTTTTCATCCTCTTTCATATTATCTATTTGGATCCTCTTTTTGATCATATCCAGGTATTCTCCGGTGCGTCGGAAGATATTCGGACAAACGCGTCGATTACTAAATCGCTTCCGATAGAACCAACTTCCAGGACAACAATTCACCGAATCGTAAAACGTCCAAGTTGTTGCCTAACTTAATCTTGTGTTTAAAAAGACGCAATTGTTTCTATAGGTTCTCACTTTGCCTATCGACTCTACTCTATCGATCAACTTTTCGTCTTATTTGAAATCGGGGTTTTCGGTTGCGGAAACATCGCTCGGTAAATTTTTTCTTCGTGTAAAAATTCACTTGTTCTTAATTTGATCAGTCTGAAAAGACTTTTACTTCTGGTTTTTACGTAGAATTTATTTCTAACTTTTTCCTGGCCTTTATATGTTCGACTCACCGCATTATATTATTATTTTATTAAAAATGCCTTCACATTTATTTTTTTTTCTTTTATTTTTTATTTATTTTTCTAAGCATAAAATATTTTATTAATATTTTATATTTTATTTATTTATTTATTTATTTATTTAATAATTTCGAATTTCTCCAATTAAAAATAATTATTTAAATTATTTTTAATTCATTTACTTTATACCCTAATTATCCCATTAATTACCAGATTAGCCACTTACTAATTTTTGATAATTTTCTTAATTAGGATAAATCATTATCTCACAACTATTTTATTTACATTGGTATTTTATATCCCATGTAAAATATTAAAAATCATGGGGTCACTTATGATCCCAAAATAATACTTAATTTTTGCCTCATTATTTTTCAAGGGAAATTATCCCAAAAATTCCTACAATTAGAGACAACATACTTTCTAATTTTTTATAAATATTTTACTACCTCTTGGGATTTATCATAATATTTTTAGGCCATTTAATGCTCTAAAAATACATTTTAGCTCTTTATCTCTCCTAATTTTCATAGTAATTACCTTAGAAAATAAGATAATTATTACTTATTATTTGAAACCACATGATCACCTATTTTCAATAGGTATTATCTATCGAAATATAATATTCCGAGATAAATAATTATCCAGGGTATTACATGCATGATGTCATCTTTTTGCTTTATGTGATTTATCCGATAAAGTTCCATGTTCGGTGTTCCAATCACGTAATCTTAGCGAATCTCAAAATACAAAGAAGACATCGCGAAGGTCTACTCTTCCCCTTTGGAAATATCGGGTTAACAAGATTTTTGATCCCATTAAGGGTATTCCGTAGTCTCTTTGAACATTTTCGGATAAACGTCGCTTCGGTTATTCGGAAATGACTTCCAGTAACACCAACTTACGGATAAAAATTCACTGGTTTATAATATGTCCGACCTAAGAAACCTAATTCATGGTTTGTCACAATGGTCTTGTTTTCTATGGATTCTCGTTTCTACTATACGCCTTTTTCTTATTTACCCCGTCTCTTATTTACTCCGTTGGTTTCGAAATGACTTCGGAGATAGCTCACTCCGAGATAAAATTTCACTTATTTATATTAAGTCCAGATGTTACTGATTTAGTTCACCTATTTTGAGATAGGATTTAATCTCTATCGGTTCTCATTTAGCCAACTCAGTCTGGTCTTTATACTAGAATATATTATTATTTAATTACTTAAATATCTAGATATTATTTGAAAAATCCCTAACCCCTTTCACACTTGAGAATTTCGCCCCCTCTTCTTTTATTTTGTTTTTTGTTTATTTTCTTAATTAATTTACTTTATATATTAATTTAAGTAATTAGCCATTAATTACTTAATTAGTCACTTACTAATTGTTGATAATTTTCTTAATTAGGATTAATTATTATCTCACAACAATTTCACGACATTGGTATTTTATATCCCATGCAAAATATTAAAAATCATGGGGTCACTTATGCTCCCCAAAATTATATTTAATTTTGCCTCATTATTTTCCAAGGGAAATAATCCCAAAAATTCCTAAAATTAGAGACAACATACTTTCTAATTTTTAGCAAATATTTTATTGCCTCTAGGGATTTATCATAATATCTTTAGGTCATTTTATGCCTCATAAATGCATTTTATGGATTTTAGCTCTTTATTTCTTCTAGTTTCCATAGAAATTACCTTAGAAAATAAGATAATTATAACTTATTATTTGAGACCACATATTCACTTATTTCTAATAGGTATTATTTACTAAATTGTGATACTTATCATAAATACGATTTTTAGGGTATTACAATGACCGAGGGCCGAAGATAAAGGCAAGCATCACGCTTAGAGTCCCGGCCGGAGATTTTCATTTTGATATGTACTGCTTTTGAAATACTCGGATAATTGTACCGCTATTATAATCAAATTGACACACTATAGTTGACATTTTAAATATTTATCGATTCTTACTCACTGCTCCAACGCTTCAACTCGACAAAAAAAAAATCAGCTTTTCAAAAACGGCATGTTACAGTAATTGCCATTATAAGGATTGACAATAAAATGGATAGTGATGCAAAAATGATGGCAATTACCAATTCTTCAATGATATTTAATAGTTTTGTAATGATATTTACTAGTAAATGTCATTGAAGAACGACCTATAGTGATGGTATTTACACAATAACTCTTGCATCACTATTACAAAACTAGTATTTTTCGTTTTTGTATTTACCATTGAAAGTAAGTAAAATTCATTCCAAATAAAATGATAATTAATACACAATAAGTCTTAGCTTCACATATCAGCGTGGATAGTGATTCAAGAGTCCAGAAAAATTTACATTAAAATGATCCACTAAAGTTGAAGTCTTGTATTTAAAACCAAAGTAAATCCATTGTCTAGCTCTTATAATAAGGATTGAATGGAGTATTGTCAAGCACTTCATGTTCTTCAAGGTATGTTGTTTTTTTCTTTTCAGTCCTTCAATGTCATTCTCTTGCGTGAGTGAGAGATTTAAGCTAATTGGTACTTTATAAACAAAAATGTTGTTCTATAAGGTCCTTCTTTTTATTTTTCTTGCCTTACATGTTTGTAGTTACTTTGGTCCATGTCGAGTTAGCGAGGCTATAAATATGGAAAGTAGGAATTTGCCCAATTCCTATTAAATGATTTATTTACATGTGATCCTCAACGTACATGTTAAATATGTAGCAGGTATGATTATGGCATATATATTTTTCCCAATTTTTTTTTTCATAATTTATAACTCCATTTCACATAACTTTGTGATTTGTAAATAAAACTCGTGGAGTTTCAAAACATGAGGCCCCAAATATCGCCCTTGAAAGTTTTAGATGATTGTTTGTAATAAACAATCATTTTTACTATATTTTCTACCATGTTATCTTCAACAGAAGTCTTGTCAACTTTTTCTTACTTATATTCATTATCAATCTTATCTATTATAGTATGATCCCACATCAATCTACACATTGCTACCCAAACTTTAGTCTTGTATATAGAATTATTGGTCTTTAATTATGTCAATTCAATTAAACTTCCTTTCAAATGTATATAGCACTTTTTTTTTTAATCACAAATTGTTAGACCTGACTATCACCCAAGAGGGGGGGTGAATTGGGTGTCCATTAAAACTTTAGGAACTTTGAAAATCTTTTCACAACTTACTGAAATTAGTTCGTATGATAGAAATACTTTATAAAGAAATAGTCATTCATTCAATAAAACATATACGCTGGAAATATAAGAGTTTAGGGAAGAGAATATGCAAACTATGATTTATACTGGTTCGGCCCAACTCTTGACCTACGTCCAGTCCCCAGAAACACTCTGGGATTTCACTATCTCCAAACTTGATTACAGACTCTATAACACTCGAGTAATCCTCTCACTATGACTTACTCCTCTTTACAAGTTGTAACCAAATAATCGTGGACACAATTACACACTCTGTAAACGAAGGATGATCCTTTCACTCTCGGACTCACTCCTCTTACAAGTTGTAATTAATACACCCACACTCAAGATACCTCTATCTTGAGATTTGAACGAATTGTAATACAAATGATAAGACTCTCTCACAGAGTAGATAAATGATAAGCACTTAAGCTCAGTAATATCCTAAGATATATACAGAGTAGAAATTGAACACTTTGAATGCTTTGTCTGTGTATGCGTCTGTCTCACTCGAGAAATTTAAACCTTCAGATATTCATACTATTTGAAGATTGAGGACCGTTGAAGGATTTTGAATCTGTCCGTTTGAATATGTCTGTTTGAATATGTCTGTTGAAGGTGTTTAAACTTCTGTGCCTTCAGTTTCAACATTCACTTCAATCCTTTTGATTCTTCCCGTTGTGAGATAGCATTAAGTGCGCAGTTGGAATGTTAGTAGTTGCTTTACATTGATCAGGGTATTGGTAACCGAGATAATCACCGGTTTTGGCAAACGCATTTAATGCACTTCTGACACACTTTACTTTCTGTTAATTTGATGTTTAACACTTACTTAAACAACCTGTAACTCATTAACAAACTGGTTAAAAGCATTTAGGATTAGTAATGAGTAATGTAATGAAGAGATAAGATTCATGATAATGATCTGAGTTACGGAAGACGGTGATTTAAAAATTGCGTGATCATGCTCGAGCAAGATCATATGTATGCTCGGGCAACCGTCGAGAAGCTACCTTATAAACATAGAAGAACATCTCCTGCTCGGGCAACCAACTTGGTTTGCTCGGGCAAGCTTCTCTTGGTAAAGATTTAGAAAACTTCGTCTTTCGTTGATGCTCGAGCAAGACATGATCATTGCTCGGGCAAGAGACAGACAAAGGCAAGGATTTGTGAATTCAATGATGCTGCTCGAGCAAGCTTTTTCATCTGCTCGAGCATGGTGCTCGAGCATGCCTTTCACTCTGCTCGGGCATGCTTCAACCAAGGCTTAATCAAAACTTCAATAATCATTGATGCTCGAGCATGGAAGATATCGTGCTCGGGCAACGCTGAGACAGAGAGCGAAATGAGTTCAGACACATGCTTGCTCGGGCAAGACTTTTTTCTTGCTCGGGCATGGTGCTCGAGCATGAAAATTTTCATGCTCGGGCAAGCTTTTCCTTATGCAGTGAAAAATGCTTCAACTCGTTGTTGCTCGAGCAAACCAACGTTCTTGCTCGAGCAAGACACAGGCAGAGGCAAGAACTTGAGATTGATAGATGCTGCTCGAGCAACCTTTTGCCTTTGCTCGAGCAAGCCTTCTTCGCTGCTCGGGCAAGACTTGCTGACTTGCAGATTTTTGCTTCTGTCTCGATGATGCTCGGGCATGCCAAATGCTCTGCTCAAGCATGGCTCCTAAACTTGTACTTCTTCGCTCTAAGCTTGATGATGCTCAGGCATAAAAAATTCTTTACTCAAGCAAGCTTTCTGCTTCTTCTTGACTCGATGCAATAATTCAAGTCAACATGAATTGTTCTCTGCCTTTCAGGAAGCAAGCATATCATCAACACAAGGATCAATTTCTAGTGATAACGTCTTCAATACAGCTTCAATTTTGGCAAACCACCTATCCCCATATAGCTCTTCAAGTATTCTTTCCAATCCAAGAAGAATCAGCTCCAAACTCATTGTAGTTCATCCATTATCATCAGATGAATGAAGGTTGTTCTTAATCAGCGTTTTCTGTAGCATCCTGAACAGACTGTCAGATTCAAAACATCATAACTCCTTCCATTGATCTTCGTTTTCTGTGATCTGGATGTTTTTTGAAAGGTATTTGAGTCTAGTTTCCAATGGCACTGATTTCAGCTCATTTGGATTTGTCGTTTGTGAGATATGCTCAAAATACCGAAGATGGGTCCTGATTGTGACGGTGATGTTTGTGGAAACTTGTAAAAATCATAGCTCTCTCATATTAACTCATTTTGGGATTAATTGTATATCAAAATGACGCATTGGGAGCCTAGTTTCATATGCCACTGGTTTCACGGCAATCCGATTCCTGGTTTAGGAGATATCGTCACATTCCGGAGGTCGCTAAAAAAGCTTGATCTTGAGCAGTATCTTTGAAACATGATCTTGCTCGAGCAGGAATTTTGCTTTGCTCGAGCAGCATGCTCGAGCAATCATTGTTTTATGCTCGAGCAAGAGCGGGATTTGAGCAAAAATGCACTATGCTCGAGCATGAATTCTTTTGTGCTCGAGCAAGACACTGTAAAGGCGTAAAAACATCCCGAAATTACATAAATGCCATCCAACAAACCAAGTATTCATGGGAAGCTTCAACTTTTGCTTATTTTAACTCCGAATTCGGTACTGTTCCAACTTCTATTTGATCACATAAACTTGAATATTGATATTCTCATAATATTTAACATTTTCTTCTTTCTTCAAACTCCATTCTTGATCATTCTTCATTATATTAAACTTCACATCTATATTAAATATAAGAATTAGTCAAAGTATAAGATAAATGTAGTATGCAAACTTTGTGCTCTTAAGAATGAAACGTATATAAGACATCATCAAAACTAATCATAACCAACACAAATAACTCACATCATTTTTCCATTTACACCACTTAGCTAATATTCTACAAGTAACATCAGCATCAATTTCATTATCATTTTTGTATAAATGATGCAAAATATATGAACTACTTTGCTATTTGTGAAATGATTTAATCTCCCATTTTGACTTCTAAGTCACTTCTAACATGCCTCTCAAAAAAAAATTGAAGAGCATAAAATTGACTTTTGTATTCATAAATAAAAATATCAACAAACTATTGCTTGATATGGTAGCGGTCTCACTCTCCTAAGCAGGTTAATGAAACACAAGTTCAAATTTTGGAAAACGTATTTGTTGGAAGAGATAAAAACCCTTTAAACCTCAAAAGGAATTTAAGCCCAAAATGGTTTAGGGATACATTTGGTAACTCACCAAAAAAAAAAAACAATTAATACACCTAGATAACCTTTACTCCAATAAACTATATAATTTTTTTAATTTTTTTTTTAGTTTGTTAATTTTTAATTATTATAAATAAGATAAACCTTAAAATGGAGAAAAACATGCAATCTTTTTTGTTTTCCTAACTTAACATTAAAGGTTTATATCAGGAAATGTGAACACGAGACCTAGAAACCAAGGATCGTGGGGCCAACATTGCCGTATATGTGATGCTCCTACCGCAGAAGGAGATCCACTCACAATGGAAAGCGGCCAGCCAATGAGAACCACTCCTTTTTTGGACTGTCAACCACCACTCCCCCAATATATATCTCCACCCCTTTTGGTGTTGTGGCTACAAAATATATGATTCTACGAGTGATTATCATGCATATTTAGTCATATAAACGTAAGTCTGAGAATGGATGTGGCTTCAGTGTTGCACATGAATGGAGGCACTGGAGAAGCAAGTTATGCCAACAATTCCTTGTTGCAGGTATCTGTGTGTGTGTGTGTGTATATATATATATAGGTAGAGTCATCAAAACAGGCGTGGAGGGCTGAGCTTGTACTATATGGGGTACAAAATGAACTTGGTCTCAAACGGGTTAGCTCATTAGTACTAAAAAAATAAAAAGGCCTGTTAGGACGAAAAGTTGGCCTGCCTAGCTATTTTTTTTTTATTATTAAAATAACATGTCTCACTCTTGTTATGCAACACCTCTTATACATGGGAAAAAAAGTTTCCGTACTCTAGTTTACACAAAGTTGTGCCCTGTACAAACTTTAAAGGTTTAGGTTGAGGTTAATTTGTTTAGATTTAGCCACTTCCCATACGTCACCCTACACATAGTTTAATCGAACTTTTTAAAGTAAAAGGGCATGGTATTTTCTTAAAACAATATGATCTTAGCCTAACTTTTCTTAAATTTCATTTCCAGACTTTCCGAAATTAAATTTTAAATTAGATAATATTATAACCAAGAAAATTTCATAGTCATAGGTAGGTTTTTTTTATATATATATATATATATATATATATATATATATTCATTAACTATGATATTTTCTGTCTTTTTAACTATTAATTTTTTTATGTCATAAAAAAGGAGTTAAATTATTTAGTTTTTCTTATTTTTGAGTTGGGACAATAGTTTATTAGTGTTTGAAGTTTGATTTGTATTTGTTTTTAAAATTTGGACAATAGTTAGTCACTTTATTTTATTAATACATATGATTTGAGTTATAACTTTTAAGATATTTATTAATTTATTTTTAGATATTTCAAAATAATTTAAAAATTGAAAATTTTATAAAAATACATGAATGCTCGTGGGCCGGGCTTGAGCTCGCATGTCTAAAGGTCATGCTTCAATAATATAATGAATTTATGAAACGCGGGCCTAGGCTTTTCGAGCCAGTCCCCTTTAAGCCTGGACCCATTAAGGACCAGACCTTTAGGGTTGGGCTAGCCTGTTTTGACAACTTTACTTTTATCAAAATATATAACTACCACATATACTTACTGATAATATATATTTGAACAGCAAAAGGTGATGTCCATAACAAAGCCCATTAGAGATGAAGCAATAAGGAGTATCTACAATGGAAAACTCCCTAAAAGCCTAGCAATAGCAGACTTGGGTTGCTCTTCAGGACCAAACACTTTGTTTATGACTTGTGAACTCATTGAGACTGTGGAGATACTTTGTAGAGAGCTAAACCATGAGTCTCCAGAATATATCATCTTCTTGAACGATCTTCCTGGCAACGACTTCAACAACATTTTCAAGTCCCTTGAATGCTTTAAACAAAACTTAAGCACTCGAGTTGTTGGTGGGATTGGTAAATGCTACATCACTGGCCTTCCAGCTTCTTTCTATGAAAGGATTCTTCCCACTAGTTCTCTGCATTTTGTTCATTCCTCCTATAGTATTCATTGGATGTCTCAAGTATGTAATATTAATTAGTCACTCTTTTTTAAATGCTTTTCGGTAATTATTTTTATATTAGGCATAATTTCTTCCTCTTCTTTCTAATTTGTATAATTTCACTCTCGTATAGGTTCCAAAAGGTATAGAAAACAATAAGGGCAATATTTGCATGGCAAGTACAAGTCCTTTAGATGTTCGTAATTCTTACTACCACCAATTTCAAAGAGATTTTTCATTGTTTCTGAAATGTCGTGCTAGAGAACTAGTTGAAGGAGGTCGTATGGTTCTTACCCTCCAGGGAAGAAGCACTAGTGGCCCATCGAGCAATGAATCTTGCTACGTTTGGGAGCTTTTAGTTGAGGCACTCAATGAAATGGTTTTCGAGGTACGTAACTTACATAGATTCTTGTAATATATCAAAGATTTGATAATTTAAAAAGCACAATGTTCCTGCTATCCATATAGGCGACCCTACCTGATAGAAAAAGACTTGTAGTCATTGTTGACTACACACACTCAGAGTTCTAAACATACAATTTTCTCCTAAATTTGTGACAGAAGAATTTGTTTTGGTGTGTGGTGTAGGGAACCATAAAGGAGGATCAGATAGATTCATTCAACATTCCTCAATACTATCCATCCCCATCTGATTTGCAATTAGAGATTGAAAAAGAAGGCTCATTCACTTTGAATCGCATGGAGGTATTTGAAGTAAGTTGGAAGGCTGCATGTGGTGAGGAACACAATGATAATAGTGATGGATACAAGCTTGCACAATTGATAAGAGCTGTGGTTGAACCTCTTCTTGTGAGTCACTTTGGAGAAGCTATCATTGACGATGTTTTTAACCGTTACCAACATATATTAGCTGATCGTATGTCTAAAGAAAAACCTGTGTTCCTCAATCTTGCTGTATCTTTGACCAAAACAACTTGACGGAACCAGTAGATACATTTTTCTATCACATACGTATATTGGGGATCTATATGAGTTAATGAATAAATTAGTTGTCAGTCTTCTTGTTCTTTTTCCGATATTGTGTATGTTCGATTTGAGTAATCCCGCAAGTGATGTTGTGTCTTTATAATTTTATGAATAAATTATTTGTCAGTCTTCTCACAACTTTATTACATAACCACAAATAACAGTGTACATTCCGAGGCATAGCCAACAAAACCAAATATAAACCTTAAATTATGTATTCCAAATTTCTACTATTTCGCATGTTTATCAATTTTCTCAAGTTAACTATATTGATATTCTCTCAACATTTGTCATGTAAGAGAGGGAGAAAAAGAAATAAAACAAATGATTAGAGAGTAAACTTTAAACCAGCCTCTAACCAGTTGGGGCCAGCAGGCCGAGTCAGCTTAGAGTCAACCATGGGGCCAAACTGGAGGGGAATAAAAAATTGATATATAATTTAAATTATCATTATACCATCCAAGTACCAAATATCAATTCAATACCTTAAATCAATAACAAAATAATCATATATTTATCCAACATGCTTTGCAATTTCATTGACATATTGACATCATAGTAACATTCCAACATCCAATATGTAGGCTTATAAAGTGACACAACTCTTTATTTTACAAGTTAAGGGATTTCTAGTTTAGGACCACTTGACACCTCCTGAACTCTTGTTTCAGTTTTCAATTTTTGTTTTAAAGGGTATTGTTGATTGATTTCTGATTTCTAGTTTTGATAGAAAGTGAAGTGAGAACAAATAATCAAGGGAATAAAAATGACTGATTTAATCCATTCAAAGTATACAAAAAAGAACAACAATTCCCAAATTACCCCCTCTTCATAGTTTGGCACAATAAAATAAAAATAGAGTTCTAAAATCTTAGAATTAAGTGGGTAAAACCATGAAAATTCTGAAATATATTGGTGGGTACTTTCTCAAGATTTCTGTAATTTCCACTACTAGCTACTTGGTTTCATGGTTTTGATATCTTTATCGTTTTTGGTTCCAATTGCTTCTGGTGGTGGTTGTTTTGATCATGGTGGCATTAGAATAATCTTAGGATTTTAAGAAATCTGGAATTCTTGAGATAAGAGAAATTAATGAATATTTTGATGAAGCAAATTCATGAGTTTAAAACTATTATAGAAAATTGTTATAATTGTTGAGTAAATTGTCGAAAAAGTTCTGAGAAAAATCAGATGAACAGAATGACTAAAAATGTAATAATGGTGATAAAAGCGAGTCTAAACATATTATGATAAATTTGAAAGATCATGAAAAATTATGAGGAAATTATGTGAGTATTATCTTTAATTATAAGAATTTAATAAATTATTTCAGAGGAAATAACATGAAGAAATTTTTAAAAAGCATTACAGAACCATAAAGTAACTTTATCGTGTAAACATTTTAAATATTTTACATAGGATATAAAATGACAATGTCGTATATAAAGTTTGTAAGATAATAATATACTGTAAATTATAAAATAATCAACCATTGGTAAGAGGATGATTAGATAATTACTAGCTAATTGATTCAAAAGATAAAACAAGAGAAATATAGAAAGTTAAATTTATGGTAAAATCCTTAATTAAGAGATTAAGGCTGGTAATTAGCATAAAATATACTTACGATTATGATAAAAAGATTAAGAAAAATTGGTAAAGATAAATGTATGAAGAAATCTAATCTTAAAAAGATCACTAAACGAAGAATTTAGGCACTGATTAAGCCTTAATGAAGGCAGGGGGTAAAACATGAATTTTTGGTAAAAAATATTATATTTTTTAAAAAATGGAAAAAATTATGAAAAAATAATTAAAACTGAATTTTAAAATGAGGGGGCGAAATTATTGGTATTTTTAATTAAAATGAATTGTTTAAATAATTAAAATGATAATTAGAATAAAATAATAATATAATGCGGTGAGTCAGACTTATAGGCGGTAGGGGAAAAGTCAGAAATAAATTCTACAGGTAAACCAGAGGTAAAAGTATTTTCAGACTGGTCAAATTAAGAACAAGTGAATTTTTACACGAAGAAAGAATTTACCAGACGTTAATTTCCGCAACCGAAAACCCTAATTCCTAATGAGACGGAAAGTTGATCAGATAGAGTAGAGCCAGATAGGCAAAGTGAGAACCTATAGAAACAATTTCATGTTATCAAACACGAGATTAAGTTAGGCAACAACTGGACATTTTACGATTCGGCGAATTATTGTCCAGAAGTTGGTTCTATCAGAAGCGATTTAAAGAATCGGACGCGTTTGTCCGAATATCTTCCGACGCACCGGAGAATACCTGGATATGATCAAAAAGAGGATCAAAATAGATAATATGAAAGAGGATGAAAAGATCTTCAAAGTTACACGCTCGATTTTTGAGTTTTGCGAAATCGCGAAACGAACACCGTCGGGTAGCTTTATCGGGCCGAAGGACATAAAGCAAGAGTCATCTTGGATGACAAATCATTCTTTGAATTTTTGGGACCCCTTGATGTCGGCCTTGACTATGGATGGCCAAGAATGCTTTGTCCTCAAAAATGCGATCCAACGGCCGAATCCGATCCGAAGACTTTTGTGTTAATTCCCACCTTGTCCTCCCTTCTTCTATAAATAGCAAGCACCTCTCCTCTCATTCTTCACACCAAAATTCAAAACCTAGAGAGAGGTTCTAGAGAGAGAAGCTCTGGAAAAATTCTGCCTTGCTCCGAGTAAGGTCTTCTGTCCTTAGGCTTTAGTTTCCGTAGTTCTTTCGGTAGTTATAGTAGAACTGTTGGTTTGATCTAGGAAGTTTTATAATATATTCCTATAATTGTTTTAAAGCCTCATTGCATTGAAAGATGCTTGAAGAGGTAAAAACCTAGTGGGGATAATTTTGAAATGGAATAAGGTCAAAGTAACGAAGTTCTGGCGAAATTCCGCCAAATAGGGGTAGTAGGGGCAAAATGGTATTTTTCACCTAAAATGCCTGTTATGCTGCCAAATATTCATAAGAGTGTTATTATTCTGATTAGAATACTTCTAACGTCGAACCTGTCGTCGAAATTCCATCGTTCATTTGTTGAGCCATTTGTTTATTTGTTTTTACGTACGACCGTCAAAAAGTACCGTTTTAGCCGGAAGAGCCGGATATCTGCAACTAAGGTACGGACGCGTACGGTAACCCTAACTCTATGCTGCTTATATACTTTTGCGTTAGAGATACGTTCATAGACGGAGGTTCTGTTGAGAATCGTCAGAGATACTTACAGCTTTACCCACGGATTATAGTATTGGTAATGCCGTTTGAGTTATTCCTAGCGCTAAGGACACGTTAGTGGCGTGGCACTGGTTATGTGCAGAACTAGTCGAGAGAGACTTTACATATTGCTTTGTGCTTATGTTCTGTCCATGTTATTGATCATACATCTGCTGTTTGCTTTTGTGATGATATCTTTGTATTGAAATGAATATCGTTGTACGTATCTTTGTTTTATTTGAGCACAAGGTTAACCGTTACCCGAGATCCATATGTGGAATGGATCTCTGTAGCATCAGTGCGGAGGACCGATGTTTGGCGATCGAGGCAAGCTGCCGAAGTAGGCCAAGACGTGTCTACATTACTTATCGTTTTCTTTAGTTTCTTTAACTTTTGAGAATTCTGGATGACTGTAATCCAATACATTTACACTATGGTCCATATTTTGAATGTAATGTAAATTACTTACTCGCTCCAATGCTCTACTCTGATTACTCTGCTTGAAATATTTGGAAACGTTTTTTAAAAAAAAAAAAATTGCCGTTTTCAAATGGGATGTTACATGGCTGGTGATGCTTTTTGGTGGGAGAGAATGAGTTTCTTGGAAGGACATTTTTGTAATTTCAGATTCTAAACTCATATTTAAATTAATAAAGATTAATAACAATTTTTAATAGGCATAGCAAGAGTATTTTAATGCCACGACACGGGGAAGTAAATATGAGAATATAGCAAAACCATACACTAGACACAAAAACGGGGAAGTGGGGCGAGACAGGCATCCTCTTAATTAATGCGACGGGCGAGAATCAATTCGCAGTAGGAAGTAACAATAGCCAAGATTCATTTTTTTTGCCATTAATCACAAATGGAGGCACCGGAGAAACAAGTTATGCTAACAGTTCCTTATTACAGGGACATACATACATCACATCCATGCATGCATACGTAGTTAAGGTGCAAATATACCCAGAAAGTTTTTGATAAGGAACAATATTTCTTGCAAGATTTTTCAGGTCCAATGTCACCTTGGAGGTTTCAAAATGTAACAATTTTTCCATATACCATTATTAAAAATTAACGTTAGCGGTATAAAATTGAGGTTGACCTTAACCTTTTAACAGTAAGGGGTAACATAAGTCCATTTTAACACTTTATGAGAAATATTGCTCTTCAGTGAAAACTTTTGGGGTAATATAGTCACTTGACATAAGGTTGTGTCAAGCCACCCCAAAACTACATCATTTTGAAAGTTAGGAGAATTAATGAAGGGTGTTTTAATATTTTTGTTTTTATATTTATTATATGAATTTTACCAAAAGATCCTTCATTAATTCCCCTAACCCCAAGACTACACCAATTTGAGAGTTAGAGGAATTAATGAAGGATGTTAATTTTACCGAAATACCCTTCATTAATTCTCCTAACTCCCAAAACGACATAATTTTAGGGTGACTTGACATAACCTTATGTCAAGTGACATGACAAATGATAAACTCATATATATATATATATATATATATATATTTTGCTTCATCTAATCATTTCTAACATTTCAATTGTGAGGATTTTTACGTACTAGCTACTACTTGTACTTACTAAAACGCACAAAATTGGCATGTACAGGAAAAAGGTGCTTTCTTATACAAAGCCCATAGAATGGAGAGGAAGCCATAAGCTTTTTCTATAGTGAAAAGTGTAATACCCGATTTCAATCTTGTTACCATATCAAATTGGTTAACATATGTGACATAAAGTCACATAGAACAATGACTATTTTAAGTTTAAAAGAGCAATGGAAAAGTTATAAAAACACTTAATTAAATTAAGTGTCAATTTACCAAATTAGCAAATAAGCGTGCACTAATTAAGATTAGTGGCATAATTCTTCAATTTAATTATAGGCAAATTAAAAGCATCAAAAGAGGGCTGTTACTTAAGGGCCAAAGATGAAGAATTAAGCTTGACTAATAAATCACTAATGTCCTTGATTAAGAAGCTAATTTAACTTTGTTAATTAAGTTGAAAAGTCAACAAAAGCAACTAGCCAATGAAAACCATGGATCAAATGCCCCAAGAGTCATAAATCTCACATGGGGGGCTGATATTTAAGCTAAGAAACCATGAGATAAGACTTAATAATTAACACACAAATACTCTTGATTAATTGGCCAACCAATTAGGCATGGACACTTGGCATTTGAAGACACCTAAGCCTTTGCTTGTGTCATCAAGGTGACATCATTAACTTGCTTAAGAAGGACCCCTATTTTAGTTGGGCATAGGTGGAGGGAGAGGATGTGATTTCATGAAGTGTTTTCAATCTAATGGATAGGAAGAAAGAAGGAAAATTGGATAACCTTGTGAATTACTATATTAACCTTGGGATTTTCCCTATAAATAGCAAGGCTCCTCCTCTTCATTCTTCGCACCAAAACAACAACACATATGATCCTAAGTGAGAGTGAGTGGCGAAATGGAGTTCAATCTTTTAGAGCTTAGATTTAATTTAGGAGGAAGAAGGAATCAAGATTCAAAGGTAGTGTTCTTGAGTTCAATCTTTTAGTTCTTGATAAAGCAAAAAAGCTTAGATTTAATTTAGAAAATTGTGGAGAAAATTCATTTGCATGTTTTTAAGTTCAGAAAGAGGTTTAGAATGAAAATTTGATTAAAAAAAACATGGTAGGGAATAATTTTTGAAATGAATGGATCAAGATTGTGAATCCGAACTAATAATTCCGATAACTCGATAATCGCTAGTTTGTCTTGGACGGTAATTCACCCTAACCCGCAGCTTATATGTGGAGCTGGGCCACATCGGATGAAACTCGTGACGAGGCCACGCCGGACGAAACTTGGAGACCGACAAAGATATATTCATGTGGTATTTGAACCATGTTGAGAAGTTCTATTAGTTTTCAGGTGGAAAGAACCAACGAAACCCTGAACGAGGGGAAATAGTACGAGTGTCCGTTCGTAGTATTAGTGTGTTAAAGTCTGCGATAAGACTAATTAATGTCTTTTTGAATCTAACGTTTTCCTAATGAAGGAAAAAGAGTGAGACATGGGCTATTAAAGTTAGTCGCAAACTCAAACCTCCGGTTTTCGTGGTAAGCTCGATTCGGAAAGGCAAGCTTATGAGAGCTTGGACAAGATCTTCGAAGTGATGGAATGTCGGAAAACCGAAAAGCCCAACTTGCGGTCTATAAGGCTGGAAGGGGATGCGGCCGATGGTGGAAAAGCATTGCGGTAACATTGCAAATCCGTTATTGTCCGTGACTTGGGAGAAATTTCGGAGAAGTGAATTCCTCCATATTGGAGGCTATTATTCTATATATCAAATAAGATTTAAAAATGAATACATACCCACTTCCCATGATCTACGATTTACTCGTTATGTAATTCCTACGTTTTGTCAAGGGTTGACGTATGCTCGGAACACCACTTGTACATCAAGGAATAGCAATCTTCGAAGATAGTAACATAGATATTTAGTTTTTGGATCTAGCGGGATAGTACCGAGATTCATACCGAAATTTTCTCATAACCATTGATAAAACTTAAAGAGTAAAACTTAAATCATTGCGTAGAACATAGGCGAGACGAGCTTGCATAGGCGAGAACGAAGTTGGTCATAGCACCAAGAGTTGGTTGTCCGGATCCAAGTAGATGGTCGTGGTGCCATTAGGTATGGGTCGGGATATGTCTTCTTTGCGACGGGACGGCGTGATGACTTACGCCTCTCGCCTATTGAAGCCTCTCAAGTTGAACTAATCGATGTAAGACCTAGAGTTAGTGAGTATTGTATAGAATTCTACTTGCTAACACAAGTGTTTGAAGTACCTTTTTTGAGTTGAAAGAAACTCGGGAAAGGACAAGAAGTCCTGTGTTTTAATGGACGAAAAGTCCGTGTTCGAAAAACTACACCGAGTACGGGGTAAAAGAAATCCCCTATGGTTTGATAAATAGTTGTCTTACTTGCCGCGAAAATTTTAGTTTCCGATGCATATCTCATGATATTTTACAGGAATAGAGTAGACATCTAGAGATTTATAAATATATAAAATATGTAACATTTTGAGCTCTGGACAAAGAGATAGGAATTTTTGAAGTTAAACCTTATTTCTGAAGTTAAAATCTGAACAGTGATTGGCAACGCTAAAACTGGGAATGATTCTTGATGTTTTGGCTTTTGAGAATATTTTTCCTTGAAAATAGACATGTCAAGGGTTATGAGCATTTTTAAAGCACTCAAAAAGGATTTTTGTATAATTAATTATGATTGTTCAAAGTTGCTGAAAAATCTGTCTAGAAAATCCATCATTTTGTTTTTAAGCATAAGTAAGGGGTAAAAGTGGAATAACAAATCCACCAAAGGTAGAATGTCAAAATAGGTGAAAATATCCCTTTTGATATTATTCTAGGAAATATGATATTAATCATAGTATCATATAAATTATGGAAAATGAAATAATCTGATGGTAACATTATAGGATATCCGGGAAGTCCGGAGTTAGATTGAAAAGGTCAGGTGTTTTGGTAACTACGTGGTGAAATGTACGGACGCGTACTATAACTCTAACTCTTGTGTGTCTTATATGCTTATATGTGATAGAATGATTCATAAAGTCATGGACAAGACTAGGTCTTGGGTCATGCACCATGGCTAAGACTTAGTCTTAGGTCACCTGTTTATAATCATTCAGCTTTGCGCCAGTTATAGTCACTGGTGAGTGCAAACATTGTGTATCGTTGTGTTGTTAACATTACATCTGCTATGTGCTATGTATTGGTAACTTTACATCTGTTGTGTGCTATGTATGGTTGATGCTGAAATATAATGAATGTGTGTCATATATACTGTTATTACTTGAACATGAGGTTAACTGTTACATGAGATTCAATTCGATTGAATCTCAGCCCAGAATGAAGGTTCAAGCAAGGAACCTGGATCTAAGAAGGCAACGTGGACGGAGTCGAGAAGAGGCACTGGTCAAGACAAGAGTCTGAAGAAGGTCATGAGGGACTAGTTTCTGGCATGAATCTGATAGAGTTGTTTCAAACCGTTTGGTGCTTAAACTAAGAAATGGTTGGTCTATGTGGTTCAATCATAAGTCGCCGTGAAAGACTGAGAGACTTCCACTAGACTTAAACACTGGCCTGGCCAATGGGTTTGATTAATTGTATTGGGTTCCGAGCCACAAGTCTAGTTACTTGGTTTAAGATTGTATAGTTATTATGTTGGAATTTTAATTATTCAAGTTCAAGATAATTGTATCACATGAATATTCCTTCGGTAAATATTTAATATAACTAGTATATGTCGGGCATCATCGTATGTCAGGGCATATGTTATCAGTTACTCATCGTCCAAACGATAATGCACGCTCTCCGTTCCGCACTACTCTGACCTATAGCACGGTCAACTCTGTTGATCTTCCTAATACTACGTGTCACCGGGCATAATAAGTGGTTTGGAATTTCAGGTGTTATAAAAAGCTCACTAGAAGTTTAGCAATTGCATACTTGGATTGTTCTTCTGGACCAAAGTCATTGTTTGTCACTTCTGAACAAATCCAAATTGTGGAGATGCTATATAGAGACCTAAACCTGGAATCTCTAGAATATTTCATCTTCTTAAATGATCTCCCTGGAAATGATTTTAACAACATCTTCAAGTCTCTTGAATGCTTCAACCAAAAGATAAGTGATCAATGCTACATCACTTGGAATCCATGTTCGTTTTATGGCAGTATTCTTCCTACTAGTTCTTTGCACTTTGTTCATTCCTCCTGCAGTCTTCATTGGTTATCTCAAGTATTTATACTTCATCACTCTCTCTTTGCAAGATTATTCAGATCAGTATGTTAGTGTTCCTACTTAAGATTATTAGGAATTTATTTATATGTTGTCAATATCTGTAAATTAATTAAAAGTTTGGTTCAATAGCTAGTGAGTGAGATTATCAATTCCTAGCAAATAGTTGAGATACTTTTATGCCTTTAATTTTGCCCGTTTGGTTCGCAATGATGCTTCCAAATGTGGAAGCTTCAGTTCCATTAAAACCCATGCATGGGCCACCTAACCTTTTCCTCTTCCTCTTCCTTCCCCCCCAGAATATATATATATATATATATATATATATATATATATATATATATAAAAATCCAAGGCCTTATTTGCGACCGCAACGTGGTGAATTAAAACTAAGGTCAGTGACAGTGACGGTGACGTGGTGATTGTTCTAGGCTTATAAAGTGACACAACTCTTTATTCTACAAGTTAAGGGATTTCTAGTTTAGGACCACTTGACACCTCCTGAACTCTTGTTTCAGTTTTCAATTTTTGATTTCAAGGGTTTTGTTGATTGTGATTTCTGATTTCTAGTTTTGATTTTTACTTAGCGTTTATACTTTCTGATTAGCTTAGCTAGGGAACTCATCTTGGTATTTTGTTGTCGCTTCTTATTAATTATCAGGATTTCAATTTTGATATGTAGGTCACCTACAAAATGGAAAAAATCCAAATGATAAAAATAGTCAAGGGAATTAAAATGACTGATTAAATCCATTCAAAGTATGTAAAAAAGCACGAAAATTCCCAAATTACCCCCTCTTAATAGTATGGTACAGTAAAATAAAAATAGAGTACTAAAAGCTTGGAATTAAGTGGGTAAAACCATGAAAGTTCTAAAATATATCGGTGGGTACTTTCTCATGATTTCTGTAATTTCAACTACTAGCTACTTGGTTTCATGGTTTTGGTGGCATTATCGTTTATGGTTCCAATTGCTTCTGGTGGTGGTTGTTTTGACTAGAGCTGGGAATCAGGGCCGGGCCGGTCTTACAGGATTGGTCCGTAAAGGGTTAGGGCCTAACAGGGCCGGTCCTTCAAGGTCTGAGGTAAGAAAAACATATATTTTTCGAAGCTTGGCCGGAGAGCACTAGGTCCAGGGCCCGAAAGTTACTATTCCAAATATTAACTATTTTTCCTCCATTTTTTTTCAAAGAAATATAATTAGTAAATTACAACAATTAAAGTTCTAATTTATTAAATAAATGTTGTCAACATTAATATCAAAACAATACGAATCATCCAACAAATAAGCACAGTCACTAATTCATAATCAAAAGCAAACTATGTTCATAAATAACTCACATAAAACATAAGAAGCTTATACTAAGCGACATTAGTATGATGACTATTATTGTCGTCATCTTCACTACTATCATCAATTCAACGACATTTAATTGTGCTTCGCTTTGAGTAGGCTCTGGTTCATAAGTAAGAATATCATAAATTTCTTCTCCCACATCATGAACACATCCATGATCTTTATCTACAACAAATAATAAACCAAATCATAAAATTAGAGTATAGTTATTATGTATTTATGTATTTGTACTCAAATGGATAAATAACTCTATACAAAATACAAAATACAAATAAATTAGTAAATTACCATCATATGTGAATCCATGCATCCAAAAAATAATAATAATAAATCAAAAGGGCCTGCAGGGTCGGTCCGAGGCCCTCCAGGGCTAGCCCTTTTAAGCCCAAGGCCCTACAGAGCCGGCCCTGCAGGGTTTATTTCATTAAACTCGTCTAATTTTCAAGCCCAGCCCTTTAAGGGTCAGGGCTTAAAAAGGCCGGCCCGATGGGCTCGACCCGATTTCCCGGCTCTAGGTTTGACCATGGCGGCTGTTGATGCTTTTTGGTGGGAAAGAATGAGTTTCTTGTAAAGACATTTTGGTAATTTCAGATTCTAACACATTTGAATTAATAAAGACTAATAACAATTTTTAATAGGCATAGCAAGAGTATTTTAAAACCATAACTCCGTTCTTTTTCCACTTCTTATTCCTGCATAACCTCTTTCAAAATACTCAGCGTTGCATAATTATCATGGTGAGACCGCCTTCCTACCCCGGCCCCACCGGCCAATATAACTTATGTCAATTATATTGATTTGTATGTAAAATTAATACCTAAAAAAACCTTGACATGATAGCCCTTTATAATTTCAATCTCTCCAACCCTTACATTAAGGAACAATTATTTAAGTCCCTATGTTCTTACCTCATTTTTAAATAAGTCTTTATAGTTTACTACTACAAATAGTGGGAATAGTGGCGCATGTTTTGTGACATTTTTTAAAGAAGTGCAACAGTTTCTTTTGGATTTTTTTATAAGAAAACATTGGGACGCGCTTTCTCAGGCAAGTGCCGCCACAACTGCTTGTGGGCCTTATGTGGTGCTTGCTTGATCAAGCGCCACATAAGTTTTTTTTTTAAAAAAAAATAATTAAAATACACTAGCACTTGTGCCATATTTACTAACGCAAGCGCCACTTCCTTTCTTTATCCTTGTTCCCACTGTGCTCTCCTTCGCCATGTATAGATCTAACCCACCCACTTCAATAGTTCCTTTGGTCACATTTCTTCCACCCATCCCCTTCCCAAAGATCTCTAAGTACACACTAACATTTCCTTTTTTTGTTTTCAAATTTTAAAGCTGCATGGAACCTTTTCGTATTATTTGTCCTTTATTAACTTTTTTTTATGTGTTGTGCTTGAAGTTTCAGCTCACTCTAGTTATGCTTTATATACACGGTAAGTTTTTAAATATTTGAGCTTACAAATCAAATTTTATTAGTAATTAATAGTTTAATTTGCTTAATGCCTTTTATATTTAATTTATTATGATATCTGACAAAAAAAAATCACTTTTATATGGTGAAAATTAAATGAGATAAAATTAAAGTTATTATATATAGGTTGTATGTAAAGATATGTAGTAGTTATAATTTTTAGTTGTTCTAGTAATTATTATTGATGAGTTGCATAAGTAAAATAATTATTTATTTTTAAAAATTGTACTTTATTTGTTGGCTTGTAATGCTTTCTAATTTACCTATGATATGTGTTGGAAAATATGATTTCTTGTCTTATGAGCTGTGAAAAATTGTGATGATGCGGGATTAATTCATTGATTATCTATGAATTAAAAGAGTGTTTGAGACCCAGAAAGCTTCAATGTTTAAGATGTTATGCTAGCAATTTTATTTCAAAATAAATAACAAAGATAAAAGTAATTAGTAAAACAATAGTCAAGCAACTAACCACTTTTAAAAAATAGGTTGAAGGTATAGATAGATCGAAGGATGTCATCTAATCAGTGTTTAAGGGAATATATAGATAGGTGAAAGAGTTTATTAGATTTGCAAACGAGCATAAAAAAAATATCCTAACAAAATATTGTGTCCTTGCTTATCTTGTTATAGAAAGCAGATTTGTCCACTTGATTTGCTAGATCATTTGATGTGTCATGGAATTGATCAAACATATACACGTTGGACAATGCATGGTTAGACAAATGATGTATGTAGTTAGCGGATGCATGTCCTAAAGAATTTGAGAAGTTGAAAGGTAATGTAGAGAAACCATTATATGCCGATAGTAATAAATACACAAGATTGCAAACAATCTGTGAGGACAGATGAACACACTTTCTACATTGTAGTATCTCATTATTAATAAATGAGCACATTTTATCTTTATCATATTTATGTCTTGCCTTTATTTTAAGGTAAATCTGTGTTTAAAGATAAAAACCCTAAGAATAGAACATGTATTAATCTCGAGGATCAATGATAGAGATCATAATCATGAGGACCCAAGAATACTACATATCTATTGTCTAAAAATTGTTCCTAGTCTTGAATCACTAAGAAAGGGCATTGATGATCTATCTCAATAAGACTAGTACGACATCATCTACTCGTATAGAGATACAAGATAGAGACCTTATGGAATACAGGCATGGTGATGCCTTAGCTGAAGTCGTGGGTAGATTTGTTGGAGAACAGATATCACCGAACTGACCCACCAAGAGACTCCACAAAGCTTCATTGTGGAGAGTATCGTTGGATATGAAAAGTCTCTCATCATTTGGTGATAATTAAATATTTCATACACTTATTTGTATCTCTTGGCTAATAAATTTAGCATTGTTTAGTTAATAAATAATGGGCTTTTATGCTTATTTGGGCTTTGGGTTTTTAATTAGATTTAATCATTTTAATGATAAAATTCTAGATTTTCAGTGCTTCAATATTTTTACCAAAACTCTTGAACCAGATATCTAGTTAGCCTCATTCTTGTCTCCTAATTCAGATGATTCAGAGAGCTACAAATGTTATGAAGATTTTGAAGTTTAATTCGGACAAGAAAAGGGTCGGAATTGGATCCAAAGTCAGACATGTTTTTCTGGATTTTTATTTGGGCCCAAAATTTGTAATCAAAGTCCATTTGTTTTTATATCTGTTTGGGCCAGACTTGTGGAGCCCAAGTTCATTTTGTAATTAGATTTTTACCCTAATTAGCTGAAACATTGGTCACATTACGTTTTACACACAATTTCATATTGAAATCAAAAGCTTTTTATTTCTTCTCATCTATTCATCATCACTAAAAAAAAAAACAACCATCATTTGTCGCGGTTCACCTGTAGCGGTCATAAATAACCGCTACAAAAGCATGAATTTGTAGTGGTTATTGACGAAGCCGCAACAAATTAGTAGCAGAAGCATTGGCACCAAAGCTTGGGCTTGTTTGCAACGATATTTGTAGCGTTTAACCTAAAGTGAACCACTACAAATGTGGCGCCAGCTTGGCGCATAATGGCACGAATGTTTGTGGTGTGGAATTTGATGCGGTTTTATCAGACTAACCGCTACAAATTTGGCGCCAGCGTTGGTGCGTAATGGTTCAAACTTTGTTGCGGTTAATTTATAGCGGTTTCATAAAAAAAGCCGCTACAAAAAAGTGAAACGACACTGTTTTGTCGTGTTCAGAGTAAAACGACGCTTTGACCACGTCAAATCCTACAATTTTGTAGCGGTTTTTACTTTAACTGCTACAAATATTTATGTTATATATAGTTGATGTGTCCGTACATCTAATTATAAATATTGAGAAATTACTAAATCTGCATTGTTGCTAAATGAACTTTTTGGGCTTGGTAGTCGAAGATATGCAGATGTCTGCAGCTCTGATCTCTTATCTCAGGAGATGAGAGCTGCAAATATTTGCCTCTCTGATCCTTGAAGTTGAGACAGTTCCTTCAATGACAATCTAGATTTAATTATTTCTTTGACGTGAAGACTTCAACTCTTCTGAAGAGAGTCCAACACGCGACTGAAGATTGGGTTCCAGTATAGCCACCTTTCTCTCATGAAAATATCTCTGATCAAAATAAGTCAATGAGTTTTTCATGGGAGATCGATGACTATACTGAATCCGAATCTTCACGGGCATGTTGGACTTTTTTCAGTAAACTTATTATTCTTAATTTATTACTCCCGACTTTTTTGGAGAAATGAAATAAGCAAATTAAATTACTTGAGATTTTTTTTTTCACCAAACTAATTAGTTTGTAATTTTTTTTGTCAAAAAATTATGTTGGTAGCAGTTGGTCATAGTAACCGCTACAAAAGTCATAACTTTGTAGCGGTGTATCCATGTAACCGACACAGAATCTCAAAGGCCAATAATTTTATAGCAGTTTATCCCATTAACCGCTATAGAATCTCAATGGTCTTTTATTTTGTAGCGGTTAACTAACCGCTACAAAATATCACGAAGAACGAGGTATATTTTGTAGCGGTTTTTGACTCGGTTTAATGGTAACCGCAACAAGTTTGTATCAATTACCAATAATAACCGCTACAAAATGACGTGCCTTAAGCGACGCCTCCCATTATTTTGAATCACCCAAGGTTTGATTTCTCCCCTTTTAACTTTTCATCTTCTTTCTACTAGCGGCAAAAGTTATTCAGTATGGTTTCTGAGGGAGATAAAGGGAAAGGTAAACAAGTTGTACAAGGTAGAGTGGGTTTAAGGGGCAGTAGTAGTAGAGGGGGCCGTCGGAGAGGGCGTGGGGCTCTAAATATCCCTCCACCCCCTCCGACGCAGAACAAGTTTGATGACCTCTTTTCCGATGAGCCAATCCCTGAGCCAGAAACCCTAGAGATCGTAGGGGGAGAATGAGGCGCAAGTCTCTCGGTCAGCGACCTCGATGAAAACCTAGAGATACCTTTGAACTTTCCCTTAAGTGAGGCACAGAAGTTCAAGTGACCCTTTTCTTTTTTAAAAAAATATTCAGGGTACTGACGGGTATTAAAAAGATACTTCAGGCTACTGACTGGTATTGCAAAAATACTTCTTGATTTTGAAAAATTATTTTAGGATCTTAAAAATATATTTCAGGGTACTGATTGGTACTAAAAATATACTTCAGAATACTGACTGCTATTGAAAAAAATACTTCATGATTTTGAAAAATTATTGCAGGGTATTGACTGGTACTAAAAATATACTTCAAGATACTGAAATAATACTTCATGATCTTGAAAAATTATTTTAGGATCTTCAAAAAATATTTCAGGGTACTGACTGGTACTAAAAATATATTTCAGGATACTGATTGATATTGAAAAAAAACTTCATGATCTTGAAAAATTATTTCAGGGTACTGAATGGTACTAAAAATATACTTCAGGATACCGAATGACACTAAAAAAATACTTCATGACATTGAAAAATTATTTTAGGATCTTGAAAAAATATTTCAGGGTACTAACTGGCACTAAAAGAATATTTCAGGGTACTGAATGGTACTAAAAATATACTTCAAGATATTTTTTTAAGATCCTAAAATAATTTTTCAAAATCATGAAATATGTTTTCAGTACCAATTAGTAGCCTGAAGTATCTTTTTAATATCTATCAGTAGCCTGAATATTTTATTTTATTTTTTTAAAAAAAAGCAAAGGGTCACTTGAAACTGCGCCAAAACGGCACAGTTTCAAGAAGAGGATGGCAGCGGACCGCAAGGGGCAGTGATGAGCACAAATTATACCATGTTTTCCCTAGACTTCATGACCAAATTGAAGGCTGAATAAAAGCTTAAACTGCAAACAATCCAAGCAAAAAGGCATATATTCATGATATAGGGAACGGAAGGATGGAAACCATTTACATCCTGAACATGTGCCAAGAAGAGCAAATTACATTGTTTTAAAGAACGTATAGCAAAGCTGATACGATGCTATAGCATTCCGACCGCAACTCGAAAGGCAATAAAAAGCATCACGAAAGCTATAGCAAAGTAAAGGACACAATGCTATGCAGCATACTTTTCTAACCCTTTTATCTAGCTGATTTCAGGAATAGAAATAAAAGATCGAGATCAACAAGTAGATTGCTGACATAATGAAATAGAAGATGCGGAGGATCAAAACGGAAAGATTTGAAGAATCCCGCAGGATCCGCAGAATCAATCTACAAACAGAAGATGCGATATATCTCAACAGATTTGGAAAGCCCAGCTAGCTTAACTTGCGTCACACGAAGGTCCGAATATAAAAGGAAATAGCAGGACAACCTTGGAGAAGAGTCGTAGAGAGCCAACACAAGATTACACATTCGGCCGACTCAATAGAAGAGTGAGAAACTTCACTAGCACGAGAATTCCAGGATAACCCAGCATCCTTCCTCGCAGTAAGACGGAGGGAAGAAGACGTGGAGTGGTGACGTGACAAGGCTTCGTCCACGCCGTCGGAACGCCGTCAAGCTTTCTATTTTCAATTGTTTAAATTCAGTAGTTAGATCATGGGTCATTCTGTTACCATATGTTTTGTGTTTCCTTCGTCAGTCATGAACTAACTTTCTGATGGCTGAACGAGGATGAATTCTTAAGCATGTATGAACCCAGTTGCAATTTCTTAATTTAATAGATTCGATTTGCTTATCTGTAAATTAACTACTAGTCGATTAGAGGAATCTAAGGGCTAGACCTGTGGTCTCGGCTTACCGGCAAGGAGTCGAGGCTAGACCTCGAGAAACTTGATGTGTTTGCTAGGCGGCCGTGCAAGGCTTGACCTATTTATTGTAGGCTTCGGGAATGGGTCTACCTCTCATAACCGATACACCCCGAGTATAATGCGAGATAAAAACTAGAAAGTTGCCATAGGAATATGGAATGAGTATAGTTAATATCATATGTATCAGATGCAGAAGCTTCGATAGATCATAGCGGTGGGTTAATCAAATAGCTTTGTAGTTAGTAGCTATGCTGTAGCAATTACGGAAGTTGTGCAGTATAGATGCTATAGCAATGGGTAGAGCAACTGGGGGAATTATGCACTTAAGGAGGAGTCCGAGTTCAACCTAACTTCTTACTGATATCTTCTTAAATTTACTTTGTTTACTTATGTTATTAGCGTAATCATCAAAAACCTCTCAAACCAATTACATTTACTTTCTGATTGCAACTATCATAGCAATTGAGGGTCTCTCTTCGGTATCTCAGTCTCTGTGGGACGATACTCTACTTTCACTTTATTAATTGTTCGACTGGTTCACTTGCCATCAAGGAAATCGACCAACAGGCAGCAGACGCTAGTCAATCCCCAATTCCTTTGCAGTAACTGATAAAGGACGTCCCTGACGGTGTGGACCCAAATGATTGGGCGAGTTTCGTCCAATATAGGAGGAGTGCAGACGGACAGGTACGTTTTTTAATTAATTATAATTTAAATTCTATTTAAACATTACTTAATTTATAGGTTAAATTTTATTTAAATTGATTTTGTTTAAATGTAGTTTAAAAATATAAATGTAGTTTAAATTAATTTATAGTTTAAATATTAGTTAATTTACAATGTAGATATAGTTTAAATATAGTTTAGAAGATATCAAAATAATAATTAATTTCACTTAACATTTTGTTTGCTCTTCCTTGCAGGCTCTGTCCCAGAGGAACACCAGAAGCCGACAGCAACAGAGGGTCCATCACACAGCAGGATCCAAGAACTTTGTTGTGACCTAGAGTGTGATGGTATGTTGAAAGATAAATTAATTTTAGGTTTATTAAATGATTGATTGTTTTATTTTTTAAACAACAAACTTGATATTTTTTAAATTCTTTCAGCAAGCAAAGAATCGGGAGGAGAACCGTCAAACGGACTATTGGCAGCTGTTCACACGCACCCATAGACACCGTGATGGACACCGACCTTTGAGGTGACATAGGAGATACTTGTAAGTTACAAACAAATTATTTATATAGTTAATTTAATATATTTAAATTGTTTGATTAATGTTTTATGAAATCTGTGCGTCAGGCCTGGATTGAGCAGAGCCAGGCAAATCTTCGAGCGTCGCAGCCCCCGGAGTCACAGGGGTCTGTGGATCCTACGACACCCTTGAAAGCTGCTGTGGGCCCAGTCGAGCATCCTGGCCATGTTAAGGGTATGGGGCTAGGCGCTAGGCCTAGCATGGTGTACGACATGGCCTCCACCTCTGAGGTCGGAACCTCCAACTCGAGAAGGCCACCCCAGAGGTAATTGAGGCGATCATTGCAGAGAAGGTTGCAGCGCAGCAGGTTGCCGAGCAGGTTGTTGCGCATGCGGCCGAGCATACTGCAAGGTAAAGGCTCTTGTAGGAATAGTGCGAGCATTGGTACACTAGTCAGAGGCAGAACTTTGGATACTGTTGCCAGTGCATTGACAGAGTTGATGCCTCACAGACGGTTTCCATCTCCCCCGCCTCCCCCTACATTCATTTACGAGGATCCCCCCGTGTGTTATTGCTGCTAATGACGAGGGCGTTGTTACCTCTGGCCGTGCACACGCCCCCCTGAGATAGCCCTCCAGAGACAAGACCTGATCATCAGGCTCATGATAGTTAGATTTTATTTTCTTTTTATGTTGACAATTTTATTTCTTTAAATTATTTCTTATGTTATTTGGTTTGTTGACAATTGACAATTTTATTTATTTAAATTACTTGTTATTTGGAGTCTTGTTTCAATACTTATATTTCATTTATATTAGTTTATTAATGTTACTTATAATATATAACAATAAATACAAATATATTTCCAAAAAAATTAAATAATTCAACTTAAAATTAGTAGCGGTTATCATGAATAAACCGCTACTAATTTGAATTTGAAACTAAGTAAAACGCGCCAAACATTTGTCGCGATTTACATTAAAAACCGCTGCAAATTTGAATTTTTAACTAAGTAAAAAGAGCGCCAAAATTTGTGTCGCTGTATATATGAAAATCGCTACAAATATCAAACGGCTAACATTTTGTAGCGGTTCCCTAACCACGACTAATTTCTGGCAGGATTTTATTCAGTTCTATATTTATTTTGTAGCAGTTACAGTAGCGGTTTGTTAACCGCTACAAAGTATTCCATGTTACATTTAAAGATCTCAAGTGAGTATTTGAAGGTAACTAAACATTATCTCTTCACTTATATTCTATCATAGTTTTGTTTACTACATATGGATAAGTCATGGATCAAATTGTCGTGCAATTCTCCCGCATATTTAGCGGGATTGAAAGCTTTCTTAGATTTCGTCTTCTCTCACGCTAGTATTAATGGCAAGATCGTGTGTTCGTGTTGCCGATGCAAGTTTAAGAAGTGACAAACATGAGAAGGTGCTTTGGAACATCTTCTTCTGAAGCCTTTCTCAGAAGCATATACATTCTGGGAAGTTCATGGTGAGAAACGTCGTATGAGATATGGGGATCATATTCCTCGAAGCACACAAGTAGCAAATCAAGTAGATCAAGATGATTCGGTTAATGAAGCTGTTTGCTAAGCTTTTGGTTTTCAAGACGACAACTTCACGGCAGAAGTTCAGGGTGTAGAACTTGTTTTCTTTAGGAATGATGCAGCTCAGGAATGAAAGTGATCGTCCTTTGTATCAAGGTTGCCGGAAATACTCAAAATGATCTTTTCTGATCAAATTGTACCATATCAAGTGCTTGTGTGGGATCATTAATAAGGCAATGTCGATGCTGCTGAAATTACCACGAGATGCTCTCCCTGACGCGGACATTCCCACAACCTTCTATGAGGCCAAGAAGATAATTAACAGATTAGGCTTGAACTACAAAAAAATTGATGCCTGCTCCAACGACTGTATGCTTTATTGGGGAGAGGACGCTCGGAGGGAAACTTGTAAGAAGTGTCACACTTCGAGGTTCAGGACAGTTCGGAAGGGAAAAAGCAGAAGAAGAAACCCGCAAAGATTCTCAGATACTTTCCTTTAAAACCTCACTTACAAAGATTGTTTATGTCGTATAAGACAGCTGAGCATATGAGGTGACATGAAGCTGACAAGAACGAAGATGGTAAACTCAGACATCCACAGGATGCTCAAGCGTGGAAAGCATTCGACTAAGACTTTCCTGATTTCGCGGCGGACCCTAGAAATTTTCGTCTTACTTTGGCAACCGACGTTTTTAATCCGTTTGGGAATCTTAGCACAAGCTATAGTATATGACCAGTTGTTTTGATACCCTACAACTTGACCCCTTGGATGTGTATGAAACAAAGCTCCTTCATTATGTCCATGATCATTCCAGACAAAAAGGCACCCGGAAATGACATCAATGTGTATCTCCAACCGCTTATCGCGGAGTTGGAGGAGTTGTGGAATGTAGGCGTCGAGACGTATGACGCACACGAGAAGACACCGTTCAACTTGCGTGCGGCCTTGATGTGGACTATAAGTGACTTCCCTGGCCTCGGAACATTATCCTCGTGGAATGTACATACCGGCCTTGCGTGTCCAGCTAGCAATTTTGACTTTGACTCAGTGCGCCTTCCCCATAGTCGTAAGTGGTGTTTCATGGGTCATCGAAGGTTTCTGCATTGTACGCATAGGTTTAGATTGTAACGCAATCGTTTCAATGGGCAACAGGAAAAAAGAGGACCTCCTCTAAATTTATCCGGTGTAGAAATCATAGAGCAGCTTCAGGATGTTGAATTTGAGTATGGGAAAAGAGACGTTCCTGCAAAGGCCGGGAAAAAGACTGCCAGGGCTTCTGGTTCTGTGCCCTAGCAATGGCGGAAGATAAGTGTCTTCTTCACTCTTCCGTATTGGAAAGATAATTTGCTCCGACACAGTTTGAATGTCATGCACATTGAAAAGAATGTGTGTGACAATTTGTTGTACATGATTCTAAACGAATCAGGCAAGTCAAAAGATCATCTTCAAGCGATGAAAGATTTATGGGAGATGGGAGTTCATGGAAACGCGTGGCCGGATGAGCATGACAGATTTCAACCTGCAAAATTCACCCTGACAAAACCGAATAAGGAAATCTTCCTTGTGACATTGAAGGCTATAAAAGTTCCAGACGGGTATTCAAGCAACATATCCCGACGTGTTGACGTGCAGGCTCAAAAGGTTGCTGGGCTGAAGAGTCACGACTCATATGTGCTTATGCAACAATTACTTCCGCTGGCCATAAAAAATACGCTGCCTCTCGATGTGTCGATCGTTTTGGTCGAGCTGTGTTCTTTCTTCTGGAGGTTATGTTCCAAGGTTTTGATCATGGAGGAGCTCGACCAGCTGCAACAGAAAATCTTTCTTACGCTGTGTCATTTGGAGTTGATCTTTCCTCTGTCATTTTCATGGTCATGGTTTACCTGACAGTACACCTTGTTCACGAAACAAAGCTTGCTAGCCCAGTTCATTACCGATGGATGTATCCTATTGAGAGGCACTCATTTAAAATTAATTACTTTAACATTAATGTATCGACATTTTTCCTTCATTACTTATAGGTTTCTTAGGAAACTAAAATCTTATGTGAGGAATAAGGCGTGGCCTGAAGGTTTAATAGCAGAAGGTTATATTGGGGATTAGGTCTTGTATTTTTGTTCCAGGTACTTTGATGACATTGAGACGTCATTCAACCAACCGACTCGTGTAGACGATTGTTCTGAGCCTGAGCCAGAGCCATCAACAACAGAGTTGTTAATCCCTCGTGTTGGTAAACCAGTTGGCGGAAGTGAGAACTTCAAACTGACGGCACTTGAGAAGTTCCAAGAACATAGACATGTCTTGATTAATTGCACTAAAGTTGAACCATACCTTCAGTAAAGATTGAACACATATATATGTTATCCTATATATTTCCATACAAATTATACTCACATTTCATGGTCGTCTTCACATGTTTCATTGCAGGGAATTCAAGAGTCGTGTCAAGCGTCAACTGAGGATCTGTACACAGACATCATCTGAAATTGATTGAAAGGTCCACAGAGAATTCTCGGGTTGGTTTAGGAGGAGAATAATGAATAACCACAACCTGCACTCACCAGAATTCAGAGCTCTCGCACTCGGCCCGCTTGACCACGCTTAAAGATTTATGACATACAATGTCAATGGTTTCAAGTTTTGCACCGTTTCACGAGATCAGGGATTGCTGACCCAAAACTCGGGTGTATATGGCACGTTTGAGACGAGGAGTTATGCGAGCAGCAGCGACGGGAACATGCAGTTGGTAATGTCGCGTATTATGGAAAGCTGATTCATGTGGTCAAAATAAATTACCAAGGCCTTTCACCGTGACCCTGTTCAAGTGTTTGCAGGAAAATATGACGACATCCCGGGGACTCACGACTGACGAATTAGGCATCACATCAGTGAATTTCTCCCGGCCTATTCACACCGGTCAGTCTGAAGATGATAAGTCATATATTCTTGCCTCAGAGGCCCAACAGGTTTATTATGTCACCGATGAGAGGCACAAGGATTGGAATATGGTGGTTCATTTAAAGCCTCGTGACCTTTATGACATGGGCAATGGTGATAACGTCACCTACGAGAGTGAGCTGTTCCAGCCCGCCAGTTTCGAAAACTTCTTTCTAGACGGCGATGACAATTTACCTATAGTTCGGTACGTTTATTAATATATAATAACATTTAACTAAAGTTTTATTTGTGTTCAAACATATTCAACTCACACGTAACATTTTCTCTTTACTTTTTTTGTAGGGATGGCGACGATGATTGAGAGTAAAAATTATGCTTATGATGTAATCTATAATCTTCTAATTTTTTATTTTAAAAAAATAAAAACAGTATTTGTAGCGGTTATAAACACTACAAAAAGAGTCATCTCAACCGCTACAAATTTATGCACAGAGATCAATATAAATATACCCCCACCAAACCACATCTAATATGCTTCTTACAGACGTCTTCTCTCTGTTTTCTCTCATATTTCTACGTTCTCTCCAAGAAGTTAAGTGTTTGAAGCGACTAAGTACTGTTCAACTGGATCAACTAGGATGAGTATCGACATATTTCTTTTTTCTTCTACCTTGGTGAGACTAAATTTTGTTACTTTACAATTTGAATAACGAATATTTCTCAACTTTCTTTTTACTTTCACATACATTATTCCAACTACTTTCACACAATTTTTTTTTTTATAGAATTAAATATTATTTTAATCAATTCATAATTAGTTGTTAATATACATACATATACATTTTCATTGTTTTACACCAACATAATAACCTTATATAATCAAATAACATATTCTAACATCATTTATTTCCACTAAAAAATAAATTATTAAAAATACAATATATAGTATTTTTTAAAATTATTGATGATTAAAAAATATAAATTATTAATTACTATAGTGATTTAAAATAATTTTAAATAACAATGACAGAAATTTTTTGTAGCGGTTCACAACCGCTACAAATATGAAAAACAATGTGCAACAGGCAGGAAAACTTTTTGACCAAAAAAATGGTGGTAATTATTTGTTGAGGTTAGAAACCGTCACAAATATTAAAAATAATTCAAATTGGCGGCATAACACAAATAATGGCAGAAACATTTTGTAGTGGTTATATAACCGCTACAAAATATTTTCAAATTTGAGCGCAATTTTTTTTACATAATTAGTATCGGTTACTTATCCGCTACAAGTTTGTGAATTTCATTTTGTAGAGGTTTGTTCACCGCTACTAATGTCTCCCAAAAGACGTCAGAACAGCCTTAGATAGTCGTGGTGATTTGGAACCGCTACAATATTGTATATGTAGTAGCGGTTTTTATTAACCGCTACAAATATACTTGCCACGGTGTATTTTGTCGTGGTTTGTATACCGCTACTAATGTCATTAGTAGCGCCTAAAACCGCTACAAATATGTCATTTTAACCGCTACAAATTACCCTTTTTTTTTTTGTAGTGCATGTTGTTGGTGTTCATCATTTGTTCTTTGTTTTTCCCAACCATGCTTGGTTGAGCTTCTATGATCAACCCATGGATTAAGGATTCCACTATCTAAAGGACTCCTTCTTAAATCGGTAATGAACTCGTTTCTGTTTTGTATTTTCAGTTTCAATTTTCTTTTGGATTGGGTGTTAGATTCAACGCCCAAATTGAGATATCCCAAGGACTGAGTTCGAATAGGGTTGAAGTGATTACTGTGCGATTGCACAGTGACAAGCTGTGTGTTCGAGCAAATTCTAGACAATCATCCAGTCGATGGATTATTTGGACAAACACGAGAGATTTTGGTTTGTCTAGAATCAATTATGAGTTGGTTGTCATTCTGTTTTCGTCCGATGATGAAAAGTTGTGGAATTCCTTAATTTTGGGCTGATCGTTGTTTTAATCCGATTAGTTTCATTTTTATATTTTGTTTATGTTTTAGTTATGTTTCATTTTTCATTGCACTAAAAATTCCACCAAACCATTTATTGTTTTCCTGTTTTTCTGTTCCTGCTGTTGAAATTAGACCTACTGTGAATTCCGCGAGAGAAACGATCCATGTTCCATTCTATTTCTGCTTATGTTGTCTTAGGTATTCATCTGTTGATTGTGCCATTAACCTGACTATTAGTTTATTATTTCTCTAGAAAATATTCATATTTGTTATATCGGTATCGTTTTCCGCTCTTGTTAACTAATTGTTTTCTTGTTTCATTCTTATATAGGTTCCTGGTGGTGTTGAGAACAATAAGGGCAACATTTGCTTGGCAAGCACAGCCCTTTAAATGTCCAAAAAGCATACTAGCTTCAATTTCAAAGAGATTTCTCGTTATTTCTCAAGTGCCGTGCTGAAGAACTTATTGATGGAGGTCCTAGGCTCAAGTGTCGGTAGATCCATGACTACTTTACCAAAGAAACATAGCTTTTCTTTTTTGAGGAGACAAGAAAGATTTGAAGCTGAGGGTCACAAGGAGAAATTGGAAAGAACAGTGATTGGAATTTGGAAAGAACAAATTGGATATTTTGTAGAACAGCCTATCTTTATTAGTGTATTGAACGAATCTTCTGCTCATGTAGTGTTCAATAATACAATGAACACGATAGCGTGTGCAATATGGATCTCATTATGATATTCACTATTAGATACAGATGTTTAGCCTGAATTTATGTGTTGCTGCTACAGCAGCAGGAGATCCATTCGGAACAGGAGCCACTCAATTTTGGGACCGTCACAAAAACGTACGTCTTTTAAATAATATAAGCAGGTCTTCATCGAAGTGACAAAAATAAAAATTTCATTTTCTTCTAAATAATAAGAGAGAATTAAAAACGTGCTGGGAAGTTGTCGACATGAATAAGTGATTGGTATTCTAGCTCGCATCGCGAGATTGTTGATGAATAAGTCGTACGACAAGATAAGGCACTTGTGGTTCTTTGGGTGGCGCTAAGTAGGAGGAACTATTGACTTTTTGACTCGCTCACTCCTCCTGTCTCCTGTTTAATGATTATGGTGTATACTATGTGGTACAAAAGATTTGACACAAGAACTTGAGAGTTGAAGGGAGAGAACATACTGAACACACGAAGAGATATTTTTATCTTCCCTGACTATTCTTCCATATAACTATAGACAACAAAAGGACTACGTCTCTATCTATTTTAAGAAAATTCACTAATTAACTATCCATGACAATGTAATTTTTGTTTCAAATACCATTAGAGCCCATTTGAGGCCCGTTTGATATGTGGAAAATGTAGGAAAGGAAGGGAAGGGAAGTATAAGTTCTCTTATTTGGTACACTTTTAGCGTCTAATCTTCTTAGGAACTCAAGTTCCCATGCGCGCTAATCTTCCTTTAAAGGTGGGAAGATAAGATTTCACTAAAATTGGTGGGAACCCGAATTCCCTATATGAATAGTGAAGCTTTTGGATATATTTACCTATCATAAAACAATTATTTTCTATAACACAAGAAAAAATTACATTCGAATTTGTGCGACAAATTCGAATTTGATGAGAGAAGATTTTATAACAATTTGATTGTTTCTTTTTATGAAATAAATGCTTCGCTATGAAATTTGATTTGACCAATAAATTCTTATTCTCTTTTTCAAAAGAATTGCTTTATCATAAAATTCAAATTTGACCCATAAATTTGAATTCGATGGAAGCAAATTCTTATCAAATTCGAATTATGAAAAAAAAAAAAAGAATACATTTTTCCTTTCCATTTTGAATTAATTACTTTTTTGATGGTACAATAATAAGTATTTCTTCTATCTTTCTCAATTATCACTCCTTCATTTTCTTCTTAAGAAACAACTTATCTTCTCTCATCCCTCAAAATGTTTCGTTCTCTTCCTTTCCCTCTTCTAAATTCTTTTCCTTCTTCAAATCTTCCTCGTACCTAACGGGCCCTTGGTTGGTTGAATATTTGAGGCAGAATAGGGAAAATCAAAATTTCCCATGGACGGCAGACGTTTGGTTCGCATTTTTCAGCTGAAAATGGTTTCCGCACGAATCAAATTTCAGCTGCACAATTGAAAATGGGCTAAAGACACAAAAGTCCCTTGTTATGGACCGCGCGTCACAAAAACGTTCGTCTTTGCAATAATATAAGCAGGTCTTCATCGAAGAGACAAAAATAAAAATTTCATTTTCTTCTAAATGATGAAAGAGAATGAATAAGTCGTACGACAAGATAAGGCACTTGTGGTTCTTTGGGTGGCGCTAAGTATGAGGAACTATTGAATTTTTGACTCCCTCACTCCTCCTGTCTCCTTATTATTATGGTGTATACTATGTCGTACAAAAGATTTGACACAACAACTTGAGGGATGAACAGAGAGAACATACAGAACACACGGAGAGATATTTTTATCTTCCCTAACTATTCGTCCATATAATTAAAAATAACAAAAGGACCTACGTCTCTATCTATTTAAAAAACAAAAAAATTGACTTATTAACTGACAATGTAATTTTTGTTTCAAATACCATGCCCATTTGAGGCCCGTTTGATAAGTGAAAAATGTAGGAAGGGAAAGAAAGGGAAGTAGGTTGTACACTTTCAGAGTTCAATCTTCTTAGGAACTCAAGTTCTCATACTCGCTAATCTTTCTTTAAAGGTTAGAAGATAAGATTTCACCAAAATTGGTGGGTACCCAAGTTTCCTATATGAATAGTGAAGCTTTTGGATATATTTACCTATCATAAAACAATTATTATCTATAAGGCATGAAAAGATTACATTTGAATTTGTGCGACAAATTCGAATTTGATGCGAAAAGATTTTAGATAAATTTGATTGTTTCTTGCTGCGAAATAAATGCTTCATTATGAAATTCGATTTGACCAACAAATTCTAATTCTTCTTTTCAAAAGAAATGCTTCATCATAAAATTTAAATTTGACCCATAAATTTGAATTCGATGGGAGCAAATTCTTATCAAATTCGAATTATAAAAAAAAATACATTTTTCTTTTTCATTTTGAATTAATTACGTTTGATGGTAAAATAAGTATTTTCTGTATCTTTCTTAACTGTCACCCATTCATTTTATTCCTAAGAAACAATTTATCTTTCCTCAAGCGATCTTCCTTCATCCTTTAAAATCTTTCCTTCTCTTCCTTTCCCTCTTCTAAATTTTTTTCCTTCTTCAAATCTTCCTCGGACCTAATAGGCCCTTGGTTGGATGAAAATTTGGGGGAAAATCCATCTTGGGGCCCTTTTTGGGAAAAAAATCCCAAAAAAGGCCCCAAGATTTCGAAAAACTGTAGAAAGGGTCCTTGGCCCTTTTTGGGATTTTTCATTTAATGTTTTAGTTGTTAATGAGGACCGATATTGTTGTAAATACGATTTTGTTTTAGTTGTAAAAAATATTGTTGCAAATATGATTGTTTTAGTTGTAAACGGGGTGATATTCTTTGTAAAATACGATTTATTTTAGTTGTAAAAATTTCATGAATTTATCCAAAAAAAAGCCTAAGGCCTTTCTTTTTCGTTAGAATCTTGGGGCCCTTATTGGGATTTTTTTTCCCAAAAAGGGCCCCAAGATAGATTTTCCCAAAATTTGGGGCTGGATAGGGAAAATTGAATATTCCCATCGACGGTGGACATTTGGTTCACATTTTTGAAGAGACATGAAAGATTTGAATGTGAGGGTTACAAGGAGAAATTGGAAAGAACAGTGTTTGGAATTTGGAAAGAACAAATTGGATATTTTTTAGATCAGCCTATTTTTATTAGTATATTCAACAAATCTTCTGCTCATGTAGCGTTCCATAATACAATGAACAGGATAGCGTGTGCAATATGTATTTCATTATTATATTCATTATTTGACACGTAGATGTTTAGCCTGAATTTATGTGTTGCTGCTACAGCAGCAGGAGATCCATTGGGAATGGGAGGTAGCAAGAGCCACTCATTTTTGGGACCGTCACAAAAACGTACGTCTTTGAAATAATATAACCAGGTCTTCATCGAAGAGACAAAAATAAAAATTTCATTTTCTTCTAAATAATAAGAGTAAAGGAACAAAAATACACATGTATTTTACCCTCAAGAGCACCCAGCACCATATATTTTTTTTGGGCGCAAAGATACACATATGGTTATATTTTAGGAGCACTACCGTTAAAATCTAACCTAATGGTGTTAATTTTGGCCTTTTACAAAAAAAAAAAAAAATCATATTTACAACAGAAAATGTCTTATTTACAACAACATTTAAACACCTGGATTTTGAACATCAAAAGGTCATTTACAACAGAAAAATGCTATATTTACAACAGGAAGTGCTATATTCATAACAAAATTTAAAATTTGATCATATTTACAACAGAAATTGTCATATTTACAACAACATATAAACACCTGGATTTTGAACATAGAAAGGTTATTTACAACAGAAAAAGGCTAGATTTACAACAGGAAGTGTTGTATTTACAACAAGATTTAAAATCTGGCAATTTACAACAGAAAAAGTCATATTTACAACAGTGGTGTGACTTTTGCTCCTAAAATGTAACCACATGTGTATTTTTGCTCCCCAAAAAAACATATAGTGCTGGACTCTCCCGAGGATAAAACACATGTGTATTTTTGATGAGAGAAGATTTTAGATAAATTTGATTGTTTCTTTTTGCGAAATAAATGCTTTGTTCGATTTGACCAATAAATTCTTATTCTTCTTTTCAAAAGAAATGTTTATTCATAAAATTCAAATTTGACCCATAAATTTGAATTCGATGGAAGCAAATTCTTATCAAATCCGAATTATAAAAAAGAAAAAGAAAAAGAAAATACATTTTTCCTTTTCATTTTGAATTAATTACTTTTAATGGTATAATAAGCATTTCCTGTATCTTTCTCAACTGTCACCCCTTCATTTTTTTCCTAAGGAACAATTTATCTTCCCTCATCCCTCAAAATCTTTCCGTCTCTTCCTTTCCCTCTTCTAAATTCTTTTCCTTCTTCTAATCTTCCTCGAACCTAACGGGCCCTTGGTTGGATGAAAATTTGGGGCCGAATAGGGAAAATCGAATTTTCCCATTGACGGTGGACGTTTGGTTCACATTTTTGAGCTGAAAGTGGTTTCCGCCCAAATCAAATTTCAGCTGCATAATAAAAAATGGGCTAAAGACACAAAAGTCCCTGGATATGACATACGTGTTTAATGTAATACTCTAACAAATTTTCGATAATTATCAGAGCAATAGTGCGCAACATGATGAGCAACAAAAATGGCATAAATATACTGATACAATGTATTTGATTATTTACAGGACTTCCAAATGCCAATCCTTAACAAACTTCAACATTATGAAATACAATTAAACTAGTATAGATATCCAACACCGGGTCTTGGTCCATACCGAAACCTTCATTCACCAATATCTGCCGCTTTTGACCTGGGAGCCACGTCATGTGCGTTGTTCATTGCACATGAAGTAACAAGGGCTGGGATCCTGAAGGATCCTAGAGAAACACTTAATCTCACATAGAATGTACAAACAGTACATGATAGTTAACCGTATATAGGAAACATTTCACAATATCGTATAAAATCTATTAAGTATAAATAGAGTTCAAAACATTTAAAACTTTGGCTAAGTCTTCATGCGTGCTGCTTACCCTTTATCCCAGCTCCTGATCCTCTTGACCATGAAGTTAGGGTTACATTTGAGGTTTAATCGAATTGAATTTCAGGTAACAGTTAACCTTATGTTAAAGTAATAACAATATATGACAGATATTCATAACATGGAAAACAACATTCAGTGTTAGTTATGATTATTTTGATGATGTCTTATATAAATGCCATTATCCAAAGCAAATACTTTACATACTACATTTATCTTATCTTATACCTTGACTAATTTTCATAATTAATGTAGTTGTGAAGGTTAAATAATGAAGAATGATTAAGATTGAAGAAAGAAGAACTTGTCAAATATTATGAGAATATCAATATTCAAGTCTCCATGATCAAACAGAAGTTGGAATGGCTCAATTCGGAGTTAAAATGAGTTACAAGTGCATTCCTGAAGCAATTCTCGAGTATACCAACTTAATTCTCAAGAATGGTACTGTTCATGGAAAATTACAAGTGATTCTCGAGTACAAAATATCAATTCTCGAGAATCATTCTCGAGAATGGTAGGTGATTCTTGAGAATGGTCGTGTTTCAGCAACTCTGTTTTATGTTTCACTTGGGCGACCTCTGGTAATTCGATGATATCTCCCAAACTAGGAATTGGATTAACGTGAAACTAGTGGCATATGAAACTAGACTCCCAATGCGTCATTTTGATATAAAATTCAAGTCCAAAGGAGTTCAAATGAAGGAGCTATGATTTTTGCAAGTTGCCACAACAATCACCATCACAGTCCAGACCAAGCTTCGGTAATTTGAGTGTATCTCACAAACGGAAAATCCAAATGAGCAGAAATCGGTGCCATTGGAAAGTAGACTCAAATACCTTTTAAAAAACATCAAAAACACAGAAAACGAAGATAAATTGAAGGAGGTATGATGTTTTGAAGTTGACAGTCTGTTCTGGATGCTGCAGAAACGCTGGATAAGAACAACCTCCATTCATCTGATGTTAATGGACGAAATACAACTAGGTTGGAGCTGATTCTTATTGAACTGAAAAGAAGGCTTAAAGAGCTTTATGAGATGAGGAGGTTTGCCACATTTGAAGCTATACAGAAGACATAACGCTCGCTGGAAATTGCTTCTTGTGCTGACAATGTGATTGCTTCTTGAAATCTGAAATTTGCACAACAACATGGTATATGACAGCCAGCAGGTTGACATTCGAAGATGATACTCGAGTAGGAGATGATGCATACCCGAGTAATATCAAGACAGAGCCATTGCTGAAGTTGCCAATCAAGCATACTCGAGAATGCCACTTACATACTCGAGTAATATCGGATTTCACCCTTCGCTGCTATGAGATATACATCAATACTCGAGTATCCCTGAGAACTGGAAAAGAGTTCTCGAGAATGATTCTCGAGAACCAGCTAGACACTCTCGAGAATGGGTATAACAATTTCATCGCAGCAAGACTTCTATGCAAGAATTCTCGAGAACTAATAAAGAGTTCCCAAAAATGATTCTCGAGAATGAGTAAGAGACTCTCGAGAATGCCTAAGTCGAAATCACATGGAACAGACTTCTCTGATGCAACTCTCGAGAATTGGAAATCAGTTCTCGAGAATGGCTCTCGAGAATCAGTAAAGGATTCTCGAGAATGGACGATAAGTGTTCTAAATACTTCTCCTATGCTTAAAGGTTAAAACGTAATTCTCAAGTATGAGTATAGGATTCTCGAGAATACTTTGTCACGAATGCTTTACGAAAATAATTTAACGTGTCGTTCTCGAGTATCTAAGTTATAACTCTCGAGTATCTTTGAAACATGCTTTCTGGAAGAACATTTTCTCCTGTAATTCTCGAGAACCAACAGAACAGTTCTCGAGAATGCTTATTGGCTTTGAAGCCTTCGTTTTGCGTAAACCTTAAATCATTGATTAAGACTTGGGTGTTTCATGTTATTAATTTATACTTTGTCTAACCAAGTTTGATCAGTTTGTTAGTGCTTTTCATATATGATTAACATGTTTTTAATCATCAAATTTTCATAAAGAAAAAATGTGTCAGAGCATTAAATGACGAAGCAGAGACGAAGCACAAAAGAGGAAACTAAGCTTCTGAACAACCGTAAAGTATTCCGGCCATTTCCAGTCAACATTCTACCTGAGTCTCAATGGACAAATCAAACAAAGAATGTCAACGGAGTATATTGACCAAAGTCGGAAGATTACGAAGAGACAGAGCAACGGATATATTTATTACTCTCAACGGCTCATTAATCTCTCTCCAACAGTCATATTCTAAATTGGAAGAATAGCTCAATGGTCCGATACCCGCAACGGTCGAAACACAAATACCTATAAATTGCGAAGTTTTCAAACTGAAAGAAGTGACGATTAACAAACGATCAACAAAAACGATATCTCCTTCTCAGTCAGAATGCCTTCTGACGTTTATCTCATTTTCTTTATGTTTTCTCAATGATCATATAGTTTATTAGAGAGTGAGATTATTTGTAATGCACTTCAGTGTTCATCTTATCACTTCTAAGAGAGAAGATTATTTGTAATCATTCATTACAAAGATTGTATCCTTATAGTGGGTAAGGGGGAGTATCTCGGTAAGAGATTTGTAAAGGCTGCACAAGTGCCCGGCTAAACTTGTGGGATTGTAATGGTTCTCAAGCACCCGATTAAAGCTTGAGGGAGATAGTGGATTGAAATCTCAGGAGGAGCCTGGGGACTGGACGTAGGTCATCGTGGATTGGGCCGAACCAGTATAAATCATAGTTTGCATATTCTCTTCCCTAAACTCTTATATTTCCAGCATATATGTTTGATTGAATGAATGACTATTTCTTTATAAAGTATTTCTGTCATACGAACTGATTTCAGTAAGTTGCGAAAAGACTTTCAAAGTTCCTAAAGTTTTAACGGACACCCAATTCACCCCCCCTCTCGGGTGATAGCCAGGTCTAACATTCAGTTACCACAACACATAGTCATAAGTAGGAATTTACACAATTCCTATAAAGGATTTATTTACATGTGATCCTCAACATGTAAAATATGTAGGAGGTATGATTATGGTATCTTTTTTTTTTTTTTTTTCAATTTTTCTAACATAATGTATAACTCCATTTCACAAAACTTTTAGTGATTTGTAAATAAAACTTGCGGAGTTACAAAACATGAGGCCCCAAAAATTGCCCTTGAAAGTTTTAGATGATTGTCTGTAATAAATATTAATTTTTATTATGACTCAAGCGATTTTCTACTATGTTATTTCAACAGAAGTCATGTCAACTTTTTCTTACTTATATTCATTATCAATCTTATCTATTATAGTACCCAACTTTATGTGGCTTTTGTGATCTTTTTAAAACCTAACATTTACTACCATATAAAATTACTGGTCTTTAACTATGTCAATTCAATTAAACTTCCTTTTAAATTTATATAGTACTTTTGGAAAATATACTTGTTAGAAGAAATGAAAACCTTTCATGCCCTTAAGCCTGAAAAGGAGTTTAAGCCCAAAATGGCTTGGGAATACATTTGGTAACTCATAAAAAAAAAAAAAAAAAAAAACAACAACAACAACTAATACACATAGATAACCTTTTCTCCAATAAACTATAATTTTTTTTTCATTTTTAGTTAATTCTTAATTATTATAAATAAGATAAAGGGAAATTCCATTTAAATACCAAATGAATTTGCAAAACCCCGAAGTCTTCTGAATTTGTAAAAAGACTGAGAGGTACAAAAGACCTATGAGGGATATGCAAAACCCCCAGAAGTCTTCTGAATTTGAAATAACAGTACTCACTCCTTTTACGCATTTCTCTTACTTTTCTTAAATTTCTTTCAATACTTTTTCAAATTGAATGTTAAATTAAAAAATATTATAACAAAGAAAATTTCATAGTCACAGGTAAGTTTTTTTATACCCAATAACTATAATATTTTCGTTGTCTTTTTAACTATTAAATTTTTTTCTATGTCATAAAAAGGGAGGTATATTATTTAGTTTTTCTTATTTTTGTGTTGTGACAATAGTTTATTAGTGTTTGAAGTTTGATTTGTATTTGTTTTTAAAGCTTAGACAATAGTTAGTCACATTATTTTATTAATATATAGTATTTGAATTATAAATTTAAAGAGATTTATCATTTTAGTTTTAGATATTTCAAAATAATTTAAAAATTAAAATTTTAATAAAAATACATGAAAGCTCGTGGGCCGGTCTAGAGCCCACATGTCTAAAGGTCGCTTCAATAATATAATAATTTTTTTAAATGTAGGCCCAGGCTTTTCAAGCCAGACCCTATTTAAACTTGGGCCCATTAAGGACCAACCCTTTTGGACCTGACTAGCCCGTTTTAATAGCTTTACCTTTATCATAAAATATATAATGTAACATCCCATTTGAAAACGGCGGAATTTTTTTTTTTTAAAAAAAACGTTTCCAAATATTTCAAGCAAAGTAGTCAGAGTAGAGCATTGGAGCGAGTAAGTAATTTACATTTCATTCAAAATATGGACCATAGTGTAATTGTATCGGATTACAGTCATCCAAAATTCTCAAAAGTTAAAGAAACTAAAGAAAACGATAGATAATGTAGACACGTCTTGGCCTACTTCGGTTGCTTGCCTCGATCGCCTAAGATTGGTCCTCCAGACCCTGATGCTACAACTGAGATCCATTCCACATATGGATCTCAGGTAACGGTTAACCTTATGCTCAAATAAAACAAAGATACGTACAACGAGATATTCATTTCAATACAAAGATATCATCACAAAAGCAAACAAAGCAGATGTATGATCAATAACATGGACGTAACATAAGCACAAAGCAAAGTATGTAAAGTCTCTCTTGACTAGTTCTGCACATATCCAAGTGCCACGCCACAACGTGTCCTCGCGCTAGGAATAACTCAAACGGCATTACCAATACTATAATCCGTGGGTAAAGTCAGAAGTATCTCCGACGATTCTCACGTAACCTCGTCTATGAACGTATCTATAACGCAAAAGTATATGAGAAGAATAGAGTTAGGGTTACAAGACGCGTCCGTACCTTAGTTACGAGATATCCGGCTCTTCCGGCTAAAAACGGTACTTTTTGACGCCGTACGTAAAACAAATAAACAAATGGCTCAACAGCGGCAAACAGCGGAACGACGGAATTTCGACAGCGGTTCGACGTCAGAAGTATTCTAATCAGAATAATAACACACTTATGAATACTTGGCAGCATAACATGCATTTTAGGTGAAAAAGACCATTTTGCCCTTACTACCCCTATTTGGCGAAATTTCGCCAGAACTTCGTTACTTTGACCTTATTCCATTTCAAAATTATCCCCACTATGTTTTTACCTCGTCATGCATCTTTCAATGCAATGAGGCTTAAAAACAAGTATAGGAATATATTCTGAAACTTCCTAGATCAAAACAACAGTTCTACTATAACTACCGAAAGAACTACGGAAACTAAAAGCTAAGGACAGAAGAACTTACTCGGAGCAAGGCAGAATTTTTCCAGAGCTTCTCTCTCTAGAACATCTCTCTAGGTTTCGAATTTTGGGTGTGAAGAATGAGAGGAGAGGTGCTTGCTATTTATAGAAAAAGGGAGGGACAAGGTGGGTATTAACAAAAAGTCTTCATATATGATTCTAGCCGTTGGATCTAGGGTTTTGGGAGGAGCAATCTTGACCATTCAAGGTCTTGGTCGACATCTAAGAGCCCAAAATTCAATGGATGAGTTGTCATCCATGATGGCTCTTGCTTTATGGACTCCGCCCGATAAAGCTACTGACGATCGGTGTCCGTTTCGCGATTTCGCGAAACTAAAAAATCCGGCATGTAACTTTGAAGGTCTTTTCATCCTCTTTCATATTATCTATTTTGATCCTCTTTTTGATCATATCCAGGTATTCTCCGGTGCGTCGGAAGATATTCGGACAAACGCGTCCGGTTATGGAAATCGCTCCGATAGAACCAACTTGGACAATAATTCACCGAATCGTAAAACGTCTAGTTGTTGCCTAAATTAATCCTGTGTTTGAAAACACGCAATTGTTTCTAAAGGTTCTCACTTTGCCTATCGACTCTACTCTATCCGATCAACTTTTCGTCTTATTTGAAATTAGGGTTTTCGGTTGCGGAAACAACGCCGGTAAATTCTTTCTTCGTGTAAAATTTCACTTGTTCTTAATTTGATCGTCTGAAAAGACTTTTACCTCTGGTTTACTGTAGAATTTATTTCTAACTTTTCCCCTCGGCCCGCCTATAAGCCGACTCACCGCATTATATTATTATTTTATTTTAATTATCATTTTAATTATTTAAACAATTCTTTTTAATTAAAAATACCAATAATTTCGGCCCCCTCTTTTACAAATTCAGATTTATTTATTTTTCTATAATTTTTTCCGTTTTTAAAAATATAATATTTTTTACCAAAAATTCCCGTTTTACCCCTGCCTTCGTTAAGGCTTAATCAGGCCTAAATTCTTCGTTTAGTGATCTTTTTAGGGTCAGGTTTCTTCATATATTTATCTTTACTAATTTACAGTATATTGTTATCTTACAAACTTCTATACCGATATTGTCATTTTATATCCTATGTAAAATATGAAAAATGTTTACCCCATCAGGTTACTTTATGGTTCTGAAATGCTTTTTAAACTTTTCTTCATGTTATTTCCTCCGAAATAATTTATTAAATTCTCATAATTAGGGATAACACTTCCATATTTTTCTCATAATTAGGGATAACACTTCCATATTTTTCTCATAATTTTTCATGATCTTTCGTATTTATCATAATATTTTTAGACCGTTTTTATCACCATTATATCATTTTTAGTCATTCGTTCATCGATTTTCCCCGTAACTTTTTTGACAATTTACTCTATAATTATAACAATTTTCTATAACAGTTTTAAACTCATGAATTTGCTTCATCAAAATATTCATTAATTTCTCTTATCTCAAGAATTCCAGATTTGCTAAAATCCGGGTATTACATATAACTATCACATATACTTACTGATAATATATATTTGAACAGCAAAAGGTGATGTCCATAACCAAGCCCATTAGAGATGAAGCAATAAGGAGTATCTACAATGAAAAGCTCCCTAAAAGCCTAGCAATTGCAAACTTGGGTTGCTCTTCTGGACCAAACACTTTGTTTATGACTTGTGAGCTCATTGAAATTGTAGAGATGCTTTGTAGAGAGCTAAACCATGAATCTCCAGAATATATCATCTTCTTAAATGATCTTTCTGGCAATGACTTTAACAACATTTTCAAGTCTCTTGAGTGCTTCAAACAAAACTTAAGCACTCGAGTTGTTGGTGGGATTGATAAATGCTACATCACTGGCCCTCCAGCTTCTTTCTATGGAAGGATTCTTCCTACTAGTTCTCTGCATTTTGTTCATTCCTCCAATAGTCTTCATTGGATGTCTCAAGTATGTAATATTAATTAGTCACTTCTTCTAAATACTTTTCAGTAATTATTGTTATATTAGGCATAATTTCTTCCTCCTCTTTCTAATTTGCATCATTTCATTCCCGTATAGGTTCCAAAAGGTACAGAAAACAATAAGGGAAATATTTGCATGTCAAGCACAAGCCCTTTGGATGTTCGTAATTCTTACTGCCATCAATTTCAAAGATATTTTTCTTTGTTTCTGAAATGTCGTGCTAGAGAACTAGTTGAAGGAGGTCGTATGGTTCTTACCCTCCAGGGAAGAAGCACCAGTGGCCCATCGAGCAATGAATCTTGCTACGTTTGGGAGCTTTTAGCTGAGGTACTCAATGACATGGTTTTGGAGGTACGTACCGTACATAGTTTCCTGTAATCTATCCAAAGATTTGATCATTGACAAAGCACAATGGTTCCCTGCTATCTATATAGCCGACCCCACCTAGTAAAATGAGACTTGTAATCATTGTTGACTACACACACTCAGAGTTTTAAACATACAATTTTCTTGGAAATTTGTGACTGAAGAATTTGTTTTGGTGTGTGGTGTAGGGAATCATAAAGGAGGATCAGATAGATTCATTCAACGTTCCTATGTACTATCCATCCTCATCTGAATTGCAATTAGAGATTGAAAAAGAAGGCTCATTCAATTTGAATCGCTTGGAGGTATTTTAAGTAAGTTGGAAGGCTGCATGTGGTGAGGAACACAATGATAATAGGGATGTATACAAAGTAGCACAATTTCTAAGAGTTGAAGATATAATCTTGTGGTCTTGAACCTCTTATTGCGAGTCACTTTGGAGAAGTTCTTATTTCTATCTTTTTGACGATGTTTTCCATCGTTACCAACATATATTAGCAATGTAGGAGATCGTATGTCTAAAGCATCATCAAAACTAATCAAAACCAAAAAAATCTTTGACGATGTGTTCCTCAATCTTGTTGTATCTTTAACCAAAACAACTTGAAGCAACCATTAGATACATGTTTCTCCCACATACATATATTGCGGATCCATATGAGTTTAATGAATAAGTTATTTTCAGTCGTCTAGTTCTTTTTCCGATATTGTGTATGTTCCATTTGAGTAATCCCGCGTTTAAGTGATGTTGTATCTTATAATCTTATGAATAAATTATTTGTCAGTCTTCTCGCAACTTTCTTACATATACCACAAATAACAGTGTACATTCCAAGGCATAGCTAAAAAAATCAAGGGATAAAGGTCTTATTTGTCCTGAAAGTTTTCGCTTAGGAGCACTCAGCACCCGGAAGTTTTTTTTGGAACAAAATTGCCCCGGAAGTTAACAAAATGGAACAATTCTGCCCCGGAAGTTTTTTTTAGGAGCAATTTTGCCTTGGAAGTTTTTTTTAGGAGCAATTTTTCCATGAAAGTTTATAAATTGGAGCAACAATTTAACGGTCAAGATTAACGGAAGGGCAAGATTGCTACATTTTTAAACTTCTGGGGCAATTTTACTCTAAAAAAAACTTTCGGGTGCTAAGTGCTTCTAAGCGAAAACTTCCGGGGAAAATAAGTCCCTTATCCCAAAAATCAAATATAAACCAAACATTATATCGGTGGCTACTTTCTCATGATTTCTGCAATTTCTAGTACTACTTGGTTTCATGGCTTTGATTGCTTCATCGTTTATGGTTCTAATTGCTTCTGGTGGTGGTTGTTTTTATCATGGCGGCTGGTGATGCTTTTTGGTGGGAGAGAATGAATTTTTTGGAAGGATATTTTGTAATTTCATATTCTAAACACATATTTAATTATTCTCTAATAACAATTTTTAATAGGGATAGTAAGAGTATTTTAAAACCTTAACTTCGTTCTATTTCCACTTTTAAATTTCTCCATCTGTCTTGTATATTGATTTATCTCTTCTAAATTCTCCTATTTCTCTTGTAAATTTCTCATTCTCTCTTGTAATAAATTGATTTATATCTCTTGAAAAGTTCCCTATCTCTTTTGTAAATTGCCTTATATCACTTGAGAATTCTCATACTCTTGTAACTTCTCCTAAGTCTATAGCCAATTAGCCTATGGCTCTTGAAAATTAATCATTCTTTCTCTTATAAATGTCAATATTTTAATCAATTCAATGTTAATTCAAAAGTTTCTGACTTGAAAAATTCATATCTAATTCTATATATTTTTAAAAATTATAGATTAAAACTTTATGAAAAACTTGAGATGTCTACTTTATAATACAAAAAGGAATCATTCAAAAATATTGTCATTTGATCCTAAAAAATTATCAAATTCCACAATTATTCCAAAAAATGTTATATTTCAAGTTCACTTTCTCACCGATCTGGCCTTGGGTTAGCTCCGATTTGACTCAAATCTGACTCACTAACCATTGACCCACTACTAAGACAAGTTCAGTGGCCGGTCTAGGTTTAACAACCTTACTATACTTATGTGGTATTTTACACCGCACAAGAGGGATGAAGGGAGAGTACGTACTAAACACATAGGACTAAACACATAGGACGACATTTTCATCTTTCCAAACTATTTTTCCATATAATTAAGGAAGTACGTACCCTATTCTATTTTCAAAAATTTCAAAAATACTATTTATGATGTAACTTTTGTTTCAAATATACCCTTATTTATAAAGATGATGATGAATAAAAGAGAGAGGAGTGAAGAAATAAATGAGAAAGAAATGTAATTAATTTGGGTGAATTTTTTTATATAAAAAAAGTGTACTAATTTTCAGACAAACCCAAATTGCTAATTATATAAAGGACTAACTCGAGAGATCCATTTGCAATGGGAAGTAACAAGAGCCACTCAAATTTCGGACTGCCAAAAAGACGTGGGCAGCACAATGAGTAGATCCTTCCCCTTAAAGGCAGGAGCCACTTAAAGGCTCACTTCTCGCGTTCCTTCCACTGCTTTTTAATTAGTAGATCCTGTGGTAACAAAATTGAGAACTCTGATATTTAATTAATTTGAACACTCAAATAATTTCATGATCTATTTTGCAACACATTTCACAATTGCAAATCAAAAAAGATAATCAGCATGCTCAAACACATATTATGCACGTACAACCTCCTTTATAAAACCTTCAATACATAGCCAACACATGTGTGTGTTTGGATTAGAGATAGTAAAAGTCTTTTTTTTTTAATCTGACGTTTACAAACTCAAGATAGTAAAAAATTGAGATTTTTGTGTAATCTGATTTATATATGTTCTCTAGTGTATAACACAAATGTCTAGCCTCTATGGACTAGTGAATGATTTATATAGGATCGAATGGCTCCTCCAAGATGTTTATCAATTAAACACTGAAAAGAAGAGGATTATTCAATGATACCTATGAGGAAGATATCAATGAGTGTCTGATGATCACTGTGCAACACGTATATGGCGATGGCCAAAAGGAGTGGGTTGTGTGCACAGTGAGACTGAATATTAGAATAGATGAATTGAGAGTGTGCACCTTGTGGATAATCTCCTATTTATAGAGATTACCTCTAGGGTTTCAGTCCTTGGCTCTGTGTGTCACGTTCCCTGCTCCACCAATGATCATGCCTGCTGTACTACCTGTACTTTCCATGATTATAGACATGATTATAGGGTAATTAGCGTTTTACTTGATTATGGAGGGATTCTGCCATAAAGTGCTCTTACTGGGCCGCGTATCAGCAAGACCCATTATATGAGTCCATAACAATATATATTTAGATTAGTGATGACAAAAGAGACTTTTCTAAAAATGAAACTTCCACTAGTGCAAAAAAGGGCTTTAAGACCGCCTCATTCAGAGCGGACATTGGAAGCACCGGTCTTAAAGGTATGACCGGTGGCAGTTTTGTAAATAAAAGGAACTTCTTATGTATGACCGGTGGCAGTTTTGTAAATATAAAGAACTTCTTATACCGGATCATTTTTTCATCGGTCTTAAATATATTATTAAGACCAGTTCAAAACAAGGCCGGTCTTAAAAATGTTATTAAAAAATATTCAAATATCAATTACTTTATGGAGAAATCTCACACAACCGGACTAATATTTTATGCGGGCCAAAAGAATAAGGAAAAATTTAAATATAAAGGTAATAAATTTTTAAGACCGAATGTAAATAATCACCGGTCTTAAAAGTTATTCTTTTAAGACCGGACATAAAATGCGGCCGGTATAAAATATAGAAAAATAGTTTGGATAAAAAATTAATTACTTTTAAGACCGGACTGTAGTATGACCGGTCTTGAATGTTAATTATTAAGACCGTCTCTTTTTATGTCCGGTCTTAAAAATGAACCGCCAAATATACATTTCTTCGCGCGTAAGCTTTTGTTACTATCACCGAAGAGCCCCTCGTTTACGCCGCGAAACCCTTCCTGTTGCATTACCTCTCTTCCTGTCTCGAAAATGAACGGTGAAAACGATTCTACTCTTGTTCCGGGAACGCCAGCTACTGCTTTGACTGGTGTGAGTCTGAACGAACCGTCTTCATCTGTCAATGAGCCTCGAAACCGCCATGCACATCGTGGTAGAAGAGGAACACGAATGCGGGATGTAACCCTAAGTCGGACCGGGTCAAAGTCGGAGATTCAGTTTAATGAAAAGTTGCAACCTTTCGGTCCCATGAAATCCAAATATAATAGTTTTGTTGGCTATCAAGCACGCAGCCATGTTAGCATCTTTATAGATGAGTGGAAAAGTGTGGACGATTCTAAAGTAAAGGATCCTATTTGGGACACTATCCGGCTTACCTACACCGTTTGTCCCTAATCGTCCGAAGTTGAAAGAGAAGACATTGTCTTATTGTACGATCGGTGGAGGAAGTTTAAGACCTTTCTAGCTAACACCTATATTTTTGCCGAGGTTCTGCCTCAAGAACAGCCTTGGGATAAGTACCCATATATTGATGAACAAACTTGGCAACAATTTGTTCAGCTGCGGACCACTCCTGAAGCTTTGGTGAGTTTATATTTAGTTTAGTTTGCCTTTTTGTGTGCTTATTAACCTGTGCAGATATTTGAATGTTATTGTGTTCATCTAATCCTTTTAGTTAAATGGTTTGGTTTGTGAATAGAAGTATACATTTCCCCGCCTTTGTCAATGCAAGTCCGATATGTAGACCCGATAAAGAAATTAAGTAAATTAAGGAAATAATGATGGCATAAGAGTCAAGTCTCAATTATATAGTCTTAGTTCGTTATAGTAGGCGGTTGTTAGACGTTGGTGTTATGATGTTAGTATGTTAACTGTGAAATGGTTTCGGTGCAAGCTGTTATGAGTCAAGCCTCTAACTATATGTAAGAGGTTAGTCTAATATGTGTGGGAACCAGTCATGATGAATGAATTAATTGACTGAGTTGGCAAAGCATTTTCGCAACTCCCTTTCCTCTCGTTTATCCCAATTTCTTCTACAATTCTACATCTTTCTTAAATAAAATGTTGAAACTTGATGAAGTGAATTTGACTAATGTTTGACCTTCATATGAAGCGAAGTGTTCTAATTTCGTTAGACATCAATGGTCGGAATTCATAAGTAATAGTTTTTTTTTCATTTCTGATTCACAGATAAGAAGGGCAAAAGCACAGGAGCTAGGGAGAAAGAATGATTGCCCGCATAGGGCTTCTCGCGGCGGATATGAAATGGCCGAAAAAGAATTGATGGCGGCCAAGCGGAAGAGATTGGAAGATGAAGCTGAATCCAATTCTTCAGCCGTAGTTGATCAGCCATCTCCTATACATCGCGAGGAGTTGTGGTTGCATATTCTGCAAAAGCCAAGCGGCGCCTACATGAGTGAACAAACTCGTGTAGTTGCTGAAAGAATTGTAAGTATCGTTATTATTATTTTTCAGTTACTAAACATGTTTCATTACTAAGCTTCTCGTTATCTGTATCTTACAGGAAGATCTTAAAAATAAAGAAGCAGAGGGATCTTTCGTGTCGGACGGGAGGAATGATGTTCGACCGTTGCGGACCGGAAAACCGGATCACGCGGGACGTGTAAGGAGGGTTGGAGGACGGGTAGGCCGAAGGAATACTTTGGTAAATCCAAACGCCTCAAACAAAGTATGATTACCGGGAGGAGATGGAACAGACGTCGGCCAAAATAAATGAGGAAGCGGCGGTCAAAGCGGCTCAAGAAGCTTCATTGATCGCAGAGTTGATCGCACGTTTCAATCCCGGATGAGCAAGATGGAGGAGGAAATGAATCAATTGAAGATGCTTTTGAGCTCTCGTCCAGAGACCAGTGTTCCCATCACACATTCACCGCGGTTATGCAAACAGAGCACTAGGGGAGTTGCATTGTTGGACAAAAGCCGAGCAACCTCCTCCTCAAGTTCCATCCTCTCGTCAAGCCGCATCCCCTCCTCCTCAAGTTCCATCCCCCGTCGCTCATTTGACCGCTGTGCAAAAAATAACCGACTTGGCAAAAGTAATTATTTTATCGATAAATCGTGGCTGTCAAGAAGTAGTAGGCGTCTCTCATCCCGAAGATGCCTACCTTGACAAAATAGATGTAATGTCCCCGCGATTCCCGGACGGGAGATTAGTAATGCAATCATTCAACTGTTTATGAAGTAAGTATCTGATTCTATATATGAGTACATAATTTAAATACATTGTTTAGACACACATACATATATACTAATTCCCTGATCGATGTCATTATTGTAGGTTCTTGCATCAAGAATTGGTTGAACAGGGCACAATCAATGATTTTGGATTCTTGTGCCCTGTCTATGCAAGTACAACAGAGAAGGACTTGAGACAAGAATACATGTGAAATAGGGTGTGTGAAGTGATAAGAAAGGTTTACGTGTTTCCATACTTCCACAGGTATATACATATCACAATTCTTGTATGCAATTAACTTAATATAATTTCGCTACATATAAAACCGCCGTGAATTTTCAGCCGCCATCGGCGATTGGTCCTCATGTGCATGGAGGATCATAAAGTTATCTTCTTATGCTCCACTCACAATAACCCGGATACTATAATGACGAGACCGTCAACAAGTAAGCATGCATGTCATTGAAATTCTCTTGTCTCGAAATCTCTACCGTAATGGTTTCGGTGAATTATTGATAAATTTGTGATTTTGATAATAGTGCCATGATCACCTACCAAGTCGGTAAGACAAAAGCGTGGGAAAGAGGCCACTATTAAACCTTCGTGGTACACCCCAGAGGTTAGCACATATTTTAATTTGGACACTGAAACATTGCCTTGAGAACTTGGTCAGTAACCTATATATATATATGTTATATATTTCTTGTCACTTATCCTATATTATTTCTTGTTCGTTTTAGACCCATCGGCAACCAAAAGAATCCAACTTATGTGGCCTGTACGTCATGAAACACATGTATGATGTTATCATCAGGCGAGGAAAGACAAAATTGTTAGCAAAGGTAAATGTATTTGATGTTATTACATATATTATGTCTGAATTCAGTTTCTGGCTTAATGAAATATGCACACAAGTTAATTCAGCTTTAGTTGTCTTTGATGTTACGAGATGTTTAGAGGTTCGGGTCCCCGTCCCGATAATGAAGTGGAGCACATACGCAATGTGTTTTGTAAATATCTGTATCGCCTTGTTAATTCTTAAATGTGGATGTAAATATATGTTGTAGCAAAAATATTTTTTTGTAAATTTGTTTATTTTTTCGAACAAGTCATTCATTTGTAAATAAACATACAAACTGTGCATTTCAAGAATAAATTCGTTTATTCATTCTAGATATTTATGCTTGAAATTTGTGTTACATGATGTTGTAAATGAGAAAGTCTTTGTTCATAAAAATATGGCGAGACCTTTAGGACCGCATAGTTATTAAACCTGCGGTGCTTTAAGTCTTCGTTAATTTTAAAAAAATTATGGGTATACTTTTAGGACCGGACGTAATTATTTGCTCGGTCATAAAAATGGGCTAGACTTTTGGGACCACATCTTTATTATACGGCCGATCCTAAAAGTCTACGTTTATATTAATAAAAAAATTATGGCTATACTTTTAGGACCAGACGTAATTATTGGTCCGGTCTTAAAAGTCTTCTAAAAATTCGCTAGACTTTTAGGACCTTGTTATTATATTTCGTCCGGTCCTAAAAGTCTACGTTTTATTATTTCAAAAATGTAAAGACTTTTAAGAACGTAGTTTTGTTATATATCCGCTCCTAAAAGTTAAGTCATAATTTTTTTTAAAGGACTGTGTATATATATTTGTTTCCTCTTAATAGTTTTTGACTCGTTTTCATACAACCGAGGTTCTGGCGTTTTGCTCAACCGAGGTTTTGACGGTCCAACCTTGACAAGAATAATAATTTGGTTTGTTTTTATTCGAATAAGGTAAACGATCTTTTTTTTTTTTGTTTTTTGTATGTTCTTAACTATATTGTGAGAATTTTTAATGTTGATTTACGCTACGACAATGTTTTGTTTGTTTCCTTTTTTGTCGGAAAAAGAAAGAAGATAATGAAAAGGACATGGCGATCGAATATGGAAACAAAAAGATCTTTAATTTATATTTTTTTTACTGCAGCCCCGTGAGGAACAAAGAAGAAGACGAGACACAACAACAACAAAAAAAAAAAAAATGAAATATCTACTCCCCCATCGTTGTCGGAGGGGAGGGAGTCATCGGAGAGGTCGACATGTCGTCATCGAAGGATGGTACTCAATGTCCCGGGCATCGAGTACCGCCCGCAGCTTTTCGTTGACGGCGTGATAGACTGAAACAACCGGCCGCACCGTCGGTCTATATGATCGAGGCGGGCCGGGATGTGCTGGATCATCCGGTAGATTGTCGGTGCCGGGGGCAACGGAGGAGGAGGACCTCGTGGTGGTGGGAGCGGCCATTCGTGGATGTTTTCGAAGTGATGGGGAAGAATGTGATGGAAGTAAAGTAACATCTCGGTTTAAATAGAGAACCCGCCCGAACAATTTGAAACGCCGGAAACAATAACGAGGAGATGCATAGTTCCGCAGAATACGAGGAGACGCCTAGTGGGAAAGTTTATCTCGGAAGTCGAAGCGATCTCGAAATTCATTTGAACAGAGAACCTTTAAGACCAGATATTGTAAAAGATCCGTTCTTAATAAAATTAAATTGATTTTTAGGACCGGATATAAGACAAAATGTCGGTCTTAAAAGTAATTGAATTGATTGAAAAATAAATAATAGACTTTTAGGATCGGATATATTTAAAAAGGTCGGTCTTAAATTCAATGGAATTGAAAAAAAAAATTATGAATTTTAGACCCGCATATTTATTAACTCCACATACATCTCTGTCCTTATTAAACTCATCACAATCTCGTAACTCCACACTACACAGCCTCTCGCCCCAACCGCTCAAACCATGGTTAGATACAAGAGAACCGCTCGTAGGGGTACTCTTACTCGTGATGCTCGTGCCTTCCGTAGATCGTTATACGGTGCGCCTCCTCCATCAAGAGTACGTTCTATTGTGACAGAGGAGTCTCGGGTCGTTGGACCCATTGTTATTTCGGATGATGAAGAGGTTCCTGCTCCCCCTCTCCAACAAGTTGCCCCACCCCCTCCTCCGGCCTTCGACCATGAAGAGGTTCCGCTCCCCCTCTCCAACAAGTTGGCCCCAGGCGTGCGTGCCTACCGCTGACCCCTCTCTCCTCCGTCCTCTCGATTTATTGCGGCTGATGCGATTAAGGCAGGAACTTACTGATATCCGGCGGGAATTTAATGCTTTTCACGCCGATATCGACAAGGATGTTTAGTCGACCAGATTCTTGTTTTTTATAATTTTCTGCTTGTTTTTTTGTGTGTACGTGTATATATATTCTCCAGTAATGTATGAAGCATTAAGAACTAAGCTTGAAATTTTCCTTTAATTTTCATCTTTTAAAAAAAAACAAATGAGGACTTTTAGGACCGGATGTTTAATAAAACTCCGGTCTTAAAATTAAATGAATAATAACATATTAGGACCGTCATTTGTAAATAAACGGTCTTAATAAAAGTTGCGACCGCCAAGCTTGTGTCTTTTTTTTGTTTATATTCTCAATTTTTCCTTTAATTTTTTTTTCATTGAGTTGCTGCTGCGCTCGCCCAAGCTAATCATCTTTTTGTTTAAAAAAATAATAAAGAGGACTCTTACGATCGGATATGAATAAAACTCCGGTCTTAAAAGTAATTTGCCGGTTTTAAAAATGTAATTATATATTTAGGACCGTCTACTTTATAAATAACCGGTCTTAATAAAATCCAAAATATATTAAAACACAACTCTTTCGCGGAATAACAAATTTCCCTCTCAAAACTTCTCTCGTCGCGCCGATAGTGATTTCTTAGGTTCTCGTCTCCGGTTTGTTTGTGTTGCTTCGTCGTCGCCGCGTTGCTCTCTCGACAATCGCTTTGTTTCCTTAGTTAAACGTCTATCGACCAAGCCGTAAGAGGTGTTTCGGTTAAATAACTTTATGGTTTTCTCGGGTTTAACGAAATCGATGAAATGTTCTAGTGGGTTTTCCGTTGTTAATGAATATTGTATTTTGAAGATTATATTTGCGCTTTTGACCTACCCAACGACCAACAAATGTTTTTAGGTTACTCTTGTCGCAACATCAACGTTCGTGGCGGGAGAAGAAAGACTCCGCAAACCATTTGAATTTATATGCTACATGTGAGTCCACATTTAATTTCACGCGATGCATTTAATTTCCTCGTCATGCTTTAATTTTTCTTCTTGGATTCACTATGTTATTTATGACCAAAAGTGTTTCTTCGTTATGCATTTAATGGGCAAGTTTCTTCGTTGAGCATAAATATGAATTTGGTGTTTCCTTATTTTGTATCTGTGTCATAAATATGAATTCTAGTATGGATCACGGTTGGATAAATGCGTTACGGACGAGTGTTGAATATCGAATGGGGTGAGGGAATTTATAGAATTTGCTAAACAAAATGCCCATGATGATAGTGGGAAGTTTTATTGCCCTTGTGTAAAATGTTTGAATGAGAGGCGACTAAGTCCTGAAGTTATCTACACACATTTATTTTGTGAAGGATTTTGTAAGACTTATACAGTATAGGTATGACATGGTGAAAAAGTAACAAGTGGGTCTCAACATGAGGAAGTGGCCTTTGATGATAATGACACGGATATGGATGATCACATAGAGGACATTATTCGTGATGTAGGAGAAGAGGCTTTTCATCAATCACATGCATATGGTAATATGTGCAGAGATGCAGAGACCCCGCTATACCCTGGTTGTAAGAAATATCAATTGTTGAACGCTGTATTGAAATTGGTATGCTTGAAGGCACGTCATAGATGGAGCAACAAGAGTTTTTCTGAAATGCTTGAGGCTTTTAAGGACATGCTTCCATATGATAATGTTTTGCCGCATCGATACTATGATGCTAAGAAAATACTCCGTCCACTGGGGATGGAGTACAAAAAGATCCATGCATGCTCGAATGATTGTGTATTGTATAGAAAAGAGTTTAAAGAGAAGCAGAATTGTCCGATATGTGAAACACCAAGGTACAAGTCAAACAAGGGGCCTGCAAAAGTGTTGTGGTATCTTCCAATCATACCAAGGTTCAAGCGGTTGTTTGCGAATGAAAATGATGTAGAGAATTTGAGGTGGCATGCGGATGAGAGAATTTCTGATGGAAAGCTTCGACATCCGGCCGATTCTTCTCAATGGAAGAAAATCGATCATTTATTTCCAAACTTCGGCGAAGAACCTAGGAACCTTAGGCTTGCCCTTAGCACGGATGGCATGAATCCATATGGAAGCCTTAGCAGCATACATAGTTCAAGGCCTGTGCTCCTTATTATTTACAACTTATCTCCAATGTTATGCATGAAACGAAAGTACATCATGCTGTCTATGTTGATTTCGAGACCAAAACAACCCGGAAATGGCATTGATGTTTACCTTGAGCCCTTGATCGAAGACTTGAAGGAGTTGTGGGAAGAAGGTGTCGATGTTTTTGACTCTTTCAAGAAGGATGTGTTTAAATTGCGAGCCATGATATTTTGTACTATAAACAACTTCCCAGCATATGGGAACTTGTCAGGGTATAGTGTAAAAGGCCATAAAGCATGTCTGGTTTGTGAAGAAGGCACATGCTACCATCAACTTCAACATGGAAGAAAGATGGTTTATCTTGGACATAGGACATTTCTTCGACGGGACCACCCATATGAAGATGAAGATGCTCCAGTGGCATTGACAGGGGAGCAAGTTTATGAAAAGGTGAAACATATCAGTGTTATCTTCGGTAAGACTGCAAAGAGTAGAAAAGAAACAAATATATGGAAAAAGAGATCTGTATTCTTCGATCTTCCATATTGGCGCAATCTTGATGTGAGACACCGTATTGATGTCATGCACGTGGAGAAAAATGTATGTGATAGTATTGTTGGCACGCTTCTAAACATACAAGGTAGTTCCAAGGATGGTGTGAAGGCAAGATTGGATTTGCAAGTAATGGGAATACGCGAAGACTTACATCCAAGGCCATACGGGAAGAGAACTTATTGTCCCCCGGCTTCTCATACTTTGTCTAAGGATGAGAAACAAAGTTTTTGTAAGTGTTTACATTGCACAAAAGTTCCCTCGGGGTATTCTTCAAATTTTAAGAGGCTTGTATCGATGAAGGACTTGAAATTAGTTGGCCAAAAGTCTCATGATTGTCATGTCTTGATGCAACAAAGCTACTCCCAAAGTAGCTATTCGAGGCATCGCCGAATATGATCTTCGGGTCGTTTTGACTAGACTTTGTGTCTTCTTCAATGCGGTTTGTAGTAAAGTTTTCGAGATTGAAAAGTTGGATGAATTGGAGAATGAAGGATATCTTATCTTGTGCCACCTTGAGAAGCTTTTTGTTCCTACCTTTTTTGACATCATGGTTCATCTAATTGTTCATCTAGTGAGGGAGATAAAGTTGTGCGGACCTATCCATTTACGGTGGATGTACCCAATTGAAAGATCTATGAAATTCCTAAAAGGGTACGTGAAGAACGCATACCGGCCGAAGCATCAATTGTTCGAAATATGTTTCGAAGAAGCCATGGAATTTTGTCAAAATTATTTGGCCAAAGTAAGACATATTGGGCTTCCAAAACGTCGCATGCCGAGGGGGTAGACGAGGGGCTTCGAAAGAGTGTGGATCCCGATGAATTGTCACAAGTCTACTTATACATCTTGAATAATGTTGATGAAGTTCAAGGCAAAGATAGCTGCTCATAAAGAAGTCAGTAAGGAAGGAAAATCATCGAATGACCGAACAAAGGTTGATTAGGGAGCATAAATGTAACTTTTGCAACCGGTTCAAACAAAAGGTCGAGGGAGAGGAATGTGTTTCTGATACAATTAAATGGTTAGCCCGTGGTCCTGAGGTTGATGTCATAAGTTGGAATTCGTATGTGATCAATGGTTATACATTTTACACGAAGTCCCTAGATGATAGGAGCACCGTTCGTAACAAACGGTGGTGTTATGTTAGAGGTCTGAATCTATGCACTTCTCCGGTTCGAAAGACAAGAGGCCTTTATTGGCGTAATGCCATATTATGGGGTTATTGAAGAGATTTGGGAGGTAGACTATGTTAAAATTAGATTTCCCATTTTCAAATGCAAGTGGGTTAATGTCAATAATGGTGTTCAGATCGATCGGCTAGGATTTGCATTAGTCGATGTCAGCGGTAGAAGTTTTGGTGATGAACATTTTATTATGGCGCACCAGCGAAACAAGTGTTCTATATCACCGATCAAGAAAATAAAATGTGCTCTGTAGCTCTCCAAGGTAAAAGGGTCATTGATATTGATGAGGAAAGTCATTCAAATTATGGTCTTCCTGAAAGTCCTCCTTTTTCAAGGGGTCTACCAGAAATATTGAACGAAGAAGATGAAGCGGATAATGAACCCGGCATAGGAAATGATCATCAAGAAGGGATATGGGAGGATATCGCTTTATAAAAGAATCAATATAATTCATATATAAGGTAATGTTCATATGCAAACTTCTTTGCAAACTTTAAGGTTTTAACTATATATATTATATATTCCTTCGATCTATGTTCTTAAACATTATTGTCATGACTATGAAGTTTGTTCTTGTTCTATTTTTGTGGCGGGATCGGATCCTAAGGGGCATGTTATAAAAGAGGATGTTACGTTGTTGGGTGGGAATCGGATGAAGGCATGGTGAATATTCCATTGGGAATGTATTTGTAACTTATTGTATATTATGCATTGTAACTAACTTATTCCATTGGGCATGTATGTTGTATTTGTCACGGACTCATGGTGAATATTATTTGTAATTTTTTCCCAATTCAATTTATTCATAATTTGTTCAAAGCTTGTACTTATAGATTCGACTTTTATGTGCTTTGGATTGGTTGGTGGATTTGTGAATGAATAATATATATATATATGATCGGGAAGAACGAACGGGGATAAAATACGGGAAAATTTAGACCGGTAATAAATAGGCCGCTCTTATATGTTCAACTTTTAAGACCGGAGGTATCCATATATCCCGGTCTTAAAGGTCATGTGTACATATTTGATATTAAGCCGGTCTTAAAAGTTTGTCTTTTAAGACCGGTGTGTTTATAAGTCCGGTCTTAAAATTCAATTTTTAAGACCGGAGAATTTATTGTCTAGTCTTGAAAGTCAGTCTTTTAAGACCGCGTATAATTAGTCGTCAGGTCCTAGAAGCCGATATTTTTCAGACCGGCTTTATAATTGTCCGGTCTTATAAATTTGATATTTTAAGAGCGGCTGATATTTTCCCCGGTCTTAAAAGTTGAGTTTTAAGACCGAACAAAACATATTTCAACATTATGTACTACTACTTTTAAGACCTAATGTTTTAAATGTCCGGTCTGGAAGATGTTCTTTAAGACCGGTTGTAGTCCGGTCTTAAATGTGGACTTTTAATACCGGCTGGAACAAGACCGGTCGCTGGTCCGGTCTTACGATGCCTCTTTCGTCCGGTCTTAAAGCCCTTTTTTGCACTAGTGTTCTATAGATGATTATTTGGAAAAGCAACCTTTTTTTAGGAATTACTGGAAAAGCAACTTTAGATAGACATGAATCTTATTAAATACTCCCTCCTTCCCAGTTTACAAGATACTATTTGGAGAAGTTTAAACATTATTTAATGCATTTTTTTACACCCAATTAATTATATGTCTTTCTCCTTACTTTTTTTCCCATGCATTATCTCTCATCACTTTTTTAACTCACTCTCTCTCCTACCCGCCTTCTTTATAAATAAGCATATTTTTGAAAAATGAGTTGCATTTTAAACATATTTATTATTGTCTTTAACTTATTTCAACTAACTTTTTTGTCACTGTAATTTAGTTACCGGTATCTTAAGAAAAGGAAGTGCATATATATTCAATAGTTAATATGTACTTATCAAATAGTACATATATATTTAAGGGAAAATTACTCACAAGTCCCAAGGAAGGAACATAATTACAGTTAGGTCCCTCCAAATGTCAAAATTAGGGACTTCTGTGTAATTATTTCAAAACCTAAAAAGTCCGAAATGCCCATAGGAGAAAATACTAAAAACAATCGATTCCTCATCCTTCGACGCAGCCGTGTTCGCCTCCACCGTGTTCGACCTCCACGACCTCTACCCTATTTCGATCTCCGCCACGTTCGAGTTGTTCGACCGCCAAGTAAATTTGCGTCGGCAAGGGGCGGTTGTGGGTAGAGTTTGATTCGAGAAATGAAAAGCCCTGTTGTGGTGATTGCATTTTTTTCATTGAAAACAAAACGAAAGGAAAACATCAAGAGGAGGCAAAGCTTGATGCATGTTTGCTGGTGTAGTTCAAAATGTTAAGGATGTTATTTTGCTTGCTTGTTTGCTTGAATTAACAACAGGAAATGCTGCGAATAACAACAGAAATGCATGAAATAACAAAGAAATGCATGAAATAACAACAACTTTTGGAAACTGGAATTTCCCATCTTTCACTTCCGCGAATAACAACAGAAATGCATGAAATAACAACAGAAATGCATGAAATAACAACAACTTTTTAAAATCTGGAATTTCCCATCTTTCACTTAAGCGAATAACAAAAGAAATGCATGAAATAACAACAGGAAATGCATGAAATAACAACAACTTTTTAAAACGGAATTTCCCATCTTTCACTTCCGTAAGCGAATAACAACAGAAATGCATGAAATAACAACAGAAATGCATGAAATAACAACAACTTTTTAAAATCTGGAATTTCCCATCTTTCACTTCCAGAAGCGAATAACAACAGGAAATGCATGAAATAATAACAACTTCTTAAACTTTTGACAGCTATATAAGGCTAGCTGAAGAAGTGAATATCATTTCAAAATATTAAGTTGTATGAGTAAGTGGGTATTTGCACCTACTCATTGAACTTAATATCATATATAGTTTCACGTCTATATGCAAGCTGTAATTACAAGTTCTTGTCCACCCACCAAAATACAAAAAGGTGTTACAAGAAGTCACTACTACAAATGTGTGCATAGACAAAATGACGAAACCTACACTTCTTCTTGCTCTTGCATATCAAAGATTCAATGATGGTTGTATATTGTCCATATTCTCTTTCTCTTCAATGTAAACATGCCCATATTCTCCATTAAACTTTATTAAATGATCCACCCCTTCATCGTCTACAAGATCTACATATGTTGATGGATCAAAGCTAACTTTGAATTTCAAACAAATGTCATTGCTTTGATCCACCCCTGCAATGATATTCACTTCTTCAGCTAGCCTTATATAGCTGTCAAAAGTTTAAGAAGTTGTTGTTATTTCATGCATTTCCTGTTGTTATTTCATGCATTTCCTGTTGTTATTTTCTCGGAAGTGAAAGATGGGAAATTCGATTTTAAAAAGTTGTTGTTATTTCATGCATTTTCGTTGTTATTTCATGCATTTCGTGTTGTTATTCGCTTCTCGGAGTGTGAAAGATGGGAAATTCCAGATTTTAAAAAGTTGTTGTTATTTCATGCATTTCCGTTGTTATTCGCTCGGAAGTGAAAGATGGGAAATTCCAGATTTCCAAAAGTTGTTGTTATTTCATGCATTTCGTTGTTATTTCATGCATTTCGTTGTTATTCGCAAAGCATTTCGTTGTTAATTCAAGCAAACAAGCAAGCAAAATAACATCCTTAACATTTTGAACTACACCAAGCAAACATGCATCAAGCTTTGCCTCCTCTTGATGTTTTCCTTTCGTTTTGTTTTCAATGAAAAAAATGCAATCACCACAAATGATGTTTTCATTTCTCGAATCAAACTCTACCCACAACCGCCCCTTGCCCGACGCAAATTTACTTGGCGGTCGAACACCGTCGAACGCGCGGAGATCGAATGTGGCGGAGATCGAAATAGGGTAGAGGTCATGGAGGTCGAACACGGTGGAGGCGAACACGGCTTTGTCGAAGGATGAGGAATCGATTGTTTTAGTATTTTCTCCTATGGGCATTTCAGACTTTTTAGGTTTTGAAATAATTACATACGAAGTCCCTAGGGACTTCGTAATTTTGACATTTGCGGGGACCTAACCGTAATTATGTTCCTTCCTTGGGACCTGTGAGTAATTTTCCCTATATTTAAGTATACACAGTAGGGTCATAGAAAGTAGTAAAACAAACATACAAAATGTTGCTTTTTTAATACAAGCTAGATCAACTGGCTAAGCCATATTGAGAAAATGCAAAGCCAAACATAAATCGTGCTATCTTGGTGAACCGTGCTTTTCATGTGAAGGGAGTGCTTGAAGTTGTTGTAGAAAGAATGAGCAGAGCAGAGAGCAAAGACACTCTGATAGCTACGACAACGGCCTTGAAGAATGTTGACGCTTAAGTACGAATAAGAAAAGGCCAGGTGTCTAATTTTAAGTATGTGTTTAAGAACGCTTCCGCATATGCCAAATAATGAAGATCTAGAAGGGTTGTTAGAATCGTACTACTCGCCACCCGAAAAAAGCGAGGCCGGTAGGGGTGTTACAAAAGTAGTTTTTTTTTTTTTCAAAAGCCACTCACCCCCACCCCTTGCTTTTACGGTAACCTAATCACGGTGGGGTGAAATGTTTCGTGGGCCCCACAAACGCTTCCCTTTTGTCATATGTTATCCACAAAGCATTATGTTTGATATTAAAAAAATTAATTTTAATTTCAGTTTTATATAGGAGCATTCTTTAGTTAAAAATTTAATATTTTTATGCCAAAATATATATGCATATTTAATATATCCATCAATCTATTTTTAAAATATTCCCAATATGTTAATCATTTTCATATTTATTATAATCAACTAATTTAGTAGTTTCAAGTTTTTTGCAATAATAATTAACTTTTTTATTTTTAATAATTATGATTATAATTTTCTCTTGAAACTATCACTATATATACTATGTATTTAGATGTGTATATGTGGAGATATGATTTTTTGAAAATAGCCTATGATTCTGGAACACAATTCTAGGCAGTATGTAATTATTGTTAAATCTGGATTAGTGTGTATATATTTGACTTCACATAGTATTTGTCCTTGGCAATAGACTCAAGAATGATTACATAGGCTTTGGAACCACCCTATTTGGACACTTGTACAATGAGATATGAATTTTCAAAGTTTGTAACAAAATCTGGTAGTATTGGGTCAAACGGGAAAAAATGGAAAAGTAAAGCCTAAAGTAAATCGTTTGATCTTCAAGGGTTAATAGAGCTTTTGGGAGTTAATATAGGCTTGTTAGCTTCACACTGAGCTTAGTGCAATAGCACTAGAGATTATGAATAATAACCCGCCGTCTATAAATGTGTATTTATAGGACCCAATAATGCCGATTCAAGGATTCGTAGATGATTACTCTAATCTTACATTATGTGTGTGTCTTTATATGTATGTTTGAACCATATTTGCATAAGTCCCTTTTGTATAGAGCCAGACTTGGGTTGTTGCCCAATCGATTTCTTATCTGCTTAGAGCTAGACTTGGGTTGTTGCCCAGTCGGTTTCTCACGACTTAGGTTGTTGCCTAGTTGATTTCCCAACACTTTGGTTATGAAATGTTGTTTACAGTTGTTGTTGTAATACTTGCAGTTGTTGCTGTCATATTGTAGTTGATGCTACATATGATTTGTGTTATGATATGGAATGTTGTATGCTATTGTGGACTATGTGGAGTGTGGTTAAATGTCATATACTATATCTGTGGGATTAACTGTTACCCTGGGGTTCTTGGGGATCCCAACCCTTGTTACTATTTACAAAATGGACAGTGCATTGGACGCGGCTCCCAAGGCAAGGCAGCGAACATCAGCAGTTAATGGTTCTGGTTTAGACCAACAACTTATGTTGGTTATCTATATTTGTGTAATAGTACTAATTTTAGAATTAGTAAATATTATGTACGAATCCTATGAGTATCCTTGTAATATAATCAAGTACATTTTATCAGTATATTATACTATTTCTGTTTGTCCACTATACTCTACGATAAAATTCTAATAACTGTCATTATGTACCAAGGGGTATTACATTCATTATCAATCTTATCTATTATAGTATAATTACACATCAATCTAAACATTGTTGCCCCAACGTTAAGCTCTAGCTTGTTGTCCTTTTAAGGCCTAACATTTACTATCATATTGAATTATTGGTCTTTAATTACGTCAATTCAATTAAACTTCCTTTAAAATTTATATAGTACTTTTTTTTTTATCACAAATAACTCAGCATTTTTCCACCTGCACGACTTAGCTAATATTCTACAAGTAACATTTGCATGAATTTCATTGCCATTTTTGTATAATTGATGCAAAGTATATGAACTTTCCTATTTGTGAAATGATTGTGTCTCCCATTTTAACTTCTAAGTCACTTCTAACATGGATGCCTCTTGAAAAAATTGAAGAGCATAAAATTGACTTTTGCCTTCATAAATAAAAATATCAATAAGCTATTGATGGAAGATGTAGTGGCCTCACTCTTATAAGTAGGATAATATAACAAAAGTTCAAATATTGGAAAGTGTACTTGTTAGAAGAGATGAAAATCATTTAATGTGCCCTTTAAGCCTCAAAAGGAACTTAAGCCCAAAGTGACTAACAAAGCCCATTAGAGATGAAGTAATAAGGAGTATCTTGGACAGCAAAAGGTGATGTCCATAACAAAGCCCATTAGAGATGAAGTAATAAGGAGTATCTACAATGCGAAGCTCCCTAAAAGCCTAGCAATTGCAGACTTGGGTTGCTCTTTCTGAACCAAACACTTTGTATATGACTTGTGAACTCATTGAGAATGTGGATAGGCTTTGTATAGAGAGCTAAACCATGAATCTCCAGAATATATCATATTCTTGAACGATCTTCCTGGTAACGACTTTAACAACATTTTCAAGTCTCTTGAATGCTTCAAACAAAACTTAAGCACTCGAGTTGTTGGTGGGATTGGTAAATGCTACATCACTGGCGTTCCAGCTTCCTTCTATGAAAGGATTCTGCCTACTAGTTCTCTACATTTTGTTCATTCCTCCTATAGTCTTCATTGGATGTCTCAAGTATGTAATATTAATCTGTAACTCTCTTTTAAGTACTGTTCACTAATTATTTTTATATTAGACATAATTTCATCCTCCTCTTTCTAATATGTATCATTTCATTCCCATATAGGTTCCAAAAGGCATAGAAAACAATAAGGGCAATATTTGCATGGCAAGCACAAGCCCTTTAGATGTTCATAATTCTTACTACCACCAATTTCAAAGAGATTTTTCATTGTTACTGAAATGTCGCGCTAGAGAACTAGTTGAAGGAGGTCGTTTGGTTCTTACCCTCCAGGGAAGAAGCACTAGTGGCACATCGAGCAATGAATCTTACTACGCTTGGGAGCTTTTAGTTGAGGCTCTCAATGACATGGTTTTGGGGGTATGTAACATACATAGTTTCTTGTAATGTATCCAAAGATTTGATCATTGACAAAGCACAACGGTTCCTACTGTTTGTATAGGCGACCCCACCTGGTAGAATAAAACTTGTAATCATTGTTGACTACATACGCTCAGAGTTTTAAACATACAATTTTCTCCAAAATTTGTTACTGAAAAATATGTTTTTGTGTGTGGTGTAGGGAATCATAAAGGAGGATCTGATAGATTCATTCAACATTCCTATGTACTATCCATCCTCATCCGAATTGCAATTAGAGATTCAAAAGGAAGGCTCATTCACTTTAAATCGATTGGAGGTATTTGAAGTAAGTTGGAAGGCTGCATGTGGTGAGGAACACAATGATAATAGTGATGGATACAAAGTCGCACAATTTGTAAGAGCTGTGGCTGAACCTCTTCTTGTGAGTCACTTTGGAGAAGCTATCATTGACGATGTTTTTCATCGTTACCAACATATGTTAGTTGATCGCATGTCTAAAGAAAAAATTGTGTTCCTCAATCTTGCTGTATCTTTGACCAAAACAGCTTGAAGCAACCAGCATATACATGTTTCTACCTTATACATATATTGGAGATCCATATGAGTGTAATGAATAAATTATTTGTCAGTCTTCTTGTTCTTTTTCCGATATTATGTATGTTCAATTTGAGTAATCCCGCATTTGAGTGATGTTGTATCCTTATAACTTTATGAATAAATTATTTGTCAGTCTTCTCGCAACCTTATTACATATGCCACAAATAATAGTGTACATTCAGAGGCATAGCTAACAAAACCAAATATAATCTCTATTATTTCACATATTTATCAATTTTCTCAAGTTAAGCTTTTTGATATTCCTTAATAATAATCATGTAGGAGAGGGAGAGAAGAAATTTAAAAACATGATTAGAGAGTAGGCTTTGAACCAGCCTGGTTGAGGTCAGCAGTTCAACTTAGAGTCAACCGGCCGGGGCCAAACCAGTGGGGAATAAAAAAATGATATATAATTTAAATTATTACTAGACCATCCAAATACCAAATATCAATTCAATACCTTGAATCAATAACAAAATAATCATATACTTATCCAACATTGTTTACAATTTCTTTGATTATTGACATCATAGTATCGTTCCAACATCCAAGAACACTAGAATCAATAATTACAAAATATTCTTCCTTTGAAAATAGATAAATAGATAAATGATAACAAAAATTTTCTACTTACAATCCTTACTCACTAAATTAAATAGACATTAGCATCAAAATTGTCATTAACTTTGACGAATATTGATGTCTACAATATGTACCCAACACAAAATATGTTTACTTTTATTGAAAGACAACATGGGAAACCTTGCAACTCGCCAAGTTGGCCAGGTTAAGGACCTAACTGGACCGGTTACATGGTTGGTAGCTAGGTTTCGAGGTGACCCGGCCGATCTAATCCGTGTTTGACAATCATGACAAAAATAGCAGCAGGTGTCACTTGTTTATTTGTACATGTTTATAGACTTTCAACAAAGAGAGAAAGAAAGTGTTGGGAAAAGAAACAAAGAAGGAAATCATGCTGGCAAAGTTTCAATTTAATGGCAATAACGATTGCAAATAACGATTCACATTACAAAGACGGGATTCTCCATTACAACTTACTCACTAAACCAAGTATTTGCTCCATTATATTCCTTTTAAAAAAGATAGAATTAACTGAATTATGTTGTTGAAAAAGTTAATTGAAATGAATTAGGTTTAATAAAAATCTAAAAATGAATTTGTTATCTAAAAATGCCTTCATTTATATGAAAGAGAGTGAATAGATTATATTGAATGATTTAGTCAAATATAAGAATTCAATATAATAGTGGTATGAGTAATATTTGTAATCAAGTTAGGGTAAAATGGAAAGCTTACAATTTTTTTTGAAGATAATCCTAAATGTATCTTATAAAAAAACATCACATACTAAGTTTTTCCTATTAAAAGGAATGGGGGAGTATTTTTTCTTAAATGATTTTTTTGGGTCTAATAATCATTAAATTAAAGTTTTAGACCTAATTATCATTCTCTCATATATACAAAAAGACATTATAAGGACTCGACCTTCCCCGTTAAGTAGTGATAGGGGTACTTTTGGAGCCCGGAACTAAAGAAAGATAAAGAGACTGTCACTCACCTTATATTTCCACCTATTTGTTAATGGGAGCCACTTTAAGTGCCAATCACTTTGAGGGGCATTATGAGTTTATTAGACGTGGAGAGTTCAAATCTAATTTGAACAATTTATATTTAATTTTTTAACATAAGAATTTTGAATTAAAAAAATCATTTGTTTTTGAAAAAAAAATGAAAAAAATGATATTATTTTTATTTTAGATTTCATACCTATTAAAATGGTGTTTAAAAAATAAAAAATAAAAACTTAAATATGGACCATCTAGATTTGCTGAGGTTATGGTGATACGCCCCTTAATTGGTTCCTACTTAATGTGTGATGAGGAAGATGGCTGGAAAAGGATACTTCTCTTGGTCCATCAATATATATATATATAAGTAATCTAATGAGTATCTTGAGAGAATAAAAATATGTACTCCAGTCAATAACTTTATTTGTAATAAAAAAAATCTATTTTTTTTATCATTTCAAAGCTTGAATTAAAAAATGGAAAAATGACAGCCAGGTCCTAAGGAACATACAAAATATCAAAAAAGTCTCAACCCAAAATCACATATCAAAAGAGACTTTTTTGTATTATTTGTATTGACAACAGGAAGTGCTATATTCGCAACAAAATTTAAAAACTTGGTCATTCACAACAAAAAAAGATATATTTACAACAGGAAATGCTATATTCACAACAAAATTTAAATACCTAGCTTTTGTTTCAAACTCAGATCCCTAAGCGTACAGAGGTCATACACAACAGGAATTGTTATATTCACAACAAAATTTAAAACCTGGTCATTCACAACAGAAAAAACTATATTCACAATAAAATTTAAACACTTGAATTTTGTTTCAATACAAATAATGGACTTTTTTTATATGTTATTTTGGGTTGAAACTTTTTTAAAAATTCCTCTCAAACTTAAATCACTAGCAAAAAATTTTGGAAGACGGATAATCTTTAAGAAATACAATTAATTAGTCTATTCGGTCCAAAATATAAGAAGTCTAATTTTAGTCTAAAATAAAAGAGGTTGATAGGGTAATCAATGTTTTTTTTTTTATTTGGGTTAAGGGACAATAATATCTACAAAATTTCTTAAAAAAGTGCACCTACTGCCATAAATATATTTTTTTTGACATAAAAGTGACCATAAACTTTGAGAAGGAAGGTAAAAGAGACACAACTGTTAAAACATGCTAGCTGACTTCGGCTATGCTGTGAAAGTATCAAAATATCCCTAGCACGAAAAGAAAAAAAACTTGTCTCCCTCAATTCATCTGCTTCATCATCATCCACAATCACCAACAAGTCTCTCTTCAGTATCATACTTCTCTCTCTTCATCCTTGATCTGTCTTCTTTTGGTTCCAGAACTTTAGCTTCTATTATTTGGCCCACCTAGTTTTGACCAATCATTTGAAAATATCTCTACAACCGCAGATGGGTCTTTGATTACTAACCTGTCAAAGAATGGCTTTAGATTCTCCGGCATTGATAATAAATGCATATTTAAAAATCATATTTTTATAAGGTCAAAATAGAAAAAAATTATCAATTTAATACATATTAAATAACTTAACGAATATTCTTTAGTTCATGTGAATTTCTTAACAACATTTCATATTTTTTAGCGGAATGGAGTGCTTCATTTAATTGCTAATTATATAGGACCGCTCATTTATTATAAGAATATAGAAGGTAGCATTGGAGGGAGTAAATATGAGAATATAGCAAAACCATAGAAACAAAAATGGGGAAGTGGGGCCAGACACGCATCCTGTTAAATATGATTACTTTTGATGATGTCTTATATAGATGCCATTCTTATGAGCAAAAAGCTTGCATACTACATTTATCTTTTACTTTGACTAATTCTTATATTTAATGTAGATGTAAAGTTTACTAATGAAGAATAATCAAGAAAGGAAACTGAAGAAGGAAGAACTTGCTGAATATAATGAGAATATCAACATTCAAGTTCTTGTGATACTGGAAGTCTCTTTGATCAAGCGGAAGTTGGAATAGCTTAATCCAGAATTAAATTAAGCTATTTGAAGCATCAGCATGAATAGTATCGTATACGTGAATAGTACACCGTATACATGAATAGTGCCATACAGTATGAACAGTGCCATATGGATCAGTATGTGTTTGCTACAGTGATTTGATTTTGGAATGAGTTGCCTCGAGGTACTCCACTAATTGCCTCAAGTTATTCCTGTTTCACTCAGAACGGCAAAATCGTAATTATGTTGAAGTTCAGTGTTAATGGCAAAATCGTAATTTTGATGAACTTCTTATTTTGCCTCTAGTCAGTCTCCACGCATGACTCTAGGCAATATCCACGGGCATCCATGTTTGCCTCGAGGTGCATCACTAATTGCCTCGAGTTAAGGTGCATTTCAACTAACTCTATTCAGCTCTGTTTCACGTTCTGCTTGGGCGAGCTTTGGTAATTCGATGATATCTCCCAAACCAGAAATCGGATTGAGTTGAAACCAGTGGCATATGAAACTAGACTCCCAATACGTCATTTGGAAATAAAAGTAAAGTCCAAAGGAGTTCAGATGAGGGAGCTATGAATTTTGGAATATGACAGTGAAATCAACGTCACACAGCAGACCAAGCTTTGGTAATTTGAGTGTATCTCACAAACGACAAATCCAAATGAGCTGAACCCAGTGCCATTTGAAACTAGACTCAAATAAATTTTCAAAAACATCAAGATCATGAAAAATAAAGATCAATTGAAGGAGATATGATGTTTTGAAGTTGATTGTCTGTTCAGGATATTGCAAAAAACGCTGGTCAAAGAACGACCTTCATTCATCGGATCATAACGGACAAAATATAATGAGTTTGGAGCTGATTATTTTTGCATTGGAAAGAAGAATCAAAGAGATATATGGGGATAAGTCATTTGCCAATTTTGGAGCTATATCAAGGACGCTACACTTACTGAAAATTGACCCTTGTGTTGATGATATTCTTGCATTCTGAACAAGCAGAGAACAAGTTCATTGAGGAAGATTTTTTACCTCGAGTCACATATATTTTATGCCTCGAGTTAAGTGAAGGCAGAGAGCAAATGTTTTGAGAACACTTACTGCCTCGAGTCTCATCCTTGCTTGCCTCGAGTCATATTGGTCAGGAAGTCACTTGACTATTTACCTTGAGTTAAGTGCTTTGCCTCAAGTCAGAGAACAAAGCATTATGACAAAACTTAGTGCCTCGAGTCACACACACTCACTTGCCTCGAGTCAAACACAACAAGAGTTTGGCTGGCTGAAGGCTTGCCTCAAGTCAGTTAGTTCATAGCCTCGAGTCAACATCTTTGCTTCAGAAAATCACCGTGTCCGAAATCTTGGATTCTCATCTAGAACATCCTGATGAATTCCAAAAGATCTTATACTATTTCTTAACATCATTTATATCATTTGTGTATAAGTTTCAGGTGATTAAAGTTTGAGATAATATCAAACTTGATAGAAATCAAAATCTGTCAGAAGCATTTAATGCAGTTGCTGAAAAACAAACAAAAGCCTCAACGGCTACTTCCAACAGACACAATAGCGAAGCACTTGATGGAACGAGATAAACGACAAAGCATTCAAATTCATCAACAGACACGCAAACGGAATTAAAGCGTGTAGCAGTCGAAGATAACTATTATTCGACTCATCTACGCATAAGTAGGTAAAGACATTTAATGAAGGCACGGATGTTTAAATGCTCTCAACGGACCGATATTCAAAATGGTTACTATTCACAACGTTAATATTACACAACGGTCGAAGAGACGATTGTCTATAAATAGAGAAGCATTCAAAGATAGACGGCATGATACAGAGACACGAGCTTACATCTCCAATATGTCAATACTCTGATATTCACTTACTCTCTGTTCTTAATGCTTACATAGTTTACCGTAGAGAGTGAGATGATAGATTATGTACTTGAGTGATTATTATTCATCTACTCGTGAGAGAGTCTAAACACATATTTGATTATCTCGCTTAGTGATCAAATCTCAAGGTTGTGGAACCTTTGAGTATGGGTGTACAATTACAACTTGTAAGGGGAGTGAGTCCTAGGGAGAAAGGATCATCCCGAGTACATAGTCGGTAATTGTATTCTGCGTAAGAGGATATCTCTGAAAGAGATTGTAAAGGCTGCACAAGTGCCCGGCTAAACTTGTGACGTTGTGAAGGCTTTTCTCTTGTTCCGGTTAAACAAGGAGATAGTGGATTGAAAATCTCAAGTGGAGCTTGGGGACTGGACGTAGGTCATCGTGGATTGGACCGAACCGGGATAAATCACGGTTGCATATTCTCTTCCCTAAACTCTTATATTTCCAAAAGTATATATGTTTGAATGACTGACTATCGCTTTATAAATTATTATTGTCATTTAAACTACCTTCAGTAAGTTGCGAAAAGATTTTCAAAGTTCCTAAAATTTTATCAGACACCCAATTCACCCCCCCTCTTGGGTGATAGCCAGGTCTAACACATCCCACTACTACGAAAACACTTTTAATGTCCTCTTTTAAGCTTTTTCTACGTCCCTTTTTAGGAGGACGTTTATGTGAGCGACGTAGTAAAGTATGAGATCAACGTCTATTAAAAAGGGGACGCCATGAGAGACCTATGGCATCCCTTTTTTTAAAAAGACACTATAAGGATTTTTTAAAAAAATAAAAATAAATTATTCAATCAGTGACGGAGCCATTGAGCAAAAGGAAGAGACGACGAAACACCACAGGCTTATCAATCAACATAGAACCCTGGAGATCTATTCCTGAAGGGTTCAGAACAAGATGGGTGAGAGGGTAGCTAGGAAGGTGAATTGGTTCGCGACCAGAAGAGCATGGCTTCATAACCCTTGACGATGGCGGCGAGGACCCCTGATGAATCCAACTCCGATGGTTGTTCCAAGGCTGTCAATATCACCAGCCTTGCTGAGGCCAATCTTCAAGGGAGCCAATGGGGTAGAGGCGATCCTAGGGGAACATATCTTAAAATTTGACACCAAAGCTGCACAGAGTCCAAGAGGGAGAAATACTGAACATATGTTGGTGCCATGGAGTCCAAGAGGGAGAGAAAACATAGCTACAAAGCGAGAAATTGAAGAAAGGAAAAAAAGCATGAAACAAAAGGAAGAACAAAGAGAGAAATAGAGAAACAAACTGAGCTACAAAGATGGAGCTTTCAAGAACGAGCGACCAAGAATGAAGAGTTTTGAAACCAGCAACCAAGAAACTAAAGAACGAGTCAGGGGAACTTTGAAGATCCTACAACGTCTATTGCCCATAGCAATCTGGACTCATAATTGAGGAAGAAGCAAAAAAGGTTGTCCAATGTTGAGGGCTTTATATGGAGAACGAAGATTGTGAGTAAGAGAGAGAGAGAATTGAACTTAATTTTTTTTTTTTTGTGTTTTTTACCCTTTCGGTGTCCCAATTTTTAACAATGGACACCAAAAATCAACTTTTACTTCCTTTTTTGAAAAACAAAATCTCTTAAGTAAGTAAAATCCATATTTTGTAGTAGTGTGATCTTAATTTTTAATGCATCTGCAACGAGGGAGAATAAATTCATAGTAGGAAGTAACAATAGCCAAGATTCATTTTTTTTTTGCCATTAACCACCACTCTCCTTTCATTGGCGCTAAATTTTTCTATACAACAGAGAATTTGATTAACGATCGAGTGAATGAGGAACATGGCTCGAGTGTTCATCACATGAAAGGAGGCACCGAAGAAACAAGTTATGCTAGCAATTCCTTATTACATGCATATACGTTGGACATGCATGCATGCATACATAGTTAAGGTGCTATTTATCTTGAAAGTTTTTTATGAGGAACAATATTGCCCCACAAGTTTTTTTAGTTTCAATGTCATCTTGAAAGTTTTAAAATGTAGCAATTTTGCCCTAATGTTGACCCTAACCTTTTAACGGTAAGGGGTAGCATTGGTCCATTTTAACACTTTAAGAACCACACTAAACCTCAAAACAATTTTAGAGTAATATTTCTCTTCAGCGAAAACTTTCGGGGCAAATTTTCACATTAACACTATACACACACACATACATATAATATGTGTGTGTGTGTGTGTGTGTGTGTGTGTACATATAAGTATATAATATATCTCTACTTCCCCAATTGTCTATGATGCCAACTAGGGGAGGTGCCCTGAAGGAGCAAAAGGGACTTGGGGAGAATAGAGAGCTAGAGAAGTATAGGAGAAGATAAGTGTAACATCCCATTTTCAAAAGCATTATATTTTTTTTTCATCAGAGTAGAGCATCGGATCGATTGAGTAACTGATACATATATTTATAAATGTCGTAAGTCTGGCTGATTTACAAAAACGGTACAATGCAGTGTCAACAGAAGAGATCTTCAGTTGGATCTCTATGCGGCCTGCTTGACTTTCTCCTCGGTCCTTGGTCCTCCTGAACCTGACGCTATGTTAAGAGCTGAGGGTCAATGCATACGGACCCCAGGTAACGGTTAACCTCATATTTACATATACAGTATATCAGCATAACAAATGAACCATTCCTACATGTATCGCTCCCAACGAATGCAGACATACCGCTCCCAGCGAATACAGATATATCGCTCCCAGCGCATACAGACATATCGCTCCCAGCGCATGCAAATGTTCAGTTATCCTCTAACATCACCATGCATTCAAATAACATACCACCAACACATATACAACACACATATCACATATATGAATACAATAAATATCAGAGTTAGTGTTACAGTACGCGAACGTACCTTCGTTGACGGAAAACGGTACTTTTTGACAGCGGGTGAAACAGCGGTACGACGGCGGTACAACAGCGGTCCGATTATCTTAGATATCCTATAAGGATAAAATTTATCAACTTCTAGCACTATAACAGGAATTTTAGGTACAAATTACCATTTTTCCCCTGAACCCCTAATCGGCGGAATTTCGCCAGAGCTTCGCTGTTTTCGCTCTATCTCTCCGAATTTTGACAGATCTTTTCCTCATCATATTTTCGAAATATATATTATATTTACCCCTAAATATGATATCTAGACTATCTTGAAAAATTAAAGATAAATCTAGCATTCCTACTATATCTACCGAAAGAACTACCGAAACTAAAGACTAAAGACCGAAGAACTTACCCCGGCTTTGGCTTAGAACTTCAAGAGCTCTCCCTTCTCTCCAACTTCCCTCTAAGGGGCAGATTATTGGTGTGAAAAATGAAGAAGAGGAACTTGGTATTTATAGAAGAGACGGATGGCGAAGCGGTAAATAATTCGAACTTGATCGACGAATATGGACCGTAGGATCGCATTTTTGAGGACAAAACACTCTTGGCCCTCCATTTGCTTGTGCCGACCTCCCCTCCCCAATAGTCAACAAAATGATGTCATCTTGATGGTGACATCGAGCCGTACCGATAAAGTTTCGGTCCAGGTGTCCGAAACGCGTAATCTTGACGAATCGCGAAATGCGACGCGAGTTTCGAATTTTCTTTCTTTCTCATTAGGAATATCTAGTTTAATGAAATTTATGATCCCATTAAGGGTATTCCGTTATCTCGCTGAAGATTTTAGGACATACGTCTTTGGTTACGGAATTGAATTCAGAAGCGTCGGCGTCTAGGCAAAAATCCACTTTGGTTTGTAATATGATCGACCTAAGTCACTAGATTCCTAATTCACGGCAACTACTTGTTTCGTATTGACTCTAAATCCTCTATCCGCATTTTCTCTCTCCTATCCGGTGTCTTAAATACCCTGTTGGTTCCAGAACTGACTTCGGAGACCGCTCAATCCGAGATAGAATTTCACTGGTTCATAAAAAGTCCATATAACTTAGACTACATCCCCATACCTTGGTGTAGGATTTTATTTCTATCCATTCTCAAACGTCATGTTGGCTCTTTACCATATATATTATTATTTTATTCAAAATATCTAGATATTTATTTTTTTCTTTTATTTTTTATTTATTTTTCTAAGCATAAAATATTTTATTAATATTTTTTTTTATTTATTTAATAATTTCAAATTTCTCCAATTAAAAATAATTATTTAAATTATTTTTAATTCATTTACTTTATACCTTAATTATCCCATTAATTACCAGATTAGCCACTTACTAATTTTTTGATAATTTTCTTAATTAGGATAAATCATTATCTCACAATTATTTTACTTATATTGGTATTTTATATCCCATGTAAAATATTAAAAATCATGGGGTCACTTATGATCCCAAAATAATACTTAATTTTGCCTCATTATTTTCAAGGGAAATTATCCCAAAAATTCCTAAAATTAGAGACAACATACTTTCTAATTTTTTATAAATATTTTACTACCTCTAAGGGATTTATCATAATATTTTTAGGCCATTTAATGCTCTAAAAATACATTTTAGCTCTTTATCTCTCCTAATTTCCATAGTAATTACCTTAGAAAATAAGATAATTATTACTTATTATTTGAAACCATATGTTCACCTATTTTCAATAGGTATTATCTATCAAAATATAATATTCCAGATAAATAATTATCCGGGTATTACAATAAGCTTCTTAAAACATAAATCAAATACTGAAATTAGACGTGCAAAAGATAACAAAAGAAATGAATTGAAAGCAGAGGCAGTCCTCACCATAGTTCAATTCATCAGTAGTAGGAGAGATAAATGATAATGCAAGACATGAATTAAAAACACAAATTTTATTGAAATATAAGACTTACAAAGCAAAGACAAGCATAGAAAATTAGAAGGAGAGAGGGTAGAACTTCTAAGACTATTTGGCTGGAACTTCCAAATGTGAGGATATCTGAATAAGGCTCTAGCTCATATAGAGGGTTTTTAGAAGCACTCTTTGCACAGTTTTGGTTGGTGACCGGTACAGTTTGGCACTATTTGAACAGTGATGAGCTATGGTGTTTGCTGACACTACAGTAACCAACTACAGTATGCTACAGTGTTTAGTGCTACAGTAAATAGTACACCTAATACGATAAGGAAAATTTACCTCGTGTTGCTTCCTATTCCAAAAAGCACTTGGTAAATTGGCACAAACAGTTTTGTGGATTTTATCCAAACAATCCTGAACCTTTTGCTAGATAATTGGTTGTTAAAGTTGTTTCTTGATAAGTTTAAAAGAGATATCTTCTTTGAGAAAGCTAATATGCTTTTCTTTAGAAAAAAGAGGATTAAACTCCCTAATTTGGGGTTTTTGAGTAAAGTGAAATAAGATTATTTTTCCTAAATGTTGTTTTGAAATTCCAGGGAAATCAATCATATAAGGAAATAATAGTTGTGCAAATGGTGCTCCGAGTATAACCTAAGTTCCCATGTCCTTCATCAGAATAAATGGAGTTTTAATTCAGAAACTTTCATTTTTTATGACAACATTTGAGATTTTGTACTAAACAGATATTTTGGATATATTAATAGCACTATATCTTTGAGTTGTTTTTTCAAAATATTTAGCAGGCCTGGATCATGCCTTCTTGAATACAGTTGGCTTCAGCTCCAGAATCAAATAAAACATATTGTTCTATAACAAGATCATTATTGAAAATGATTTTTGCATGTATATAGAACTTCTATAGCCTAATTCTTGAAATCACATTTAAAAAAAAAAGGTTCAGAAGGAATTCCATCCTCTTGGTCATTTTCCAAAACTTTATTATTATTCTCGTCAAAGGGGTTTCAAATGAAGTTAGGAATTCTTGAATCTAGGTCAAGGAAGATTTATGGGTATCCTGACTAAGTTTAAGAAATCGAACTTCAGTTTTGAGATTACTAATCTCAAATTGAGTTTCTTGGATTGTGGTAGGTTTAACAAAATGTTTGAATTTTTCCAAAGTTTTGGTTAGATCATATTTGCTATAAGGTATAGAAAGTTTAGAAGTTGATGATAAAAAAGGTTGATTAAGAATATCTTTGAATTTTCAAAGATACTCACCTTTGTCACAATTAGGAAGTTTATTCATAACATCGAAGAGAACATCTTGTTCTCTTGTGATGATGTTTATTTCAGGAGAAGAATCATCAGATGATGAATTGTTTGGGCTTCCATTTGAAAAAATAGACTCCATGTAATACCCGGATAATTATTTATTTGGAATATTATATTTTAGCAAATAATATATATTGGAAGTAGGTGAATATGTGGTCTCAAATAATAAGTTATAATTATCTTATTTTCTAAGGTAATTTCTATGGAAATTAGAAGAGATAAAGAGCTAAAAATCGCTAAAATGTATTTATGGGGCATAAAATGGCCTAAAAATATTATGATAAATCCCAAGAGGCAATAAAATATTTATTAAAAATTAGAAAGTATGTTGTCTCTAATTTTAGGAATTTTGGGATTATTTTCCTTGGAAAATAATGAGGCAAAATTAAATATAATTTTGGGGAGCATAAGTTGCCCCATGATTTTTAATATTTTACATGGAGCATAAAATACCAATGTCAGTAAAATAGTTGTGAGATAATAATTAATCTCAATTAAGAAAATTGTCAACAATTAGTAAGTGATTAAATAAATAATTATTGGCCAATTGTTTAAGCATGGATCAAGGGAAATGATCGAGATAATGGTGAACATCTTCCTTAGCCAAGAAGGAGGTGAATTTCGAAAATGGGAGAGAGGAAAAGAAGAGAAAAAGATGTCAAGTGTAAATGCAATGCAAGTGGATAGGAAATATTAAAGTAGAAAGAGATATTTGTTGAAAAAGCAAGTAGGATAAATGAGAACCGATAGAAAATAAATCCTATCTTGAAATCCTTGAATTAAGAAGTAAACATCGGGACATATTAGGAACAAGTGAATTTGTGTCCCGAAGTTGATGTTACCCGAAGTCATTTCCGTAACCGATGTGGTTTGTCCTAAAATGCTCAGCCAGGCTACAAAATACCCTTAATGGAATCATAAATTTCATTAATCCACATATTTCTCAAGAGTGAATAGAGACCTTCGGGATATGCTAAGGAATTTTTGAGATTGGTTAAGATTACGCGATTAGAACACCGATCGTGGGATTTTATCGGGTAAAATCATAAAGCAAGTGTGTGACATCATTGAGATGACTTCATCCTTTGAAGAATGATGTAAGGGGACGAAATTAGTGGAGGAGAATGAAGGAGAAAACTTGCTAGCTAGGTTGTTCAAATGGATGGCCAAGAATGAGTAAAGGGAAATTGTTATACCATTTGGGTCCCTAAGTTTTTGGCTATAAATACCCCTTCCATTTCTCTTCAAACTCACCAATTCACAAAGAAATCCTAGAGAGAGGTTAGAGAGAAGTGGGAGCAAGAAGGTTGAAGGAAGTTCTTCAAGGGTAAGTTCTTCGGTTCTTAGTTTTTAGTTCGATAATTCTTGAAGTTCTAGGGTAGATGTTGTTTTGATCTTTAATCTTCCAATATATTGTAGATATCTTGTTTTAGGGTTAAATATGATATATATTTCGAAAATTGTGTTGGAGAAAGAGTTATGGCAAAATTTTGGAAGATTAGAGTCAAAGTAGCGAAGCTCTGGAGAAATTCCGCCGATTAGGGGAGTCAGGGGTAAAATGGTTATTTGGGACTAGAATGTCTGTTATAATGTTGATCATTGATTAGAAACGTTATTGTCCTTATAGGATATCTGTGATTACGCTCTGATCAACAGTCGTACCGAAATTCCGTCAACGAAGGTACGTTCGCGTACTGTAACACTACCTCTGATGGTTATTGTATGCATATATGTATTTCCTCCATTGTGCCTTAACCTTACATATGACTGTATTGTTATTTCCGTCCATATCCGATTATGTCCAATGTCCATTGTGCCTTAACCAAACATCCGACTGTATTATTGTCCATTGTGCCTTAACCTTACATCTGATTGTATTGTTATTGCCATATATATCTGATTATGTATACCTTACCTTTGAACGTAGTAAGTGTCACCAAAATTCCATGAATATTTGTAGTACATATATGATGTATGTAAACATGAGATTAACCATTACCTGGGGTCCGGGGCATTGGACCTCAGCTCTTAACATAGCGTCAGGTTCAGGAGAACCGAGGACCGAGGAGAAAGGCAAGCAGGCCGCACAGAGACCCGGCTGAAGACTTATTCTGTTTATATAGTTACACTGACGTTAGACGTCCGCAATCAATGTACTGTTCCTGTAATCAGCCAGACTTATGGCATTTTGAATATAAGTATCAGTTACTCAATCGCTCTGATGCTCTACTCTAATGGAAAACAAAATTAATTATATTGCTTTTGAAAATGGGATGTTACAATTTTGGTATCAGAGCGGTTGTCCTGGCATAGATCTGACTAAGTTATTCCAAACCTTTTGGTGCCGAAGGCAGGGCTAGTCTATGTGGGTAAGCCAATTAGTCGCCGTGAACTCGGTGAGGCCCCCATGATAGACACCAACCTGCCAACTTGAAAGTGGAGCTAAATCACCAAGAGGGGGGTGAATTGGGGATTTTAAAAATCTTTTTCTGAATACCTCTATTTTTGAACACTAAAAACAGAGATGAACTAAGATGAGAGTAGAAGAGCAAGACCCAAGGATTTATACTGGTTCGGTCCAATCTCTTGACCTACGTCCAGTCCCCAGACTCTCTGGGATTTTCACTATCTCAATTGATTACACACTCTGCACTCAAGAGTAATTCTCTCACTAGAACTTACGCCCCCTTACAAGTTGCAATCAATGAACCCAATCACCAAGTCCCCAGACTTGTGATCCTTTACAATAAATGATATACAGAAAAGTAACTCTCTCTAAGAGTGGAGGTTTTGAAAACTTGGAAAAACATAGATCCTCTCTGCCTGGACAAACCTCGAGGTTTGTCCAGAAACTTCGAGTTTTCTCATTATTTTGAAAAACTTTGAGAAAACTTCATTTAGCTCAAACCTGGAGGTTTTTCACAAAACTGAAGGTTTTCAAGAGTTCAAAACTTAGGAGACTTTCTGTAAGTCAAAACCTCGAGGTTTGAACAGTAACCTTGAGTTTTTCATTTTCCAGAAAATTGATGAGAAGTCTCTGTATGATGAAACCTGGAGGTTTCTCTAGAAACCTGGAGTTTTGCTCAGTCCGTAAAAACCGGAGTCCTTCTACGTAAACCTGGAGGTTTGAACGGTAACCTTGAGTTTTTCATTTTCCGGAAAATTGATGAGAAGTCCAAACCTCGGAGGTTTCTCTAGAACAAGTAAGTCAAAACCTCGAGGTTTGAACGTAACCTCGAGTTTTGCTCTTACGGTGGGTTTTACACATTTGAGAGCAACACTTTATGCTTTGTTTACAATTATTGGAGATCATCAAAACCCTTAGAGAACTAACATTCTCCCCCTTTTTGATGATGACAACACTTGTAAACAAACATCCTTGAAAGTTTGAAAGAGTTTTAATTTTGGAACAAACTTTGAACCTGACAATGTTTTAAGAAGTTCATTTTGAGAAAACTTGTGAATGTCACAATTTAAGCAAACACATAAATGTCAGAGATGAGCAATAGAGGCTTAATTGAAACACAAAGATCACAACTTACATTTCACATACATTAGCAAACAAGAAGATATTACAAGATATATGTTTCAGGTTCAGCATATCCAAAATAACATTAGAGACATAATTTCAAAGTTTTCCAAAACTCTCTAAAACTCAAACTCATTCATTTTGAGAAAACTTGTGAATGTCACAATTTAAGCAAACACATAATTGTCAGAGATGAGCAATAGAGGCTTAATTGAAACACAAAGATCACAACTTATATTTCACATACATTAGCAAACAATAAGATATTACAAGATATATGTTTCAGGTTCAGCATATCCAAAATAACATTAGAGACATAATTTCAAAGTTTTCCAAAATTCTCTAAAACTCAAACTCTAATCCTTGCTATTCTCTCCCCCTTTGTCATCTTCAAAGTTAAGGTGGACCAAGGGTGTAGAAGGAGGGGAAAGATGAAGAACTTCAGTTGAAGGAGTATCTTGAGATGGAAAAGGAAGAACTTCAGTGGCTGGGGTAGATGTTGATGGAAGGATGACTGGGTCTGGTGTAGTGGTTCCAACTGGAGAGGTGAAGACGGGAGTCGATGGATCAGGAGAGGTGGTAGGGATCTGAGGTGAGGTGAAGGTGAAGGAAGGTGAGGATGAACCAGAGGCAGGGCCAGAAGTGCTAGGACCAGCATCAGTGCCAAAAGGTGAGGAAGGTCCAGTGTGCAAGTGCTTCACAAGGTTGTCCACCTTATCACTGAGATCCATGTGAGAGACGATCTGAGTGGACAATTTGGCATCAATCTCTTCAACCTTTTCTCTAAGCTCAGCCGACTGTCCATAAGCCATCTCAAGGTGTTCCTTCATGGCATCCTGAATCTCAATGAGTCCATTGTGCCCATGAGTCATCTCAGCCCTGATCTTTCCCATCTCAAACTCCATGCGAATAGTCATTGCATCAAGAGCAGCATCCACTACTTCCTTGATCTGTGAAGTAAGATCAGATGGCAGTGATGTGTGAGGGGGTGGAGGTGCTGATTGAGCCTCTTGAGCTTGGGAGTGAGCCCGAGCCTGAGATGTTCTTGGCTGAGATCGTGAAGGAGCTCATGACTGTCCAGACCCTTCTTCTCCAAACCTGATCTTCATTAGATTTAGCATTGTCTTCCCAAAAGATGGAGGATACTCAAATGTGTCAGCAGAGCCCACATACCAAATTTTGTGGTAGTAGAGAATTACAGAGATCAGAGAGGGAAATGGTATATGTGACAACTTTCTACGGGAAAATTTAAACTTGACCCTAGCCTGGAAAATCCAGTGGCCAAGATTAAAAGGCACCTTTCTCACAAAAGCAGTAAAGGGTTGATAATCTTGTTGAGTGAAATGGGTATAATTGCCACCTTTTGGAAGAAAATTCCTAGAGTAGACATACCATAATACTCTATTTGCAGCAGACATAGAAACAGGATTAAAGGTAAGCCTATGATGTTGGTCTTAGCTCATTTGGGGAAAGGGCTCATTTGGGCTCATTTGCATTGTCTTCTCCTGATTACTCTATTCAGGATTTTATTTAAAATGGAGGCAGACAGAGTGAACTTGACGCCCTTAATAACAGTAGTCACTCTTTCCTCAATCGAGTCACTATCTGGGCTTAGTTCGTTATCATACTTCATATGGTAATAGAACAAACGAACAAGGTTGGGAGTATAGGGTGCTGATATGGAAACAAAAGACTCATATTGTTTTAGCCAAGGGGACATATCAAAATGACACTCATTGAAAAATGCTTTTAAATCAACAAAAATCACAGGACAGAAGTCACGATGCAAGTATCCTTCCCTAAATTTGTCATTCTCTTCCTTAGTCATAGTAGAGGGAGCAGTTGTAAAACCTTCGGGTGGAGAGATATTTTTGTAGATGTCTGAAATGGCATTCTCAATTACTGAAGGCACTTCTTCTTCATGGTGATGCGAGCGAAGTGGCGGCTTGAGACGAAGGTTGTCCTTGTGAGGTTTCCGAGGCGGGACACGAAGCCCCTCTTCTATCTCATTTGGTTTAGAAGATTTGGGAGCCTCAGAGACTTTTGCCTTCCCTTTTCCCTTGGGTTCAGGTTCCTTCCTCTTCTTGTCTGGTGACTTAGCTGGTTCTTTAAACGAGACTCCTTTTCGTTTAGGGTTTGGTGATGGAGCTTCAGGGATTGTGCCTTGGATTCCTCGAATCGCACGGTCTGCACCAAGATGAAGACGATTTGGGATGGTTTTTGTCCTTACTGGTCGTTGTGGAGGAGGAGGAGGAGACCATGATTTGGTTCCTTCCTGACTGGAATCAGTGGCGGAAGTGACTTGGGGGTTTGATTTCGAAGCCATTGGAGATATTTGGGACAGGTAATGAGAGAATCAGACAGAAGAGAGAACAGTTAAGGCTAAACCTAGAGTTTTAGGTCGAGTTTTGAAGAACATAACAGTGCCACATATATATATAGTTGCGACAACACTCGAGGTTTCAAGACAAACCTCGAGGTTTGATAAATATTTACCAACCTGGACTTCAAAGGTGTTCTGTGAACCTTTGAAACGTCAGTGGGCAAAACTCGAGGTTTTCTCCAAAACCTCGAGGTTTTGAAATTCTTCAAAGAGCTCGATATCTCTCTGTATTATGAAAACTTGAGGTTTCTAATGAAAACTCGAGGTTTCATTCTCTTTAAAAAATCTTAGCTGTTTTCTGATCCCAACAATCCGCAACCAAACCTCGAGGTTTTCTTCAAAAACTCGAGGTTATGCTCTTCGACAGCAAAACCAAGATTTTTCAATATCCTGCATAAAACATGTCTAGACACTCCGATGCTTAAGTTAGTAATTTTCAAAACCATAACTAACATTGAGTAAGGAATACTTACAACTCATTGGGATTTACCATTCCCAATTCTCTTCTTATGAAATTGAATTGCTCCTTAGCCAATGGTTTGGTGAAGATGTCAGCAAGTTGAAGATGAGTTGGGATGAACATGACTTTGACATCTTTCTTCTTAACATTATCCCTTATGAAATGATGCCTCACATCAATATGCTTGGTCCGTGTATGTTGAACTGGATTCTTTGCCAAGCTTATTGTGCTTGTGTTGTCACACAATATTGGGAACTCCTTCAAGTTGATTCCCAAATCTGATAGTTGTTGCTTGAGCCATAAAACTTGAGCACAGCAACTTGAAGCAGCTACATATCCAGCTTTAGTAGAAGACACAGCCACATTGGTTTGCTTCTTACTGAACCAAGATACAAGTGAGCCACCAAAGAATTCACATTGGCCACTTGTGCTCTTTCTATCAGTCTTGTACCCAGCATGGTCTGAATCTGAATATGCCACCAAATGTTCAGGTTGACCTTTGGGAAACCACAATCCAAGGGTCTTTGTGTCAGCAAGGTATATGAAAATTCTCTTCACATGCTCATCATGGAACTCCTTGGGAGCAGACTGGAACCTTGCACACATCCCCACACTGAATTGGATGTCAGGGCGACTTGCAGTCAAATAGAGCAGTGATCCAATCATTCCTCTATATCTTGTAATATTAAAGTCCTTACCCTCTTCATTAGCATCCAATGAGGCAGTGGAACTCATTGGAGTGTCAGCTCTATTGCATTGATCCATCCCAAACTTCTTCAGCAGATCTTTGAGATACTTGGTATGAGATATGAAGATTCCATCTTTTCTTTGTTTGATTTGCAAACCAAGGAAATAGTTGAGTTCTCCCATCATGGACATCTCAAACTCTCCCTGCATACTCTTAGCAAAATCTTCACACAAATCATCATTAGAAGCACCAAATATAATGTCATCAACATATATTTGAACAATTAAAATTTCACTAAGCTGATTACTCTTTATGAAGAGAGTTGTATCTGCTTTTCCCCTAATAAATCCTTGATCAAGAAGGAACTTGCTTAATCACTCATACCAAGCTCTAGGAGCTTGCTTAAGACCATATAATGCCTTTTTGAGACGATAAACATGATCTGGATGATGAACATCTTGAAAACCAGGAGGTTGTTCTACATAAACTTCCTCTTGAATAAATCCGTTTAGAAAAGCACTTTTTACATCCATTTGATAGAGCTTGAATCCTTTGACACAAGCAAAGGCTAGAAGAACTCTTATGGCTTCCAATCTTGCCACTAGAGCATAATTTTCTTCATAATCAATTCCTTCTTCTTGATTATAGCCTTTAGTAACCAATCTTGCCTTGTTACGGACAATGATTGCTGATTCATCTCGTTTGTTTTTGAATACCCATTTGGTGCCAATGACCGGATGGTCCTTGGGCCTAGGTACCAAATCACAAACTTGATTCCTATCAAATTGATGTAACTCCTCTTGCATAGCTATTACCCAATCATTGTCTGAAAGGGCTTCATCTATCTTAGAGGGTTCAATATGAGATATGAATGCAGAGAAAATTACTTCATTTAAAGTGTTGTTTCTTGTTCTTACTCCTTGACTTGCATCACCTATTACTTGGTCCAAAGGATGATTCCTTATGAACTTCCAAGCTCTAGGCTGAGACTGATCATGATTTTCAAGATTGTTTTGGGGATCAGCCTCAAAAACATTTTCAAGATTTTCAATAGATGCAGGAGTAGTTTTTGAAAAGAATTGATATTTGAAAACATCTTCTTCTTCATCATCCAAGGATTTATCAGTTTTGGATTCACAGAAAACAACATGCATAGACTCTTCAACAATTTGAGTACGAGTATTAAAAACTCTATAAGCTTTACTCTTATTTGAATAGCCCAAAAATATACCTTCATCTGCCTTGGAATCAAACTTTCTCAAGTTATCCTTACCATTGTTGTGGATGAAACACTTACATCCAAACACATGCAGATGACCCAAATTTGGCTTTCTTCCCTTGTAAAGTTCATAGGGAGTCTTGTTCAACTTCTTCCGGAGATAAGCCCGATTAGAGATATAGCAAGCTGTACTCATTGCATCAGCCCAAAACACTTGAGAAGTGTTGTTCTCATTAAGTATTGCTCTTGCCATCTCGGTGAGGACTCGATTCTTCCTTTCTATAACACCATTCTGTTGAGGAGTCCTTAGGGCTGAGAAGTTGTGATCTATGCCATTGTTGTCACTGAACTCAGCAAATGCGTGGTTTTCAAATTCTCCTCCATGATCAGTTTGAATGCCTGAAATTGAGAACCCTTTCTCGTTTTGAACCTTCTTGGCAAAACAGACAAATTGATCAAATGTTTCATCTTTCGATGATAAGAAAATAGTCCAAGCAAATCGAGAAAAATCATCAACTATGACCAAGGTATAAAGGTTGCCACCAAGGCTTTTTACTCTAGCTGATCCAACTAGATCCATATGAAGTAGTTGGAGTGGTCTATTAGTTTAAACTTCATTTTTTGATTTGAAAGAAGATTTGGTTTGTTTTCCTTTTTGACATGCATCACAAATCATGTCGTTTTTAAATCGAAGTTTTGGAATACCAATAACCAAATCCTTTTTAAGTAATCTGTCAAGTTGGATCATATTGACATGAGCTAATCGCTTGTGCCATAACCAACTATCATCCAAATTACTAACAAAACATTTTTCAGAAGCAGACCCATTTATAGAGAGATTAAGAGTATAACAATTTCCATCTCTAGGAGCTCTGAATAAGGCTTTTGATTTAATATTTTCCAAAGAGAGATTATCTTTACTTACAATCAAGCACTCCTCGGAATCAAAGATGACTAGATTACCTTTATCAGTGCTTTGGCTTACACTGAGGAGATTGTGGCAAAGTCCTTCCACAAGGTAGACATCTTTGATTTGTGGTCCTTCATTGTTTCCAATTTCACCAATGCCAGCAATCTTTCCAAATTGATTTCCACCAAAGGTCACCTTGCCACCATCCTTGGGCTTGATTGAGACAAATTTGGATTGATCTCCCGTCATATGTCTTGAGCATCCACTATCAATGTACCACTTGTTGAGATTTGATGCTCTTAGACACACCTACAAAACATAACCAATCAGGTCTTAGGTACCCATCTTTTCTTGGGTCCTTTGGGGTTAGTTTGTGTCTTAGGAATCTTGTAAGATCCCTTTGGCACCCATTGATAATTCCTGATGGTTTAATCTTTCTTTCCTTTTTATGAAAATAGGAAGAAGTAGTATGACCCTTGCGATTGCAATAATTGCAATGAGCAAAAGGATTTGAAGAATGAACAGATTTTCTAAAGTAGTTCATATAGTTCTTTTCTCCAAATTTCTTTTTTCCTTTTCTTTTAGCAAAATTTGGTTTGTAACCGATTCCTGATCTATCATTTATGAATTTTTGTTCTTTAAAAATGACATTGAGCATTTCACTTCCTCTAGTGAATTTCTCAAGTGCCTTTGTAAGATGTAAATTCTTTTTCTTAAGATCAGGGCAATCTTCACAAATAACATTTTCAAGATGGGAAAGCTTTTCAACTTGCAGTTCAAGAGTGACTTTTTTCTTTTTCAAGACAATATATTTTTCTGCAAGTTTTTCAAATTATGTTTGAACAACAATATACTCAGCAAACAATTCATCATAGGAGATGAGGGGAACTCTGCACGAACTGAGGACACTTGTTGATGAACTTCTGGAAGAAAGGCGGGAAAGACAATCTGAGAGACAAATAGAGGATCGAAATGCTGAGGAAGAAGAAGAAAATGAGCAAAGTGACAAGCACGGTGAGGAAGCCGAGGAATCTGAAAGATCGCAGTCACCTCCTCGACGAGGAAGAGTAGGGGAGACCACACAACACTGGGTCACACAATTTTACAAGCTCAAGCCACCCACTTTCCATGGGAAGAACGATTTGGTTGAGGATTGGCTGATGAGTCTAGACAAAATATTTGAAGTTATGGAATGTCCGGAAAACCGAAAAGCCCAACTTGCCATTTATAAGCTCGAAGGTGATGCGCATAGATGGTGGAAAAGCGTAGCTACAACGTTGTGAACACGTTATTGCCATGTCACTTGGGAGAAGTTCCTAGAAAAATTCAATGAACAGTATTTGCCCCCCTCAACACAAGTGATTAAGGAGGCGGAGTGCCTTCACATCCAGCAAGGTTCCGAGGAATCCTTTTACGATTACTTTGCCCGGTTCACCAATCTGTCACGATATTCGTCGTATCTAAAGAGTAATGACAACGAAAGCTGGAAGGCGGATAGGTTGATTTACGGGTTAAAGTACGACATAAGGGAGAAGCTGGTATCACAGCAGTAGCCTGAAATGGCTCAAGCGGTAGAGTCTTGCCGACTAATTGAGCGGAACTTGAAGGAATTGCAGAGGGCTAGACCTTCCAATAGTAGTAGTGCGGGTCGTAGCGAGGTCAACCGTGAAAATTCCTCGCGGAAGAGAGAGGCACCATGGAGTGACTACCAAAGAGAAAGTAATAGGCCATTTCAGACTGGGCAGTAGTACAACCCTGGAATGTCGGGACCCCGATCGTGTCCAAAATGTGGGAGGTATCATCCTTGAAGTACTGACTGTGATGGCAAGCTGATATGCTTTAAGTGTCAAAAGCCTAGACACATTAGCATGCACTGTCCGGAGAAAGCTGCAGTATTAAATTGGGAAGAAGATCAATAAAACTGGATAAAATAATGGGTTAAAAATAAAATAGATAATATAATATAACACACACAAATTAGGCTCTTGATTGGAAATTCCACCAAAACCAATATTGAAGTTAGACAGAATCAAGATTAGCGTTAAGTGAATGAATGGAGGTGGCATTGAACATGAATATAGAAATCTGAAGGTGGTGGAAAAGATCTATGAGATACAATCAGTGGTTTATTAAATTGGGAAGAAGATCAATAAAACTGGATAAAAGAATGGATTTTTACGGAAAATGTGTGGAGATTGACAATAATGGAATGAATTAATTAAATTCCTTAATTGAATAAACAATTTTGAGAGGGTGAAACATGTCGAATGAGTTTCCATCAAGAGATTATTTGCAGGTGTGGTGTGATTTTTTTTAGGCTAGATATGGAGTGTTTGGTTGTGAGTTTAGTTAATCTGAATGCTCTTATCCAATGGTTGAGATTTAAGAGGAAGTGGAAAGGGAATTTGAATGACAATGGTAATAGAATTCACAGGAGCCAAACAAAGGAAAGTGAGGTACAGGAAATGTAAATATTCCTTGAAAGGAATATATTCACACACACATATAATATCCCATCTTTTGAGCTGATCTGCTTCACGGCTCAGCACAGACTCTCCTCACAAAGCACTATAGCCAAGCTGGTCGACTATATCGTAAATAAAATATTCATGCCTCTGGCTTCACACCGGTTCGTTCACGGGACATCTTTCTCAGCCTTCTGCTCCTTATTATCTCTTAACCTATCACTCTTCCTCTCTCTCACACTAACTTCTTTTTCTTCTCCTAATACCCTTCTCTCCCCAAACGTTGTAATCACCTTGTGTCTCCCACGACATTCCCCATATTCAAAATTTAAAATCTTTCTACCCTTAAAAGAGGTCATAGAAATTGGTAGCCTAAAAGTGAGTGTACAGTGTGCTTGTATTATCACTACGGCGGTAGCCTTGACGGTTTCCAGCAAGGATGAGGATGAAATGATTCAGCGACGGGGAATAAATTTTCCCATCAATGACAAAGCAAATGGGAGTTTCTGATTTTTCCCTACTCTCTCTCCTTCTTGCTAAGGTTCAAGGAAAATGAATTACATGATTCAGCCATTTTTTCTCTTCTAATATTTAGCAAAAGGGAGTTTCGTCTGATTTTCCTTTGTTTTTTCCCCATAGGGATTCGCTTGGACAGAGAGTCTCTAGCAGAAGTTCAGCAACAAAAACAACATTAAGTGCTCATAATTACTTTCAAGTTTCAACCTTTTCTTTTCTCTCAATCATGCTTGAACTTAGAAGTTCATGACTTTTCTGACTACAAGATGATGAAGAGAGTAACTTGATGGAAAAAAGCAATGGAGAAGCTGATGGAGACGTTATTCTCTGGAAAAATGAACAATGCACAGGTACCCTGAGAGAAGACTTGCTAGAGTATCAACACAATCACATAAATGGTTACCTCCAATTCAGGAAGATTACTATGGACCCAGACACCATTAGTTTTCTTTCTTTCTTCTTAACCTAAGCATTCTTCATAACCTCACAAATAATGCCTTGTAACTCCAAAGCAAAAATTTGTCCCAATAACTCCTAATGACTTATTTATTTTGGTTATACAGATAACCATGCAAGACATTCTTTGTTTTCTTCCCTTTTCACTGTATCAGAGCATCTTCGATATGTTCTCATTGCTGCAAGAAAGTTACAGAGTAGGAAACCTGTGAGCTAATTTATAATTGAGAGACGACAAAGCACTACTTGGGCAAAAGAGTATGGACATTAATGATAGCTATATATAATGCATTTTTTTTTTCATTAAATACTCCCTCCTTTCTGTTTTACAAGATACTATTTTTGGAGTAGTTTATATGTTCTTATTAAATAGTACATATATATTTATGTATATACAGTAGCCGCAGCAATGAGAAAGGATCAAAAGTTTGTGGCATTACACAATTAGTGGTGGAATTCGGGGTTCGGGGCGGCGCCCCCCGATTTTTTTTTTTTAAGGAGGATAAAAGACAACCCACTCATTCGTAAAGTTTAGGACCATAAATGAGGTTCAATTGAAAATTATTTCCAGGAAAATCAATTTAAACAGAACAATATACTCTAATCCCATGGATACGAGATACTGGGATGTTACACAATCAAATTCCAAAGCAACATACGAGGAAAAATTATTATGGTTTGTATCCCCGACATTTTCTACAAACAAAACAGTAAAAATCATCTAGCATGTACTTAACATGAAGGAGTTCTAATCCTAGTTGAAATATAACAATTAAGCACTCAAATCCCTAAATTATTCTTGGACAAACAGAAATTAAACACAGACAATGGTGCCCTGACGGTGTTTTCGCAAGAATATATATAAACAAACAATCTATCTTATAGATAGAAAATAGAGATATAACATAATTATAATTTAAAAGGAAGAAAATAGGATGAGAGTGAAAGGTTTCTTTGATCTGCTTTTTTTTCATTTATAAAAAAAAAAAAAAAAGTACCAAAGTTTGTGACCGCACGTGCGGTCACCTGCCCATGCCTAGCTCCGCCAGTGACAGTAGGGTCATAGAGAGTAGTAACACAAACATAGAAAAATCATGTGAAAAACTTGTTGGGACTCACCGACTGTAAATTTTGCATCGATCGTGTAAGCAACAAAATGTTGCTTTTGAATATAAGCTAGATTGACGGGTTAAGCCATATTGAAAAAACGCAAAGCCAAACATAAATACGTGCAATCTTGGTGCACTGTGCTTTTCATGTCAAAAAGTTATTTTTGGGATGTCGTTTATGCACCCATAGTTTAATATGATTTTATTTATGTAAATGGATTATCAAATGTCATCCACACATAAGATATATCTAGCCAACGGTAGGTATAGAGCTTAATCAAGATTACACTATACATCTCCCCTCTATAAAAAAAACAACAAACACATGAAGTGTCCTTGTCCCACAATACCAAAACAATCCTGACAAAAGCAGGGTAGAGAAGCCCTAACATTGTCATATACTATTGACCAAATACAACGTACACTTCTTGTTGTGTTCAACATTTGACTGAAACCATATAAATCATGACATTTTCATGATTTGCACATTGCTTATGCACACCACATTTGGTTGCGTACAGCATTTGCATTGAACCATATAAAGCATGACATTTTTCATGATTTGCACATTCCTAATGTACAACACTTTCAGTTGCATTCAACATTTGTACATGATTGTATGTACAAGTTTAGGAAGGTGATTTGAAGCCCTAAATTTATGATGATTTGGCAAAACCACAGTGAACCTTTTTTAGGAAAATGACAGTCAGGTCTTAAGGACCATAAAAAATTACAAAAACGTCCTAACAGAAATTTATATATTTGATATTATTTATATTGAAACAAAATCCAGGTTTTTAAATTTTATTGTAAATATAGTATTTCCTATTGTGGATATGGTTTTTTCTAGGGTAAAGGAGCGCCCAGCACCACGAAATTTGCCCCAAGGAAAAAATTAGGAAAAAATCGAAAAAAATTCAAATAATTAGAAAAAAATTTCAAAAAATTAGGAAAAAATTGGCAAAAAATTAAAGGGAAAATTCCAAATAAATACTATTTGAATTTATACAATTTTGAAGTAGTCATTTAATTTGTAAATACTATTTGAGGGATATGCAAATTCGGGTCAAATTACCCTTTTACCCTTTAGTGTTAAATAAATAAAATACTCTTTTAAGGCTCAACATTTACTATCATATATAATTCTTGATCTTTAATAACGTCAATTCAATTAAGCTTCCTTTCAAATTTATATAGTACTTTTTATCACAAATAACTCATCATTTTTTCATTTAAACCACTTAGCTAATATTCTACAAGTAAAATTTGCATCAATTTCATTATCATTTTTTATAATTGATGCAAAATATATTAACTTTTCTATTTGTGAAATGATTTAGTCTCCCATTTTAACTTCTAAGTCACTTATAACATGCATGACTCTTAAAAAAATTGAAGAGCATAAAATAGACTTTTGTATTCATAAATAAAAATATCAATAAGATATTGATTGAAGTGGTAGAGGCCTCACTCTCGTAAGCAGGATAACACAACACAAGTTTAAATGTTAAAAAACGTACTTGTTGGGAGAGATGAAAACCATTTAATGTGCCCTTTAAGCCTAAAAAGGAACTTAAGCCCAAAGTGGCTTACGGGTACATTTGGTAATTCACAAAAAAAAAAAAAAAAATACAGCTATATAACCTTTACTCCAATAAACTATATAATTTTCTTTTCATTTTTAGTTTGTTAATTTTTAATTATTATAATAAGATAAACCTTAAAATTGATAAAAACGTGCAATCTTTTTTTTGTTTTTTTTAAACTTGACATTAAAGGTTTATATCAGGAAATAGACAAAAGATCGTAGGGCCAACATTGCATCATATGTGATGCTCCTACCGCAGAAGGAGATCCATTCACAATGGGAAGCAGACAGCTAATAAGAGCCACTCCTTTTTGGGACTGTCAATCACTTCTCCCCCAATATATATCTCCACCCCTTTTGGTGTTGTGACTACAAAATATTTGATTCTACGAGTGAGTATCATATATAGTCACATAAACGTAAGTCTGAGAATGAATGTGGCTTCAGTGTTTCACATGAATGGAGGCACTGGAGAAGCAAGTTATGCCAACAATTCCTTGTTACAGGTATGTGTGTATATACATATAGGTAGAACCGTCAAAGCAGGCTAAGCCTGTCTAAGTGGAGGGATGGACTTATACTTTATGGGGTACAAATGGAGCTCTGTCTCAAACGGGTTAGCCCATTAGTGCTACAAAAAATAAAAAGGCCAATCTGTTAGGGCCAAGGGACGACCTACCTACCTTTTATTTATTGAAATAAAAATTCTCATTCTTGTTATACAACACCTCTTACTTGGATATTTTTTTTTTTTTGGGTACTCTAGTTTACACACAATTGTGCCCTGATCAAACTTTAAAGATTTAGGTTGAGGTTAATTTGTTTAGCACACACTTCGATACGTCACTCTACATATAGGATAATCAAACTTTTTAAAGTTAAAGGGCATAGTATTTTTCTTAAAACAATATAATTTTAGCCTAACTTTTCTTAAATATATTTTCAAGACTTTCTCAAATTGAATGTTAAATTAAATAACATTATGACAAAGAAAATTTCATAGTCACAGGTAAGTTTTTTTTTTTTTTTTTTTTTTTTTAATATGCAATAACTATGATATTTTATTTGTCTTTTTAACGATTTTTTTTTTTTATATATATGTCATAACAAAGGAGGTAAATTATTTAGTTTTTCTTATTTTTGAGTTGGGACAATAGTTTATTGGTGTTTGAAATTTGATTTGTATTTGTTTTTAAAGTTTAGAAAAAAGTTAGTCACTTTATTTTATAAATATATATGATTTGAATTATAAATTTTAAGAGATTTATTATTTTATTTTTAGATATTTCAAAATAATTAAAAATATTAAAAATTTAATAGAAATACATAAAAGCCCATTGGCAGGCCTTGAGCCTGCATGTGTAAAGGTAAGGCATCAATAATATAATGATTTTATAAAATGTGGGCCTTGACTTTTCAACCTAGGCTTTTTAAGCCAGGGCCCATTGAGGACCATGTCTTTAAAGTCGGACTATCCTGTTTTGACAGCTTTACCTTTATCATAAAATATATAACTATCACATATACTTATTGATAATATATATTTGGACAGCAAAAGGTGATGTCCATAACAAAGCCCATTAGAGATGAAGCAATAAGGAGTATCTACAATGCAAAGCTCCCTAAAAGCCTAGCAATTGCAGACTTGGGTTGCTCTTCTGGACCAAACACTTTGTTTATGACTTGTGAACTCATTGAGACCGTGGAGAGGCTTTGTAGAGAGCTAAACCATGAATCTCCAGAATATATCATCTTCTTGAACGATCTTCCTGGCAACGACTTTAACAACATTTTCAAGTCTCTTGAACGCTTCAAACAAAAATTAAGCACTCAAGTTGTTGGTGGGATTGGTAAATGCTACATCACTGGCCTTCCAGCTTCTTTCTATGAAAGGATTCTTCCTACTAGTTCTCTGCATTTTGTTCATTCCTCTTATAGTCTTCATTGGATGTCTCAAGTATGTAATATTAATTAGTAACTCTCTTTTAAATACTTTTGACTAATTATTTTTATGTTAGACATAATTTCTTCCTCCTCTTTCTAATTTGTATAATTTCATTCCCATATAGGTTCCAAAAGGTATAGAAAACAATAAGGGAAATATTTGCATGGCAAGCACAAGCCCTTTAGATGTTCGTAATTCTTACTACCACCAATTTCAAAGAGATTTTTCTTTGTTTCTGAAATGTCGCGCTAGAGAACTAGTTGAAGGAGGTCGTATGGTTCTTACCCTCCAGGGTAGAAGCACTGGTGGCACATCGAGCAATGAATCTTACTACGCTTGGGAGCTTTTAGTTGAGGCTCTCAATGACATGGTTTTGGAGGTATGTAACGTACATATTTTCTTATAATATATCCAAAGATTTGATCATTGACAAAGCACAATGGTTCCCTACTGTCTATATAGCCAACTTCACCTGGTAGAATAAAACTTGTAATCATTGTTGACTACACACACTTATATTTTTAAACATGCAATTTTCTCCAAAATTTGTGACAGAAAAATTTGTTTGTGTGTGGCGTAGGGAATCATAAAGGAGGATCAGATAGATTCATTCAACATTCCTATGTACTATCCATCCTCATCTGAATTGCAATTAGAGATTGAAAAGGAAGGCTCATTCACTTTGAATCTCTTGGAGGTATTTGAAGTAAGTTGGAAGGCTGCATGTGGTGAGGAACACAATGATAATAGTGATGGATACAAAGTTGCACAATTTGTAAGAGCTGTGGCTGAACCTCTTCTTGTGAGTCACTTTGGAGAAGCTATCATTGACGATGTTTTTCATCGTTACCAACATATATTGGCTGATCGTATGTCTAAAGAAAAAACTGTGTTCCTCAATCTTGTTGTATCTTTGACCAAAACAGCTTGAAGCAACCAGCATATACATGTTTCTACCTTATACATATATTGGGGATCCATATGAGTGTAATGAATAAATTATTTGTCAGACTTTTTGTTCGTTTTCTGATATTATGTGTGTTCAATTTGAGTAATCCCGCGTTTGAGTGATGTTGTATCTTTATAATTTTATGAATAAATTATTTGTCAGTCTTCTTGCAACTTTATTACATATGCCACAAATAACGGTGTACATTCCGAGGAAAAGCTAACAAAACCAAATATAATTTCTATGATTTCTCATTATTTCACATGTTTGTCAATTTTCTCAAGTTAACCTTATTGATATTCACTTAACAATAGTCATGTAAGAGAGAGTGTGAAGGAATTTAGAAAGATGATTAGAGAGTAACCTTTTAACCAACCTCTAACCGGTTGAGGTCAGCAGATCAGCTTAACGTCAACTGGGGGCCAAACCAATGGGAATAAAAAAGTGATATATAATTTAAATTATCATTAGACCATCCAAATACCAAATATCAATTCAATACCTTGAATCAATAACAAAATAATTATATACTTATCCAACATTCTTTACAATTTTTTTGACTTATTGACATCATAGTATCATTCCAACATCCAATAACACTAGAATCAATAATCACAAAATATTCTTCCTAGGAAAATATCAAAATAGATAAATGATAACAAAATATTTCTACTTACAATCCTTACTAAATTAATAGACATTAACATCAAAATTGTCATCAACTTCGACTAATATTGCCGTGTACAATATGTACACCCAACAAAAATATGTTAAGTTTTATTAAAAGACAAAATGGGAAACCTTGCAACTGGCCAGGTTGGCCAGGTTAGGGACCTAACCAGATTGGTTACATGGCTGGTCGTTGGGTTCCAAGCTGACCCAGTCGATCAAATCCGTGTTTGAAAATCATGATAAAAATAGCAGCAGGTGTCACTTGTTTATTTACACACGTTTATAGACTTTCAACAAAGAGAGAAAGAAAGTGTTGGAAAAAGAAACAAAGAAGGAAATCATGCTGACAAAGTTTCAATATAATGGCAATAACGATTGCAAATAACAAAGATGGGATTCTCCATTACAACTTACTCCCTAAATCAAGTATTTGCTCCATTCCTTTTTGAAAAGATAGAATTAACTGAATTATGTTGTTGAACAAAATTAATTGAAATTAATTAGGTGTAATAAAAATCTAAAAATGAATTTGTTATCTAAAAATGCCTTCGTTTATATGAAAGAGAGAGAATAGATTATATTGAATAATTTAGTCAAACATAAGAATTCAATAATAGTGGTATGAGTAATTTTTGTAATCAAGTTAGGGTAAAATGGAAATTTTACAATTTTTTTAAGATAATCCTAAATGTATCTTTTTTAAAAAAACATCACATACTAATTTTATCCTATTAAAAGGAATGGAGGGAGTATTTTTTTTTTAATGAATTTTTTGGGTCTAACAATCATTAAATGAAAGTTTTGGACCTAATTATCAATACAAGAAGACATTATAAGGACTCGACCTTCCCCGTTAAGTAGTAATAGGGGTGCCTTTGGATAAGGTGGAGCCCGGAGCTAAAGAAATATAAAGAGACTGTCACTCACCTTATATTTCCACCTATTTGTTAATGGGATCCAGTTTAAGTGCCAATCACTTTGAGGGGCATAATGAGCTCATTAGATGTAGACAGTTTAAATCTAATTTGAACAATTTAGATTTAATTTTTTAACATAAGAATTTGAATTAAAAAATCATTTGGTTTTGAAAAAAAAGTGAAAATTATGATATTATTTTTATTTTAGATTTCATACCTATTAAAATGGTGTTTAAAAAATAAAGATAAAAAACTTAAATGTGGACCATCTAGATTTGCTGAGCTTATGATGATAGGCCCCTAAATTGGTTCCTACTTAATGTGTGATGAGGAAGATGGCTGGAAAAGGATACTGCTTATATATATATATATATATATATATATATATATTGAGAGAATAAAATTACGTAGTCCAGTCAAGAACTTTATTTGTAATAAAAAAATCTAGATTTATGATCATTTCAAAGCTTGAATTAAAAAATTCCTCTCACAATTAAATCACTAGCAAAAAAATTTGGAAGACGGATAACCTTTAAGAAATACAATTAATTAGTCTTTTCATTCGGTCCAAAATATAAGAAGTCTAATTTTAGTCTAAAATATAAGACGTTGATCGGGTAATCAATGTTATTTTTTTATTTGGGTTAAGGGACAATAATATCTACAAACTTTTTTAAAAAAAGTGCACCTACTGCCATAACCACTGCCATAACTATTTTTTTTACATAAAAGTGACAATAAACTTTGAGAAGGAAGGTAAAAGAGACACAACTGTAAAAACATGCTAGCTGACTTTGGTTATGCTGTGAAAGTATCAAAATGTCCCTAGCACGAAAAGAAAAAAACTTGTCTCCCTCAATTCATTGATTCATCATCATCGACAATCACCAACAAGTCTCTCTTCAGTATCATACTTCTCTCTCTTCATCCTTGATCTGTCTACTTTTGGTTCCACAACTTTAGCTTCTATTAGTTGGTCCACCTAGTTTCGACCAATCATTTGAAAATATCTCTACAACCCCAGATGAGTCTTTGATTACTGACCTATCAAAGAATGGCGTTAGATTCTCCGGTACTGGTGAATTTGTTGTTTCCAATGTATTAAGTAGGTAGAAATTGAATATACAGTATACAGAATAGTATAACAAGAATCTGTATTAAATACTAGCACATACAGAGAGCATACAACAAGTCTGTATAATATGAAAAAACTATAAACGAACTCACAAGACTGCCGAATATGGTATGAATAATGTAGAAATCCGGGCCCAACTTTTGTTGTGTCCTTAAGACAATATTGCTCCCTCAATACGGATGTCGAAGGTTTCTGAGCAACTGCCTCCTAGGATAGAGCGGATTATTCGTCTCCAGAAAGATGGTTCTGTCTGTCTAAAGCCCAAGCGAATCCAACAAGTCTGCTTTCGGAACGCACAGAATGTATATGCAATATGCAGAGAGAGTGTATGTAAAAAATCGGGATACTATTCTGTGACTAGGGCGCCCTATTTATAGACTCTGAAAACACACGATCAGATGGACTCGTCTGTTGCTGCGAATTGGTGCGTTATGCAAACAGACGCATCAGAACGGAATGAACAGATGCGACCCGTGTCTCTTGCCGGCGAACTGGTGCGTCGTACGAACAGACGCACCAGAACGGAGCGAACGATCCGAACAGATCGCAAAACGCGGCCGCATTTGGTTGGAAAAATCAAAGAGGCACAACGGAATTATTTAAACGTTCGGAAATTCAAAAAATTATTTAATAAAAAATTATTTTTTATCCAAAAAATAATGTAATAAAAAATTAATATTTTATTTCACACGCGTGGACCAGACCGGGCGGCGCTCGACCCAACTGAGCCGAACAGTGAGGGCGCGTGTGTGTGTGTGGTGGACCAAGGGTCACCTAAGTCCTCACCCCTCCACAAAAGTGGGTTGGCCCAAGGGCCCAATTAGTAGGAGCCAAGTTGGGGCTTATATACCCTCCAACTTCTCTCCAACTAAGCAATGTGAGACTCTTATCCACATACACATTCCTTCTTATTTTTTCCTCTTCCTTTCCATCCTTCTTCTTATTCATAACCTATGGGATTTTCTCCTAAATTCTAACAATCCCCCACATGGATAAAAAGTAAGTCCATCATGACCAAATGCAAATGATCATGTATGCAAAGTGCGGTTCCTCTACGAGAAACAACTGCATCGAGAAAGGTAGGGGTTACCTTTGAACCTTCTCTAGTAAAAACCTATCGGATATACTAGTCAATCAGTGGACACGCTGTCTTGAACCATCGACCTTGTAGTGTATACCAAGACAATAGGAGTCACACAATTGCTCCTCTAGGATCGTTGGTTCTCATGCTGTGTCCATTTTGGCCCTGGACACCGCCTGGTTCTGTGAGTGTTCTAGAGAATCGGCCGTTTTAAATTCTCATAGAAGCGGCCCGCACTTCACACTCACATAGGTGATTCCTTGTGATGTAAGTCAACATACATCATCTGAACTAGAGCCGGCAAAACGGGCCAGGCCCATCGGGCCGGTCTGTTTAAGCCCTGGCCCTTCAAGGGCCGGGCTTGAAAAATGAACGAGATATTTGAAATTAGCCCTGACGGGCCACAGGCCGGCCCTAGAGGGCCGCGGGCCAGCCCTACAGGCCCTTTTCACTGTAGGTTTTTTTTTTCCTTTTTAAATTTATTAATTTATATATATTTTGTATTTGTTATAGAGTTGTTTATCCATTTAACTACAAATACATAATAACTATACTTTAATTTTATGATTTGGTTTTTTATTTGTTACAAATAAAGACTATGGATGTGTTCATGATGCGGGAGAAGAATTTCATGATATTCTTACTCATGAGCCAGAGGCTACTACTCAAAGTGAAGAACAATCAAATGTCATTAAAATTGATTATAGTGACGAAAATGACGACAATAATAGTCATCGTACTAATGTCGCTTAGTGATATGCTTTTTATGTTTTATGTGAGTTATTTGTAAACATACTTTTCTTTTGATTATGAATTAGTGATTGTGCTTATTTATTAGATGATTTGTGTTGTAATTTACTAATTATATTTCTTTGAAACACACGGAGGAAAAATAGTTAAAATTTGGAATAGTAATTTCCGGGCCTTACGGGCCGGCCCTGGTGCTCTCGGGCTGGGCTTTGAAAATCATGTGTTTTTCTTACTCCGGGCCTTGGAGGGCCGGCCCGGTTAGGCCCTGGCCCTTCACGGCCCGGCCCTGGAGGGCCGTGCCAGCCCTGATTGCCAGCTCTAATCTGAACACATCAGATTAAGAAATCATTAAAAGCTTAAAACTTACCCTTATATATATGCACTGTCTTGTCTAGGAATGAGTATGAGTTTAAAACTCCATAGTGTTAACAGTCGATCATCACTTAGTTGTCTCTTTGAACCTAGTTCGTGGGATCTCCACTCTTCTAGGTAGAGTTACCGCAATAATCAACAATGGATCGGCCTTAAACCCATTCCTTTGGACAATTTCCTAACCATCTTTCTAGGAATCCCTTTAGTCAATGGATCCACTATATTCTCTTTTGATTTCACATAATCAATTGAGATGATTCCATTCGAAAGTAGTTGTCTAACGGTATCATCTCTACGGCGTATATGTCTAGACTTGCCGTTGTACAGACATTCTTGGCTCTACCAATAGCTGCTTGACTATCATAGTGTATACACATTGCTGGTACTAGCTTTGGCCAACTAGGAATGTCTTCAAGAAAATTACGAAGCCACTCGACTTCCTCACCAGCTTTATCTAACACAATGAATTATGCTTCCATAGTAGATCTTACAATGCAAGTTTGCTTAGACGACTTCCAAGACACAGCACCCCACCAAGGGTGAATACATATCCACTTGTGGATCTTGTGTCATTAGAGCTGGTTATCCAATTTGCATCACAATACCCTTTTAGTATTGCAGGGTACTTCTCATAATGCAAAGCAAAGTTTTGAGTTTGCTTTAAGTAACCCAAAACTCTTATCATAACTCTCCAATGAAGCTCATTTGGATTACTTGTAAAGCGACTCAACATGCTTACTGCATAGGCAATATCAGGTCTAGTGCAGTTCATAACATACATAAGACTGCCTAGCACTTGAGCATATTCTTTTTGTTTTATAGCTTCACCCGTATTTCTTAACATTCGAAGACTAGTTTCTATAGGGGTCGACACAGGAGCTATGTTTAAACTCTTGAATTTCTCAAGAATTTTATAAATATAGTGTTTGCGATAAAGCTAACCCTCCAGATGTTTTATGGATTTTAATTCCTAAAATAACATTTGCTAGACCCATATCTTTCATGTCGAACTTATTGGTAAGCAATCGTTTAGTAGCTTCAATCATTTAATTATTACTACCCGTTATCAACATGTCATCTACATAAAGATAAACTATGGCAAACCCATTTTCAGTATTTCGAATGTATACACACTTGTCATATTCATTAATACTAAAGCCATTTGATAACATAACTTCATCAGATTTCTCATGCCATTGTTTCGGGGCTTGTTTAAGTCCATAAAGAGACTTAATTAATCGACAAACTTTCCGTTTTTGTCATGAGACAACAAATCCCTCAGGTTGTTCTAGATAAATTTCTTCCTCTAATTCACTATTCAAGAAGGCTGTCTTTACATCCATTTGATGTAACTCCAATCCATTCAATGCTGCTAATGCGATCAACATTCGAATGGATGTAATTCTTGTAATAGGTGAATAGGTATCAAAGTAGTCTAGGCCTTCACGTTATCTGTAGCCTTTAACTACCAGCCTAGCTTTGTACTTATCAATAGTGTCATCTGCTTTCATCTTCTTTTTGAAGACCCATTTAGTTCCTAGAGGCTTATTGCCAGGAGGAAGGTCAACCAACTCCCAAGTGTGGTTTGATATAATGGATTCAACTTCACTATTGATAGCCTATTCCCAGAATGGCGCTTCAGGGGAACCTATAGCCTCTCCAAATGTTTGAGGCTCATTTTCCAGTAGATAAGTCATAAAATCAGGACCAAAGGATGTCGAAGTCCTTTGCCTAGTACTACGTCTAGGTTCCTCCTGTTCAAGATTATCATTAGTCATAGTATCCTGAGATATAACAATATTGTTGTTATCATTACCTTTATTGTATGGAAATATGTTCTCAAAGAACGTAGCGTTCCTTGACTCAATAACCGTATTCACATGGATATTTGATACATCAGACTTATAAACCAGAAAACGATATGCACTACTATTATGTGCATAGCCAATAAACACACAGTCTACTGTCTTAGGTCCAATTCTTAACCTTGTAGGTTTAGGAATCTCAATCTTTGCCAAGCACCCCCACACTTTCAAATATTTTAAGGAAGGCTTCTTTCCTTTCCATATTTCATATAGTATGTTTTTTATCGTTTTATGAGGCACTCTGTTGATTAGAAAGTTAGCCGTTAGAATGGTTTCCCCCCCACAAATTTTGTGGTAAACCGGATGCAATTAACAAAGCATTCATTATTTCTTTCAATGTCTGATTTTTCCTCTAATAGGCAATATTCAACCATAATGATGCTATAAAATTTCATATAATTTGGTAGTGATGCATACCCCAACCAAAAATATTTATCATCTTTGGGTATCTAAATAAAACTACAAACATTTATATTCAATAATTATAAAGACAAATAATCAACCTTTGAGTTGATCCATAAACACCCTATAATAACAAACTTTAATTCACCCACAATACAAACATACGATAATAGCATCAAGGTTATGGGTAATTGAAAAATCATCGTCATATTTGGAATTAAAAAATAATAATAATAATAAATTTGGCTACTTTGGTGACTAATAAATCCACCATATTTAATTCCAAAACTTAAATATTTAACATTTATTTAAATGCTATTCACAATATTTAGGCAACATAAAATCATAGCCTCAAAATCATCCATAATTATAAAATTAAGGCTATAATAACAATTCTACCAATATCATGCAAGTCAATCTTATTATATTTAAATATTTCACGATATCATGCATGCTTGTATCATGAGAAATAATAATACTATGAAAATTAAAGCAATTTATCTCTACACTAGATAAATGATTAAATTTTCATACTACCACAAATATTTAATAATTTCATCACATTTACTTTCAAAAGAAAATAATAAATCCTTTTTTATAAATTAAATAATGGCTAAGACATTCACGAGATATCACCATTTTTATTCAGCCATTATTTATTCAAAAAGCTTCTCAAGATTTTAGAAGAAATTATAGGAGATTAGAAATTATCAAACAAATTAATATCTGAATTGATAATAAATCCTTAAACGGGACTAAATTCCCTTCCATTCTAATTAATTAAATTAGATTTTTTTTTTCAAATACGTAACATCCTAAAATTTAGGACTTTTAATAAATCTCATCATTTAACTGTTAAATATATTTAATTTCTGCAACTAGAAGCATGAAATTAAATCATATCCGTACAATATCTAATAAAACTAATAAAATCTCCTAATGAAATCACGACATATTATCTTCACTTTATGAATTTAATTTCATCAAATCCTCATTAAATTAAGGAGAGATAGTAAGAGATTTATTAACCACCCTATCAATAGGATCTAATATATTTATTAACTAAAGATAATCAAAATTTTCAAAGGATGTAAATTTACCGTGCAAGTAAAAAATAATTAGAATAAATAAATAACATATTGATTTAAAATGCTAGGATTATGTGAAACCCATCATTTAAATAAAACGACTTGTCCTTTTAGCGCTTAACACAAATGACGTATCTTTTGTGTCAATCCCTAACTTCCAGCCTGATCACATCGATTCGGCGGAGTGACAATGGTTTCACATGTTCCGTTATCAATCTCTACTTTCTTTCAAGATTTTTATCCATGAAGCCAATTTCGTGCCCTTTTAAATTGGTTTACTGGTGGCCCAATCTTTATCCATCAAATATATTATTTTATCATTCTAAAAAGAAAATATATCTCACTGATGTAATATCCAAAAATCTAACGCATCAATCAAAATAGATATACATCGAATTCTGAGATCTTTTATATATACACATATGACTTCTAGTCTCATCGATTAATAAATTTTCAATTTTCAAGTAATCGCTATATCTAACAGAGGCATAAAGCGACTAGTAAAAGCAAAACTTTAATACACATCTATATCAGAAACAAACAGACATATATATATCCACAGAAATCATAATATTAGAAACTCTAACTTGTCAAAGTCTGGAATCCAAAATATAAAACTAACACAGATTCAAACTAAAATTTCTACCAACACAGAAATCAACTTTATTTAATATAAATTAATCTAAGTTGATTCCAATTTAATATTACTGCCAACAATGGAATTAGCAATGATCTAAGTTGATTTCAATAAACCAATATTGTCTTAAGATTGTTGTTTCCAATGTATTGAGTAGGTAGAAATTGAATATACAGTAAACAAAATAGTATAACAAGAATCTGTATTAAATAAATAGCACATACATAGAGCATACAACAAGTTTGTATAATATGGAAAAGCTATAAACGAACTCACAAGACTGCCGAATATGGTATGGATAATGCAAAAATGCGGGCGCAACTTTCGTTGTGTCCTTAAGACAATATTGCTCCCTCAATACGGATGCCGAAGGTTTCTGAGCAATTGCCTCCCTGGATAAAGCATATTATTCATCTCCAGAAAGATGGCTCTGTTTGTCTAAAGCCCAAGCGAATCCAACGAGCTGAGTCTGCTTTCGGAATGCACAGAATGTATATGCAATATGCAGAGAGAGTGTATGTAAAAAACCAGGATACTATTATGTGACTAGGACGCCCTATTTATAGACTCTGAAAACACACGATCAGATGGACTCGTCTGTTGCTGCGAACTGGTGCGTTATGCAAATAGACGCACCAGAACGGAATGAACAGAGGCGACCTGCGTCTCTTGCTGGCGAACTGGTGTGTCGTACGAACAGACGCACTTGAACGAAGCGAACGATCCGAACAATATTGCTCTTCAGTGAAAACTTCAGGGGCAAATTTTTATAACAATTTTTAATAGGCATAGCAAGAGTATTTTAAAACCTTAACTCCGTTCTATTTCCACTTCTAATTCCTGCATAACCTCTTCCAAAATACTCAACGGAGCATACTAACCATGGTGAGGCCTGAAAGACGGAATATCACCAAGAGGGGGTGAATTCGAGATATAAAATTTTCTTGCGAAAATACTCTGTTAGCCAAATGCGAAACAAAGATGAACAGAGTAAGGGTAAGAAAGATTGAACACAATGAATTTATACTGGTTCGGTCCAAATCCTTGACCTACGTCTAGTCCCCAGTACACTGGGATTTCACTATCTTTCAGGAACAATTACACACACGGTAAACGAAGGATGATCCTCTCACTATCGGACTCCACTCCCCCTTACATGTTGTAATTGATACACCCTCTCTTAAGGTTCCTCAACCTTAAGATTCAACTAATAACTAAGTAGATGTTTATAAACTCCTCACGAGTAGATAAAGTATTGAACACTGAAGTACACGATTAATGAGAAACAAATGAAACAGAAAATAGTATAACACTCGAATTGATTGCACAGCGTTTCGGTAGGTGAGACATTGAATGCTTCTCCTATTTATAGTTTGATAGCATTAATGACCGTTGAGAAGAACTAAATGAGCCGTTGTGGGTAATCAATATATCCGTTGTAATTACTTGGCTCAGTTTCCTCGTATGCTTCGACATTCGACCGTTATTCCTCGTTGACATTCTTTATTCAAATTGTCCGTTTAGACTCAGTGAGAATGTTGTCTGGGAAATAGCCGAAATGCTTTTTGTTTGTCCAGAGTTCCATTTCTTCATTCAGCTTTGATATCTGGGACAACATTTAATGCTTCTGACAGGAATTCGCTTTTCGTAATTCCAAGTTTAAAAACATGTTTAAACATATCTGAAATACACTAACAAACTGATTAAACTTGGTTAGAAGTAGTATAATCAATAATATCAGGTACCCAAGCTTTAATCAAGGTGTTTCAGATCACGCAGGCGATGAATTCAAATTCTGATACAGGTAGCTTGAGTTACATGGGTTAACTCGAGTTATTTTTAGACCAACTCGAGTTACATCAGTTGATCAAAATCTGACATCGCAATGAAGATTTTGAGGCTTGAAGTACAACCTATGACTCGAGTTGTTTAGTGATAACTCGAGTTATGGTCTTTGCAAAACAGATTTTTAACTTGAGTTATGTTTGGCAACTTGAGTTATTAATTTTCAAAATCATTTTGCAAGGAGCTCAAATGTGATTTGACTAAATCTTAAGGCTTTGCAATTTTTAGTCCATTAATTATAACAATTGTTAGGCATCATCAAAACACATAGAGAACTAACAAGGCCGCCTCCCCAAACCCCTCACCAGGGGTTCTCATTAGGTGCTATCCCCTTAGGTGCTTCTTAGGTGCTATTCCTTCTAATTAGAGGGATTAGGATTTTTTTTTAATTTTTTTTATATATTCTATTTATATAGATTAGATTATATGATGCATCTTGAATTTTTTTTTCACACCTAGTATCTCAAATTAATTAATTTCCAAGATATTGGGTTACAGGAAAAATATTTTTGAATGCAGGACTGAAAATTAATTAATTTGAGATACTGGGTGTAAAAAAATTTCAAGATGCAGCATATAATCTAATCTAAATAAATATAATATATAAAAAAAATTTAAAAAAAATTCCTAAACCCTCTAATTAGAGGGAATAGCATATAAGAAGCACATAAGAGAATGGCACCTAATGTGAACTCCCTCACCAGGGGCCCCGCCGGCCAATATTAGTTTATGTCAATTATATTAATTAGTTTGTTGTGGAAAAATTTGACAAATGTTTATGCTCCCTGTGTGGAAAAATTTGACTACTTAATTTTTTTTTTTTACAAGATGGCCCCTTAAAATTTCATTCTCTCCAACCCTTACATTGTGGAAAAATTATGCACCCTATGTTGTTATCTCATTTTTAATTAAGTGTTTAATTATAGTTTACTACTACAAATAGAGAGAATAGTGACGGACATTTTGTGGCACTTCTTTGAAGAAGTACCACATCTTCTTTTGGATTTTTTTTATAAAAAAATTGGGATGATATGGCCCTTTTTCAGAAAAGCACCATAGCTGTTTATAGGCCTTATGTGGTGCTTGCTTGACCAAGCACCACATAAGTTTTTTTAATAATTAAAATAAAATAACAGTTGTGCCACAGCTGCTAATGATTACTTTGTGTGGCGCTTGCATTAGAAAGAGTCACACAAAGTATTTTTTAATATGTTCTCCAAACCCTTTTTCATTAGCTCCCACTTTAGCCGTAGCGTGACCCCTAGTTTCCAGTAGCTCTCTCGCCAATTTCCTCCTTCGTTTTCCTTATCCTCTTGTCTCACTCCCATTGACCACTTCCTTTACTTATCCTTGGTCTCCACTCCCCTTGGCCTCTTCCTTTCCTTATCTTTTTCCCCACTCCCTCTCTTTTTCCATGCATAGACGACTCCAACGCACCCACTTCTTCCCCAACACACGTACCCACTTCCATTATTTACTTTGGTCCCATTTCCTCCACTCATCTCCATCCCAATGATCCCATAAGTACACACTCACTTTTCTTTTCTTTTCTTTTTTAAACAATAAAAAGAAGAAAAAAAAGCTACATGCAACCTTTTCTTTTTATTTTTCCTTTATTAACTTTTTTTCCCCAAGTGTTGTGCTGGAAGTTTCAACTCACTGTAGTTAAGCTTCCTATACACTATAAGTTTTTTTAATCTTTGAGCTTACAAATCAAATTTTATTAGTAGTCAATTTTTTAATTTTCTCAGTGTCTCTTATATTTAATTTATTATGAAATATAAAAAATTATTCTCATTTTAATATGCTGAAAAATAAATGAGATCAAATTGAAAATTATTATATATAGGTTGTATGTGAAGATATGTAATAGTTATCATTTTTAGTTGTTGTAGTAATTGTTATTGATGAGTTGCATATGTAGAACAATTATTTATTTTTAACACTTGTATTTTATTAGTTGGGTTGCAATGTTTTCTAATTTGCCTATAATATGCATTGGCAAATATGATTTCTTTTATTTTGATTTGTGAAAAATTATTATGATGCTGCAGGATTAATTCATTGCTTATTTATCAATTAAAAGACAGGGTTTAAGAACTAAAAAGCTTCAATTTTTAAGATGTTATCCTATTGCCACTAGTGCAAAAAAGGGCTTTAAGACCGGACGAAAGAGGCATCATAAGACCGGACCAGCGACCGGTCTTGTTACAGCCAGTATTAAAAGTCCACATTTAAGACCGGACTACAACCGGTCTTAAAGAACATCTTCCAGACCGGACATTTAAAACATTAGGTCTTAAAAGTAGTACTACATAAGGTTGAAATATGTTTTGTTCGGTCCTAAAACTCAACTTTTAAGACCGGGGAAAATATCAGCTTCTCTTAAAAGATCAAATTTATAACACCGGACAATTATAAAGCCGGTCGAAAAATATTGGCTTCTAGGACCCGACGACTAATTATACGCGGTCTTAAAAGACCGACTTTCAATCTTTGGACAATAAGTTCTCCGGTCTTACAAATTGAATTTTAAGACCGGACTTATAAACACACCGGTCTTAAAAGACAAACTTTTAAGACCGGCTTAATATCAAATATGTACACATGACCTTTAAGACCGGATATATGGATACCTTCGGTCTTAAAAGTTGAACATATAAGAGCGGCCTATTTATTACCGGTCTAAATTTTCCCGTATTTTATCCCGTTCTGTTCTTCCTGATCATATATATATATATATTCATTCACAAATCCACCAACCAATCCAACACATAAAAGTCGAATATATAAGTACAAGCTTTGAACAAATTATGAATAAATTGAATTGGGAAAAAATTACAAATAATATTCACCATGAGTCTTTGACAAATACAACATACATGCCCAATGGAATAAGTTAGTTAGAATGCATAATATACAATAAGTTACAAATACATTCCCAATGGAATATTCACCATGCCTTCATCTGATTCCCACCCAACAACGTAACATCCTCTTTTATAACATGCCCCTTAGGATCCGATCCCCGCCACAAAAATAGAACAAGAACAAACTTCATAGTCAATGACAATAATGTTTAAGAACATAGATCGAAGGAATATATAATATATATAGTTAAAACCTTAAAGTTTGCAAAGAAGTTTGCATATGAACATTACCTTATATATGAATTATATTGACTCTTTTATAAAGCGATATCCTCCCATATCCCTTCTTGATGATCATTTCTTATGCCGGGTTCATTATCCGCTTCATCTTCTTCGTTCAATATTTCCGGTAGACCCCTTGAAAAAGGAGTACTTTCAGGAAGACCATAATTTGAATGACTTTCCTCATCAATATCAATGACCCTTTTACCTTGGAGAGCTACAGACCACATTTTATTTTCTTGATCGGTGATATAGAACACTTGTTTCGCCTGGTCCGCCATAATAAAAGGTTCATCACCAAAACTTCTACCGTTGACATCGACTAATGTAAATCCTAGCCGATCGATCCGAACACCATTATTGACATTAACCCACTTGCATTTGAAAATGGGAAATCTAATTTTAACATAGTCTACCTCCCAAATCTCTTCAATAACCCCATAATATGGCATTACCGCCAATAAAGGCCTCTTGTCTTTCGAATCGGAGAAGTGCATAGATTCAGCCTCTAAGATAACACCACCGTGATGCGGACGGTGCTCCTATCATCTAGGGACTTCATGTAAAATGTATAACCATTGATCACATACGAATTCCAACTTATGACATCAACCTCAGGACCACGGGCTAACCATTTAATTGTATCAGAAACACATTCCTCTCCCTCGACATTTTGTTTGAACCAGTTTGCAAAAGTTATGTTATGCTCCCTAATCAACCTTTGTTCAGTCATTCGATGATTTTCCTTCCTTACAGCTTCTTTATGAGCAGCTATGCGGCTTGAACTTCATCAACATTATTCAAGATGTATAAGTAGACTTGTGACAATTCATCGGATCCACACTCTTTACCGAAGCCCTCGTCTACCCCCTTCAAAGATGCGACGTTTTGGAAGCCCAATATGTCTTACTTTGGCCAAATAATTTTGACAAAATTCCATGGCTTATTTAGAAACATATTTCTGAACAATTGATGCTTCTCGCCGGTATGCGTTCTTCACGTACCCTTTTAGGAATTTCATAGATCTTTCAATTGGGTACATCCACCGTAAATGGATAGGTCCGCACAACTTTATCTCCCTCACTAGATGAACCATGATGTCAAAAAAAGTAGGAACAAAAAGCTTCTCAAGGTGGCACAAGATAAGATATCCTTCATTCTCCAATTCATCCAACTTTTCAATCTCAAAAACTTTACTACAAACCGCATTGAAGAAGACACAAAGTCTAGTCAAAACGACCCGAAGATCATATTCGGCGATGCCTCGAATAGCTCGGGAGTAGCTGTTGCATCAAGACATGACAATCATGAGACTTTTGGCCAACTAATTTCAAGTCCTTCATCGATACAAGCCTCTTAAAATTTGAAGAATACCCCGAGGGAACTTTTGTGCCATGTAAACACTCACAAAAACTTCGTTTCTCATCCTTAGACAAAGTATGAGAAGCCGGGGGACAATAAGTTCTCTTCCCGTATGGCTTTGGATGTAAGTCTTCGCGTATTCCCATTACATGCAAATCCAATCTTGCCTTCACACCATCCTTGGAACTACCTTGTATGTTTAGAAGCGTGCCAACAATACTATCACATACATTTTTCTCCACATGCATGACATCAATACAGTGTCTCACATCAAGATTGCGCCAATATGGAAGATCGAAGAATACAGATCTCTTTTTCCATATATTTTTTTCTTTTCTACTCTTTGCAGTCTTACCGAAGATGACACCGATATGTTTCACCTTTTCATAAACTTGCTCCCCAGTCAATGCCATTGGAGCATCTTCATACTCCTGGCCACCAAAAAAGGCTTTCTTTAATCGACGATATGGGTGGTCCCGTCAAAGAAATCTCCTATGTCCAAGATAAACCGTCTTTCTTCCATGTTGAAGTTGATGGTAGCATGTGCCTTCTTCACAAACCGGACATGCTTTATGGCCTTTTACACTATACCCTGACAAGTTCCCATATGCTGGGAAGTCGTTTATAGTACAAAATATCATGGCTCGCAATTTAAACACATACTTCTTGAAAGAGTCAAAAACATCGACACCTTCTTCCCACAACTCCTTCAAGTCTTCGATCAAGGGCTCAAGGTAAACATCAATGTCATTTCCGGGTTGTTTTGGTCCCGAAATCAACATAGACAGCATGATGTACTTTCGTTTCATGCATAACATTGGAGATAAGTTGTAAATAATAAGGAGCACAGGCCATGAACTATGTATCTTTGCTAAGGCTTCCATATGGATTCATGCCATCCGTGCTAAGGGCAAGCCTAATGTTCCTAGGTTCTTCGCCGAAGTTTGGAAATAAATGATCGATTTTCTTCCATTGAGAAGAATCGGCCGGATGTCGAAGCTTTCCATAAGAAATTCTCTCATCCGCATGCCACCTCAAATTCTCTGCATCATTTTCATTCGTAAACAACCGCTTGAACCTTGGTATGATTGGAAGATACCACAACACTTTTGCAGGCCCCTTGTTTGACTTGTACCTTGGTGTTTCACATATCGGACAATTCTCGCTTCTCTTCAAACTCTTTTCTATACAATACGCAATCATTCGGGCATGCATGGATCTTTTTGTACTCCATCCCCAAAGGGACGAGTATTTTCTTAGCATCATATTATCGATGCGGCAACACATTATCATCTGGAAGCATGTCCTTAAAAGCCTCAAGCATTTCAGAAAAACTCTTGTCGCTCCATCCATGACGTGCCTTCAAGCTTACCAATTTCAATACAGCATTCAACAATTGATATTTTTTACAACCAGGGTATAGCGGGGTCTCTGCATCACTGCACATATTACCATATGCATGTGATTGATGAAAAGTCTCTTCTCCTACATCATGAATAATGTCCTCTATGTGATCATCTATATCTGTGTCATTATCATCAAAGGCCACTTCCTCATGTTGAGACCCACTTGGTACTTTTTCACCATGCCATACACATACTGTATAAGTCTTACAAAATCCTTCACAAATTAAATGTGTGTAGATAACTTCAGGACTTAGTCGCCTCTCATTCAAACATTTTACACAAGGGCAATAAAACTTCCCACTATCATCATGGGCATTTTGTTTAGCAAATTCTATATATTCCCTCACCCCATTCTGATATTCAACACTCATCCGTAACGCATTTATCCAACCGTGATCGATACTAGAATTCCTATTTATGACACAGATACAAAATAAGGAAACACCAAATTCATATTTATGCTCAACGAAGAAACTTGCCCATTAAATGCATAACGAAGAAACACTTTTGGTCATAAATAACACAGTGAATCCAAGAAGAAAAATTAAAGCATGATGAGGAAATTAAATGCATCGCGTGAAATGAAATGTGGACTCACCTGTAGCATATAAATTCAAATGGTTTGCGGAGTCTTTCTTCTCCCGCCACGAACGTTGATGTTGCAGACAAGAGTAACCTAAAAACATTTGTTGGTCAGTTGGGTAGGTCAAAAGCGCAAATATAATCTTCAAAATACAATATTCCTTAACAACAGAGAAACCCACTAGAACATTTCATCGATTTCGTTAAACCCAGAAAACCATAAAGTTATTTAACCGAAACACCTCTTACAGCTTGGTCGATAGACGTTTAACTAAGGAAACAGAAAGCGATTGTCGAGAGAGCAACGCAGACGATGAAGCAACACAAACAAATTGGAGACAGAACCTGAGAAATCACTATCGGCGTGACGAGAGAAGTTTTGAGAGGGAAATTTGTTATTCCGCGCGAAAGAGTTGTGTTTTAGTATATTTTGGATTTTATTAAGACCGGTTATTTAAAAAGTAGACGGTCCTAAATATATAATTACATTTTTAAAACCGGCAAATTACTTTTAAGACCGGAGTTTTATTCATATCCGGTCCTAAGAGTCCTCATTATTATTTTTAAACAAAAAGATGATTAGCTTGGGCGAGCGCAGCATCAACTCAATGAAAAAAAATTAAAGGAAAAATTGAGAATATGAACAAAAAAAAGACACAAGCTTGGCGGTCGCAACTTTTATTAAGACCGTTTATTTACAAATGGACGGTCCTAATATGTTATTATTCATTTAATTTTAAGACCGGAGTTTTATTAAACATCCGGTCCTAAAAGTTCTCATTTTTTTTTTAAAAAAAAGATGAAAATTAAAGGAAAATTCCAAGCTTTGTTTTTAATGCTTCATACATTACTGGAGAATATATATACACGTACACACAAAAAAACAAGCAGAAAATTATAAAAAATAAGAATCTGATCGACTAAACATCCTTGTCGATATCGGCGTGAAAAGCATTAAATTCCCGCCGGATATCAGTAAGTTCCTGCCTTAATCGCATCAGCCGCAATAAATCGAGAGAGGACGAGGAGGGAGAGGGTCGGCGGTAGGCGCGCTGGGGCCAACTTGTTGGAGAGGGGGAGCAGGAACCTCTTCATGGTCTGAAGGCTGGAGGGGGGTGGGGCAACTTGTTGGAGAGGGGGAGTAGGAACCTCTTCATCATCCGAAATAACAATGGGTCCAACGACCCGAGACTCCTCTGTCACAATAGAACGCACTCTTGATGGAGGAGGTGCACCGTATAATGATCTATGGAAGGCACGAGCATCACGAGTAAGAGTACCCCTACGAGCGGTTCTCTTGTATCTAATCATGGTTTGAGCAGTTGGGGCAGAGAGCTGCGTAGTGTGGAGTTACGAGATTGTGATGAGTTTAATAAGGACGAGAGATGTACGTGGAGTTAATAAATATGCGGGTCTTAAATTCATAATTAATTTTTTTCAATTCCATTGAATTTAAGACCGACCTTTTTAAATATATCCGGTCCTAAAAGTCTATTATTTATTTTTCAATCAATTCAATTACTTTTAAGACCGACATTTTGTCTTATATCCGGTCCTAAAAATCAATTTAATTTTATTAAGAACGAATCTTTTACAATATCCGGTCTTAAAGGTTCTCTGTTCAAATGAATTTCATAATCGCTTCGACTTCTAGATAAACTTCCCAACTAGGCGTCTCCTCGTATTCTTCGGAACTATGCGTCTCCTCGTTATTGTTTCCGGCGTTTCAAATTGTTCGGGCAGGGTTCTCTATTTAAACCAGATGTTACTTTACTTCCATCACATTCTTCCCCATCACTTCTGAAACATCCACAAGAATGGCTGCTCCACCCCCACGAGGTCCTCCACCACCACGAGGTCCTCCTCCTCCGTTGCCTCCGGGAACCGACAATCTACCCAGATGATCCAAGACATCCCGGCCCGCCTCGATCATATAGACCGACAAGCCGGTGTGGCGGTTGTTTCAGTCTATCACGCCGTCAATGCAAAGCTGCGGGCGGTACTCGATGCCCGGGACATTGAGTACCATCCTTCGATGACGACATGTCCGACCCCTTCGACGACTCCCTCCCCTCCGACAACGATGGGGGGGAGTAGATATTTCATTTTTTTTCTGTTTTTTGTTGTTGTTGTCTGTACTGCTGCTGCTGCTGCTCCTCACGGGGTAGCAGTAAAAAAAATATAAATTAAAGATCTTTTTGTTTCCATATTCGATCGCCATGTCCTTTTCATTATCTTCTTTCTTTTTCCGACAAAAAGGAAACAAACAAAACATTGTCGTCGCGTAAATCAACATTAAAAATTCTCACAATACAATTAAGAACATACAAAAAACCAAAAAACAAAAAAACAAAAAAAAGATCGTTTACCTTATTCGAATAAAAACAAACCAAATGACTATTCTTGTCAAGGTTGGACCGTCAAAACCTCGGTTGAGCAGAACGCGTAACCTCGGTTGTCGAAAACCGAGTTAAAAACTATTAAGAGGAAACAAATATATATACACAAGTCCTTTTAAAAAAATATTTTTATGACTTAACTTTTAGGAGCGGATATATAACAAAACTACGGTCTTAAAAGTCTTTACATTTTTGAAATAATAAAACGTAGACTTTTAGGACCGGACGAAATATAATAACAAGGTCCTAAAAGTCTAGCGAATTTTTAGAAGACTTTTAAGACCGGACCAATAATTACGTCTGGTCCTAAAAGTATAGCCATAATTTTTTTATTAATATAAACGTAGACTTTTAGGACCGGCCGTATAATAAAGATGCGGTCCCAAAAGTCTAGCTCATTTTTAAGACCGGGCAAATAATTACGTCCGGTCCTAAAAGTATACCCATAATTTTTTTTTAAATTAACGAAGACTTAAAGCACCACATGTTTAATAACTATGCGGTCCTAAAGGTCTCGCCATATTTTTATGAACAAAGACTTTCTCATTTACAACATCCTGTAACACAAATTTCAAGCATAAATATCTAGAATGAATAAACGAATTTATTCTTGAAATACACAGTTTGTATGTTTATTTACAAATGAATGACTTGTTCAAAAAAATAAACAAATTTACAGAAAATTATTTTTGCTACAACATATATTTACATCCACATTTAAGAATTAATAAGGCGATACAGATATTCACAAAACACATTGCGTATGTGCTCCACTTCATTATCAGGACAGGGACCAAAACCTCTAAACATCTGTAACATCAAAGACAGCTAAACTGAATTAACTTGTGTGCATATTTCATTAAGCCAGAAACTGAATTCAGACATAATATATGTAATAACATCAATTACATTTACCTTTGCTAACAATTTTGTCTTTCCTCGCCTGATGATAACATCATACATGTGTTTCATGACGTACGTGCCACATAAGTTGGATTCTTTTGGTCACGATGGGTCTAAAATGAACAAGAAATAATATAGGATAAGTGACAAGAAATATATAGCATATATATATATATATATATAGGTTACTGACCAAGTTCTCAAGGCAGTGTTTCAGTGTCCAAATTAAAATATGTGCTAACCTCTGGGGTGTACCATGAAGGTTTAATAGTGGCCTCTTTCCCACGCTTTTGTCTTACCCTGACTTGGTAGGTCATTATGGCACTACTATCAAAATCACAAATTTATCAATAATTCACTGAAACCATTACAGTAGAGATTTCAGACAAGAGAATTTCAATGACATGCATGCTTACTTGTTGACGGTCTCTGTCATTATAGTATCTGGGTTATTGTGAGTGGAGCATAAGAAGATAACTTTATGATCCTCAATGCACATGAGGACCAACTGCCAGTGGCGGCTGAAAATTCACAGCAGTATTATATGTAGCAGAATTATATTAAGTTAATTGCATACAAGAATTGTGATATGTATATACCTATGGAAGTATGGAAACACGTAAACCTTTCTTATCACTTCACACACCCTATTTGACATGTATTCTTGTCTCAAGTCCTTTCTCGTTGTACTTGCATAGACGGGGCACAAGAATCCAAAATCATTGATTATGCCCGTTCAACCAATTCTTGATGCAAGAACCTACAATAATGACATCGATCGGGAATTATATATATGTATGTGTGTCTAAACGATGCATTTAAATTATGTACTCATATATAGAATCAAATACTTTCTTCATAAACAGTTGAATGATTGCATTACTAATCTCCGGTCCAGGAATCAGCAGGGACATTACATCTATTTTGTCAAGGTAGACATCTTCAGGATGAGGGACGCCTACTACTTCTTGGACAGGCCACGATTTATCAGTAAAATAATTATTGTTTGCCAAGTCAGTTATTTTTTGCCTGGCAGTCAAATGAGCAGTAGGGGATGGAACTTGAGGAGGAGGGATGCAGCTTGACGAGGGATGGAACTTGAGGAGGAGGTTACTCGATCGTCGTCCAACAATGCAGCTCCCCCTAGTGCTCTACCGCATAACCGCAGTGAATGTGTGACGGAACACTGGTCTCTCGGACGAGAGCTCAAAAGCATCTTCAATTGATTCATTTCCTCATCCATCTTGCTCATCGGGATTGAAGCGTGCGTCAACTTTGCGAGTCAATGAAGCTTCTTGAGCCGCTGCTTTGACCGCTGCTTCCTCATTTATTTTGGCCAGCGTCTGTTCCATCTCCTCCCGGATAATCATACTTTGTTTGTGGCGTTTGGATTTACCAAATTATTCCTTCAGGCTTACCCGTCCTCCAACCCCCCTTACACGCCCCGCGTGATCCGGTTTTCCAGTCGCAACGGTCAGAACATCATTCCTCCCGTCCGACACGAAAGATCCTTATACTTCTTTATTTTTAAGATCTTCCTGTAAGATACAGATAACGAGAAGCTTAGTAATGAAACATGTTTAGTAACTAAAAAATAACAATAATGATACTTACAATTCTTTCAGCAACTACACGAGTTTGTTCACTCGTGTAGGCGCCGCTTGGCTTTTGCCGAATATGCAACCACAACTCCTCGCGACGTATAGGAGATGGGCGATCAACTATTTATTTGAAGGATTGGATTGACTTCATCATCCAATCTCTTCCGCTTGGCCGCCATCAATTCTTTTTCGGCCATTTCATATCCGCGAGAAGCCCTATGCGGGCAATCATTCTTTCTCCCTAGCTCCTATACTTTTGCCCTTCTTATCTCGTGAATCGAAATGAAAAAAAAACTATTACTTATGAATTCCAGCCATTGATGTCTAACGTAAATTAGAACACTTCGCTTCATATGAAGGTCAAACATTAGTCAAATTCACTTCATCAAGTTTCAACATTTTATTTAAGAAAGATGTAGAATTGTAGAAGAAATTGGGATAAACAGAGGAAAGTAAGTTGCAGAAATGCTGCCAACTCAGTCAATTAATTCATTCATCATAACTGGTTCCCACACATATTAGACTAACCTCTTACATATAGTTAGAGGCTTGACTCATAACAGCTTGCACCGAAACCATTACACAGTTAACATACTAACATCATAACACCAATGTCTAACAACTGCCTACTATAACAGAACTAAGACTATATAATTGAGACTTGACTCTTATGCCATCATTATTTCCTTAATTTACTTAATTTCTTTATCGTGGTCTACATATCGGACTTGCATTGACAAAGGCAGGAAATGTATACTTCTATTCATAAACCAAACCATTTAACTAAAAGGATTAGATGAACACAATAACATTCAAATATCCGCACAGGTCACACAAAAAGGCAAACTAAACTAAATATAAACTCACAAGAGCTTCAGGAGTGGTCCGCAGCTGAACAAATTGTTGTCAAGTTTGTTCATCAATATATGGGTACTTATCCCAAGGCCGTTCTTGAGGCAGAACCTCGGCAAAAATATAGGTGTTAGCTAGAAAGGTCTTAAACTTCCTCCACCGATCAGCACAATAAGACAATGTCTTCTCTTTCAACTTCGGACAGTCAGGGACAGTGTATGTAAGCCGGATAGTGTCCCAATTAGGATCCTTTACTTTAGAATCGTTCACACTTTTCCACTCATCTATCAAGATTCTAACATGGCTGCGTGCTTGATAGCCAACAAAACTATTATATTTGGATTTCATGGGACCAAAAGGTTGCAACTTTTCATAAACCGAATCTCCGGCTTTGACCCTAAGTCCGACTTAGGGTTACATCCCGCATTCGTGTTCCTCTTCTACCACGACGTGCACGGCGGTTTCGAGGCTCATTGACAGATGAAGACGGTTTGTTCAGACTCACACTAGTCAAAGCAGTAGCTGGCGTTCTCAGAACAGGAGTAGAATCGTTTTCTCCGTTCATTTTCGAGACAGGAAGAGAGGTAATGCAACAGGAAGGGTTTCGCAACGTAAATAGAGGCTCTTCAGTGATAGTAACAAAAGCTTACGCGCGAAGAAATGTATATTTGGCGGTTCATTTTTAAGACCGGACATAAAAAGAGACGGTCTTAATAATTAACATTCAAGACCGGTCATACTACGATCCGGTCTTAAAAGTAATTAATTTTTTATCCGAACTATTTTTCTATATTTTATACCGCCGCATTTTATGTCCGGTCTTAAAAAAATAACTTTTAAGACCGGTGATTATTTACATTCGGTCTTAAAACTTTATTACCTTTATATTTAAATTTTTCCTTATTCTTTTGGCTCGCATAAAATATTAGTCCGGTTGTGTGAGATTTCTCCATAAAGTAATTGATATTTGAATATTTTTTAATAACATTTTTAAGATCGGCCTTGTTTTAAACTGGTCTTAATAATATATTTAAGACCGATGAAAAAATGATCCGGTATAAGAAGTTCTTTATATTTACAAAACGCCACCGGTCATACATAAGAAGTTCCTTTTATTTACAAAAGCGCCACCGGTCATACCTTTAAGACCGGTGCTTCCAATGTCCGCTCTGAATGAGGCGGTCTTAAAGCCCTTTTTTGCACTAGTGTGCTTTTATTTCAAAATAATTAACAAAATATAAAAGTAATTAGTAAATGCAATAGTAAAGCAACTAACCACTTTTTAAAAATAGGTTGAAGGAATAGATGGATCAAAAATGGATGTCATATGATCAGTGTTCAAGGGAATATATAGATGGGGTAAAAGAGTTTATTAGATTTGAAATCGAGCATAAGATCCTAACACAATCTTTTATCATTGCTTATCTTGTTGTTATGGAAAGAGGAGTAGTCCACTTGATTTTCTAGATCATTTAGTGTCTCATGGAATTGATCAAACATATACACAATGGATTAGGCATAGTGAGATAGATGATATATGCAGTGATCGGGTGCATACCACGAGTAATGCTTTGAATGAGTTTAACCCAAGCATGTGTGAAGAGGATGGATGTCTTGAAGAAATTCTAAATGTTGTTGAAGTGGTGCTTCATAATTATCCTAAAGAATTTGAGATGTTGAAAGGTGATGTAGAGAAACCATGATATGCCGGTAGTACTAAATGCAAGAGATTGCTAGCAGTGTTGAAATTGTACAACTTTAAAGTGCGCTATGGATTGAGTGATTTGGGTTTCATGCACTGCTTGAACTTGTGCAAGATATGCTTCAAGAAGAAAATGTACTTCCTACCAAGATATACAAGGCAAAGCGAATTCTTTACTCTACAACTAGTATGGGTTATGAGAAGTGTAATACCCGATTTTCGATGTACCAAAAAATCTTGTATTATATGAATATGTGACTATATTAAATTCGCTAAAATATGTGACATAAAATAAAATAAAAATAATGGTTGTTTTCAATCCAAAAGAGTCACGAAAGTGGGTGGATGGCATTTAGCCAAATTGGTATATATTAACAACAAGTTCTTGGCACATGAACTTGTACTATTAGAGATTGAAGGCTAGCACTTTTAAATCCTAGTGAGGCTATATTTTTGGCCTAAAGACAAGTGTTAGGAGACAATAAAAATTAGTAGTTGTCAAAAGAAATAAAGCACTTATGATTTAGTGCATTTTGTGCCAAGTTAGCACTTGTTAAGCAATGGATTAATACCTAATTCCTTGATAATCAACTTGTGCATGCATGTGTCTTCAATATTGTAATACCCGTGATTTTAGCAAACTGGAATTCTTGAGATAAGAGAAATTAATGAATATTTTGATGAAGCAAATTCATGAGTTTAAAACTATTATAGAAAATTGTTATAATTGTCGAGAAAATTGTCGAAAAAGTTACGTAAAAATCAGATCAACGGAATGACTAAAAATGCAATAATGGTGATAAAAACAAGTATAAAAACATTATGATAAATACTGAAAGATCATGAAAGATTATGAGAAAATTATGGGAGTATTATCTTTAATTATAAGAATTTAATAAATTATTTCAGAGGAAATAACATGAAGAAATGTTTAAAAAGCATTCCAAGACCATAAAGTAACTTTATGGTGTAAACATTTTTAATATTTTACATAGGATATAAAATGACAATGTCAAGTATGAAGTTTGTAAGATAATAATATACTGTAAATTATAAAATTATCAACCATTGGTAAGAGAATGATTAGATAATTACTATCTAATTGATTCAGTAAAACAAGAGAAATATAGAAAGTTAAGTTTATCCTTAATTAAGAGATTAAGGCTGGTAATTAGCATAAAATATACTTACTAATTATGATAAAAAGGATTAAGGAAAAAATTGGTAAAGATAAATGTATGAAGAAATCTAATCCTAAAAAGATCACTAAACGAAGAATTTAGGCACGATTAAGCCTTAACGAAGGCGAGGGGGGTAAAACATGAATTTTTGGTAAAAAAATATTATATTTTTAAAAAATGGAAAAAATTATGAAAAAATAATTAAAACTGAATTTTAAAATGAAGGGGCCGAAATTCTTGGTATTTTTAATTAAAATGAATTGTTTAAATAATTAAAATGATAATTAGAATAAAATAATGATATAATGCGGTGAGTCGGCTTATAAAGCGGCCGAGGGGAAAAGTCGTAAATAAATTCTACAGGTAAACCGAGAGGTAAAAGTCTTTTCAGACTAGTCAAATTAAGAACAAGTAAATTTTTACACAAAGAAAGAATTTACCAGACGTTGATTTCCGCAACCGAAAACCCTAATTCCTAATAAGACGGAAAGGCGATCGGATAGAGTAGAGCCAGATAGGCAAAGTGAGAACCTATAGAAACAATTTCGTGTTTTCAAACACGGGATTAAGTTAGGCAACAACTGAACATTTTACGACTCAACGAATTATTTTCCAGAAGTTGGTTCTATCGGAAGCGATTTCCGTAACCGGACGCGTTTGTCCGAATATCTTCCGACGCACCGGAGAATACCTGGATATGATCAAAAAGAGGATCAAAATAGATAATATGAAAGAGGATGAAAAGATCTTCAAAGTTAGATGCCCAAATTTTTGAGTTTCGCGAAATCGCGCGAAACGGACACCGTCGGTAGCTTTATCGGCCGGAGGCCATAAAGCAAGAGTCATCATTGGATGACAACTCATTCTTTAACTTTTGGGACCCCTTGATGTCGGCCTTGACCTTGGATGGCCAAGATCTCATCTCACAAAACCCTAGATCTAACGGTCCAGAAACAAAGCAGAAAACTCTCGTTACGTCCTGAGTTTTCACTATAAATACCCCCTCCCCTCTTCTTGAAAATTCACACCATTCTTCTCTCTTCCTTGGTCGAAATCTTAGAGTGAGAAGCTCTACAAAAATTCTGCCTAGCTCCGAGTAAGTTCTTCTGTCCTTAGCTTTTAGTTTCAGTAGTTCTTTTGGTAGTTATAGTATATCAGTTGTTTTGATCTAGGAAGTTTCAGACTATATTCCTATACTTGTTTTTAAGCCTCATTGCATTGAAAGATGCCTGACGAGGTAAAAACCTAGTGGGGATAATTTTGAAATAGAATAAGGTCAAAGTAACGAAGTTCTGGCGAAATTCCGCCAAATAGGGGTAGTAGGGGCAAAATGGTCTTTTTCACCTAAAATTCCTGTTATGCTGCCAAATATTCATAAGTGTGTTATTATTCTGATAAGAATACTTCTGACGTCGAACCGTTGTCGAAATTCCATCATTCCGCTGTTTGCCGCTGTTTCGCTGTTTTACGTACGGCCGTCAAAAAGTACCATTTTTAGCCGGAAGAGCCGGATGTCTGCAACTAAGGTACGGATGCGTACTGTAACCCTAACTCTATGCTGCTTATATACCTTTGCGTTATAGATACGTTCATAGATTGAGGTTCTGTTGAGAATCGTCAGAGATACTTACAGCTTTACCCACGGATTATAGTATTGGTAATGCCGTTTGTGTTATTCCTAGCGCTGAGGATACGTTGTGGTGTGTGGTGCTTGGATATGTGCGAGAACTAGTCGAGAGAGACTTTACATCTTGCTTTGTGCTTATGTTCTGTCCATGTTATTGATCATACATCTCTTTGTTTGCTTTTGTGATGATATCTTGTATTGAAATGAATATATGTTGTACGTATCTTTGTTTTATTTGAGCATAAGGTTAACCGTTACCGAGATCCATATGTGGAATGGATCTCACCGTAGCATCGGGTCTAGAGGACCGACGTTTGGCGATCGAGGCAAGCAAATTTGGAGTAGGCCAAGACGTGTCTACATTACTTATCATTTTCTTTAGTTTCTTTAACTTTTGAGAATTTCGGATGACCGTAATCCGATACATTTACACTATGGTCCATATTTTGAATGTAATGTAAATTACTTACTCGCTCCAATGCTCTACTCTGATTACTCTATTTGAAATATTTGGAAACGTTTTTAAAAAAAAAAAATTCCGCCGTTTTCAAATGGGATGTTACAAATTTTGTGAGAGGCAATCAAGACCCTCTCTAAAGGCTGATTTTTTTGAAAATTAACTAAGGAAATGAAGGCACAATAAAGCTTGATTAATACACAATTACACATTGACAAGTCAACCAATCAACTAAGCATTGACACTTGGTATTAAGGGACACCTAAGCCCTTATTTGTGAAGCCAAATGACCTCAATAAATCCTCCCAAAGAGTCCAAAATGTTGGTTGGACATGTGGGAGGACTATTAGCCAATTTTTCTTGATAAAATATCTAAGATTTTTCATGATCACATGCAATTAAGTCTAAATCCTCTTGATTTTTCAAGAGCCAATAGAGGAAATAAGACCATGGGAATTTGACATATGGCAGACAATTTTTAGGGCCAAGTAGGGCTGATATTTTGGCCAACAAGAGGGCTGATCATAAAGCCAAGTTGATCAAGATAAGATATCCAAGATTTGCAAGACTTGATCACATGGCTCTTAAGCTAAAATATCTTGACTTTTCTTAAGCAAAAAAGCCATGAGAGTTTGACACTTGGAAAAGCAATCCAAGGGTCCTAAATTTATCATCAAATTTGTCCAAGATGAGAGGATGAGAAGAATGAAGAGAAAACTTGCAAACTAAGTCAAGATAAGAGGATATTTTGTAAGGGTAATATGGTTATTTGACTTGTGAGGCCCACAAGAGGCTTATCTTCCATTTATTTAAGCACATGGCCCTTTTTCATGCCATCACAATTGAAACACAAATATGATTTTGGAGAGAGAAAGAGAGAGAGGGACGAAGAAGTATAGGAGGAGAGAAGGAGAGAAGGATGGAGCAAAAGTTCAAGCACAATAGATAAGTTCTTGCTATGTAATGGTTCATGTCTTTATGCTTTTTCCTTAAGCTCTAACCGTAATAAAGCATATTATCATGATGATTTTAATGGTGATGTTGGAAGTTAGGAGGAAGTAGAAGTTCTTCAAATCACAAGAAGTTGCAAAGTTGGTAAGAGTTTGCTAAAACTTAGAGATATTTGATGTTTATGGTCTAAAATGATTGGATCATGGTTTTCTTTGGATTTGGATGCATGAAACTCTAAGGGGTTATGCTGCCCAAATTTCTAACAACAAGGTTCAATAGCATCAAAGTCCTAAAGATTAATTTTGGAAGCAAACTCTTGGTTAAATCATGATTTTATGTGAAAAGTGATTTTAACCAAGATTTTGGTCTAATCAGGAAAAAGATGAAATAAAATTATTTGTATGATTTTAAGGTCACCAATTGGTTTAAAACGAAAAGTGGAGTAAAAACATTGTAATATATTGAATTTTGGGCCTATATACTTGAGGATAAGCATGTACCAGGCAAATGACTAAGCCCCATTCGGGAAGAATCTCAATAATGCCGAGAGATAGAAAGCCTCTCGGGGACTATGTGGTACGGCTAGACGGGGCAGAGGATATGATGAGCTGTCTTAGCATCAAGTCATTATTAGGATGAAATCAAAGCATTTAATGCATAAATGACACATATCATGATTAGGAGGAAGAAAAGACTATGCATTTAATTCATCCTCATCCAAATGGCCATGTGTCATCTTAGGGAAAATTAAAAAATGTTGATGATTATCCAAAAGTTCCATGTGTCACCCAAAGGAAAATGAGGTCAAATGGTTATTCATTGATGTGCCACATGTCAAAGATTAAAGTCAAGGTAATTATTCTTTCCTGCACAAGTCAATGCCACTTGTCATGATAAGGTTTCAAGATGATTTTGTAATTAATTATGTGCAAGAAGTCAAAGAAGAGAATTAAAAAAGGCCTTGATATTTATCACATGTTACAAGTAGAAAGTCAACACAATTAATTTCCTTTTGTTACTTGTCAAAGTTAGGTAGTATGTTGACTTAGCAAGAAGACACCTAAGCACGGATAATTAAGACAAGATGATGACACAAATCCTTCTCCAAGAAGCCATATATTTCGGTCAAAAGAGAATAGAAGGAGACAAAGAGAATTTTCAAGAAGAGTATACATGACTAGTCAAGAAGCTTACATAGAAAATATCCTTTGACTTTGGAAAATATATGTGTCATGCCTATGTCATGTGATGACATCATAGTTGACTATTGCATATAAGTCCAAGGGTGATTAAAAGGCACAAAAAATCTTCCCAAATAAGAGAATAATTTCGGCCAATCAAGAAGAAACAAGAAGATAAGGCCATATGACTTAAGAATGAAGCAAAAGATAATTTAGAAAACCCTAGAAAGACATGTGTCAAAAAGGAGAAGTATTTTAACTTTGTGAAAGAGACACTTACCTATACATATTCAATGCAATTTAAGGACTTAATTATCTTCCCCAAAAGTCAAGAATTTCGGCGAAATGAGAGAAAGGAAGAAAGATACAAATAACACATAAAGATAAAAATTTAGGAAATAAGATAAGTTCCTAGCTTGCCAAGTGTTACATTGAATTTAAAAGAAGACTTCATAAGGACACTTGGACATGTATAATTAATGGTATTTGAAGATTAAATTCTTCTCTCCTAAGGCATAAGGGTTTGGCCAAATAGGGAACAAAAGAAAAAGAGTATGTTGCAAGCCTAAGACACAAGAATATAAGTAAAAAAGGCAAGTACGTAAGGACCAATTAAATGAAGCCTAGAAGGAGCCTTGGATGGAACTTAGGAGACAAATAATTAAGACCATTTTTCTGTCCAAGAGGGGAGCATATGTCGGCTAAGTAAGGAGGGATCAAGAATTCTCTAGAAGAAAGAAGAAAACTCAAGAGAAAGAAAGGATAAGAGCAAGGGATAAAAGGGATATTTTGGCATCTCATGAATAATTATTTAAGGGCTTTTTATCTTCATTTTGCAAGCCAAAAGTCGGTTTGTAGAAAGAGAAGAGAGAAGAGGAAGCCAACTTGAGAACCTAAGAGATAAAGGAAGAAAGGAAGTAAGAGCCAAGGTAAGTGATCATCGTTTACTATTCTATTCTCTTTTATCCTCTTCAATATGTGTAAGGCCTTAATGAACAACACTTCCATGTTTTTTGGAAGCTCTGGCCGAAAAGATAGGAGAGCACAAGGAGACAAGAATCCAAGGAAAAACTAAGAACAAGAGAAAGTAAGTTGCTTCCTTGACTTTCCTTGTGATTTTTGTAGTTGTTTGGCTTAGAAATGGTTATTATTTTAGGTTTGGTATACATGATAGAGGTTCTGTTTGAATGATGGAAATGATGAATAAAGGATTAAAGCTAATATTTATAGTCTAGAAATGAAGAACAAGCATGAAATAAGAGATATAAGTTGTGAAAATGAAAACTTGATAAGTGTGCTTTAGATGTGATTTTCTGCCAGCAGTTGTAGCATGATGATACGATTTGATTTTGATGATTTCAAAGAGTTTAGAATGAGATTTTGTATAAAGATAAGCATAGAACATGAATTTGGAAACAATAGAGGAAGATATCAAAATATTGTAAAACTACCCAGTGTGAAACCCTAGAAACCATTCGACTTGTGCATGAGTTTTGACTTAGTAAGTGAACTCCACAAATTATGAAACTTTCTAGATAAGAAGTACACATGACAATTTTTAATTTGATAGGTCATTTGTAATATTTTGAGTTATGAGCAAAAAGATATGAATTTTTGAAGATTGACCTTGAATCTTAAAAGTGTTTCTGACCAGTGGTGATATTTTAATTTGCCGAAAAAGGTGCGACTATGACTGGTCAAATAAAGTATTTTTGATAAAAAAAAAAATAGACATAATAAGGGTTAATTATCCTTTTGAATCACCTCAATTGGATTTTTCTACAATTAGTTATGAATTTTAAAGTTAGATGAATATTTCTAGAATTTTCTGTACATGGCTGAAAATGGAGGAAAATTTGACCAATGATAAATTCATTATTAATAAAGGAGTATAAAGGGGTTTAGATGCTTAAAAGAGCCCTTGTTACAAATCAATTAGTTAAATATTTTTAGAGGAGAATTTTCTTAAGTGATAAAAAGTTATTTATATTTTGTTATTTTAGGATTATCTATATTATTCCGACACTGGGAAAATTTATTGTTATCTGGTCAACTGTTTAAATGTAGTAACTTTAATCTCATGTACTCCCTCCGATCCTAATTATAGGAGCACTTTTGTAGTGTAAATTGCATTATAAAGTGTTCCTATAATTTGAATTAGAGGTAGTACTTTGTATGTACCTGTATGTGTGATTTACCATGAATATGCATGCATTCGGTTTGTTGTAAATTTCCAATCCTTGTGGAACTGGAACATGTTATGTCATTAAGGGTCTTGCTGTGTGTCATGTGCTACAGTCTGTGCTGTGTGCTATTTGGACCGCTAGTTCCGGGATAGGCTGTGTGTATGATACTAGATGCTTATGGTTTGTGTTCATTTGTGGTTACTTACATATTTGACATATACTTTGAATATGATATTAACAGTTACTCTGGGATTCAATTATGAATCTTAGGCCATTTTAAAGATATGGATAGTTCGTCTAGAGATGATTAGGATTCAAGAGGTAAGGATTTGGAGCACTAAAGAGGAGTTGGTTGGAGGATATGACTTTTTGTTATTACATGTTATATTTTCTAGATGACTGTATACTATTTACCAATTATTTTGGTATTTATTTGGGATGGTTGTATATTAACCTTCCGGGGAATTTATCCTTTGTGGCATTTATTTACTTTACTAGTATTTTATCGTCCAAACAATTGTATGCTTTGCTACCTAAATTACTTTGATACAAGACGATAAGTAACATGATTTAATAATAAGGGTAAGAATAAGAGAGTATCGCACTACCCACTACTCGAGAAGGTTAGGCCGGTAGGGAGTGTAACAAACATGGTGGAAAATGTTTTTTAGAATCAAAAGACCAAACTTGTGAAAATTGGGAAAACTGCCAGTTTAGAGTTTGCTGGAGGCAGAAGGCTTAGGTGTGGATTTTATTATGGAAATGATATCTAAAAATCATGAAATTTTACAATAGTAAAGTAGACATCTAGAGATTTATTTTGATATAAAATATGGAATTTTTAGAGCTTTATACAAGGAGTTACAAATATTTTAAGTTGGACCATGCTTCTGAAAGTTTAATTTGAACAGAGGTTGTTATGTGTGGCATGTGGTCAATTAAATGGTATCTAAAAATCTTGAAACTTTGTAGAGATGTATCAAATAGAAAGATCTTTCTTTTGATGTATTGCAAGCCTTTTTTAGAGTTTTTTTACAAAAAGATGTGAATTTTTAAAGTTGATCCATGTTTCTAGACATGTGATCTGGAAAGTGTTGGAAAATAATAAAACTTGGAATTAATCAGATATTTCAAGTGTCTAGAAATATTTTTCAATGAAAATAGACATGTCAAGGGTGATGTATATTTTTGAAACACATCAATTAGATTTTTATGCATTTAGTTCTGATTTTTCAAAGATGCTGAAAAATCTGGTCAGAAAAGCTGGAATTTTGAAATTAAGGAAAAGTGAAGTTACAAATTGGATAAATTATCCACCAAGGGTAAAGAGGTAAAATTATGTGGAAATAACCCTTTGAGATATTATTCTAAGTAATATGATATTTATTACAATATCATATAAAATTTTGAAAATGAAATAATGCGGTGACAATATTGTAGGATTTACGATAAGTCCGAGATTGGTTTAAAAAACACAACCATATCACTAACTACATGAGGAAAGGTACATTCGAGTACAGTAATTTAATTCTCCTGTGTCTTGTATGCCTATATATGCTTGATTGAATCATGATTGTGGATTCGTAAACCAAGACTGGGTCTTGGGGTCATGTTTGTTTACATTCAGCTAGCTGTGGATTGTTGTATTTATATGATAATGCTGCATGCTTGTTTTTCTAGCACTGAGGATCCATGACTGGGTCACGAGGCACTGGTAAGTGCTTGGGGTTCTGTGTCTTGAACACGAGGCACTGGTGAGTGCTTAAGCCGGTAACAATACATGTATTGTGTGCTATTGTAGTCGGGTAGCAGTGTGTTTGTTAAATGTTGTATTGTTGTGATTATCTATCATATATTGTTTATTTGCTTATGAGGTTAACTGTTAGCTAATATTCAATTTGATTGAATCTCATACTTGACTAAAGATTCAGGAAAGGGATTTGGATCTGAGAAGGCGATATGGACGGAGCAAGCTGTGAAGAGGCACTATGGTCGAGAAGAGTTCCTGAAGAAGTTTAAACACAACGTAGTTTCTAGCAATGAATCTAATGAAGTTAGTCCATACCATTAGTGTCTAAGGAAAGGTGGGTCGAAGTGGTTGCCTAATTAGTCATTGTTGTGAAAGCACGGAGAGAGTCCCACTAAATTCATACTAACCTGACCAATTGATATGAATAATTGAGTGAGATTCATAGCTTTAGGTCTAGTTAGAGCATGGTTTGAGTTTGTATAATTGTATCACACAAATATTCCTTCGGAAATTTAAATTAACCAGTATATGTCTGGGCATATAATATTAGTTACTCATCGTCCAAACATTAATGCATGCTCTCTTTTGCGAATTACTCTGATCTGTCACATCGTCAACTCTATTGATATTCCTAACATAATACTACATGTCAATGAACATAATAAGTAGTAAGGAATTTAGGTTGTTATAAGAAGGTACATGCATGGCCTAACGATATGCATAGTTAGAGCAAAAAAATTGTAAGAACTAATGATTATTTCATATGTATCTAATTTTTATGACTAATTTTTAACTTCAACTAACTTCTATGTGCAAATAGAATAATCAAATTCAAATATTACACAGGTAGCACAACATGATTTGTGGGTGGCTAGTTGCACTAATAAAGAAGGTGAAATTCATAGTGAAAAAGCTAGAAGAGTTGCAGAATATTGTGTAAGTATTGAATTATGTGTACACTAAGGAATTAGCTTTACTTAAATGATTATATTTTATAATAACTAGTAGCTTTGTAATTCTTTTTGTGATAGGGATCAGTGGCACAAAAGGTGCCAGAGTTGACACAATATGTTGGTCATGATGATTTGCTAAGCAGAGCGCTAGGAGCAAGTACCTGAGTATGATGGTCGTGCTTGGGGTACTGGTTTTGTAGTTACACAAACATCAAACTTTGGACGCCAAAAGTGCTCCAACAAAAGTGACTTTTTGTAGCTGAGAGAGGAGATGGATTGCTTCAAGCATCAAATGCAAGATAAACCACAAATTTTGCTTGCATAAGCCTCCACTCGATCATTTATTTGAAGCACACATCTTGCATTTATAAAAGGGGTTTAAACTTCTCATGTTGCATGAGACACTAGTGTAAAAAAGGGTTTTAAGACCGCCTCATTTAGACTGGACTTTCGACGCCCTGGTCTTAAAGGTATGACCTGTGGCAACTTTGTAAATACAAAGAACTTCTTATGTATGACCGGTGGCAGTTTTGTAAATATAAAGAACTTCTTATACCGGATCATTTTTTCATAGGTCTTACATATATTATTCAGACCCGTTAAAAAACAAACCGATCTTAAAAATGTTATTAAAAAAATTCAAATATCAATTACTTTATGGAGAAATCTCACACAACTGGACTAATATTTTCTGCGGTCCAAACTAATAAGGAAAATTTTTAATATAAATGTAATAAAGTTTTAAGATCGAACATATTTAAAAGCCGGTCTTAAAAGTTATTCTTTTAAGGCCGGACATAAAATAAGGCCGGTATAAAATATAGAAAAAGAGTGCGGATAAAAAATTAATTACTTTTAAGACTGGACTTAAATATGACCGGTCTTGAATATTAATTATTAAGACCGTCTCTTTGTTTATCCTGTCTTAAAAATGAACCGCCAAATAAACATTTCTTCGCGTGAAAGCTTTTGTTACTCTCACTGAAGAACCTCTGTTCACGTTGCGAAACCCTTCCTGTTGCATTACCTCTCTTCCTGTCTCTAAAATGAACGGTGAAAACGATTATATTCATGTTCCGAGAACACCAGTTACTAGTGTGAATGGTGTGAGTCAGAACGAACCCTATTCATCTCACAATGAGCCTCGTAATCGCCCTGCACGCCGTGGTAGAAGAGGCACACGAATGATGAATGTAACCCTAAGTCGGACTTCTGGCTCAAGGCTAGAGATTCAATTTGATGAAAAGTTGGAACCTTTCAGTCCCAAGAAATCCAAATATACTAGTTTTGTTGGCTATCTAGTACACATCAAGGTTAGCATCTTGACAGATGAGTGAAAAAATGTGAACGTTGGCACAGTAAAGGATCCTATTCGGGACATTATCCAGCTTACATACACTGTCCCTGACTGTCAGAAGTTGAAAGACAAGACATTGTCTTATTGTGCTGATAGGTGGAGGAAGTTTAAGACATTTCTAGCTAACAAGTATATTTTTGCCGAGGTTCAGCCTGAAGAAAAATCCTTGGGACAAGTACACATTTATTGATGAACAAACTTGTTAACAATTTGTTCAGCTACGGACCACTCCTGAAGCTCTGGTGAGTTTATATTTAGTTTTGTTTGCCCTTTTGTTTGCTTATTAACCTGTGCGGATATGTGAATGTTATTGTGTTCATCTAATCATGTTAGTTAAATGGTTTGGTGTCTGAATAGAAGTATACATTTCCTGCCTTTGTCTATGCAAGTCTGATATGTAAACCCTGAAAAGATAAAATACTAAGAAGGTAATTAGGAAAATAATAATGGCATAAGAGTGAAGTCATTATTATAGTCTTAGTTCTGTTATAGTAGGAAGTGGTTAGACATTGCTGTTAGTTAGTTTGTATGTTAACTGTGTAATGGTTTTGGTGCAAGCTATTATTGGGCCTTAAGAGTCAAGCCTCTAACTATATATAAGAGGTTAGTCTAATATGTGTAGGAACCAGTTATGATGAATGAATGAATTGACTGAGTTTGCAGCATTTCTGCAACTCCTTTTCCTCTGTTTCTCCCAATTTCTTCTACAATTCTACATCTTTCTTAAATAAAATGTTGAAACTTGATGAAGTGAATTTAACTAATGTTTGACCTTCATATGAAGAAGAAGTTCTCTAATTTCTGTTAGTGAGATGGTTGAAATTCATAATTAATAGTTTTTTTCAATTCTGATTCACAGAAAAGAAGGGAACAAGCATAGGAGATCGGGAGAAAGAATGATTGCTCGCATAGGGCTTTTCGCGGCGTATATGAAATGGCCGGAAAATAATTGATGGCGGACAAGCGGAAGATATTGGAAGATGAAGCTGAATCCAATTCTTCTGCTATAGTTGATCAGCGATCTCCAATACATCGCGAGGAGTTGTGGTTGCATATTCGGCAAAAGCCAAGCGGCGCCTACACGTGTGAACAAACTCGTGTAGTTGCTGAAAGAATTGTAAGTATCATTATTGTTATTTTTTAGTTACTAAACATGTTTCATTACTAAGCTTCTCGTTATTTGTATCTTACAGGAAGATCTTAAAAAGAAAGAAGCAGAGGGATCTTTTGTGTCGGACGGGAGGAATGATGTTCTGACCGTTGCGACCGGAAAACCGGATCACGCGGGGCGTGTAAGGGGGGTTGGAGGTCAGGTAGGCCTGAAGGAATACTTTGGTAAATCCAAACGCCACAAACAAAGTATGGTTACCCGGGATGAGATGGAACAAACAGTGGCCAAAATAAATGAGGAAGCAGCGGTCAAAGCAGCGTCTCGAGAAGCTTCATTGACTGCAAAGTTTCAATCCCGTATGAGCAAGATGGAGGATGAAATGAATGAATTGAAGCTGCTTTTGAGATCTCGTCCAGAGAGCAGTGTTCCCTTCACACATTCACCTGCACCTATGCAGCAGAGCACTAGGGGGAGCTGCATTGTTGGACAGTCAGAGCAACCTTGTGACCTGTATGTGGAGGATCGTGATTGTCAAAGACGATTAGTTGCAAAAGGGACTTTCCACAACTTGGGACCAACTGTATACCACCAACAAATGGTTGATGATCAAGTCAAAGTGTCAGTTGAAAAGGTGATCATTGATGCACCTCTCCCTCTCCCAACTGATCAGCTGAAGCTTGTGAGTGATGTCAAGGGAACCTTCATCTCTTGGCCAGTGAAGCTTGTACATGTCTCTACTCCTCCTGAAGCTTCATCCCTTCCTCCTCAAGTTTCATCCCCTTGTCAAGCTGCATCCCCTCCTCCTCAAGTTCCATCCCCTACTACTAATTTGACTGCCAAGGAAAAAATATCCGATTTGGCAACAAAAGGATATTTTAAAGATAAATCGTGACCTGTCAATAAAGTAGTAGGCGTCCCTCATCCTGAAGAGGTTTACCTTGACAACGAAGATGTAACGTCCCTGCTGCTTCCTGGACAGAAGCTTACTAATCCAATCCTTCAACTGTTTATGAAGTAAGTATATGATTCTATGAGTACATAATTTAAATGCATCGTTTAGACACACATACATATATATATACTAATTCCCTGATCGATGTCATTATTGTAGGTTCATGCATCAAGAATTGGTTGAACAGGGCAGAATCAATGATTTTGGTTTCTTGTGCCCAGTCTTTGCAAGTACAACACCGTTGAAGAATAGACAAGAATACATGTCAACGAGGGTGTGTGAAGTGATAAGAAAGGTGTACATGTTTCCATACTACCACGGGTACATATCACAATTCTTGTCTACAATTCACTTAATTCTGCTACATATATCACTGAGTACTTTACTGCTGTGAATTTTCACCCGCCATTGGCAGTTGGTCCTCATGTGCATGGAGGATCATAAAGTTATCTTCTTATGCTCCACTCACAGTGAGCCAAGGGCTACATTGACGTAGAGCGTCAACGAGTAAGCATGTCATTTTGATTCTCTTGTCTGAAATCTCTACTGTGAATTTTCAGTGAACATTATTGATAAATTTGTGATTTTTATGATAGAGCCATGAAGACCTTCCAAATCAAGGTAAACAAAAGGCGTAGGTCTTAGGCCACTTATCCTAAATGGTACAAACCACAGGTTAGTACATATTTGGACACTGGCACACTACCTTGTGAACTTGGTCAGTAAGCTATATATGCTAGCTCTTATATATATTTCTTGTTCGTTTTAGATCTGTCGTCAACCAACGGGGTCCAACTTATGTGGCATCTACGTCATGAAACACATATATGATATTATCACGAAAGGAATGACTAAATTAACTGCAAAGGTAAATGTATTTGATGTTACATATTATGGCTGAATTCAGTTTCTGGCTTAATGTTACATATGAAATATGCCCAGAAGTTAATTCTGTTTTTGTCTTTGATGTTACAGAGGTTTGCCGGTCCTGCTCCCTTTCCTGATGATGAAGTGGAGCACATACGCAATGTGTTTTGTGAATATCTGTATGACCTAATTAAGTCTTAAATTCATTTGTAAATATACATACGCAATGTGTAATTCAATAATAAATTTCTTTATTTTTCGAAGAATTCGTTCATTTATTCTAGCTATTTAGTGCTTGAAATTTGAGGTATAGGATGTTGTAAATGAGCAATAAGATACTCTGAAAAGTATTCGCGACTTCTATGACCTAAATTAATTAATGGAAAAGAATAATTCAATGAATTATGCTTAAAATTATATATGAGAATTAAATCATGAAAAATAGCCCAAATGATTTAAACTTAATTGGAAAATTAATAATTTATTTTCCTTGTAATCTATAAAAAAAAAAGGAAAATAAAATAATAATAATGAATAAAGGTACTCAGTGACTTTTATGACCGCATATTTTTTAAAGATCCGGTCCTGAAAGACTTTAGGACCGTATATTTATTAAAAGTACGGTCTTAAAAGAATTCATTTATTTTGCAAATATGGCGAGACCTTTAGGACCACATATTTATTAAACATTCGGTCCTAAAAGTCATCGTTTATTTTTAAAGACTTTTAAGACCGCATATTATCTGAACATCCGGTCCTAAAAGTCTAGTTTTAATTAAAAAAATATGGCAAGACTTTTAGGACCGCATATTATATAATCTTCCGGTCCTAAAAGTCTACATTTAATTATAAAAATATGGCTAGACTATTAAGACCGTATATTTGTTATTTGTCCGCTCCTAAAAGTTCAGTCTTAAATATTGTTTTATACAAAATATGGCTTAACCTTTAGGACCGTATATTTGTCAAACGCCTTGTCTTAATAGTTTTCCTTTAAACAGAAATGTTGACTCGTTTTTTAGACAAATCATTAGGGTTCAAGACAACTGAGGTTCTGGCGTTCTGCTCAAGCTAGGACCTTCTTTGTCGTCGATGTTACCCTCGGTTTCTCTTTTCTTTGTCTCTTTTCTTTTTGTCGGAAAAAGAAGGAAGATAATGAAAAGGACACTGAAAATATTCAAATCAGGGCAAGGTAAAACCGACGACAACGATGGTCCAACCTTGAGAAGAATAGTCACTTTGTTTGTTTTTATTCGAATAAGGAAAACAATTTTTTTTTGTATGTTCTTAACTGTATTCTGTGAATTTTTAATGTTTATTTACATGAGGACAATGTTTTGTTTGTTCCGTTTTGTCCGGGAAAGGAAAACATAATGAAAAGGACAATGTTCACGAATATGGAAACAACAATAAATTTATTTAAATCGAGGCAGCAGAATACAGGAAAAAAACATAAAAACATTTACTCCTTCCCATCGTTTTCAGAGGGGAGGGAGTTGTTGGAGAGGTCGTCAACGTCGTCATCTAAAGGATCGTACTCAACGTCCTGGGCGTCGAGTACCTCGGTCAGCTTGTTGTTGACGGTGTGATAGACCTGAAACAGTTGGCCCAAGCATCGGTCTATATGATCGACGCGGGCCAGGAGGTGCTGCCTCATCTGGTAGAATGACGGGTTCGGAGGCAGCGGAGGAGGGTACGGAAAAGGAGGACCTGGTGGTGGTGGAGGACCTCGTGGTGGTAGAGCAGCCATTACGGTGGAGGTTTTAGAAATGATGGAAAAGAATGTAAAGGAAGTAAAGTAACATCGGGTTTAAATAGAGAACCCTTCCTGAACAATGTGAAACGCCGGAAACAATAATGAGGAGGTGCATAGTTCCTCAGAATATGAGGAGACGCCTAGTTGGGAAGTTTATCTGGAAGTCGAAGAGACTCTGAATCATTCATTTGAACAGAGTGTAAGGATACGACTCTGCTATCTGAGTAATTTGAAAAGAATGAACATTTAATATCGGATATTGTAAAAGGTATGTTCTTAAAACTAATATTTATTAAGAAAAAACTCTTACTTAAAAAAAATAGAATTGAAAAAAATAAATGAATTCTAGGACTGGATACAAGGTAAAAGGTCGGTCTTAAAAGTGATTGAATTGATTGAAAAAAAATAAATAATAGACTTTTAGGACCGGATATATTATAAAAGGTCGGTCTTAAAATCAATTGAATTAAAAATAAATAAATAATAGAATTTTAGACCGCATATTTATTAACTCTTCATACCTCTCTATCCTTATTAAACTTCTCATACCTCGTAACTCCACACTACGTCGCTCTTAAAGTATATAAACTCCTCATACCTCTCTGTCCTTATTAACTCCTCACAATCTCGTAACTCCACACTACTGGCTCTTTGCCCCAACTGCTCAAACCATGGTTAGATACAAGAGAACCGTTCGTAGGGGTACTCTTACTCCTGATGCTCGTGCCTTCCGTAAATCGTTATACGGTCCGCTTCCTCCAGCGAGAGTGCGTTCTATTGTGACAGAAGAGTCTCGGGTCGTTGGACCCATTGTTATTTTGGATGATGAAGAGATTGCCACACCCCCTCCAGCCTTCGGACCATGAAGAGGTTCCTGCTCCCCTCTCCAACCGTTGGCCCCAGTAGCGCCTTACCGCCGACCCTCTCCACTTTCCTCTAATGATGCATTGCGGCTGATGCGAATAAGATAGGAACTTGCTGATCTCCAGCGGGAAGTTAATGCAGCTCACGCCGATATCGCCAAGGCTTTGGAGGATAATAAGCTTTAGGATGTTTAGTTAGATTCTTGTTTTTGATAATTTTCTGCTTGTTTTTCTGTTGTATTTTTTCTTGCGTACGTGCATATTCTCCAGTAATGTATGAAGCATTAAGAACTAAGCTTGTGTCTTTTTTTTGTTTATATTCTCCAGTAATTAAAGAAGCTTATTCTCCAGTTTTTCTTTAATTTTTATTCATTCGATTCTTGCTTTCTCGTCGCCAAAGCCAATCCTCTTTTTTTTTAAAAAAAAACAAATCATGACTTTTAGGACCGGAGCTTTTATAAAATTCTGGTCTTAAAATTAAATGAAAAATACAAATTTAGGACCGGAGTCTTTTAAACCTGCGATCTTAAAAATTTAATTATATATTTAGGACCGGGTACTTTATAACTAACCGGTCTTAATAAAATAAAAAATACTAAAACATGTCTCTGTCGCGTGGAATGCTGCGCTCGCCAAAGCCAATCCTCTCTTTTTAAAAAAAATGAGGACTTTTAGGACCGGATGTTTAATCGAACTCCGGTCTTAAAATTAAATGAATAATAAAAAGTTAGGACCGGAGGTTTTTAAACCTCCGGTCTTAAAAAATTAATTATATATTTAGGACCAGCTACGTTATAATTAACCGGTCTTAATAAAATCAAAAATACTAAAACATGTCTCTGTCGTGTGGAATATTAAATTTCCCTCTCTGAACTTCTCTTGTCACGCCGAAAGTGATTACTCAGGTTCTGTCTCCAGTGTTTGGGTGTTGCTCCGTCGCTGCTTCGCGTTGCTCTCTCGACAATCACTTTATGGTTCCTTAGCTAAACGTCTATAGACCAAGCTGTAAGAGGTGTTTCGGTTGTATAACTTTATGATTTTCTGGGTTGAACAAAATCGATGAAATGTTCTTGTGGGTTTCTCAGTTGTTAATGAATATTATATTTTGAAGATTATATTTGCACTTTAGACCTACCCAACTGACCAACAAATGTTTTTAGGTTACTCTTGATGTCTGCAACATCAACGTTCGTGGCGGGAGCAAGTTTGACTCAGCAAACACATTTGAATTTATATGCTATAGGTGAGTCCACAAGACCTTCATGCGATGCATTTAATTTCCTCGTCATGCATTTATGTTGCTTCTTGGATTCACTGTGATACATTTATAACCAAAAGTGATTCTTCGTTATGCATTTAATGGACAAGTTTCTCCGTAATAATTTTTTTTAAAAAAGACATAACCGACATTGAGCATAAATATGTATTTGGTGTTGCCTTATTTTATATGCAAGTGTCAATTTTTTCGGATTATGTATGTTAAATCTTTCCGTCTATAGGAATTCTACTATGGATCACAGTTGGATAACTGCGTTACGGACTAGTGTTGAATATCAGAATGGGGTGAGGGACTTTATAGAATTTGCTAAAAAAAATGCCTATGATGATAGTGGGAAGTTTTATTGCCCTTGTGTTGAATGTTTGAATGAGAGGCGTCTAAGTCCTGAACTTATACACACACATTTAATTTGTGAAGGATTTTGTAAGACTTATACAGTATGGGTATGGCATGTTGAAAAAATACCAAGTGGGTCTCAACATGGGGATGTGGCCTTTGATGATAATGACACAGATATGGATGATCGCATAGAGGACATTATTTGTGATGTAGGAGAAGAGGCTTTTCATCAATCACATGCATATGGTAATATGTGCAGTGATGCAGAGACCCCACTATACCCTGGGTGTAAAAAATACCAATTGTTGAACGCTGTATTGAAATTGGTAAGCTTGAAGGCACGTCATCATGGATGGAGCGACAAGAGTTTTTCTGAAATGCTTGAGGCTTTTAAGGACATGCTTCCGAATGAGAATGTATTGCCGCATCGATACTATGATGCTAAGAAAATACTTTGTCCACTGGGGATGGAGTACAAAAAGATCTATGCATGCCCGAATGATTGCGTATTGTATAGAAAAGAGTTTGAAGAGAAGCAGAATTGTCCGATATGTGAAACCCCAAGGTACAAGTCAAAGAAGGGGCCTGCAAAAGTGTTGTGGTATCTCCCAATCATACCAAGGTTCAAGCGGTTGTTTGCGAATAAAAATGATGGAAAAAATATGAGGTGACATGCAGATGAAAGGATTTCTGATGGAAAGCTTCGACATACGGCCGATTCTTCTCAATGGAAGAAAATCGATCATTTATTTCCGAACTTCGGCAAAGAACTTAGGAACCTTAGGATTGCCCTTAGCACCGATGGCATGAATCCATATGGAAGCCTTAGCAGCATACATAGTTCATGGTCTGTGCTCCTTATTATTTACAACTTATCTCCTATGTTATGCATGAAACGAAAGTACATCATGTTGTCTATGTTGATTTCGGGACCAAAACAACCCGGCAATGACATTGATATTTACCTTGAGCCCTTGATCGAAGACTTGAAGGAGTTGTGGGAAGAAGGTGTCGATGTTTTTGACTCTTTCAAGAAGGAGGTGTTTAAATTGCGAGCCATGATATTTTGTTCTTGTTTTAACTATATTATATTCCTTCTATGTTCTTAAACAATGTCACTGACTATGAAGTTTGTTCTTGTTTTATTTTTGTGGCAGGATTCGATCCAAAAGGGGCGTGTTATAAAAGAGGATGTTACGTTGTTGGGTGGGAATCAGATGAAGGCATGGTGAATATTACATTGGGCATATATGTTGTATTTGTAACTTATTGTATTTGCATTATATTGTAAGTAAGTTATCTTATTGTATAAATTAATTTAGGTGTTGTAGTCATAGTATAATCATTAATTAAGAAGCCACATAACTCATGGTGAATAATATTTGTATTTTATTTCCCAATTCAATTTATTCATAATTGTTCATAGCTTGTACTGAAAGTATCGACTTTTATGTGATGGATTGGGTGGTGAATTTGTGTATATATATGATCAGGAAGAACATAACAGGGAAAAAATTTGGGGAAATTTAGACTGAAAATAAATACGCCGGTCTTAAAGGTCATATTCAGATGTATTTAGACTGAAAAAAAATTCAGGGAAAAAATTCGGGGAAATTTATTTAACTGTTAAGACCAGATGTATTTATATATGTCCGGTCTTAAAGGTCATGTGTACATATTTGATATTAAGTCGGTCTTAAAAGTTGGTCTTTTAAGACCGGTGTATTTATACGTCCGGTCTAAAAATTCAATTTTTAAGACCGAATGTATTTACCATCCAGTCTTGAAAGTCAGTCTTTCAAGACTGCGTATAATTAGTCGTCAGGTCATAGAAGCCGCTATTTTAAGATCGGATTTATTTTTGTCCGGTCTTAAAATTCTGATCTTCTAAGAGCGGCCGAGTTTTTGTCCGGTCTTAAAAGTTGAGTTTTAGGACCGAACAAAAAATATTTCAGCTTTATTTAGTACGACTTTTAAGACCTAATGTTTTAAATGTCCGGTCTAAAAGAGTTTCTTTAAGCCCGGTTCGAGTCCAGTCTTAAAAGTGGACTTTTAATACCAGCTGGAACAAGACCGGTCACGGGTCCGGTCTTTCGATGCCTCTTTTGTCCGGTCTTAAAACCCTTTTTTACACTAGTGAGAAGAAATATCTATGACATGAGGATACACTTCTACAACATGAGAAGTATATTTCCCTTTATAAAATGAGGCAACAATATATAATTTTGTAAGTCATCACATTAAAAAACATATGCTATCTACATTAAAAATTCAATATTCACAGAGGTCATGTATATTTATACCACTATAAATATATACTCACAAATCACAAAATTTAAACACATTTATCTTTGTATTAGATAAATGATTAAATTTTCATGCCACTGAAATAATTCACAAATTTGGTAGCTCTCTCCAGCAAATAACAAAAACTCCGCATTATTAATTTTAAACCACAACTTGGTTTTGTCAAATGAGGTTAGAAATAATTTGCAACTTTAAAAATTTATAAGGTATACCACATGTTAGGCACCCACACACTTTCAAATATCTAAAAAAATATTTCCTTATCAATAATAATTCTAATTTAATTACAATCTCACTACATAATCTCCTTCCATTCTAATTAAGTTACAATTTTTCACATAAACTAGCATTTCACATGATAATTCTCAATTTAAAAGGGCTCATTGTTTAAGATCATAAATATATCTAATTTCTACCACTAAATTAGATAAAATCTACCTTTATACCCTTTCCAAATAGTTAGGAATGCTCAACCAATTCTTACGGTATTTTTAAACGCAAAATAACAGCCAGCATCATATAAAGTATACGTCACAATAATGCAAAAGGCACATTACCAGAGTAGACCTCTTCTATGTGTTTAACACTTTCAGACCACAATTGAAAAATAATTTCTATCTGAAATTAGAATTTATCAAATGTGTGCTTTCTAATTAATTTCTGACAAAATAATCTGTTAATGATCCAATAAACAAGAGAGATTGTGTCTCACGTCCCTACTAAGAGAATTACATCCCATAGTTGTCACAAATCCATCAATATATATAGGTAACCGTCTGGTTAACCCAATCGCCAAAATAGTGGAAATAAACGATTATGACCATACAAATTTGTGTCAACACCATAGCAAGGAAAACGTCTGCACAACGGTGCCATACCACCGACCGGATAGCAAGTCAGGGAATAAACTGCATTAAATTTTATTGCCAACCACAGTTTGCAAAGGCAATACATTGTTGTTGTAACAAATAAATATGCCAGGAGAGAAATCGTCAATCTCATTTAATTTCTAGAACCAAAATTCAAGATTGATTCCTCACACAGGTATTAAAACCAATTTAATTTAAACTGTTCATTCACTAATCAAAATCAATAAAGCCATACAAAGAATCAGCTTACACGCTTGATGGCTCAGCAAAGTTCCCAATAGATCTCCAACGAAATGCAATTCAATTTACCAATAGAAATAAGTTCACCGAAATCAAATACTATAAACAATTAAATAATATATTGAAATGTTATTTCTTCTCATGTATAAACAAGAATAAATAATATATTGATTTTTTTTCACATATAAAATTAAACGTTGTAACCGCCAAACTAAGATTTTTTTATATGCCCAGCAATATCCACTTCAGTATTATCAATAGACGCGTACCTGAGAATGTAATACCCGGACAATTATTTATCTGGACTATTATATTTCGATAAATAATACCTATTGGAAATAGGTGAATATGTGGTCTCAAAACTAGTGTAATAATTACCTTATTTTCTAAAGTAATTTCTATTGAAATTAGGGTGATTAAAGAGCTAAAAATCCCTAAATGAATTTGTGGGTCATAAAATGCCCGAAAATATTATGATAAATCCTAAATGGCAATTAAATAATTATTAAAAATTAAAAAGTATGTTGTCTCTAATTTTAGGAATTTTTGGGATTATTTTCCTTGGAAACTAATGAGGCAAAAATTAATATTATTTTGAGGGACATAAGTTGCCCCGTGATTTTTAATATTATATATGGAGCATAAATTACCAATGTCAGTCCAATAGTTGTGAGGAAATGATTAATCCTAATTAAGAAAATTGTCAACAATTAGTAAGGGACTAATTAAATAATTAATGGCTAATTGTTTAAGCATGAGAAAATGAGATATTCAAAGTTAATTATATGCAACCCCTAAGTGAAGATTAATGACCAATGGAGGGTCAAGGTTTGCATAAAGAGTGTTGCTAATTAATTTGGCATAATTAAGAAGTATATAAGGTGAATTACGCTTAATCCCTAAAGCTTAATTGACTAACAAGGGATTAACCAATGAGGTAATTGCCTAATTAAATAATTAGATTATAAATTGGTTTTATTAAAAATATGTTGAAAAGTCCAAAAAGGGGGGGGGCGTTTTTGAAAAAAGAAAAGAAAAGGAAGAAGAGTAAGTGTGAAAAGGATATTTGAGGAAAAAGGAATATTCTGTTAGATATTTGTCAAGAAGCAAATAGGATAAATGATAACCGATAGAAATTAAATCCTATCTCAAAATAGGTGAACTAAGTAGCTAACATCAGGACTTATTATAAACAAGTATAATTTTATCTCGGAGCGGCATTGTCTCCGAAGTCATTTCCGAAACCGAGAATGATTAAGAGATAAGACGAAAAAGGAAGAAGGGCGAGATAGTAGAAATGAGAACCAATGGAAAATAAATCCTATCTAGAAAACCATGAACTAGGTTTCTAAGATCTGGACATATTATGAATCAGTGAATTTTTACCCAGGAGTTGGTGTTACCGGAAGTCATTTCCGTAACCGACAGCGTTTATCCGAAAATGTTCAGCAGGCTACGGAATACCCTTAATGGGATCAAAAATTTAGTTAACCCAAGTATTTTGAAAGAGGAAGAATAGACCTTCAAGTCTTTGTGTTCATATTTTGAGATTGTTGAACTTTACCGAACAAGGGAATTTATCGGTAGAAGTTCATAAAGCACATGAATGACATCATGTTGATAAAATGGGATGACATGGGGGGGGGCGAATTTGTGGTAGAGAAGAGAGGAAAATGAATGGTTTGCAAGAGGCCACATCTTCGTCTTTTTAACCGTTGATCCAAGGGTTGAGATCCATGGAAATTCTCTATAAATAGGCAACCCTTCTTCACTTCATTCCTCACCAATTCCCTTGCATATTTTGAAATAGAGTGAGAAGTTAGAGAGAAGGAGGAGCTCTGAAGAAGGAGTAGCGAAGTGCTGGGTAATTTCTTCGGTACCTAGTCTTAAGTTCTAGTTTTCGATTCGGTAGTTATAGTAGAATTGTTAGTTTGATCTTTAATCTTCCAAGTATTATTTTAATATCATGTTTTAGGGTTAAATATGATATATATTTCGAAAATTATGTTGGAGAAAGAGATATGGGAAAATTTTGGAAGATTAGAGTCAAAGTAACGAAATTCCGCCGATTAGGGGAGTCATGGGTAAAATGTTCATTTTTGACTAAAATGACTGTTATGATAATTTTTTTAGTAACAAATACGCTATTGTCCTTATAGGATACCTGTGATTACGTACTAACCAACAGACGTACCGAAATTCCATCAACGAAGGTACGTTCGCGTATTGTAACACTAACGCTGATGTTTATGTTATGCGTGTATGTGCTATATGTATTGTGTGTGTATAGTTGTTATGTTGCTTGAGTGCATATAGATGTTAGAGTATAACTATATGTAAGCTGGGAGCGATGCGTCTGTAATGCTGGGAGCGATATGTCTGTATGCGGGGAGCGATATATCTGCATTGGTTGTGTGTGATAATGCTGGGGGCAATATATCTGCATTGGTTGTGTGTGTAATATATCTGTTGTTGGGCTCTTGTGCTGTTAATGTTGTGAACGTGCGTAGTCCATATGTTGTATATGTAAACATGAGGTTAACCGTTACCTGGGGTCCGTATGTATTGGACCTCAGCCCTTAATATAGCTTCAGGGTCGGGAGGACCGAGGACCGAGGAGAAAGGCAAGCAGGCCGCACAAAGAACCGACTGAGGACTATCTCCGGTTGCCACGGCGTGGGAATCGTCAGGAAGACACTTATGATGTATTTACGTTTTCGTTGAACCACTAATGTACCGCTGATAAAACCAGCAAGACATACTACCGTGGGTATTTTGAATATATATATCAGTTACTCAATCGCTCCGATGCTCTACTCTGATGAAAAAAATTATTCCGCTTTTAAAACTGGGATGTTACATGGAAAATATCAGTTAACACAAGGACAGAATTGATCGCTAACCCGCCAGAAACCGTAGACCCTCCATAAGAACCATATTAAACCCAGAACGGAGACGTGTCTATTGGATGCTTTTAAGTTGAATATCACGGTAAGTTAAATGGCAGCACTAACAGGAAAACAGCATTGCAACTTTCCAAAAAAACTCGATCAGACAAAAAGGTATTTTTAATTGAAACAAAATCTTCACACAACATTAAATCCCCTTCTCAAACTTGGCTTGAACAAATCGAACCAAAATCTTACATACACACTTATGTACACACACAAATATACATATGTGTATGCGTGCGCGCACATACACACATAGATATATATATATATGTGTGTGTGTGTGATATACATATATGTATATCTATACATACATACATATATACATACACACTAAAAAAATAACTTCCAGTGGCGACAAAAGTCGCCACTAAAAGTATAAAAGTCGCCGCTGAAGGGTTTTTAGTGGCAACAAATTGTCGCCGCCTATACGACTGTCGTTGATACTTTTGGCGGTGACATTTTTTTGTCGCTGCTGAAAGTACATTGGAAGCCACCAACACGAGTGTTGCCACTGAAAGTGGGGTATAGGACTGATTCTTATTTTGGTGGTGACTTAGTGGTCGCCGCTAATACATGTTTCTGCTGCGACACTTGTCGCCGCCAACAGTCACAATTTTTTTGTTTGTTTTTTAGTTTATTGCTATTTTTTTTAATCATCCCCACCAATTTCATTCTTGTATAAGCATATTACGAGTATTCTTTTGGTTCTACTTTCAATTCGGTGGCAGAAATCTTAATGCTACTTCAAATTCAAATGAGACCTCTATATTTAACTCAATACTTTTGTATTAAAGGTTGCAAATTAATTTTATTGATACTAACACTATTTTGCCCATAAAATTAAAATGCAAAAGGAAAATAAAGGGCATAATTTCACAACCATAACAAATTGAAAATTTTCAATTATATTTGGACTACATCATATTAACAGAGAAATTTTCCTACGATCTCTGCAACAAGTTCAGACTATAAAAATTACAATATTGCCTAAAACTAAAGAAAATCAATCAAAATGAAAAATTGGAACCAAGTTTTTCTATATGCAAGTCATGCACACAAACATGCAGTAACAAGACAAAATTTCCAGTAATTTGGCCAAATTCCCAAATTGGATTTTTGATCCTATCCCAAATTATATTTGCAATTCTACAAAAAGAAAAGAGCACAGTCCTCCTTCTTGAACCTATAAAAGTCCATACTTGTTGGATTAAGAAACTGCTCTGGGTGGTTTCATGCCAAATCCATGCTCCATTTTCTCCACTATGTAAAGAACAAAAAAATAGTCACTTAGAAATTCCAACCCCATAGTAAAACCAAGAAAGACATCACAGGCCTCAAAAAGTATCATATTGTGATTCAAGAGACTAAAATTTATTAACTACTAAGAAATGTTTTATGAAATACTTGAGCATCAGTTGTCAAAAACAATAGAATAGAAAGCAGACATCTTAAATAGAAGCTCATAATTGTAAAACAAAGTGCATACAACCACCAGATCACAAATTCGAACTGTTGGCAAAACATAAATCAACATTTTCAATAATGCATAGACGACCTAACTATATCACCTACAGTGAAGATTAAAGCATTAATAGAACTAATGTGCAACTAAACTGATAATGCTATGAAGTAGTTGACATAGCAAAAGAAAATAATTAGGATTATGTCACAAGTTCAACTGATTTCATAGATACAATGATGGCAAAAAATAACGAAGAGCATCCATGATTAAATTCACCCCTAATTGCTAGAAAAAATACACACACACACACACATATGTACCACTACTACAAAAAATGATTTTACTTCCTTGAAAAACATCCGTTTTTTAAAAAGGGAAGTGAAAAATAAAGCGGTGATAGTTTTTGTAATTATGTACAGAAACTTTGAAATATTGGGCATCCCTTTAATAAAAATGGATGCCAAAAGCAGGGGATTTTAGTGTCCTAATTTTAAAAGAAACACAAAAAGTCTACTTTTGGCGTCCCAATTTAGAAAAAGGATGCCAAATACAAGGACTTTTGGCATCCTAACTCTAAAAGGGACGCCAAAAGTATATCTTTTGGTGCCAAGAAATCTACTTTTGATGTCCCTTTAAGAATTTGGACTCCAACAATGGTCTTACAACGCCCCCAATTTAAATTTGGGACGCCTAAAGTGCAACCCTACCAACAAGATAGCTTTGCTATGCCTAAAAAAAAAAGATCGATACAAAAAAATTGAGCACAATTGCTTTAATTTAAAATACCTTCTCGCCATTAAAAGACCCTAGAGTTTTTTGCAGTTTCCCAGACCAAATGGTGACGATGTCTTCTGCAAGCTGGGGAAGATGAAAGGGTCACCGTGGCTGAAAAAGATAGTCAGCCTTTCATCTTCTTTGCCTAACGTGTTTATCAAATAGATGACAACATTTCGAATGGATCTGAAAGATGCAGCGATGAGGTGTTTGTTTTCCTGAAAACGCCACTCGCTTCATCAAGACCTGGCGCCACTGCTGGTTCATCCTCAAGCAAGGTAAGATTTTATGGTTCAAGGATTCCTATAGCGTATCCCGATCATCAACCCTTCCCAGCATCATCCATGTTGGTTCTTTCTTCACCTTCAAGGGCGCACACCAAGGACATCTTGCACAAGCCCTATGCCTTCGAGCTTTCCATCGCCAACACCACCATGTACTTCAACACTCGTGTTTCATTACGGACTCCAAATTCGTCAATTTTGACATCAGATGGTGATTTTGTGATATATGTGTGCATAATCATGTCTTCCAAGTTGTAAAATTTCTCATAATCTTATGGCTCTGTTACAGAGCACTCGTTTGAATTTGATGTTGATTATTGGATTTGTGTTCTAGATTTGTAATTGGTATCTGGAAGAATGAAGAAGACATAGTTACTGGGTTCCAATGATAGTATAAGCCACTGACGTACATTTTTTTTTACAAAAAAATTGCTTACGCGTCTGTTTTAAAAAAGGGACACTTACGGTGTCCCTTTTTAACGGACACTATTCCTAGACTTTACTACGTCGCTCACATAGACATCCCAAACTTTTTTTTAACGATGGTGTATGCATCTCTTTTGTCTTGTATAATCCAAAAGGGAACTATGTTTCATAAAATCAAGTAATGCATTACGAACAATTGAGAATATAACTGATTGAACTATAATTTTATATGATGTTTTATATTTAAATTGGGATTTTTAATTATTTTCTCGTGATATTATTGCATTATTAAGCACTAATTTGAGTTAGAGACATTTGTATTGAATTTAGTGTAATTATGAGTAAAATGGTCATAATTTGTTAATTATTTATGCAAATGATTTGTTGGACTTTTGATGCTATCTTGCGTTTAATCTTTCATTATAGGTGTTTAAGAAGAAATTTTAAGATTTTGAAGGGTTAGAAGTAATATTTTTAGGACTGGGAAAAATTACAGAAAGTTCCCTAGAATTTCTGAAAATTGCAATCAATGAAGAAAAGGGACCAGAGAAAAAATTACATAATATATTTTCATTTTAGTGCCTTCACTAATCATTTTTTTAATATTCAGATTGGTCCTTAGTCAAAACTTGCATTTTGACCAGGAACCCTTCTTCCTGCTCGCGTAAAATAGAGCTTGAGAGAAGAGAGGGTTGAATTGGATCTGGGAAGCTTGGAGGAGGAGACCACTACCATCGACTTCGTCGCTCACCACTACTATCACAGTCGGAGTCTCCTTTTCTACACTGTTGTGCTTCAGATCAGAAGCAAGAAATAGAGATCAGAACCAGAGCTAGGAGATAAGAGAGAGCTAGGTGCCACAATTAGAGTTGAAGGTTGGACTTGGAAAAGGATTTCAAATAGTGAAGAAGGATATAATATCTTCGATCCTCCTTCGTTCTTCACCAAGTACCGTCACCCGCGATTCTTTCACCACCATCGTAAGAATCCGCGACTTTGACCATCGCACACCACTACCATCATTCTTCCTTCGCTCTAACCATCATCATCGTGGAGATAGGAAAGATTTTCAACCACCACAATTCTTCTATTCTTCCAGTGAGTTTAAACTTCTCACGCTAGAGCTCAAATCCAACCACAATTCTTCCTCAATTTAGTGCTAATTGGTTACTTAATTAGTGTTATTCGTCTGGAATCTTGAACTTGTTTTGTGAAGTTTTGATGATTGACAATGGCTAATTCCTTTGCTTCATGGTAATGGAGATTTGTTCTTGACCTCAATATAATGGACTACATAGGAGAGTTTTTCTATTAGTCCATTAGTTTCGAGGTATATATTTAGATTGCCTAGATTTAGGAATTACTGTATATGATTCTGGAATTGAGATTGATTTTAATTATCTCTATTGGTTTTATATTTGTAGTTGTGATTGGATTTTGTAGTATGAAAAATATATTGTTTGAATTTCTTTGTGTTTGCAATGAGATTATATTAATTAGCGTGTTATTTCCTAGTTAATGTAGTTGATTTGTGCTTTTGAGAGACTGTTTAATACTCAATCTCAAAAAGACTCATGTTGCATTATTCCAATTTTAATTGCACATTAACTAGTTTTAAACAATATCTCAAGAAGTAGTGGTTAGCTATGTTTGTAGGAGCTACTATTAATTGGGAATATTAGACTCAAGTGTTATTTGATTTTTTCATTAAGACTTAATGAATTTTAACTCTCATACTTTTTGAGCAAGGATAGTCATTTCTTCATTACCAAGAGCATCCATCATTAATCCCTTTTAATCCAAAGCATTATTCTTCATTATTTTCCCAAAAAACCAAAAACAATAGTTAGGATTTAGTTAAATTGCATTCCTATTTTAGTTTATTAATTTGAAAAGCTAAAACCAATTTTCCCCTTGTTTTAATTGCATTTCCATGACATTTAGATTACGTAGGAATTAATAAAAGGTTCCTCAGAAAGAGAGAACGGTTCTAAGTTTGTCTATAAGCAATCATTGGTTAATTTTTTATTGCAGACCCTAAGGCTAACGATAAAAGACCCTCATCTCTTATCCATCAACTTATCATATGTTTGATAATAAAGCGCTAACACCATGTACCATCCATTTGGTTTGGTTATTCAACAAATCGAGGCTCACCCCTTGAATATCCGATAGAACATGAATTTGTTTTTAAAAAAATCTCTGGTCTCACACCATGTCCTCTTGCCCTTTACATTATTATTCAACAAGGCTAGAGTGTTAGCAAGTAATATCTTGTAAGATTGTTGGCGTTAGCACCTCACACCATACTGCTTATCAGTAACACCTGTTTGGAACTCCCCAGGATAAAATGAACCCTTCCTGCAGGGTGATAAAACAGCAGAAAGATATCAGTATGACTCAGAAGAAGAGAGATATGCTATTAGAAAAGAGTAAAATTGCGACGGATTTTGCGATGGAATTTTTTTCGTCACAAATTTTGTAATATTTGCGACAGATTTACAATTCCGTTTCAAATTAAAAAAATTCGACGAATTTCAAAAATCCGTCACAAAAAAGGCCGGTTTGAGACGGAAAAATACACCCTTCGCAAACCGACGACCATTGGCCCCGGCTTGCGAGCCGGTTTGAGACGGAACCGGGTTCTGTTGCAAATATCGGCTAGATTTTGCGAAGGAACCATGGTTTCGTCGAAAACTGGTGGCCTTTAGCCCCGGTTTGCCCGCCAATTTGTTCCATCGCAAAAATGGAATGGGATTTGCGACGGAATCCATTTCCGTCGCTAAACGGCGACCTTAAGGGCTACCAAATTTCAACAACACCGGTTCTGTCTCAAAAAGGCGGTCCTAGGGGCCGACAACTTGCAACGGAATACCGGTTCCGTCACAAGTTTTGCAACGGAACTTCGGTAAGTTTTAAGACGAAACAAGGGTTCCGTCGTAAATCGGGATGTATATCCCGACCGAAAGACCTGGCTATCACCCAAGAGGGTGAATTGGGTGTTTGATAAAAGTTTAGGAACTTTGAAATTCTTTTCGCAACTTATTGAAAGCAGTTTGAATGACAACAATAATTGATAAAGCAACGGTCAATCATTCAAACTTGTATGGACATTCGAGATATATATATGCCGGAAATATAAGAGATAAGGGAAGAGAATATGCAAACCGATTTATACCGGGTTCGGCCCAATCCTTGACCTACGTCCGGTCCCAAGCTCCGCTTGAGATTTTCAATCCACTATCTTCTTTCAACTTGATTACACGATCTGTACTTGAAGTAATCCTCTCACTAGATTCACTCCCCCTTACAAACCGTAATCAATACACTTGCTTGATCACACACTCGTACTCAAGTAATCCTCTCCCTAGGATTCACTCCCCTTACAAGTTGTAATCAACACAATGTGTTTCCCACTCAAGATCACCCAATCTTGAGTATCTCACAGATAGAATGATAGGATGTGTACAATAACTCTTCTCTCTCTCAGAAGTAGATGGATAAGCACTGAAGCACAATTACAAGTCATCTCACTCTCTATGATAAGCTATGTAAACATTAAGAACAGAGAGTAAATGATATGAAAATCGAGTATTAGCATCTTGAAGATGTCGCTTGTGTCTCTGCGTTTTTTCGCTTCCGTGTACTCGTGTTCGTATGGAGTCTTCAAATCTTCAGAGTATTTATGCTAATTGAAGCTTGTGACCGTTGCATATCTGTTCGGCCATGAATCCATTCGAAAAATATAGTCGTTGTGTGCATTTCGTAGAATATAGCTGTTGGGAATCTTGCGATTTGAATATTTGAAAGTTGGCTCTTCAAGAATGTGTCCCATGTGGTCTTGTTTGAGAAATGATGATGTACACTTTAGTTGGTGGAGACATTGTTGTCCGCATTGAGAAATGGTTGTCCATCTTTCCAGTCATCATCCACTTGCTTCTATTCAGAAGATATATTAAACTAATACAAGTGGGCTTTGAATAATAACTTGTCATAAAAAGTTATTTTCAAATGTTGAATCTGTTGAACCTTCTGTCCGTTGGAGAATTTCACCATTTGAACGTTTGAATCCATTGGAGAACCTTATAGTTGAGTATTCAAATTTGTTTCCTCATTGAATTCGAGTCTTCTTTGCCGTTTATGAAAAACTCGCAAAGAAAGTTCATCTTCATACTCTTGACAGATTTTGATTTTGCCAAGTTGATGTTATCTCAAACTTTAATCACCTGAAACTTATATACAAATGATATAAATGATGTTAAGAAGTAGTATAAGTTGTTTGAGCAATCATCCGGATGTTGTTGATGAGAAACATTATGGTGATTTTCTTGAATCGATGTGTAAATCTGTTTCGAGTTCCAAGCTCGAGTTTACATAGGTAAGCTCGAGTTTGGTCTTCATTTAAACTTGGAGTTTTGCCTCCGGGAAGTCTCAAGCTCGAGCTTATAACTTATAGACTCGAGTTTGGGTGTTTATCGGGACCGTTTGCACTCGTCCGAGCTAAACTCGAGTTTGGTCACTTATAGGCTCGAGTTTGGCTTTTTCCCAAAGTTCATTTCTTCTCTCGGAACTCTCGAGCTCGAGCTTGTAACTTCAAGCTCGAGTTTGGACTTCTTCAAAATCAGCATTTCCTCTCTGTAACCCGTAAGCTCGAGTTTGCTACTTGTAAGCTCGAGCTTGCTACTTGTAAACTTGGCCTGGCTGATTTTGGACTTTGTTCAGCGAGCTTGCAACTGCATCCACTTTCGAGGGCCATATCTCCCTGGTCTGAACTTATTTTTGGTTGGTTCAACTCTTGATGGAAAGCTCCTTGAGTCTACTTTCAAATGCCACTGATTTCAGCTCAATTGGATTTGTATATTGTGAGTGACACGCAAAACATTGAGGCTTGGTTTTCAGTATGGCGTGGATTTCTCTTTCAACTTCCACAATTGATAACTCCTTGATATGAACTCCTTGGGTCTTGAATTTTATATCAAAATGACGCATTAGGAGTCTAGTTTCATATGCCACTGGTTTCACCTCAATCGGATCTCTGGTTTGGAAGATATCATCAAATTACCAGACGTTGCCTCGTGCTGAACGTGAAACGAAGTTGATCACCATCGTAAACTCGAGTTTGTATTGATGAGCTCGAGTTTGCCTAGTCCGTAAAACACCAAAGCTGCTGAAGACACTTATAGACTCGAGTTTAGAGTGCTAAGCTCGAGTTTGGACATATCGAAAGGCAAATTACTTCAAGAAGGTAGTAAACTTGAGTTTAATACTTGGAGGCTCGAGTTTGCTCATCCACAATCTCATATTTGCCGACTTTAACTCGAATTGAGCCAATCCAACTTCCATATGATCTTGGAGGCTTCTAGCATCAATATAAGAACTTGAATAATGATATATTCATTCCATTCAACAAGTTCTTCCTTTTTCCATCTCCCAACTTGATCATTCTTCATCTTTTAACTTAGCATCTACATTAAATATAAGAATTAGTCAAAGTAGAATATAAATGTAGTATGCAACCTTTTTGCTCTTAGGAATGACATCTATATAACACATCATCAAAACTAATCATAACCAACATTCTCCCCTTTTTGATGATGGCAAATACTATATGAAAAATATGTATGAATATGTAAGTATATTAGATGCTCATATTTTTCTTGCCATTCTCTCCCCCTTATTTGTCATTAGCAAAAAGTTGAAGTAAAGAAGAAATGCTTATAGAGACAAATATGAACCCAGATTAGAAGAGTAAAAGAACGATTTTTCTCCTCGATTTGAAAGTGTTTTCATTTTAAATATGATGCAATTTGGAATGTTTTTATGAAAAAAAAAATTGAAAGAATTTGGAGAGGTTTTCAATAAATCTTTCACACTTAAAGCATATAGATACCAAACATATGCAACATTTCTATCGAATATAAAAAGATAGAGATTAGAAATGCTCATGTTGGTTTTTGCAGATTGATGATCGATCTCGTGAAATCCATTTGCTAGCTTTGAGATCCGTGATATGCTCGAATAGCCTTTGAGACTAAAGTATCGACTTCTTGAGTTGTATCTCATATGAATGAATAATGTCGCACTCGATTCAATCCTTTGCCTTTTCTTCATAGAGCTCTTCTCAGAGAACATATCTCGCCTTGTTCCAAGAGGTGTTCCTCATTCTTTATAAAGCAAATCTCAGATTGATTGTCAAAGCATCGTTCCTTAAATTAACATATTCTCCTTTGTATTGCGTTCAAGGAAAGTTGTAGCACATAACAAAATTTCCGCTATAAATTGAAAACTTTCTTTCCAAAAGAGATTTGTGAGTACAACCAAATATCAAAGTATTCCTTTCCAAATGATATTTTAAAAATAATGAAAGGAAAATATAAGATATTTTTAAATATGAAATCAACTCATCATCAAAACTAATAAGACATAGTGAATGTAGATGAGTATGCTTAAAAAGGGTTTTCTTCAAATAAAGGAGATGAGCTTTTAAAGTATTAAACACATATGAATGTGAAGCTCCCCCTTAATGAATGCATGATTATAACAGTTGTAGCTCCCTTTAATGATACCAAATAATGATGTGATACCAAATAATGATGTGATACCAAGTGTTATGAGGTCTGGAATTCATCTAACTCCAATAGACATAACATGGTATCTCAGAATTAAGAACTTTCAAGTACACAAGGATGGACTTGAAATTGGTATGAAGAAATCACTTATGCTTTTTATGATGATAAAAGAGTTTAAAGCATAAGAATCATTTTAAAAATAAATGTGCTCAAAGCTAAGAAAAATGGAATGAATGAAATCAAGTTAGCCTAGCATGATTATGACATATGTATAATACAATACCTCACTTGAGTAATATCGTAATTACACAAGTTATAATCCTCGTAGTCCATAGATGCATTACCGGATAACAATTATCAATTGTTCGAATACATCTTAGAAGCCGAAATCCCAAATGAGCTTTGTATATGATTGCAAATTAGTTTTCGCTCATAACTTATCATCAAGCTAGCATGCTCCTTATCATCTTGGTCTAAGTCTCTTGCTAGTGATGGAATGTCAATCAAGTGATGTTACAGAATTTGCGTACATAGCCACCGAAATGGTCTATTCTGCTTGCCTATGTTCTTTGTATTCAACAACAACAATTTGGTCAACTCCCGCAAAAATATATGTTCTTTGGTACCCAATGATTCTTGAGTCCACAACCGATTAGACATGACAGCTCTTAAGCTCATATAATTTAACAATATGATATTGGAGCAAAGAGTATAGCAATCAAAGATCAAAACATAGTTTTACCCAATCAAGTAAATTCAAGCCAATGAATCAAAATAGGGTAACAACTAAATGATATCAAGAATGTTATTTTTCAATGACACTTTGTAAATACACTTTTTATGCAAGAAAAGATGTCATTGATAAAATGCATGTAAGTTTGATCAAAGAGCATAGAAAATCTTATCCATAAAGATAAGCATTTATCAATTCACAAGCTTATGAGTGAGCTCAGATTTTTCAAGAATGATAATGAAATATGCAAAGTGTTTCAAATCTTGAATGTTCTTTCAAAATATGATAATGCATTATGAAATCAAAATTTTCATGAATGAAAGATTCATTTTGAAATATGCTTGAAAACAATGTTCATTTTAAAACATGATGGAAGTCAATATATCGTAATAGATTAGAATTCTTCAAGATTAAGAGAACATGTGAAACATTGAAGTTTACATGTATAAGAATTTTGCCAAGAGCAAAAGTCATAATGGTAAAGCATTTTCAAACATGCTTTGCACAAAGAAATATATGAGCACAATGACTTTGCTTTTGTCTAAGAGATGATCTTGCCTTTTAGAATAGAGTCTTGAAGTATATGAAAATTCAAGGCAAGAATATAAATATAGTTACTCGTAAATGGATGAAGATAAATGTATATTTGAGTAACTTGATCAATAAGAGTTTATCCAATAAGTATAAGATTTTCACAAATTGAATTCTTTTCTCGGAGATAAGCTTGAAACTCATATAGATAATCAACTTGTTAGATATAAGATCTAACTTGATTGAGAATGAAGATTGAGAAGTTCAAGCATCATATTGAATACCAAAGGTCAATATGTGAATGATAGGAAAGACTCAACTTGACAAATTTTGAAGCATATCCAATATTCAATATACAATATTAACTTCCAATTTGAAACATCATTTGAATGCAATTAAAGTATGTATATGTTTCAAAACACATGTATGCATTTTCACAAAACAAGTGTGTGAATTGAAGTCCAAACAAATTTTACACTTGTGCATTTCAAAAATATAAAATCAAAAAGTTATGCACAAATTCACTTGTTTGATCATCAAAAAACTCACTAACAAATTGATTAAACACAGCTTAGGAATATTAGTGATTGATGATATGAAGTATATAGATCATACATGAAGTTTTTGAAAATTCGAGCAAGATGATTTCAAAAACATGGTTGACACAAACTTGAGTTTGGAAAGACAAACTTGAGTTTGGAAAGTTTATTCAGATACCAAGCTCGAGTTTCCGTATCTAAGCTCGAGTTTAGAGCTTTGTCGAGGAAACTATCGTGAAACCATCTTGAAGATCATTTTGAGCAAAATACAAACTCGAGTCTATTAGTGAGCAGGCTCGAGTTTGACACTATTCATGTCAAAAATAATTTTAATCCTCAAAATGTAAGCTTGAGCTTAGAAAGGTAAGCTTGAGTTTGCTATTTAGGAAAACTTTGAAAAGTTTTCACTCGATGCAAGCTCGAGTTTGAAACGTTAAACTCGAGTTTACATGATCTGTAAATTCTTTGAAAAAGACAAACTCTACATTGAAAATGATAAGCTCAAGTTTAGGGAAAGGTTTTCACTTAACAATAGTTTCGCAGAGGTAAGCTCGAGCTTGTAACGGCAAGCTCGAGTTTACACATTTGTAAACTCATTGAGAAAAGTCTCGGAAGAAGCAAGCTTGAGTTTAAAAATAATAAGCTTGAGTTTGAGATTTGAGTAACTTGATAAAATCCTCAACCCTTCGTAAACTCAAGCTTCCAGTGTAAGCTCGAGCTTACTCGAATATGAGTAAACTTTGAAAACCTTCAAGCTCAAGTTTATGGACCAAGCTCAAGTTTAGAAAATACAAAATAACTTGGTTTGCTTTCGTAAGGGGCAAGCTCGAGTTTGCATAGCCAAGCTCGAGTTTGGCACCGACAAGAAATTTCCGATTGAAATTGAATAAGTTTCAAAACATTTTAACTTAACCAAAGACAAACCAAAAATGAATTTCATATAATCATAGTATGAGGTAAGAATTAGATATCACCGTAATTCCTCTTGTCCTCATAGAAGCTTGCTTGGTTGAGATGGATTGATATAGATAACTTCTTTTCCAAAGAATCACCATCAATATCAAGCATAGCTTATTTAGCATTCTCAAGATATGGATCATTTATGCTGCATTCTTGAGAAGCTTTCTTTGTTCCTACAAAACCATATAAATCTTTTTCTTTCTTGGTATCCAACCTTACTTGGATCCAATCATCGTTAGCTTGTAGGAACCAGAATTAAAATCATATGCTTTTATGAATATAGTCAATTCAGAACAAAGCAAAGCACAATTAATCATGAGTTCATGCACAAAGAAATATTTTCTTTTCAAATCATCATGAATGCATAAAGAGTTCAATCTATTGAACATTGCAACTGCTTCAAAATATAGATCAGGATGTGAGAACCTTTAAATATAATTTGCAATGCTCATTCCTAAGACTACAATATATAAAACCTCAATGTATAATTCAAATAATGGCATAGGAGGTTTTACCATTGTATACATTTGCCTTAGGTACTTGGAGGATTGACTTTGCTTACCCATTGGTTCTTCATATGTTTTCCATGGGTGTTGGCAAAGCTCTCTCAAGGGATATAGACTTCAAGAGTCTCTTGTTTGATCTTTGAGAGATTCTCCTCTTCTTGTTCTCCTCAAGATAGTTGAATGATACTCTATGGTAGTTTGTTCTTGAGGTGGATGATACCCTTCTTGCTTGTATCCATTGCTTCCTCTGATGTTTAAAACTTGTAGTTCCAAAGAATGGCTTTTCTCCTAACCGAGGTGAGTTTCCTTTTAGGTTCATGAGAAACTCTTAGATTCTTCTTCATCTTCTCGTATCCTTATGTCCATTAATTTTCAAATTATCCCGCACACTTAAATCACTAGATGGACATTTTGGTACCCATTTATACTTGGGTCCTTGATCGTTAGTATTGGACCTTGATTGTCCTTTAGGAACCCAAACAAATTTATTTCTCAAGTAGAATTTCTCCTAATATAACATGTGTAAGAAATATGTCCAGATTTACCACAATAATTGCAAATAATAGAATGATGCTTATTGTGAACATTTTTGCAAGTATTGTGTCTGGTGATGAGAGTAAGACTTCAAATAATCTTTATTTGAACATTCATTCTTCCCACATGATTTTCCAAAGATCATTTTCGAAAATATGTTTGTTTTTCAAAATAGAATCAGTACATGGTTGAAAAACACTTTTAAGCGATTGTTCAAAAACGTTTTTCTTATCTACACAAGAAGAATTGGAATTGTTTACCTCAAGTTCATCTAGAGCTCCAGATAGTGATTGATCACAATTGTCAATGAGCTCATCTTGGGAATCCTTTTTCTCTTGTTCTTTTGTGTTGACTGAATCAAGAAAGCATTCTCTGATTTCGCCTTCTTCCATTTGTTCATCATCCATAAATGTGCAGTTTGTAATTTCTGATGAACTTTCAACACTTTCAACTTCAACACAATTGTTAGAAGTATATATAAAATCAAGAGTATCCCAAATTTCTTTAGCACTAGAGCAAGACTTGATTTTCTCAAAATCATTTTCGCTTAAGGCACTATATAATATGTTCATTGCTCTAATGTTCAATGAAAACATCTTGAAGTCTTTTTTCATTCAATCCTTTCTTGGTTTGAAATCAAAAGCATTTGTAAAAACATTCCACATATAAAAATCGTAGCTTTGATAAAACTAGTCATTCTAGCTTTCCAAAACCAAAAATCAATATCTTTGAAAAGCGGTGGAATGGTAAAATCAAACCCTTCGAAAACGTAGAGCACCCAATATTAGCCATTGAAACTCTTGAGACGGTTAAGTCCTTTAAACAAGAGCCTAGCTCGATACCAAATGAAAGACACCCGGCTATCACCCAAGAGGGGGTGAATTGGGTGTTTGATAAAAGTTTAGGAACTTTGAAATTCTTTTCGCAACTTATTGAAAGCAGTTTGAATGACAACAATAATTGATAAAGCAACGGTCAATCATTCAAACTTGTATGGACATTCGATATATATATGCTTTGGAAATATAAGAGATAAGGGAAGAGAATATGCAAACCGATTTATACCGGTTCGGCCCAATCCTTGACCTACGTCCAGGTCCCCCAAGCTCCGCTTGAGATTTTCAATCCACTATCTTCTTTCAACTTGATTACACGATCTGTACTTGAAGTAATCCTCTCACTAGGATTCACTCCCCCTTACAAACCGTAATCAATACACTTGCTTGATCACACACTCGTATCAAGTAATCCTCTCCCTAGGATTCACTCCCCTTACAAGTTGTAATCAACACAATGTGTTTCCCACTCAAGATCACCCAATCTTGAGTATCTCACGATAGAATGATAGGATGTGTACAATAACTCTTCTCTCTCTCGTAAGTAGATGGATAAGCACCGAAGCACAATTACAAGTCATCTCACTCTCTATGATAAGCTATGTAAACATTAAGAACAAGAGAGTAAATGATATGAAAATCGAGTATTAGCATCTTGAAGATGTCGCCTTGTGTCTCTCGTTTTTCGCTTCTCGTGTACTGTGTTCTCGTATGGAGTCTTCAAATCTTCAGGTATTTATGCTAATTGAAGCTTGTGACCATTGCATATCTCTGTTCACCATGAATCCATTCGAAAATATAGTCGTTGTGTGCATTTTCGTAGAATATAGTCGTTGGGAATCTTGCGATTTGAATATTTGAAAGTTGGCTCTTCAAGAATGTGTCCCATGTGGTCTTGTTTGAGAAATGATGATGTATGCTTTAGTTGGTGGAGACATTGTTGTCTCGCATTGAGAAATGGTTGTCCATCTTTCCAGTCGTTATCCACTTGCTTCTATTCGAAGATATATTAAACTAATACAAGTGGGCTTTGAATAATAACTTGTCATAAAAAGTTATTTTCAAATGTTGAATCTGTTGAACCTTCCGTCCGTTGGAGAATTTCACCATTTGAACGTTTGAATCCATTGGAGAACCTTATAGTTGAGTATTCAAATTTGTTTCCTCATTGAATTCGCCTTCTTTGCCGTTTATGAAAAACTGCAAAGAAAAGTTCATCTTCATACTCTTGATGATTTTGATTTCATCAAGTTGATGTTATCTCAAACTTTAATCACCTGAAACTTATATACAAATGATATAAATGATGTTAAGAAGTAGTATAAGTTGTTTGAGCAATCATCCGGATGTTGTTGATGAGAAACATTATGGTGATTTTCTTGAATCGATGTGTAAACTGTTTCGGAGTTCCAAGCTCGAGTTTACATAGGTAAGCTCGAGTTTGGTCTTCATTTAAACTTGGAGTTTTGCCTCTCGAAGTCTCAAGCTCGAGCTTATAACTTATAGACTCGAGTTTGGGTGTTTATCGGGACCCGTTTGCACTCGTCCGAGCTAAACTCGAGTTTGGTCACTTATAGGCTCGAGTTTGGCTTTTTCCCAAAGTTCATTTCTTCTCCGGAACTCTCGAGCTCGAGCTTGTAACTTCAAGCTCGAGTTTGGACTTCTTCAAAATCAGCATTTCCTCTCGTAACCCGTAAGCTCGAGTTTGCTACTTGTAAGCTCGAGCTTGCTACTTGTAAACTTGGCCTGGCTGATTTTGGACTTTGTTCAGCCGAGCTTGCAATCGCATCCACTTTCGAGGGCCATATCTCCCTGGTCTGAACTTATTTTTGGTTGGTTCAACTCTTGATGGAAAGCTCCTTGAGTCTACTTTCAAATGCCACTGATTTCAGCTCAATTGGATTTGTATATTGTGAGTGACACGCAAAACATTGAGGCTTGGTTTTCAGTATGGCGTGGATTTCTCTTTCAACTTCCACAATTGATAACTCCTTGATATGAACTCCTTGGGTCTTGAATTTTATATCTAAATGACGCATTAGGAGTCTAGTTTCATATGCCACTGGTTTCACCTCAATCGGATCTCTCGGTTTGGAAGATATCATCAAATTACCGGACGTTGCCCGTGTCGAACGTGAAACGAGTTGATCACCACCGTAAACTCGAGTTTGTATTGATGAGCTCGAGTTTGCCTAGTCCGTAAAAACACCAAAGCTGCTGAAGACACTTATAGACTCGAGTTTAGAGTGCTAAGCTCGAGTTTGGACATATCGAAAAGGCAAATTACTTCAGCAAGGTAGTAAACTTGAGTTTAATACTTGAGGCTCGAGTTTGCTCATCCACAATCTCATATTTGCGACTTTAACTCCGAATTGAGCCAATCCAACTTCCATATGATCTTGGAGGCTTCTAGCATCAATATAAGAACTTGAATAATGATATATTCATTCCATTCAACAAGTTCTTCCTTTTTCCATCTCCCAACTTGATCATTCTTCATCTTTTAACTTAGCATCTACATTAAATATAAGAATTAGTCAAAGTAGAATATAAATGTAGTATGCAACCTTTTTGCTCTTAGGAATGACATCTATATAACACATCATCAAAACTAATCATAACCAACACCGACCCCTCTGATCCTCTCCCCTTGTTCGAAGCTTTATCCTCTCTCTGCGTAGATCCGGTCCTCCTCGGCACATCCGGTGTGTCTAGCACCTCCGGCCTAACCAACTCCTTTGCGTCCTCTTCCACCTCTACTCCGGCCATCCTCCTCACGACCTCCACGTGTTCTTCTACCAAAACCGTTGACCCTCCACCTTCTCCAAGTGAATTCCAGCCCTCTCACCGTCGTCGTTCTTCCACCGTCTCCATCGCTGTTCTCCAGGTAAGACCAACAAATTAGTAGGAAGTTCACTATTTGATATTTGAAGTTGGAAAACATAAGAGAAAGTTCAAAATTTAGATTATGCTTATAGTGATAAAGGAAAAAAAATTAATGATATTGATGCTTAATGTGCTTATTAATTTAGATTATGCTTATAGTTTGTAGGAGTTTCCATGATTTTTTTAGCCAATGGGTTTTCATGATTTTTATTAATGATATTGATGCTTCTTTTAATTTTGTTTTTTTGGTAAATCTGTTAAAACTTTTTTAATCTAATTTCAAACTTTTTTTTTAAGATAATGCTTAGTTTGTTGGGGTCTTATAATAATTGTTATGATCTTGTATTAGTTGGTAATGATACATAAATCTATAAATAGGATGGTGTTGAAATGATAAAAGTAAATTGTTGAGAAGTGATGTTTAGGGATAAGAGAATTAATTAATTAATGTAAAGTAGGAGGAAGGTGTGACTTTAAGGAATAAAGAAATGTATGTGTATGTATTATAAAAATTAGTGAAATTAGCTAGTTGATTTAGTCTCTTATAAAAATGACTGTTAAATTTATTTAAAAAATTATCTCATTTAAATTTTTGATTTAAAACTATCCTTAACAAGTTATGCAATAAACATGGATAATTTGAAAAAACAAATTATAAATACTGTTTAGAATAAAAGATAATTATAAATACAAAAGATAAAGTTGGGAATTGTATATTAGATAAACTTAATTAAGTCTTATATAATATTGTCTTAAATAATCACATGGATTTGCCCCATATATATTAGAAAACTTCAAATTCATCCTATGCTATGTTATAAAATTGCATTAGCCTTTAATATGACCCTTATGAAATTGTCTTAAATAACCACATGGATTTGTCCCCATCTTTTGGTGTACTATCCTCATTCTCTAGTTGCTTGCTGAAATCTGTTCTTAGTTTAATGCATGTGTTTGTTTCTCACTTTCTTGATTAAGTGGCAATTGGTTGGCATAAGTGGCCAGTTGTATCGGCCACTTATATTTGTGACATGTCGTTTTGTGGACTGGGGTATGTCCCCACTGCATATATTTGTGTAGGGTTGGGTTGGGGAAGTATGGAAGGCGATCATGATAGGAGATCGTCTAACTCAGAGAAAACAACTAACTTAAGCATTCTTGTAGGGTTTGGAAGAGTTCATCCAATTTGCTATGGCACAAGCAACTAATAAAAGTACCGCGATAGTTGCCCTTGTGTGAAATGTAGGTGTTTAAAATATTAAGATCTGTGCATGGTTAGAATCTATTTGTATAGAAAGGGATTCATAAAGGATTATGAAGGTTGGGAATGTCATGACGAAGTCCGATAGACACCAAGTGGTTATTACCGGGACGCTAATCATCGAAAAAACCTTAATCAATATGAACAATTGGTTATGGATGCCGCGGGACCGTCGATTTGCTGATATTTTGATCCTGTTACTCATGCTGAACCATCATACATGGAAGAGGAGACCGGTACATATAACCAACCTTCATACATGGGAGAGGATCCTAATCCGGAAGCCGATAGGTTCTATAGAATGCTTCAAGATACGCAACGTCTATTATGGGAAGGTTGCGAACACATTGAAAATAGTGAACATTCATCTCTATCGGCTACCCTAGCAACACTAAGCTTGAAGACTAATCACCATATGAGTGAGAGGAATTACAATGAAATGATGCAGATTATGAGTAAGGTTGTTCCCAAAGACAATAATTCACCGAAGGATTTTTACCAAGCATAAAAAAGGGAAAGAACTTGGGCTTAGATGTGAAAAAATCCATTGCTGCCCCAGAGGACATATGCTTGTATTAAAAGGATGATGTTGAGCTGACCAATTATAAATTCTGTGAACATGAGAAATACAAAGTTGTGAGGAATGAAAGGAAAACGACCTTTCAAGCATTAAGCAAGATGTGGTACTTTCCTCTCGTGCCCAGACTTCAGAGATTGTATTCATCAAAACAAACAGCTGCTTATATGAGATGGCACTGGGAGCATCGCAGGGATGAAAAATTTGTGATGCATCCATCCGATGCCGAAGCTTGACTTAAATTTGACGAGGCGAATCCTTTGTATGCAGCGCATCCCCATAATGTCTTTCTTGGTTTATGTTCGGATAGGTTCGCTCCTTTCAACAAGACGGGCAGGAATTATTCCTGTTGGCCTATGATTGTGACTTCGTATAACCTCCCACCTTCCATGTGTATGATAAAAGAGTTTTTGTTCCTTAACGCGTTAATCCCTGGGCCATCCAACACAAAAAAGAAGATAGATGTGTACATCAAGCCTTTGACAGACGAGTTGAAGATGTTGTGGAGTGAAAGGCTTTTTACGTACGATGTATCATTGAGCCAGAATTTCACCATGCGGGCTGCTTTAATGTGGACGATAAATGATTTTCCTACATATAAGATGTTGAGTGGATGGCAAACATCAGGGAAGCTTGCATGTCCGGTATGTCTTGAACAAAACGTGGGTTTTAACTTGTAATACAGTCGTAAGGTCTGTTGGTTTGACAGGCACCAGCGATTCCTGCCCCTTGATCATCCGTTTAGGAGAAATAAAAAAGACTTCAAGCGAAATATGGTCGAACGGGAAAATCAACTTCGTCGTTTAAGTGGCCAAGAAATATGGGACAGGGTGAAGCATATTCAAAGTGTTGAAGAGGGGACTACTTCCAGCGAACCTGAGGAATATAACGTTGATCATCATTGCAACAAACGTAGCATCTTTTGGGAACTACCATATTGGAAAGATCAATTGTTAAGACACAACCTCGATGTCATGCATATAGAGAGGAATGTGTTTTGTTTTGCAATATTCTGTACACTGTGATAGATACCAAGGGTAAGACGAAGGACAAAGTCAACGCAAGATGGGACATAGAAGTGATTTGCAAAAGGCCTGATTTGGATTTGGTGGAGTATGCCACAAGACAGACTTCCAAACCTAGAGAGTCGTACACATTCAACAAAGAGTATAATTTAGAATTATTGCGATGGGTTAAAGATCTGAAACTCCCTGACGGCTATGCATCAAACTTGTCAAGATGTGTAACATCCCAAATTCTGGGATTTGGAATTAAAAATATTGTATGAGAGTTATGGTGAAAATATAGTTTAAAATAATTACGAAAGTAATTATTTGAATTTAAGGACCTATTTTCTTGATAAATTCATAGAAAATAGCTAGAGGTCGATTTATAGCCCAAAATTTTTAGAGAAATTACTTTAAGGGCTAAAGAAGTTAATTAAGGAACAAAATCCTTATAAAGCATCAAGGATTCATTTCTAGCATTTTTTTTTTTGGGTAATAAAGCAATAATAAGGAGACAAGGAAATTATTAATTAATAAATTAAAAATAAAATAAAATAAAAATAGAAGCAGCAACACGTGACAACTAAATAAGATAACAACTAAAAGCCCATAGATTCATTTATGCAGAATACAATACTCCTCCTGATCCATTAATCATTCATTTCGGCCGACACCAAAATATAAAACACCAAAGCCCAAGACTTCAACACACTCCCTCCACAACTCCTTTTTCACGTCACCTTACACACACACTTTAAATCCAATTCATTCAAGCCCATATCAGCCCCCATACATACACACGTATGCTCCTTCACTTTTCGTCTGTCAGTAGCACAAAACGCAGTAGCAGAAAACTTAGTCAGCAAATCAGCTCGACGCCATGCTTCCAAATCTTACTTTCGGCTATCCAACTGTTCACGCAAGTGCAGACCAGCATCACCCATGCTTCTCGAGACCCAAACCCACGTCATTAATTCTTCTCAAACCAGACCCTTGGAGTATTATTTAAGTTCAGCTTCCTTGAACTTCCTTTTATTCACCTTGCTCCAGCCAAATCCGACACTAAGACCGAGAGATAGAGAGCAAGAGACGGAGAGAGTGTGAGTCCTTCATTCTCACCCTTTCCTTCTGCCATTCACCTGTAGAAAGACAGAAAGTGAGAAACAGACCGAGAGACAACACCAAAAGAGAGGACAAAAACGCAGGAACAGAGGCAGAAATCCGAGAACGTGGGAGGAAGGAAGTTGAGGGAATCAGTGCTCACATGCAGGCTTGAGGAACGACTAAGGCGAGTTCCTTATGCCTTTCCCTTCTTGTTTCCATGGTTTCTACACGTTGGGTTGGTTGGTTAAGGGAAGAAAACGCTGGAAAACCGAAATAACTCTGTTTTCGGGCTCAAAAACAGAGCCATTTTGTGTGCTTCGGTTTTATAGTCAAACATCTGTGTTTTTCCAAGACATTTTTACAGTAAATAGTAGACATATTAATCCTTAAAACGAGTCAAAATCCATCCAAAACGGACGTGTATATTGAGAGAAATAATTTCCCAAAGTTCAGCTGTAATTCTGCAACGTTTCTGCACTTCCAGAAAGTACATCGGTTTCGGGCTTGATTTTGAAATGGCAAACATTTGAGTTTCTCCTTGAAAGTTTTACAGTAAATAGTATACATCTCAAACTTTCCAACGAGCCAAAGAACACGCAAAACGGACTTGTAGAATGAGAGAAATGATTTTCCAAAGTTAGTCAAAAATCTGAAAATTTGCTGATATCCACGAAAAGGAAAAGCTTGCTGTTATTCATGTGTGTGTGAATGCTACTTACAGTCATGTATATATGAAGGTTGCTGTCATAAGAGTATATAAGTAGAAACACACACACACATATATCATTAGACAAAATGAAACACCCGCATATAGGAAAGAAAAGAGAAGAATATAATATATATATATATATATAGGTGTGTGTTACGTTGCTGGATATATAAAAAGAGAGATAGATTATGTGTTGCTGCATAAAAATGAGAAAAGAAAGCTTTTTGCAATCATGTAAATATATGTGTATATATATTATCATTGCATGTGAAAGATAAAGAGGAAGTTGCTATCATATATATGTATATGCATATTAAACCCAAAGCTTTTACTGAAAGTTGTGTATAATATTAAAACCATATGATTAAAACCAAAATCTTATTGATGTTAACACTTCACGTGGGGATAAGTGGAAAAAAGGGTCATATACAAATGTATATATATCATTCAAGATGTATTTGTAGATACAAGGTGCTAGTATTTATAAAAGCCAAAATCTTGCTAATATAAATATATGTAATACATTAAAGCATATTTTTATATGGTGTTGGTTTTATTAAACTCATAATTTAAGGTGTTAGAATAGCCTCTGAGAATTTTAAAATAATTGAAGAGAAATAATAATAAAGTAAATAAATAGTAATAAATAATATTTGTATTATTAAATAAGGAATAAATAATAAAAAAGGGGGGAATTATTAATAAAAATAAAAGTGGAGTATTATTAGTTAATAATAAATGGAAAGGAAATTAATAGTCACAATGATTTTACTTTAGGACGTTGAAGGAGTTCGAGTTCTTAACATCCGGGGATTTTATTTATTCGCGAGGTTGAGATTGGTAACTTAATATCAAATTCCTTGTGTTTTACATATATGCCTTGTATGTTCATGTATTGTGGATTCTTGGTCGGGTTTGTATGCCCGAGTCTATGTATTTTATTCAGCTGGATGTAGATTATTGTTTTATATGATAATGCTACATGCCTATTTTTTTTCTAGCGCTAAGGATTCGTGTCTGGGACATGTAGTACTTGTGAGTGCTTTCACCGTTATAGATGCATGTACTGGGTACTATGTAGTCGGGTAGCGGTGTGTTTGCTGAATGCTTTCTTTTATTCTGCCATATGAGAAATATTTGTCATGTATGATTTACACTTTGAATGTGAGATTAACCGTTACCCTGAGATTCATCTTATCAATGAATCCCAGTCACACCTAAAGATCTAGGAAGATGCTCTGGATCAGGAAGCAAGGCGGTGCAGCTGGAGTAGCTGAGGAAGACCCTGAAGGAGGGGATATAATTAAGTTTGAATTTCATACTTAAATATTTTGGATCATATTTGCTAACTATTTGACTGACAATTTGGATCATTGTATAACTAAAATCCTCCAACAGGATTAACCCTAGCTATTTTTGGATTTTAAATCATATCACGCTTATATTCCTCCGGGAATTTAAGTTAACCATCATATGTCTGGGCATATGTTATCAGTCACTCATTCGTCCAAACGTTAAGCATGCTCTCTGTTGTGGCTTACTCTGATCTGTTAACGCCTTCACTATGATAAATTCACACCAATTAGTCTAATAAGGGATTTATGACATAAATGGACATCATAATGGACGTAGGAATTAGGGGCGTTACAAGATGTGCCAACATGCACGAGGCAAAGTTATTCAGGATGGAGAGTCATGATTGCCATGTTTGTTTTTCCAGAGATTGTTGCCGTGGGCCTTCAAAGCACTAGCGAAGCAATTATGGTCTATTTTGACGGAATTTTCCATGTTCTTTTGAGAAATTTGTCCTTCTGAGCTTAATGTTGAAAAGTTAAGGCACCTGAAGGCGAGTGTAACATCCCATTTGAAAACGGCGGAATTTTTTTTTTAAAAAAACGTTTCCAAATATTTCAAGCAGAGTAATCAGAGTAGAGCATTGGAGCGAAAAGGTAACTGATTCATAACAAACATCAACCACAGTGTAACATTGTAATGATTACATTAATCCTAGAGTTCGAAAGTGAATAACTGAAAGCGGTAAAGATAGATAAGTCTATGGCTGCACGACTACTGTTGCTTGCCTCGATCTTCGATCCGTATTCCTCCGGATCCTGAAGCTATAGCTAAGATTCAATTTACCGCATTGAATCTCAGGTAATGGTTAATCTCAAACCCAAACAATACAGTATACAGATAACAGATATTCTAGACAATACAACAGTATATCACTACATAAGCATATAGCAGATGCATGATCATTATGCCGACAAAACATAAGCATTACGCAAGTATGTAAAGCCCCACAATGTAAAACAACAATAACGGCTTGCACTATTCACGGTGCCACGATACCACTCGTGTTCTCGGCGCTAGAAAAACATACGGCGTTATCATGACTATAACCGAGTGTAAAATTGTCTCGTATATCGGTCTACGAACGTATCTATCACATATATGCATTTAAGAAGCACAAGATTAGTGTTACAAGACGCGTCCGTACCTTCGTTGACGACGTTAGGTACTTCCGCTTTAAAAACGTACTTTTTTACTAAAAACGTGAAATGTTCGACGGCGGCGTCGGGCGGCAGAACGGCAAAGCAAATCGAGTTTCGATGCCCTATAGGAGTAACATCACTTTCATTAGTGATTTGACATCATAACTGGCATTTTAGGTAAAAATTACCATTTTGCCCTTCTACCCCTAATTTGGCGGAATTTCGCCAGAACTTCGTTACTTTGACCGTACTCCATTTCAAAATTATCCTCACTATGTTTTTACCTCGTCAAGCATCTTTCAATGCAATGAGGCTTAAAAACAAGTATAGGAATAAATTCTGAAACTTCCTAGATCAAAACAACAGTTCTACTATAACTATCGAAAGAACTACGGAAACTAAAAGCTATTGACCCACATGGTGCTATAGTTTATAAATACCTTTTGATTGTCCATTATAGGTTTTTATGCACACTTAAGTATAATATTAAAAATCAAAGGTACGTTGAAGGATCAATTGCTGAAGCATATTTAGTCAAAGAGACCACTAAATTTACATCTTACTATTATCCCCTTGAAATGATATCAAGATGGAGAGGGGTACCTCACAACGATGATGGCGGTGATACGAGTACTCAGATATCAATATTTCATTTTTCAGACCGAGTCGTGGGAAAAAATTGTAGGTCAACTTTGGACGGAAGAGATAAGTGAGTAACAGAGTGGTACATTCTAAACAACTGTGAAGAGGCTGCCCCATACTTAGTGTAAGATTTCCTCTATGTTTACTGTTACGTTAAGTATTAAAATATTAATTTTTTTGTTACAGTTACTTCTCTAATTGGGTATGATCAACAAATCCTTTGATGTCGGATTCCAAAGTTGATCAATTCATGAACGCTGAGTTTCCTCAAAGGTTCCGATCCTACTTCATGGAAAATCAAGCAGCTCCCCATGATATTGTGTGGAGTTTATCTTACGAAGCTACAACAGTTGTTACCTAGTGTATAAATATGTAATCAATGGGTGTTGGTTTGCAACTCTTGAAGCGAACGCAAATACACTATGTTTCAATTACGGTGTATGTTATCGAGGTGGCCAATTTGATGCGGTTGAGGGCGACTACTACGGGAAGTTAATTAACATAATTCTGCTGGATTACCAGTGGGACAAGTTGGTGACTCTGTTTAAATGTAAGTGGTTTGATTTAAATGTGAGTGGTTTGATAACACTCCTCGTGGGACAAAAGTTGACAAATAAGGAAATGTTGAGATCCGCTGGTTAAGGAGATATATGGTTGGTTATGACCCATTCATACTTGCTCAACAGGTGGAACAAGTTTCTTATACATTATACCCTACATCTCGCCAAGGGTGGAAGGGAGTTATCAAATCCAAAGCATGGAAAATTATACCCAAGTCGAAAGAGTCAAAAATAAATGACGGTATGACTAAACCGTTCCAAGCTAATGTGGAACATGTATTGATCGTAAATATTGCTGAGGACAATGTACCAAGCAATCTGCTTGATTCCGCTGCGGAGTTAGAGTTAATTACTATCCATATTGACGATGAGGAATCAGATGATGAGGCAGAAGAGATTTACTCCATTAGTAAATCTGAATTCAACGACTATAAGACTCTAGAGAAAGGCATGCAAGCAGAGGTCGAAGAATAGGAATTGTCCGGTTGATTTGTGTTAGTTCTTTGTTTATGACAATCTATTATACTAGATACTCTGTTACTTCGCTAGTGACATATTAAGTATATTTCTTATATATATATATATATATAATATATTATATATATATATATATATATATATATATATATTGACATAATTTTTATAAGTGTTCAGAGATGGAGCATTCAGCAGGACGTTCGGGTAGTGGTCGTAGTGGTGGTAGAGCCTGGCCCCGTCCTATCAGAGGGAGTAGGGTGACATCATCTTCCCCCTCTATAGGCAGAGGGCTTAGCTCTTCTCCAAAGTTGCTGCCACTTTATATGTCATTTTCACCGTCTACTACCGACTCTGTGATGGGCGGTACAGGTGTGTCTGTCAATCCCACTTATCCACAGCAAGGGGAAGGGCAGGTTTACTTTACGATTTTCTGATTGATTTACATATATTTTATTTTCTTTAAGCATCTATGTACTAACATTTTCAATACTTCACATTTCTTCCTTCAGCACACTGTGTCACCTCGGAGACAGGTCAGGGAAGCTAGTTCCTCAGATACACCAGTCTAGGGATCAGTTGATCCTGTGACAGGGCTCGTGTGGATCCATCCTATCGGCAACCAAGAGTAAGTCATGTAAAGTTACTAGTAATGTTATTTTTTACCTCTAGTTTGTATGCTAATATTTGCATCATTTCCTCTGTCTTCAGGTTTGAGCCTTATGGTCTAGTGACGGATTTCATGAGGGACCAAATATTCCGAAATTACAATCAGCCTTAGGCCAATTGGACAGAGATTCCTCATAATCTTAGTTCAATGAGATTTTTGTTTGTTATGTGCTTTATGGTTATTAATTTATCATCAAAATCCAAACTGATTAAGTACTTTTATAATTTGGAGCACTAATTGTTCATTATTGATTTTCAGGGAAAGTTTAGGTGGTTGCTTGACCATCTGGGAAATTTGAGAAAAGCTTACAACTACAAGGGAAGTCGGTGCTTGTATGATAAGTTTTATAAATTGAGAAATAATATAAGCAAGCAAAATTGGATTCAACCTGAGACAACAAAACAATTATTTCAAAGTTGGGCCACCAATGAGAATTTTAAGAAGAAAAGTGAGAAAAATAAATTAAATAGGGCCCAAATGGAAAGACCATCATATACTGGCGACTCCATTCCATTTAGTGAGCATTGACGAAAAATTGTAAGTATACGTTATTTTCTATTTCAGTATTCAATATTTTGTACTTTGAAGTAATTAATTAATGATCATCATTTATGTTTGCAGGCAAAGTCTGGGGAAGTTCCTGCAGAAATGATTGATTGGGATGCCTTTAAGCAGACCCATTCCCAGGAGTTTGAAGGTAGTGGGAGGTGCTGGATTAACACCAAGTCGTAGCAATTAGCGGTGAGACATTTATTGCATTTATTATTTGTTTCAGGCACCAACATATTTATTTCATTGATTGCTATTACCAGTGGAGATGTTAGAGTTGTTACATGCCTATGGTAAGGTGTTGATTAAGTGAACTAGAGTGAAATTATTCCAATGAGGTGAGATGAGTGAAACACTAATACCTTGAGAGTTCTTTTATGCTTCATTTTAATATTTTGGATTGTATAGTTAGCTAATTTCTTTGCATCGCTTGATTATGACTAGTGTTGGCTTGAGAAACTTAATTAATTAATTCATTGTTTTATAATTATCAAATTGCTCATCTTTCAAATGCATTACTGATTTTGACTTGGAATCTTGTGCTAAATTCCCTTTGTTCAGGAGTACAAAGGTCTAAGTGTAGGGGAATTGATTGAACCATATTTTATATGATTTTTCATGGTTAAATTGGGATTCTTAATACATTTTCTGGGATATTATTGCATGATTAAGCACTAAATTGAGTTAGAGACATTTGTATTGAATTAAGTTAAATTAGGGGCAAAATGGTCATAATTTATTAACTATTCATACAAATGGTTTCTTGGACTTTTAATGTTATATTATGTTTAATCTTGTGTTTAAGAAGAAAATGTGAGATTTTAGAAAATGTTAATTGGGGTAAGAATTAATGTTTTGAGGACTGGGGAAAATTACAAGAAAGGACCCAACAATTTCTAAAAATTGGAAATCAATGAAGAAAAGGGCCAGATAAAAATTACATAAAAGTACCTAGTGTTTTTGAAAATCACAATTGAGCCTCAAATATATTTTAAAATTTCACACTTTAGTCCCTCTATAAAAACTTTTAAACTTTTCACTTTAGTCCTTGGTCAAAACTTACTTTTGTTTAAATTTTTTTCAATATTTTGTACCGGCCACAATATAAGTCCGGTTTTAAAAGTATAACCTTTAAGACCGTTTTTTATATAAGTCCGGTCTTAAAAGTTTTAGCCCTTTATATTTACATTTTTCCTTATTATTTTGGTCCGCATAAAATATAAGTTAAATTTGTCTGAGATATCTCTATAAAGTAATTGATATTTCAATTTTTTTTAATTACAATTTTAAGACCGGTTGTTTTGTTAAGCTGTCTCGAATAATATATTTAAGACCTATTAAGAAAGAATCTGGTCCAAGAAGTTCTTGATTTTTACAAAACTGTCACCGGTCATACTTTTAAAACCGGTGCGTCAGTACTCCGATCCGCTCTAAACGACGCGGTCTTAAAGCCCTTTTTTGCATTAGTGTAAATGGAGAATTTGAACCCATGACCCTTTGGCACCCTAATAAGTTGATGGCCACCAAGCCATCCAATGGAAAAGAAACTCAAGTCTCCATTTTGCATCTTGATTTCTTTATGTGTTGTAAATTTGTTACTTGTAGTTGAAATTAGATATATGGAAAATATGAGTTGTTATTTTCCTTGTGTGTTGTTGTAAACTCCCTACGTTAGTTGCCTTATATTATAATTTTCTTTTCCTTTTTGCACCATATAACTAAATGGCTAGTGATAGTTGCCAATTTTTTTTTTTTTTCAAAAAAATTATTCGGTACTAATGTATTCTTACTCACAAAATTTAATTTCATTTTGGTCTATGGGAATGTAGAAAAATTTCAGAATGCTTTAGGTGCTACTGAATGGTTAATTGTGGAATCTTCAACTAAAATTTTCCCTTGGAACTTTGGGTCGCGCTGAGTGGAAGGAATTATTGATTATTTGGAGCTGAGTGTAAATGTGGTACGAAAGATTTGACACCACACGAAGAGGGATGAAGGGAGAGTAATAACATATGGTGGAGAGACATTTTCATCTTTTTTTAATTTGACATTAAGGTTTTATACCTGGAAATTAAATGTGGTCATGAGACGACATAGAAACAAAGGATGGTACGACCAACAGCCCGTCGTGATGCATGCGCGTTAAAAATATGAAGCTAATAAGAGCCACTCATTTTTCGGACTGTCAATCACCACTCCTCTTATGTATATCTCTCCACAAGTTTTGGTTTAGTCACTACAAAACATTTGATTCTACAAGCCAGGATCATATATAAATCTGAGAATGGATATGGCTTCAGTGTTTCACATGAATGGAGGCAATGGAGAAGCAAGTTATGCCAACAATTCCTTATTACAGGCATGTTGTATGAGTGTGTGTATATGTATAGCTTCATCATAAAATACACTACTTCATATACTTACCAATAATGTATATTGAAACAGAAAACGGCGATGTCCTTAACAAAGCCCATTAGAGATGAAGCTATAAGGAGTATCTACAAAGAAAAGCTCCCTAAAAGCCTAGCAATTGCAGACTTGGGTTGCTCTTCTGGACCAAACACTTTGTTTATGACTTGTGAACTCATTGAGACTGTGGAGATGCTTTGTAGAGAGCTAAGCCATGAATCTCCAGAATATATCACATATTCCTGAATGATCTCCCAGGAAATGACTTTAACAACATTTTCAAGTCTCTAGTGTAACACCCCTACCGGCCTCGCCCTTTCGGGTGGCGGGTAGTGTGATTCTAACACCCGTCCTTCATAATTCTTTATTTGGCATATGCGGAAGCGTTCTTAAACACATACTGATACAAACTTAAACTTTGATTACATAACGGTGGTATTCATCGCCAATACCCATTTAAATCTTTGACACCCGACCCTATGCTATTCGTACGGAAGCATCAACGTTCTTGAGGGCCTTCTTTCTGCTTATTCATTCTACAGTAACTTCAAGCACTACCTTCGGTGTGCCGCCTTCAAGCAACACTCTAGTCTGGAGTCTGGTGCAAAACTACTAGCATGTGCTTACCTGTCTATTTCATGTGATCTGGAGTTCAAATGAATGAACCCTGGGGTAATGATTAATCTCATATGCAGGTATGAAATGTAAATAACAGTATAACACATGTATAAGCATAGAATAATCCACAATAAACAAGTCGCACCGTAACCGCAGTTATCGGCCAAGGACCGCAGTCCTATGAGACCGCAGCCTCAATTCCATAGCTAGGAAAATAAACATGTAAATCATCTAGCAAACATGATCAGTCATACAAGAAATACATACATACATGCTAACAAGATAACAGTTACCCACCACTTTAGCTTTTGTCTTCCTCTTGTACCTTTGCTTCCAACTACGGAGTTGCTTGAAACACATTCCATTCTTCTTCTTTCTTGACTTCTCATGGCCTAAACACATGTTCATACTATTAGAGCCATGGAAAATGAATACCTAATGGGTTATCTTAGCCTCATAGGAATTTTTACACCATTGGAGTTTATTCTTATTACTTAGGCCATCGCTTTCTTAATTTGGCATGGTAGCTAATTTTGGCCAAACTTTGAAAAATCATAATTAATTGTATAGAACTCGATCGGGGTGGTTCAAACTTCTATTTGTCTCTAATTAAGTCTAGTATCATGGAAAAATAATCACTAGACCTATTTATTTCCGTACATTCCCGCATTTTCATTCTTTCTTTCTGTCCGGAAAAACGTTTCAGATTAATAGGTCAACTTCACAAATACGTATCTCTCTGGATACAACTCTGATTTAGGTGTTATTTAGCTTTTTGGAAAGCTTGAGATGTCTAATATTTACTGTAAACATTTCAAGGAAAAACTAAAATGTTTACTAGGTCCGAAATGCAACGTCATTTTGTTGCTCTGGAACCATACCAAAACTTTCCAGAAGTTTTAGCTCATCTTCCAAAATTCATAACTGGAGTTGCAGACCTCATATTTGGGTGATCCAAAGCTCATATTAAACCTTATTATGTCTAGATTACTTCTGGAAACTTTCACTGCAAAACTAGATCATTTACTATTTGAAAATAGTACACGAAGATTACTGTTCATTTCTGGAAAATGACATTTTCCACTTTTCATCATCTAACTTTGGAAATTCATAACGTTCATTATACACATCGGATTTGGGTGTTCTTTGGCTCCTATTAAAGAGTATGATGTGTACTAATTATCCACAAAATTTCAGGGTCAAAGGAGTTCATTTACCCCGGTTTTACCTTGCTCAAAGTTCACTGCTCAGCTGCAAGTTTAGTTTTCCAGCAATGACATCAGCATATAATTCCCTGTTCACACTTGCACTTTGTTCTTCCACGAATTCCATCGTAGCTAACATCTTTAACTCTGTTTCAGCACACAAAAACAGAGACGAATAGGTTCAGTCCTTAACCTTAATCTTACATTCAAGTTCTGTTTCGATGCTCATAAAATATAGCCACATGCATGTACGTTTAAGCTTCAACTTCAACCACTACGTAACTTCATGCATGCACTTAGACTTCCAAAGTTCTTTGTTTCGGCTATCAAAAACAGAACAGCAATCATGCAGAATCATAACCACGTATCTTAAGGTTCAAATTCAGAAACCAACATTGGAAACTCGAGAGAAATGAGAAGGAGAGAAGCTTAATGGCTCACCTTGTTCGAACCCAAATCTGCATATATGGTTCTTCCGTTTCTTAGTCTCTCGCTCCTTCTTCAACTTCTCTTATTCGCTTTAGCACCTTCACTTGTTTGAACCCAAGCTTGCATGCAACATTTAAACTCCTTCTCCAACTTCATGCTTCTCGGTTTCTTTTCTTTTTCTCTCTTCTGCGGTTTTATTTTTCTGTATGCAGCACCTCCTTCCTCTTTTCCTCCCTCCATCCCAATTTCACTCTCTCTCCATCGTGATATCTCGGTGTTTTCTTTGGGAGGCCGAAGAGGATGAATGAGAATGAAGAACTCACACTCCTATTAGCTGTCATCTCTTCGGACTCATTCTGCGCTCTCAAATTCTGCAGAGGAGAATGAGTGACAGACGAGAATGAAGATTGGCTCCTCTCTCACTCTCTCGTGTTTTCCGTTTCGGCCGAAGGAAGCAAATGGAAATGGAGAAGTATATGGCATGCTGCGAGTTCAAGAGAAATGGTGGAGCATGGCGACATGTTGGAGACACAAGGAAAGTAGTGGAGCATGGGCGTTGTCATGCAAAGATTCCGAGAAGGACATTCGAATTCCAAGGAGATAGTGGAGAATGGGCGCTGCTGATATGCCGAGTTTCAAGGAGAAGCTTTGGAGTAGTCATGAGCGAGACACAAGAAAGTGGAGCATGGTGTTTATAAATCTGAATTCCAAGAGAGAATATGTCTACCTTTGCTATCTGAAAACGCAGAACCACGTGATGTGTTCTCTGTTTTTCGTGTTGGGCCGGAGAGAATTAGTGCATGGAATACTTGCACTTAATGGGTTAACTTATATGGCCCACAATGCAATTTAGATGCTGCCTTGCTTTCGAAATAGTGCTGCGTCTTTACTTCACCAATTAGCAAATGGATATTAAATTATAATGTTGTGCATAATGGACCATGACTTTTTATGCACTTCTATTCCATCTGTACGTGTTGGGTTTTATCTCCAATCTTTGCATCATGCTTTGGTGCTTCCTCCAAAAATCCTAATTAGGCATACCCTTGATTTATAAAATTGGGCTTTGACCTTGCTTAAATTCATTTGGAGCTTGAGGTAGTAAAATTACCATTTATCCCTTCTTAAATTTTTGACACTTGATTGTCAAATAAATTCTAGGAATAAATCCTTAATGCTATATAGGGATTTTCCTTTCTCAATTAACTTCTTTTGGCCATAAATTATTGATTCCAAAAATTTCTAGGCTGGAACTTATCCCTTGCAAAATTCTTTGAATTTATTCTTTTCCCGAAAATTCAAGGAAAATTGGCCTCACATTCCAATAATTATTTTCATAATCATATTAGGCCAAATTTTCACCATTAATATCCACTCAATATTTCTAATTGCCGAATCCCAAAATTTGGGATATTACATTTACTCCCCCGTTCAATAAAATTTCGTCCCCGAAATTTGAACATTTATACTCTGGGGAATAATCCTAGACACTTCGTCTATCCTTTTGTTATGCATGCTTGCCAAGCACGCAACACAATTGTACATCACAATCATACAATATTCTCATCATGTACCCAGGGTGTTGTATTCAAACACTAAACCCATCACTACACTTCCACTGCGCTTGATTACACAGGCCTCACTGCCTGATACATTCTACCATTTTTTGTTAATCTCACAACATTCTCTAGACATACTAGTCCCAATACCACAATACTCGTGAGTCATCCCACCAAGTATTAAGCACATAGGTCTTACAACCCTGAGCCTCCGCTCGTCTATCACATATCCGAGCTTCTTCAATCTAAGCTTGTGGATTACTTTCATCTCGCTCAGCATTATTGCTGGCTATTACTATCTGACCTACCTAGTTCAAATCTCTTGACATCCTAACAGTTTCTGTTCCAATATCAATACAATCATTTACTACACCGCTTTTTATTTTAACTGTGTTGTCTCATTTTCAAATTGTTGCAAATTGAGAATTCTTATGGTTGCAGTACATTTCACAATCCGTACCATACTAACAGTAATAGTACTATCACCTCTTAAAATCAAACGCTTCCAGTTCAAATCTTTGTGAAAAGAAAATCACTGCCGGACTATTTCCAGAAATATTTATTACCGGCACACATTAATGAGCAGGAATATTTGTTTCACAAATTTACCATTTGAAAGCTCTCGCCACCACTTCAACCTTTCGGTACAGCGGGATATTCCAATCCTTTCATACACTAACCACCGCAGCGGCAATGCACTTGTTGGCCAATGTGGGAGAATTTCTGTCCCTACTCAGGACCCAGTGTCCACACTGGCACACTAACGGGCCACCCCACCAGAATCCCCACCTGGGAATAAGGACAATGTCCAGGAGCCCTGCTCCAACGTCTGCATGGGTCCCAACCAAACAAGGTAAAACACACGCCCTTACAAGGCGAAAGTATTCAGATTGGATACATACACTGCTGGTACAAGTAACAGCTTCCCAAAACAAATCCTCTCAAAAGCACTTTATACAATGGCTAATTGTTTAGATTATGATATAAGTAAATTAATTAGTAAATAATTAATTTAAGGGGAGAAATTTGAAATTATTAATTAAATAAATAATAATTAAATAAAAAAAATAAAAAAATATTTTATGCTTAGAAAAATAAATAAAAAATAAAAGAAAAATAAATAAATAAATATCTAGATATTTTGATTAAAATAATATTATATATGGTAAAGAGCCAACAGGACATTTGAGAATGGATAGAAATAAAATCCTACACCAAAATATAGGGATATAGTCTAAGTCATCTGGACTTTTTATAAACCAGTGAAATTCTACCTCGGAGTGGACTATCTCTGAAGTCATTTCTGAAACCAACAGAGTAAATAAGAGACGGGGGTATATGGGAGAATAGGCAGATAGTAAAACTGAGACCCAGAGGGAAACGCAGTGTTGTGACAAACCAGGAATAAGGATTCTTAGGTTAGAACATTTTATGAACCAGTGGATTATTATCCAAAAGTTGGGACTGTCGGAAGCTGTTTCCGTGACCGACAGTGTCTGGCCTGAAATGTTCAGCCAGCAACGGAATACCCTCAATGGAATCAAAAATTTAGTTAACCCAAATACTTTGAACGAGGAAGAATAGAACTCCAAAACCCTTCCGTTGGATTTTTGAGATTTGGCAAAATTACGCGATTCGGACACCGATCGGGGAAACGCTATCGGTAAGTCAGCACATGACATCATCTTCTTCTAGAAGGATGATGTCGGCCAAGTAGGTGTAAGGCCAAGATGAAGCCACGTGGCGAAGTGCGATCCGACGGTTGAAATCCGATCTGAAGACATTTGATGAAATTCTCACCTTGTCCCTCCTCTCTTCTATAAATAGCAAGCCTTCCTCTTCATTTTTCTCCACCCCTAAACTGCATTCTAGAGAGAAGTTAGAGAGAAGGAAGAGCTCTCAGGGAGTTCTAGCAAAGCCAGGGTAAGTTTTTCGGTCCCTAGTCTTAAGCTTCGGTGTTTTATTCGGTAGATATAGTAGGAATGCTAGAATGGTCTTTAAATTTCTCAGATAGTCTAGATATCATATGTAGGGGTAGATATGGTATTTATTTCGAAAATATACTGGGAAAAGAGGTATGTCAAAATTCTGGAGAGATAGGGTCAAAGTAGCGAAGCTTTGGCGAAATTCCGCCGATTAGGGGGTCAGGGGCAAAATGGTAATTAGTACCTAAAATGTCCGTTATAATGATAAATATTGATAAAATGCGATATAATCCTTATAGGATATACGTAATCGTACCGCATTTGTCATACATTTGTCGTACCGATGTTTTACCATTTGTTGTCTTGCATTTGTCGGGCCGTATCAAAATTACCGTTTTTTTGTGAAACATACCGAAAGGACCGTCAACGAAGGTACGTTCGCGGCGTACTGTAACACTAATTCTCATGGTTGTTGTTATGCTTATATATGATTGTTGTATTCCTGTACTGGGACTCTGTCTCAATTATTTTTAAATGCAATCATGATTACACGGGTTATGGTATTGTTAACACGGTTTTAGAGTTTTCCTAGCGCTATGGACACGACACGCTATCGTGGCACCAGAGAGTGTGCAGACTGGGGTAACAAACATACTGCGAGGGGCTGTGTATTGTTATTGCCTGATATAGATACATATATGTATTTCCTACATCTGTTATGGGCTTTTGTAGTGATTTTTGGTAAAGATGTCATGAATACCTGTCATACATATATTGTTTACATAAGCATGAGGTTAACCGTTACCTGAGGTCCGATGGGTATTGGACCTCAGTCTGCATGATTAGACAGGATTTGGGTAATGAACCGGAGGAGGCACCAGGGGATGGAGTCATAGATAGACGTCAGTAGACGGAGCCGGGAGAAGGCACCGGTCAAAAGAAATGCGGGAAGAAAGTCAACAGAACCTACCTTATGGCATGAATCTAATAAAGTTACTTCATATCATTTGGTGCTTATACTAGAAGGGTCGTCTATGTGGTTCAGTCAATCAGTCACCCTAGCACGGTGAGACTCCCACTAGACCTACCCAGCCTGGCCAAATGGGATGATTTAACTGAGTTAGGTTCTATCTCGCAAGTCCGCATAAGGCTTGGTTGAAGAGGGTATAGTTACACATAAGACTTGTAATTATAAGTTTTGTATTACTGTATCACATGAACAATCCTTCGGGAAATTTTTAATATATCGGTATACGTCAGGCATCATCATATGTCTGAGTATTTCATATCAATTACTCATTGTTATACCTGTTGTTCAAATTTTTAGTACGTGCTCTCCGTTTCCGCAAAACGCTAAAGCTGTAGCACCTCAAACTCTGATGAATTTTTATAAAACCACGTGTCAACGGCACAATTTATGCTACGGAACTTGGGGTGTTACAATGATTCTTATTCACAGTTTATTGGTTGAACCAAGGTTAAAATAGTTGTAATATTACGTTAATATAATTTTAATTTCATATGCTGGAATATATGAGATGGAGTTAGTGCCAAATCTAAAGCTTGAGGGACAATTGTCTGATTAACTGTCCTGCAGTTTTTTTGAAAGATGAATCAGGGCCTTTAACACTAAGCAACTCCTTATAACACCTTTGTAAATATGAGGTTGTAAGTTTGAACTCTCTGTTGATGATATAATATATGTCTGAATTATGACAAAATATTTTTTTTAAAAAAAAGAGTAAGTTAACATATAAATGTTAGGTTCACCTAACATATGTATGGTAGGTAATGGAAATTAAAATGTTAGGTAGCAGGTTTACTTCAGATATGAATTGGAGGCTCTTTGTCCACAAGGTTTCTGTGGCTGCATTGCCCGTCTTTTGAATAATTGATTAATGTTTATAAGGCCGACTCACACGTAATATGTTTTGTTGTCATGTCACGATTCGATATTTAAAATGATTAAATCAACATTGAATACTATTGTCGGACAAAATGAGAAATAAAATAGTCCTCATGTCAAAGTTATTTTTTGCATTGAGATATGAATACAAGACGTTTTCCTTATACGGACGGTGGGTGAGGAAGTAATTGGCTATGCCTTTACGTGTAATACATCGTACTACTACAAAAAAACACTTATAACCTCCGTTTTCAAGAACCTTAGACGACTGTTTTCAAGGGTCGTGTAAAAAAGTATCGTTGAAAGTTTATGATTTACGACAATTGTTTTTTAAAAACTAGTCGTTGAAATTCAACGACTCTTATTTAAATAATAGTCGTTGTATATCCATAAATCCACAACACCCATGCATGTTATGCAGTTCATATGGAACCATCTAAAACGCAATATAAGGTGCAATTTGAACAAGCTAAAGCCTCGGGAGAAAAAGAATGATTGAAAATGGACGATAAGCAGCACCATTCAAGATTCGACGCAAGAAATAGAACGTTTCATGTCTATCGAAGCACAAAAATAAGAAGAAAAATAAAACCTCTCAAGTCTTAACTGAATGAAGCAGAAGACAAATAAAAGAACGTGCGCCCCAAAATCCAACACACATTACCCATAGGCCGACTTAATAAAATTAGGAAAAAAAACAAAAATTTGCCTCTCAAAATACATTCATTTTACCGACAAAAGAAAGCATCAGGAAATAGAGTAGAAAAACAAAACAATGGAAACTATCCATTCTAAATTTCAACAAAAGAAAGCACTAGGAAATAAAGCTCTGGTATCCTCATCATCGTCTACGGGGGTTTCCTCCTCTTCACGGTGCTTGGGATCGTTGCTCGACATATTGTTTAGTGAGGAGAGAGAGAGAGAGATGCAAATCTGCAACCCAGATCTGCAACCGGCAATGAACGATAGATCTGGAGGCTGTGGAGCATGCTCATAGTTCACGACAGAGGACGAGTCAGAGTCACTCACGCCACGATAGCGAATCTCCTTGGTGGCAAGGGTAGGGCCATTGGGTGTGGAGACGAATATGTGTAGGTCTCGAGACTCTTATATGGGTTTAGGACACTGACGGAGCCACGCCTCTGTGGTCACATGCAGACACAAATATATTTTGAGTTTTTGTTTAACTTCGATCCTTCCCGTCGATCTCCTCCTTCTCACAACTTTCCACTTCTTCCTCCCATGTCTCCGTTTCTCCTTCAATCTCCTTTTTGTTCTCGAATCAATTCAATTTCTCAAAATATGCACACAAATTATCCGTCGTGAGAAAGCGCTGGTGTCATACAGCTAAAGTTTCCTTCTCTAGTAATACTCAGATTGATGAAAATCCTGAGAGTCAAGTCCAAGATGACTCGTCTTCCTCATTGGACTCCGCTCTCTTGGATCGGATGAGTTATCAATTATTCCTTAATTTTGATATCATTTTAATCGTAGAATGTGATTGTGACTTCTGAGAGTTTGCTATTTTGAGTTGCTAGAGCTATGGGGTAAAATTAAGTCGCAATGCTTATTGTTGACAACATTCATTGGGTCTACAAGGTTTTGCTGTTTCTTGCTTTTGTTTTGGAAGGAAGGATTTTGCAGTTTCTATGATTGAGGAATTTAAAGCAAATCGGTTGTTCTAGTTTCTTTCAATTGATAAATGAAATATATATAATCGAGACAGAAAACACAGAATTTCCATTATTTTTGGTTTCATGGACTTGCGTGAGATTAAAGAATCTATGAATTTTGAACAGAAAGACCAGGACTTATTGGGTTTGTGTTGTATTCGAATATGAGGGGAAAACATATTTGATTTATTATGCTACTGATACTCATAGGTACCAGCCCACGTCTTATTTTAAAGTAGCATGGAAGTATATTGATCGAAAAATCAATGAAACCGAAATAAAAATCAATGCATTAAGTCACTACATATTTGATTTATTATGCTATCGATACTCGTTCTCGTTAGCGGGATAACCGACAAGAAATAACTTAACCCCCATCTTATTGGTAGTTTTACTTTGGACCATGTAACAGTTACTTCTTTGAGCTATTTAATGATTTTTAGAAGTTCTAAGTCAAATTATATCAGTCAACTGAATTCACGAAAGGACAATTACATTAAATAATAATTTGATACTAGAGATTTTTTCCTCTTACTATCATAACATCTATATACTGTTATCCTGCAATAATTGATAGGACTTTAAAAATTCCCCTCAAGTTGAAAGATTATAATGGCAGGTGGAGTTTGTATTGTTGACATCTTGTTACTTATCTTTTGTTGTAGAGCCTCACAGACCAATCCAGGACATTGCCAAAGGTTTAGTTGGTTCCCTTATATATGTGAAGGTAATCTATTAAATAGTTCACTTCCATATCCTTTTGTTTTATGTTGTAATTGTATTCTATTTACTTATTAAACATTATTAGCACTTGATTGGGCATCCCTGTAAATTCTGGTAATCAGTGTGACATCAGATACCTTGAGGTTTTTATGTTATCAATCCTCTTCTGTTACAGCAGTTAAGGTGTTACATTGTTCCCTTCTGTCTTCTAAGTGACATTTATTGTTGACATTTTTTTTCCTCCGTCCTATCTTTGGCTATCTATGTCAGCTGGTCAACTGTTATGGTTATTGATCTAGGGCTAAGAAAGTAGATGTAGAAGAGTCACAAGAAAGGGATTAGAATCGAAGAATGCTTTTGTAATCGTTCTGGTGTAATAGTTTAGTTGACTCTTGATTATTATTTTTCTATGTTAAGTTGGAGTTTTTCTTTTCTTTTTTTGTTTATATTATTTTGTTTTTTAATGTATTTAAAACTTTCCTTAAAAAAAATCGGGGGTGCTACCCCTGAACCCACGAATCCCCCAAACTAATTGTGCAGACACAAATAAAAAATCTTAACTCCGCCACTAGTTTAGGATGAATTTAAGGAAGGCTTTCTGCATATTTTTAGGTTTTAAAGAGAAAACTTTATATTTTTATGGAAGAGAGGGAACAACAAAATGACGAAAGCACGAGATTAAAGTTGAAATATCTGAAAAATGTGAGTTTCAACGACTAGTTTTGAAACACCAGTCGTTGCAAGTTAGAATAAAAATAAAAATAAAATGGCGCGAGGGAGGCTCAACTATTTTTTTTAACGCGTATCAACGACTGTTTGTTTACAAACAGTTGTTTGCTTTACTTCTCCTAACTATAGAAATTCTAGGCTACATACTAGTAAATAGCAATCAATATGAGATAAAATCACACCAGTCAAGTAATCTTTTAAGGCTTTTATTCTAACGATAAGTAGCACTAATTTTTGGCTTATTGATTAAATTTAATACGTGATTTCGATGATATTGATATATTTTTTTACGAATATATTGATTGAAATCACAACTGTCATGTAATCTTTAGATTTACATATTAAAATCACAATGGTCATGTAATAAATTATTAAATGTATTGATTGATTTCAATGCGTGATATATATATATATATATATATATATATTATTTAATTTTCTATTTTTATTAGGAACTAACTAAATGAAAATAGGTTAGATTTCTTCACTTAACTATCGAAATTATAGGCTACATACTAGAAAATAGTTATATATATATATATATATATATATATATATATATATAAGAGATATATTGTTTAATTTATCAAATTTAATTATGAATTAACTAAATGAAAATACGGTTAGATTTCGTCTCTTAACTATCGAAATTCTAGGCTACATACTAGAGAAATAGATAAAAAATATGGGATACAACGACTCTTTTTATAAAACTAGTCGTTGTACATATCACAACATTTAACGTCTATTTTATAAAACAAACGCTGAAACAGACGTAAAAGTTAAGCAGAAAATTAAAACAGTGCCACTGCCTACTTTTTAACGTCCATTTTGTGTAAAAAGTCATTGAATATTCTCTCCAAAATTTCAAAAATGCCACCGCCTCGTTTTCTATGTCCATTTTTATTTAATCGGTCGTTAGATGAGAGTCATTAAATCTACTTTTTGTAGTAGTAATATCCTAAAAATTTGATCTCAAGGTTTAGTGTTGACTAGGTGATAATTAGGATGCACTACTACAGATGTACTTATTTACATGCGTACTTCATAACAGTTACCGCTAAGTGTAACACCCCAAATTCCTTACTTCAAATCGTATTGGTTGACACATGGTTTTTAAAAAATCGATAGAGTTTGAGGTGTTACAGCTTAGAGTAATGCGGAAACGGAGAGCATGCACTAATATTTGGACAATGAGTATCTGATATAAAATGCCCAGACATATGCTGCTGTCCCGACATAAGCTGATATATTAAAAATTTTCCGAAGGAATATTCATGTGATACATTAGTACAGAGCTTTGTATAATTACAAATCTTTATGGTAACTATGCAATCTTCAACCAAGCCGTAGCTAGACTTGGGGCAATGAACCTAACTCAGTTAATCAAACAATTTGGCCAGGTAGGTGTCTATCGTGGAAGTCTCACCGAGTTCCTGGCGACTTATTGACTGATCCACATAGACTAGCCCTGCCTTCGGCACCAAACTATTTGAGGTCACCTTATCAGATTCGTGCTAGAATGAATGCTTTAATGATGCTCTTCCGGCATTTGCTTTGTCTGGTGCCTCTTCCCGGCTCCATCCATCAATGTTCCGTTTCGGCTCTGTCCATCGGTGACTTCTCATGGCTCCATCTACCGGTGCCATCTCTGATCCAGGTTCCTTCCCTGAATTTTACTCAAAGCTGAGGTCCAATACCCATCGGACCTCAAGTAACAGTTAACCTCATATGAAAAGCATAACAGTATATGTATGACAGATGTTCATAACATTACAACATTAACCAATACATAGCACACAACAGATGTAAGGTTATAACAACACAACAATACATAGCATACAACACATGTAAAGTCTATCCACGTCTGCACAATCCAGTGCCACGATGGCCCTCGTGTCCTCAGTGCTAGGAAAACAATCTCACAGCATTATCAAGACTATAATCCGAATAAAGTTGAATGTGTAAACAGTGATTCAAGACAAAGCCTTAGCCACGGTACATGATCCAAGACATACATGCATACAAGACACATCAGAGTTAAAGTTACTGTACGCGAACGTACCTTTCACCGTGTAGTTACCAAAACGCCCGACTTTTTGATCCGACTCCGGACTTCCCGAATATCCTATACATTATCGTCGGATTATTACCTTTTCCATGATATTATAATTAATATCATATTTCCTAGAATAATATCAAAAAGGATATTTTCACCTATCTTGACATATAATTAATATCATAATTAAGCGATGGTTCAAGTTTGCATATCCTCCATTCACCTTTGTTTTTGGTCAAAAAATAGAGCTTTTGGTGCATGTTGATTTCTGGAGCTAAGGTCTAAGTTTTTCTATGAAATTTGGTCAGGATATAGCATACTCCTTAAGCTTTAAATGAGTCTTAGGTCATATTAATTGAAGATCCAGAACTCAAGTTATGATTTTTCAAAGTCAGACAAGAAAAACCGTACAAATTATGTTTTCCAAATTTTAGTTTCGTTTTCGTTCAAGGTTTTGACCAACTAAATGATTTCCAATGGTGATGAAACTTTCCACACTTCATGTAGGAATGATAAGCTTTAAAATGATATATAATATAAGGAAAATGGATTAGTACATTAAGAATTATAATTTTTGGAATTTAAGCATTGAATCTCAAATGAAATATGATGTGTCAATAAGGATTTAGGCATGGTTCTGGAATTCGGTAGTAAGACTTGGCTCTAGGAAATATTTTATATTTACAATATATTCAAAGAGCGTTGAATAGGAATTTGAACCAGCCCAATTGGAATTATATAGAATTATATGATATTTCTATGTTTGGTGAGGAAAACTAGAAAATCATGTCTCCAAATTCAAGTAGTATCTATTTTGCAAAATTCTGGGATGGTTTCGACCATGTATTGGTTTGGTGATTATTTTTCCTCGAAAATAGACTTGCAGAGCTTTAATTAGGAACTGGAATAATCTCATTTGGAGTTTCCTAGATTAAGTTATGTTTTTTCCAATTTTCTTCAAAAATTATAGTCAAATTTTTTATTAAGTCCGAAAATGATAATATTTTTGGATAACTGTATCTAACCATGAGTTGAGAGCTTTGGGTAGGATAATAAGCATTTAATTATATCTTTTTGAGTATATATGTATAAGGATAAAAGATTACCGATGATGACCTGTTACACACCTACCGGCCTCGCCCTTTCGAGTGGCGGGTAGTGTGGTCCTTTACTTTTATTTAATTCTAGCTTATTTTTCCCAAGTTAATTATCGCCACGCATCAGAGTATAAGCAGCAGAGCACACATCGGTTTGGACAAAATATTTACTGATAATAATATGGAAAGATAAATTTTCCCCGAAGGGGTCATAATATACAGTTATCCGGATAATTGTGCCTGATAGGCCAAAATAAAATACTATAGTGATCAGGAAATCAAAATAAATACACAAAAATAGCAGTCACCAAATGTCCACCTCCACACTGCTCCAGCTCCGGAGCCTTACCCCTGTCTCCCTGCTCCGGTCTTGATGAACTGCCAGATGGCTTAAAAGGTGCTGGGATTCAAAATTTGAATCCCAGAGTAACCGTTAATCTCATATAAAATGTATAAATAATGCATGTAAGCAAAACCATAAATAAACAAATACCACATAACATTTAGTATCAAGGCACACAGCCAAATCCGGAACTAGCAGTCCTAATAGCACACAAAGCCTGAGGCATCGCAGTGGTCCTAATAGCACACAAAGACCCTGGACCACGGCACAAAGACAGAGCAAAGCCCTTAATGCACACAGCATGTTCCGGTTCCATAGCGCTTGGAAACAAATGATAACCAAATATATGCAATTTCAAGATAAAACATACATACACAAGTTACACAGAGTATATGAGGATTAAGGTTACTACCTGGCTGTCGACTACAGATATAAACAACCTTCTCTGTGAAAATTATCACAATTATCCCTAAAATAATAAAATGTAAATATAATTAATTCCACCTCAATAAATATTTTCTTTGGTAAATTAAAATAAGCCCAATTAATGTGTCTATATTCACTAAATTCCTTTTCTTATTAAGGAATTTAATATGAGCTTATATTCCCTTAATTTTCACCCAAATTCTGAAATTTCCAGCAACCGATGACTGAACTTCAAAAATTCATAATTAAATCTAGAAAAATCATGTTGGGTTGATTCCAAAGCTCAAATGACCCTTAACATGTCTATTGCCAACCAAAAATACTCATTTGAGTCAGACCAAGTCTAAAATCCATCCATAGCCAACAATACCCCTGCTGTCCGAAATTCATGCTCAGTTTTCAGGGGCAATATTGAAATATTTATTTCTCTTAGCAAACAATTCCGAAAAATACATATTATATACCAAATTAATACTTGAGATGTCTAATTTATCCTTGTAAAATTTCATAATTTTATAAATTCATTTACTAGGGTAAAAAGCACGAAGAATATGACTGACTCTGCAGAAAATTTCCTGAAACAGCAGTCCCACGTTTTTCACACTTCCATTTATGCTTCCAAAATTATGATCCAAGTTCAACCTCATACAAAATCTCATTCTAAACACTTTAAAGCTATCAAAAACACCAAAATCCATTCCCAAAACACCAGTATAGGCAGCTGGACGAAAATTCTTAGGTAACCAACAAATTGTCAAATTTCCATTCTAACACCGTAATCTAGTCTATAATCATTTCTAATTTGTTGTTTGAACCCTTAATCATACTCTAATACTATTTAAGAATTTGAGCAGCAACTCCCCATATATTTAGGGTTTCCAAAATTTCAAGAATACAAGAGAATACCACCACAAATCAATTCACAAACTCAAATCCACTAACCTTAGCTTGATCCTTGAGATTCTTGAAATTTCTTCTTCCTTTTTCACCAAAAATTTTCGACCTCCCCTTCAAGAACACCATAAGAAGACAGATTTTTGGGTCAAAAAGAGTTGCAAAAGGAAGCTTAGAGGAGATGGAAAAGATTACTTGAGACTTACCTTTTGGATTTCTTGAGTTTTCCTTCTCCTTTTCTCCTAAAATTATTCAACTCTTCCTCTCCTCCTTGTCTCTGCGTGGCTGACCGAAATGGGGGAGGAAGAAGTGATTAGTTGTCAATAAAAGGGCCAATCCGGATGGATAAATGAAGGGAAAGAAATGACCTCCAACTAAGCCCCTATATACGACTATGCCACCAAGTTAAAATCCAACTATTTGGTTAAAATGTAGTTGGCAATTTTTCTTCTTCTTTTTCCCATAGTTTGGGCTAAAATTTTTAAGTCTCTCTTAGGATGATTTTGGCCCACCTTGTAACTTATAATCCATGCTCATGTGCCCATAAATTATAAATAATTATAAGACACACAACACAATTTCATGGAAATTATAATTTTAACCTTGCTTCAAGTTTTTTCTTACTTCCCAAAAATACTCATGCAACTTCTTCTCATCCCTTTTTGGCCATATTTATTACACATAACTTCATAAAAATTCATATGTGCAAATAAATTCACATTAATGCACATGAAAAAATGGGGATGTTACATGACCTATCTCTATGAATTTCAAAATTTATAGGAATTGACAATTGCTTGAGCTCAAGAGAAAAGTGAACCCAAAATATTTTGGTAAAGGTACAAGTAAAAGAGGAACGGGTGTGTAAATAGCATCCCGTTATAATTTTTTCTAAATGAGATCTTTACTAGTTGACGTATTTTTATGTTAATTACCATATTTATAAGTATGATTTTGTGAAGGAAAATTTATCATATTTGTTTCATTTTCTTATTGATAGTACATGAGTAAAGATTGATGATTTTATTTTCTTCCAATTGTTTCAAAGTATAATTCATGATTATGGACTTAGATAAGGAGACTTTTGAGATATTTTTCATAAATTTTATATTGAAATGACCTTGCATTTTAGAAAGTATATAAACTAGAATTTATTATTTGAAAAGGATTTATGTTGTCATATTGAATTTGAAATACTATTTGTGAACTTTCATTATGGGGAATTCGATTATGAAGTATTAGATATGAGCTGTTATTATCTTGAAATAATAATTTTTATTGCTTTGATAAATATATTGACCCCAAGCATGCTTGAAAATGTTTTGGAGAGAACTGAATACAGAATACTAGTTACTCACAGCAGTACTGTTAGTTCTTGGTGCACCATGGTTAACCTCGAGCCCACTTAATATTCATGAGATTTGTTCTCATGCTTGTTATTTGTAGGGTTTGACCTATTCTTGTTTCATAGCTTCATGTTGCGCTCGTTTCATAGACTGTGTATCCATGCTTGTTTCATGGCTTCGAGTCATCCTTAGTTAGTTACCCTCGTGGACTGTGTGGCCACGCTTGTCATTCGTTGTGTAAGAAGTTATACAAATAGTTGGGATTTGAGATTTACTTTTTTAATCTGGTTTTGTCAAACAAAACGATTTATTACGCATTTCAAGTGACTCAATTGATGATCCTATGTAAAGTACTATTTTATTCATGATCATATTATATAGAGATTGAAGTTATTGTCATATTGTTATTATCAAAAGATAAAAATGTTTAATTTTTTTTTTGCTTTGTATTTTATTAAATTATATGAATGAGACGTTATTCACCGGAATATTTGTTTTGGTTCAAATGATATTGCTGATCCTGTACCTCCTGCTGAGTGGAGAAGTGCCTCCTTAACGACTTATGGTCTCATTTTGTAGTGCTACTAGTTGATGTAATTATAAACCTAAACTTTTGTATTATTATTAATGCTTTATGCTCCACGTAGTCTATAGGTAGGATCCCTATCCTCCCTTGTTGTTGGTACACATGAATATTCCAGATTATTGTATTATGAGTATCAATTAATATCCATATATAAGTTGGTACAAATTAATTAATATAACCCTCATTTTTCAATTCATCCAACTTTTCAGTGTCAATGACTTTGTTACAGATAGCATTAAAGAAAACACAATCTTGTTATAGTGGGTTGTACTTCATTTTTCATAATATCTCTAATTGCTATTGGTAATAGTTGTTGCATCATTACATGATAATCATGGGACTTCATTCCAACTAACTTCAAATCGCCCATTGATGTTGGTTTTGATTAGTTTTGATGATGTCTCTTATAGATGCCATTATTAAAAGCAAAAAGATTGAGTAATATAGATATCTCCTACATTGACTAACTGATGTATTTAATGTAGATTAATCCAAGTTGAATTATAGAGATTAATCAATAAGGAGATATTGAAGAAGAGAACTCCAAGTTGAACTATAGAGATTGGCCAAGAAATGAGGCTAAAGAAAGACGAACTTGCACTGGAAGTCTCTATGATCAAACAGAAGATGGAATGAAGCTTCATCATATTTGAGCTACAATGGAGTATAAATGAAAAGTGCTGATACGGGAAGCCGACACATTAAAGTCTAGAACAAGTTCAGCATAGGCTCGGCTTTATGGATATTGGAGAAGATTGAAGAATAATCAAGAAGAAGATAAGGTGTTAAAGAAAGAAGAACTTGCAGAGCTTGTCAAGGAAGCAAGATGTTATTCCAAGTTGAATGGGAGAGAATGCCAAGGGAGCAAGAAGTTCTCAAAGGATTTTGGGAATAATCAAGAAGAGAAGATATTGAGGAACTTTCAAAGAATGATAAGTACAATGACAAGAGAATGATCAAGAGAAGAGAAGAGAAGAAAGAAATAATTGAATTATGGAAAATGATCAAGAGAAGAAGAGAAGAGAAGAAAGAAAGAGTTGAGTGGTGAAGAATGATCAAATTTGGAGATGGAAAAAGGAAGAACTTGTTGAATGGAATGAAGATATTGTTATGCAAGTTCATATGTTGATGCTAGAAGCTTCCAAGATCATATGGAAGTTGGAATGACTCAATTCGGAGCTAAAGTCAGCAAAAATCAGCTTCTGGATGAGAATACTCGAGTTTGGATATCTATACTCGAGTATAGGAGTCAATACTCGAGTATGTTCATCAATACTCGAGTATGCAGTGTTTTCAGCATCTCTGGTGCCTCTGGACTGTCAATACTCAAGTATGCAAGTCTATACTCGAGTATACAGCGGTGATCAGCTCTGTTTCACGTTCAGCATGAGCGACGTTTGGTAATTTGATGATATCTTCCAAACCAGAGATCGGATTGAAGTGAAATCAGTGGCATATGAAACTAGACTCCCAATGCGTCATTTTGATATAAAATTCAAGCCCAAAGGAGTTCATATGAGAGATCTATGAATTGTACAAGTTGATAGATAAATCCACGACACACAGCAAACCAAGCTTCAATGTTTTGAGTGTAACTCACAAACTACAAATCCGATTGAGCTGAAATTGGTGGTATATGAAAGTAGACTCACATAGATTTCCATCAAGAGTTGAACGAACCAAAACGGAGTTCAGACCAGGAAGATATGGCCCTCGAAAGTCGATGGTTTGTTCAAAGAGTTGCAATACTCGAGTATGTAAGTTCTATACTCGAGTATGGATCATATAGAGAAGAACCAGGGGTTACGAAACAACCTCCATACTCGAGTTTCCAACCCCATACTCGAGTATATGTCGCTGGTTCAGAAAACGAAGTTCTAACGGCTAGTTTCTATCTGAGTCTAACGGCTATATTTCTTCTTCCAACGGTCATATATTGATTTCTACATATAAAAGAAGACAGATTCAAGACAGATCAAGTAGAGATACAAGATTACATCTTCAACATGCTAATACTCTGATCTTCACATCATTTACTCTCTGTTTTTCAAATGCTTACATAGTTTATCATAGAGAGTGATATGATTTTTATTGTTCTTCAGTGATTATCATTATCTACTCTTAGAGAGAGTTCACTGATAGTAAATCATTTATTGTAAAGAATCTCAAGTCTGGGGACTTGGAGATTGGGATACAGTTACAACTTGTAAGGGGGAGTGAGTCCTAGTGTGAAAGGATCATCCCGAGTACGAGTTGGTAATTGTAAGAGGATATCTCGGAAAGAGATTGTAAAGGCCTGCACAAGTGCCCGGCTAAACTTGTGAGGTTGTAAAGGCCTTTCTCTTGTGCCTGGTTAAACAAGGAGATAGTGGAAAATCTCAAGCGGAGCTTGGGACTGGACGTAGGTCAAGGATTGGGCCGAACCAAGTATAAATCAGTTTGCATATTCTCTTCCCTTATCTCTTATATTTCCAAAGATATATATTTGAATGTGCATATATATTTGAATGACTGATTATCACTTTATAAATTATTTTTGTCATTCAAACTACTTTCAGTAAAGTTTCTGAAAAGATTTTCAAAGTACCAAGTTTTTTTAATTAGCCACCCAATTCACCCCCCTCTTGGGTGATAGCCAGGTCTTTCATTTGGTATCAGAGCCTGGTTCTTGTTTAAAGGACTTAACCGTCTCAAGAGTTTCAATGGCTGATTTTGGGTGTTCCCTGTTTTCAGAAGGTTTTGATTATACCATTCCACCGTTCTTCAAAGATATTGATTTTTGGTTTTGGAAAGCTAGAATGACTAGTTTTATCAAAGCAACTGATTTTTATATGTGGAATGTTTTTATAAATGTTTTTGATTTCAAACCAAGAAAGGATTGGATGAGAAAAGGAAAAAGAAAATGTTTTCGTTGAACATTAGAGCAATGAAAATCCTTCACTGTGCTTTAACCGAAAAGGATTTTCAGAAAATCAAGTTTTGCTCTAGTGCTAAAGAAATATGGGATACTCTTGATTTCATACATGCTTCTAACAATTGTGTTGAAGTTGATAGTGTTGATAGTTCATCAAAAATTATAAACTGCACATCTATGATTGATGAACAACTGGAGATTGAAGAAGGAGAAATCGTTGAATACTCCCATAATCCAGTCAACACAAAGGAACAAGAGGAAGAAGATTCCCAGGAAGAGCTCATGGACGATTGTGATCAATCAATATTTGGAGCTCAAGATACACATGCGGTAAACAATTCCAATTCTCCTTGTGTAGTTAAGAAATATGATTTTGAACATTTGCATAAAATTGTTTTTCAACCAATTATTGATTCTGTTTTGAAAAGCAAAAATGTTTTCAATCATGCTGGAAAATCATGTGGGAAGAATGAATGTTCAAATGAAGATTGTTTGAAAGCTTACTCATCACCAAAGACAATACCCGCAAAAATATTCATAATAAACATCATTCTATTATTTGCAATTATTGTGGTAAATATGGTCATATTTCTTACACATGCTATATTAGGAGAAATTCTAATGTGAGAAATAAACTTGTTTGGGCTCCTAAAGGACAATCAAGGTCCAATACTAATAGTGAAGGACCCAAGTATAAGTGGGTACCAAAATGTCCATCTAGTACTCCATGTGTGCAGGATGATTTGAATATCAATGGACATCAAGGTACAGAAAAGAGGAAGAAGAAGCCAAGAGTTTCTCATGCACCATTGAAGAAGATCATAGCATCTATATCAAGCAAGAGAACTCTCAGGGCACTCATTGCTGGAACTACAAGGTTTAAACATCAAAGGAAGCAATGGATACAAGCAAGAAGAGTATCATACACCTCAAGAACAAACTACCATAGAGTACCATTCAACTATCTTGAGGAGAACAAGAAAGGGAGAATCTCTCAAAGATCAAACAAGAGACTCTTGAAGTCTATATCCATTGAGAGAGCTTTGCCAACACCCATGAGAAAACATATGAAGAACCAATGGGTAAGCAAAGTCAATCCTCCAAGTACCTAAGGCAAAGGTATACAATGGTAAAACCTCCTATGCTATTATTTGAATTATACATTGAGGTTTTATATATTGTAGTCTTAGGAATGAGCATTGCAAACTTTTTTTTTATTGGGTTTTCACATCCTAACTTATTTTTTTTGAAAGAGATTGCAATGTTCAATAGGCTTGATTCTTTATGCATGCATGATGATTTGAAAAGAAAGTATTTCTTTTATGCATAAAGTCATGTTTAATTCATTATGCTCAGTTGTTCTGAATTAATTATATTCATAAGAGCATGTGAATTTTGATTCCTACAAGCTAACGATGATTGGATCCAAGTTAGGTTGGATACCAAGAAAGAAAAAGCTTTGTATGATTTTGTAGGATCAAAGAAAGCTTCTCAAGAATGCAACATAAAGAAATGATCCAAATCTTGAGAAAGCTAAACAAGCTATGCTTGATGTTGATGGTGAATGTTGGAAAAGGAGTTATCTACATCAATCCATCTCAACCAAGCAAGCTTCTATGAGGACAAGAGGAATTACGGTGATATCTAATTCTTACCTCATACTATAATTATATGAAAATTCATGTTTGGTTTGTCTTTAGTTAAGTTAAAAGGTTTTGAAACTTATTCAATTTCAATCAGGAACTTTTCTGTCAAAACCAAACTTCAGTTTTCAGCTTGTCAAGTTTTTCTATGTTTTTTTTTTTTTTTCAAAAATTTTGCGAATACTCAAGTATGGGTATCTATACTCGAGTATGGACTTATCAGAGAGTTGCACAAATTTGATTAAACTGAACCATACTCAAGTATCCATGGGTAAACTCAAGTATAGTCCTCACAGAGAACACTCTAAGTTTTACACCAAGCTACACTCGAGTATGAATTTGCATACTCCAAGATAGATCACACGAGACTACTTGAATATTTTTCTAAGTCTTCTAAACTCAAGTATTCAAATGTACACTCAAGTATGGAACCTACAGAGGCTATCTAACGTTTCTTTTAAGATTAATCATACTCGAGTATATGAATGCACACTCGAGTATAGTTTGAACAAAAAGCTTTCAAATCTCTCACATGCCTATCCATACTCAAGTATACATGTGCATACTCAAGTATTCGTCTAACAGAAAGTTACAAAAGTTTCATGCATAAGCATACTCAAGTATGCAGTCACACACTCGAGTATGAGTCATACATAAAGATATTCTTCTTTCCCCAAAGCTTTGTAAACTCAAGTATGACTTTACATACTCAAGTATGGACGTGAAATAGATTTCAAAAAGCTTTTCAAAATTATTGTATACTCGAGTATGGCTGTACACACTCAAGTATAGGACATACTTTTTGAAAGACTTACATACTCAAGTATAGATCTACATACTCAAGTATAGGACATAGAAAGTTCTTTCTTTTTGAAAGACTTACATACTCAAGTATAGATCTACATACTCAAGTATAGAGGTTTTGGACTTAAACTTATTTTCATATTAAAAGGTTCACACTCGAGTATGTAATGACAAACTCGAGTATGACTCCTACTTCAAAGACATGGTCCAAAGCTTAAGTCACGATGTTCCTCTCTCGTAAGAATCATACTCAAGTATCACTCTTCATACTCAAGTATAGACATTAGTGCACAGTGACACACTCGAGTATAGAAGAACATACTCAAGTATGGGTCGCAGAGTTTGAAATTCAAATCTGACGAATTTGTGAAATCTTCCTGATTGTCTCCAATACTTTATATCCTCAATCACTAATATTTTTAACCATGTTCAATCAATTTATTAGTGAATTTCTGATGATCAAACATGTGAATTTGTGCATAACTTTGTAAGTTTATATTTTTGAAATGCACAAGTGTAAAGTATTTTTGGATTTCAATTCACTCTGTTTTATGAAATTGCATACACATATTTTGGAAAATATTCATACTTTGATTATATTCAAATTAAATTTCAAAATTGGAAGTTAATATTATTGAATGTTGGATATGCTTCAAATTTGTCAAGTTGAGTTTTTCCTATCATCCACATATTGATATTTGGTATTCAATATGATGCTTGAACTCCTCATTCCTTATTTTCAATCAAGTTAGATCTTATATCTAACAAATTGATTATCTATATGAGTTTTTCAAGCTTATCTCCTTAAAAGAATTCAATTTGTGAAAATCTCATTGGTTAAGTTATTCCAAGCAATATGAATGTTCATTAATGCATTAAATGTTAGTGCATTAACCATTATATGGAATGACTTACTAGGATAACACTCTGGAACTCTAGTCATTTGAACTAATGTGTATGTGCTTCATCATCCATGAATCCTAGTAGTCATTTTGTTACTCGAATACATCAACTTTGTCTTCATCCATATTTTGAGTAACTATTTCTATATATTCACATTCTTGCCTTGATTATTCATATATTTCAAGATTCTATTCTAAAAGGCAAGATGATTTCTTGGTCATAGCAAAGTCATTGTGCTCATATATTTCTATTGTGCTTAGCATGTTTCGATAAATGCTCTACCTTCATGACTTTTGCTTTTGAGAAAATTCTTCAACATGTTAACTGCAATGTTCAACATGTTCTCCAAAACTGAAGCATTCTGATCTATTCTTTAACATGTTGACTTCCACCATGTTTAAAATGAACATTGTTTTCAAACATATTTTAAAAATGAATCTTTCATTCATGAAATGTTGATTTCATAATGCATTCTCATATTTTGAAAGAACATTCAAGATTTGAAATACTTTGCATATTTCATTATCATTCTTGAAAAATCTGAGCTCATTCATAAACTGTGAATTGATAAATGCTTATCTTTATGGATAAGATTTTCTATGCTCTTTGATCAAACTTACATGCATTTTATCAATGACATCTTTTCTGCATAAAATATATTTACAAAATGTCATTGAGAAATAAAATTTTCACATGATTTAATTATTACCCTTTTGATTCATTGGTCTGAACTTATTTGATTGGGTTAAATTATGTTAGCTTATTATGCTCTTTGCTTAAAAATCATATGATTTAATCTTTTAAGAGCATAAGGTTGTCATGTCTAATCTTATGTGGACCCGAGAAACATAGGGTACCAAAGAGCATATTTTGTTGTTTTGTAGGACTCTGTTTAAAAGATGAAAAACAGAGGCTAACAGAGTAAAGAATGACTCTAGTAGCTGATCCTTGTACCACGAGTTAATTCAACCAATATTCTGTAATTTGAAGTTAAAAAGTTGTAACTTCAAGATAAGATGCCCCGAGGTAAAAGAAAAATAGCTTCAAGTTATTACTAATGGGTGTTGAATTATGCAGAAGCTTGATTCAATGAAGGTCACAAATTCTACTTTGAGTTAGGTGTCTCGAGGTCGTTAATTTAATGTCTCAAGTCTTAGACAAGCACAAAGATATGTTGGGAAGGAATGAGTTACCTCAAGTCATATTCTCATATGCCTCAAGACAAATTCTACAAGAATCTTGCCGATCGAGTGTCTTCCATCTTCGATCAAAAAGTAGAATATTCCAAGATGGGCGAATGTATCTATGCACATTGCTTATCGATTGTCCGTATAAGTTTGAATTGGGATGTTAAGTTCAAACTAAGAAGTTAAGTTCGAACTAGGATGGTAAGTTCAAACTAAGAAGTTAAGTTCGATCCGGGAAGATAAGCATGTAAGGTCCTCTCGTGTGAATTACAAGTGATGACTATAGAATCATAGACATCACATGAGTAACCACTAGAGCTATGTGGGAAGGAACTTCAACCATTCTACACCGAGCTTACCACAAACAATATTGAAGTTCATCGCTTCGTGAATGACAAGATTAGACAACTCTATGAATTGATCAACCAAAACTTCACGAAACTCATCCTTATGCATCAAATCGGGAGATCTTCGTATTGATCACATAATCAGATAATGGCTAGCCAATGATGCATCTATGGATTTCAGATGATTATGACTCAAGTAATTACGATATTACTTGAGTGAGGTATTGTAATATGCATTTATCATAATCATCCTAGGCTAACTTGATTCCATTCAAATTTTTCTCTCATGAAGTCTAGCCTGAGCACACGTATTTCTAAAATGATCCTTATGCTTTAAACCATTTTATCATCATAAAAATCATAAGTGATTTTTATATACCAATTTCAAGTCCACCTATGTGAACTTGAAAGTTCTTAATTCTGAGGTATCATGTTATGTCCATTGGAGTTAGATGAATTCCAGACCTCATAACACTTGGTATCACATCATTATTTGGTATCATTAAAGGGAGCTACACATGTTTTAATCATGCATTCATTAAGGGGGAGCTTTACATTCATATGTGTTTTATATTTTAAAAGCTCATCTCCTTTTATTTGAAGAAAATCCTTTTTAAGCATACTCATCTATTTTCACTATCTTCTATTAGTTTTGATGATGAGTTAATTTCATATCTGAAAATATCTTATATTTTCCTTTCATTATTTTCAAATATCATTTGGAAAGGAATACTTTGATATTTGGTTGCACTAACAAATCCCTTTTGCAAAGAAATTTTTCAATTTGTAGCAGAAGATTTTGTTATGTGTTACAACTTTCCTCAATGAACTACAAGGAGAAACTATTCAAATAAGGAAAGATGTTTTGACGATCAATCATTGAAGCTGAGAAAAGGGATGGAAGCTGAACTACTGATCATATTCATTCAGATGCGATAGTCTTCAAGTAGCCAACACTTTCATTCTATTTGCATCATACAGGATATTCATGATCCTTCTATTAAGCACTCTTCAGATGATCTCATACCACAAAGCAAACAAATGGACTTCATCGATCATTCATCAGTTTGCAGAACCAACATGAGCATTTCTAATCTCTATCTTTTTATATTCAGTAGAAATGTTGCACATGTTTGGTATCTATTTGCTTTAAGTGTGAAAGATTTCTTGAAAACCTCTCTAATTTCAAAATTGCTTTCATAAAAACATTCGAAATTGCATCATATTTAGAATGAAAACAATTTCAAATCGAAGAGAGAAAATCAGTTTCTTTGACTCTTTCTAATCTGGTTTCATATTTGTCTCTATAAGCATTTCTTTTTTACTTCAACTTTTTGCTAATGACAAATAAGGGGGAGAGAAATGGCATGATAAATAATGACATGATAAATATGTTGGGTCTAATCTATTTTCATATTCATACATATTTATCTTATAGTATTTGCCATCATCAAAAAGGGGGAGAATGTTGGTTTTGATTAGTTTTGATGATGTCTCTTATAGATGCCATTATTAAAAGCAAAAAGATTGAGTAATATAGATATCTCCTACATTGACTAACTGATGTATTTAATGTAGATTAATCCAAGTTGAATTATAGAGATTAATCAATAAGGAGATATTGAAGAAGAGAACTCCAAGTTGAACTATAGAGATTGGCCAAGAAATGAGGCTAAAGAAAGACGAACTTGCTTTGGAAGTCTCTATGATCAAACAAGATGGAATGAAGCTTCATCATATTTGAGCTACAATGGAGTATAAATGAAAAGTGCTGATACGGAAGCCGACACATTAAAGTCTAGAACAAGTTCAGCATAGGCTCGGCTTTATGGATATTGGAGAAGATTGAAGAATAATCAAGAAGAAGATAAGGTGTTAAAGAAAGAAGAACTTGCAGAGCTTGTCAAGGAAGCAAGATGTTATTCCAAGTTGAATGGGAGAGAATGCCAAGGGAGCAAGAAGTTCTCAAAGGATTTTGGGAATAATCAAGAAGAGAAGATATTGAGGAACTTTCAAAGAATGATAAGTACAATGACAGAGAATGATCAAGAGAAGAGAAGAGAAGAAAGAAATAATTGAATTATGGAAAATGATCAAGAGAAGAAGAGAAGAAGAAGAAAGAAAGAGTTGAGTGGTGAAGAATGATCAAATTTGGAGATGGAAAAAGGAAGAACTTGTTGAATGGAATGAAGATATTGTTATGCAAGTTCATATGTTGATGCTAGAAGCTTCCAAGATCATATGGAAGTTGGAATGACTCAATTCGGAGCTAAAGTCAGCAAAAATCAGCTTCTGGATGAGAATACTCGAGTTTGGATATCTATACTCGAGTATAGGAGTCAATACTCGAGTATGTTCATCAATACTCGAGTATGCAGTGTTTTCAGCATCTCTCGGTGCCTACGGGACTGTCAATACTCAAGTATGCAAGTCTATACTCGAGTATACAGCGGTGATCAGCTCTGTTTCACGTTCAGCATGAGCGACGTTTGGTAATTTGATGATATCTTCCAAACCAGAGATCGGATTGAAGTGAAATCAGTGGCATATGAAACTAGACTCCCAATGCGTCATTTTGATATAAAATTCAAGCCCAAAGGAGTTCATATGAGAGATCTATGAATTGTACAAGTTGATAGATAAATCCACGCCACACAGAAAACCAAGCTTCAATGTTTTGAGTGTAACTCACAAACTACAAATCCGATTGAGCTGAAATTGGTGGTATATGAAAGTAGACTCACATAGATTTCCATCAAGAGTTGAACGAACCAAAACGGAGTTCAGACCAGGAAGATATGGCCCTCGAAAGTCGATGGTTTGTTCAAAGAGTTGCAATACTCGAGTATGTAAGTTCTATACTCGAGTATGGATCATATAGAGAAGAACCGGGGTTACGAAACAACCTCCATACTCGAGTTTCCAACCCCATACTCGAGTATATGTCGCTGGTTCAGAAAACGAAGTTCTAACGGCTAGTTTCTATCGAGTCTAACGGCTATATTTCTTCTTCCAACGGTCATATATTGATTTCTACATATAAAAGAAGACAGATTCAAGACAGATCAAGTAGAGATACAAGATTACATCTTCAACATGCTAATACTCTGATCTTCACATCATTTACTCTCTGTTTTTCAAATGCTTACATAGTTTATCATAGAGAGTGATATGATTTGTATTGTTCTTCAGTGATTATCATTATCTACTCTTAGAGAGAGTTCACTGATAGTAAATCATTTATTGTAAAGAATCTCAAGTCTGGGGACTTGGAGATTGGGATACGATTACAACTTGTAAGGGAGTGAGTCCTAGTGTGAAAGGATCATCCCGAGTACGAGTTGGTAATTGTAAGAGGATATCTCGGAAAGAGATTGTAAAGGCTGCACAAGTGCCGGCTAAACTTGTGAGGTTGTAAAGGCCTTTCTCTTGTGCCTGGTTAAACAAGGAGATAGTGGAAAATCTCAAGCGGAGCTTGGGGGACCGGACGTAGGTCAAGGATTGGGCCGAACCAAGTATAAATCAGTTTGCATATTCTCTTCCCTTATCTCTTATATTTCCAGCATATATATTTGAATGTGCATATATATTTGAATGACTGATTATCACTTTATAAATTATTTTTGTCATTCAAACTACTTTCAGTAAAGTTTCTGAAAAGATTTTCAAAGTACCAAGTTTTTTAATTAGCCACCCAATTCACCCCCCTCTTGGGTGATAGCCAGGTCTTTCAATTGAGACAAATATTTTCACATTAAAAGAATACCCTTGTGTCATCTTAATCATGCAAACACCCACACAAACTTTTTTTTTCTTGGCTTTTGACAGTGTATGGGTTGTTGGCTCCATGTGCACCCTCTTACCATCATCTCTTAGTTGTGAATGTAATTGTTCTCTTATTCACATATCAACCAAGTCTAATCTCACACTAATTTCATCCTTAGTCTTCCTTGGTATGTGCAAAAGCGTACCAACAAGGCTACCACAAACGGTTTTCTTCACATACATCACATTAATATTGTGTCTCACATCAAGACTATACCAATATGGAAGTTCAAAGAAAATTTACCTTTTCTTCCATATATGTTCTTCTCACTCATAGTCCTCTGATTCTTACCAAAGATGACATTGATATGTTCAACCCGACTATAAACTTCCTCTCAGGTTAATGCTTTCGGAGCTATTGCATGCTTCGGTAAGTCATTAAAATGATTTCTTAACCTACAATACATGTGGAACCGATGAAGAAACCTCATGTAACCAAGGTAGACCACTGTGTGTCTGCTTCACATATCGGACATGCTTTATGCCCCTTTACATTGTACCTTGACAAATTTTCGTATGCAGGAAAGTCATTTATCATGATAAAAATCATTGTATGTAGCTTAAAAGACTCGTGCTTATATGTATTAAACACATTTATGCCTTCCTCCCTTAATCAAAGGCGACAAGTAGACATCGATATCGTTCCATGGCTGGTTTGTTCCATAAATCTTCATATATAGAAAGTATCACATATTTGCGTTCCATACATAGCCAGGGATGTAAGTTATATATCACAAAGAGAACCAGCCAAGCAATATGTGTGCTACTAAGAGTTCCAAAATGATTGATTCCATCTGTACAAAGCCTAAGCTGAAGGTTTCTTGGCACGCTGCCAAGTTGAGGGAACATTTCATCTATTTCCTTCCGTTGTGGAGAGTTAGTAGGGTGCCGGAGATATTTTCCATAAGATATTCTCTTATCAGAATGCCATCTTAACTTCTTCACTTTTGATGCACTCACAAAAAAATGCTTAAACCACAACATTATTGGAAGATACCACAACACTTTTAAAGGTTGCATTTTAATTGTCCGATTGCCATAACCACCATCTTTCTTCACTTTGTATCGTGAAGTTTTATACTTCGAATACTCACTAAGACCTTCATTAGGGAAAGCGCGTATCTTTTTCTACTACATACCCATCAGACACAAGATTTTCTTGGCCTTATACATACGATTTGGAAGTACATTATTCCTAGAAGCATATCACCAACAATATTCAAGCAACAATAAGAAACTACTATCAGACCACCCACAATTTATCTTTAAGTTAGCCAAATACCTGTCAAGCGTGTATGCTTACTCCCAAGGTACAACAATGTCTCTACATCACTTTGTAGGCTGTCATAAACATGCGATTGCGTTAAAGATTATACCTCAACATCATGAATCATTTTCTCCATTCTATATCTTCATCTATGACATCCACAACTTCCTTCTTGTGCGACAGACAAGTAGTTACTTTCTCACCATGCCATATCTACTTTGTGTATCAAAGATTTTTTCCATCACAAAATAGGTGATCCCATATATCATCAATATCATGTTGACTCTCATTTAAACAATTAACACCAGGATACAAATACATCCCATTTTTTGTAGGCTCATTCCTTATAGCAAATTCAATAAACTTTTCTACCCTATTCTCATATTCTTCACTTGTTCTCAATGCATTCATCCAACTATGATCCATTTTATTACCACCTGTAACATCCCATTTTCAAAAGCAGTATATTTTTTTTTTCATCAGAGTAGAGCATCGGAGCAATTGAGTAATCGTTACATATATTTATAAATGCCGTAAGTCCGTCGATTTCTGTAAACGGTACATTGACCGAGAGTTTTCAAAATGAATAACACCCGAAAAAAATCTTTAGGGTCTGTGCGGCTCTGCTCGCCTTTCTCCTCGGTTCTCGGTTCTTCCGAACCCGACGCTATGATAAGAGCGAGATCCAATTACAATTTGGATCTCGTGTAACGGTTAACCTCATGCTTAAATACGACTACATATACACGACAAACAATCAATACAAACCACAAATGGATGTATGATTAAAAAATACATAACCACGTATGTAAGATATATAATAACCACGTATGTAACATAACCACGTATGATACAGCAATAATAACCTCGTATGTGACATAACCACGTATGTGACATAACCGTGTATATAACATAACCACGTATGCTACAACAACAAACATATATAATCATACAATAACCATCAGAGTTAGTGTTACAGTACGCGAACGTACAAACCTAACAACACATATACGCATATAATAAGCATCAGAGTTAGTGTTACCGTACGCGAACGTACCTTTGGCGGTACAACGTAACTTTTACGGAAAAACGTGAAATTTCCGACGGCGGAAAAAAAACGGTGTGACGGCGGCACAACAGCGGCTCGACAAATGCGGTACGATTATCTCGATATCCTATAAGGATAATATTTAACAACTTTTAGCATCATAATGACATTTTAGGTACAAATTACCATTTTGCCCCGAACCCTAATCGGCGGAATTTCGCGAGCTTCATTGTTTTCGCTCTATCTCTCTAGAATTTTGACAGATCTTTTCCCTCATCATATTTTCGAAATATATATCATATTTACCCCTAAATATGATATCTAGACTATCTTGAAAAAATTAAAGATAAATCTAGCATTCCTACTATATCTACCGAAAGAACTACCGAAACTAAAGACCGGGGACCGAAGAACTTACCCGGACTTTGCTCGACTTTCTCCGCAGCTTCTCTCTAACTTCTCTCTAAGAGGCAGATTTTTGGTGTGAGAAATGAAGAAGAGGAGCTTGGTATTTATAGAAAAAATTCGGGACGTAAAGGGAATTTTCGCTTTGTTTTTGAACCGTTAGATCTAGGGTTTTGGGAGGAGCAATCTTGGCCCTCCATCCATAGGTGCCGACCTCTTTGGCCCAAAAAGTCAAAGAATGAGTTGTCATCTTGCTTTATGGCCTCCGGTCCGATAAAGCTACCCGATCGGTGTCCGTTTCGCGCGATTTTAAAACTCAAAAATCCGGCGTGTAACTTTGAAGATCTTTCCATCCTCTTTCATATTATCTATTTGGATCCTCTTTTTGATCATATCCAGGTATTCTCCGGTGTGTCGGAAGATATTCGGACAAACGCGTCCGATTTACGGAAATCGCTTCGATAGAACCAACTTCGGACAACAATTCACCGAATCGTAAAACGTCCGGTTGTTGCCTAACTTAATCTCGTGTTTAAAAAGACACAATTGTTTCTATAGGTTCTCACTTTGCCTATCCGACTCCACTCTATCCGATCAACTTTTCGTCTTATTTGAAATTAGGGTTTTCGGTTGCATGGAATCGACGTCTGGTAAATTCTTTCTTCGTGTAGAATTTCACTTGTACTTAATTTGATCAGTCTGAAAAGACTTTTACCTCTCGGTTTACCTGTAGAATTTATTTCTAACTTTTCCCCCGCCTATAAGCCGACTCACCGCATTATATTATTATTTTATTCTAATTACCATTTTAATTATTTAAACAATTCTTTTTAATTAAAAATACTTAGAATTTTGGCCCCCTCTTTTAAAAATTCAGATTTATTTATTTTTCTATAATTTTTTCCATTTTTTAAAAATATAATATTTTTACCAAAATTCCCGTTTTACCCTCGCTTCGTTAGGGCTTAATCGACCTAATTTCTTCGTTTAGTGATCTTTTTAGGATCAGGTTTCTTCATATATTTATCTTTACCAATTTTACAGTATATTGTTATCTTGCAAACTTTTATAATCGACATTGTCATTTTATATCCTATGTAAAATATTAACAATGTTTACCCCATCAGGTTACTTTATGGTTAAAATGCTTTTTAAACTTTTCTTCATGTTATTTCCTCGAAATAATTTATTAAATTCTCATAATTAGGGATAACACTTCCATATTTTTCTCATAATTTTTCATGATCTTTCGTATTTATCATAATAGTTTTAGAGTTGTTTTTATCACCATTATATCATTTTTAGTCATTCTGTTTCATCGATTTTCCCGTAACTTTTTTGACAATTTACTCTATAATTATAACAATTTTCTATAACAGTTTTAAGCTCATGATTTTGCTTTATCAAAATATTCGTTAATTTCCTTTATCTCAAAACTTCCGTGATTTACTAAAATCCAGGGTATTACACCACCTAAGCCATTTCCAACAACACTCAAGTTTAGAACAATTATCAATGAAGGGGTTGCCTTTCACTCATTTTTTTAAAAAACTTTTGGCAGCATTTCCCCTTAAAAGTAAGACATCCCAAAATTTTAATAACAACCCAATTCATCTTAATTTAAACAAAACTAAGTATTTGAAGCAATTCAGGACAATATCAGCAATTTAATCTAGCAATTTCATCAACGAAAAAAGATTAAGAAAAACATAGCAAAGTTGTCTAATTCATAAACTAGAAATCATAGACTTCCAAGTATCCACATTAATATAAGTCTACAAAGTTATCTAATTCAATGAACATAAACATATTAGCCATATTACAAGCGTTATGTCACTAGAAACTATATTCCAACTTTTAATCAACTATTTAACCTTGATTAATTCTTAAATCATCCTTTAAATTCAACTCTAGATTAGGCATCATATATTCCTACATCCCAAAGTTACAAAATGTCATGGTCAATACAAGTCGTCGTCATCATCAACATCAACATCAATATCAACAACAACAATATTTAACTCTAATTACCTCAACTTTAAATTTGGATGCTTGAAATTTTATTTATCTACTCAACCCTAACATCAACAGAAACAACAAAGGGAACATTAGAATATTTTACAAACTAGAAACATAATCAAATTTCCCTTCTTTTATAACAACTAATATTGGGGATTCAAAGGGAATCAAAGTAGAAGAAATTTATCTTGAAAAATAAGAAATGGTGAACTGCTGGAGGAATAGGGGCAGGATGGAGGGACGAGACAGAGGAGCGACAAAATGATGGAGGGAGGAGCAACGAACAGAAAGACGAGGAGGATGATTGACTGAGCAAACCACCACATAGGGAGGAGTACTGTGACTAACTGAGTGAAGAAAAGAGGTGCGATGTTGAAGAGCTCAGAGGAGTCATGACAGTGGAGGAATAGGGTCTCGTGATGGAGGAGGAAGGGAGTCGTACAACTACAGGCGGTGGTGAAGAAGAGAAGTGTGACGTTGAAGAGCTTAGAGGAGTCGCAACGGTGGAGAAAGGGGGTCGCGACTGAGGAGGAAGGGGGTCTGGCAATAGGAGGTGGTGGTTGAGCAAGAGAGGGAGGAGGAGGATGCGATGGAGGTTTGGACGAGAGAGACTTTACCATGAGAGAAGAGAGGAAGAGTCCATGATATGGCAATCTTTCGGATTTTAAAGGTCTTTGGCCTCTGTTTTTTAAAGACGGACGCCAAAGACATTGTTTGGGAATCCGTTTGAAAAAATGAACTCCAAAGCCAAATATTTTGGAGTCTATTTCTAACAAATAGACACCAAAAGCCTTACTTTTGGTGTCCATTGTTTTAAACAAACAACAAATATAGATATAACATCCGTTTTAACATAAACAGATGTTAAAAATAACACAGGATATTTCAAAAATGCCACTGCCTATATTTTTTTATTGTTTTTTTTAAACGGACATTTTTTGGGGTAGTAAATGGTATTTTCTGTAGTAGTATACCTTCTACATTCTTATTATAAAGGAGCGGTCCTATATATTTAGTAATTAAATGAAGCACTACATCCTGTCAAAAAAATATGAAACGTTGTTAAGTAATTCACACGAATGAATGAATATTCTTTAAGTTATTTAATGTGTATTCAGTTGATAATTTTTTCTATTTTGCCCATATAAAAATTTGATTTTTAAATATCCATTTATTATGAGTTACATGATGGTAAAAGTAAAAATGGTTGGGCATAAACACCTACCAACTTTTTTTCAAAAGTGCACCCACCACCACAAACCTTTTTTTAAAGTTAAAGTGACTATAAAGTTTCCAAATGTGGCAAAAGTGACCTAAGTCCTTAATAATGCCAAACGGATGTCACTATTTATGGTGGCCCCACACTATTAAAAAAAGGTAAAATCCCCCTCAAGGCCCAAGTAAGCAAGATATTATCAAAAAAATGTTCAAACAAAAGTCACATATCAGAAAATGCCTTAAGGCCTTTTTTGGTATATTTCAGAAACGTTAACAACTATATTAATACAACATTAATAACTAAATCAATACACATTAAAACCTATATCTTAACAACTAAATCAGTATACAAATTAAGAACTAGAGCCTTTTCTGACATGTGACTTTTCTTTTGGACTTTTTTGACTATATCTTGCTTACTTGGGTCCTCAGGGGTATTTTCCCTTAAAAAAATGCTTAATTTTTTTGAATTTTCTTTACTATTCCAAAACGTTGCTATCTCTGTAGTTGGAGAGAAAAAACTAAAAGGAAATAAATAATAACAATAAAACTAAATTTATCTTTCTTTTCTTCTATTTAGAAAACCTTCAATTAATATTGCTATTTATTATTGTTCTTTTTTTAAACTTAAATTTTTTATTTTGAATTGAAAATCCAAATCTCCCAAATTGATACTCCCTCCGGTCCTAATTATAAGAGCACTTTTTGGGGTTGGTTTTGGTCCTAATTATAAGAGCAAGTTTTAACTTTTATCAATTTTTTCCTATAATACCCCTATTTATGCTTTCTCAATAATAATTAAAGACAATAATAATTTAATAATACACCTATATATTTTATAAAGTAAATAATGTTTACAACTCATTAATGTTATATATACCTCAATTATACTTTTTTCTTAAAAAATAATTTTGAGCAATTTTTATCATATAATTAATAAATTTTAAAAGCGCCCTCAACCTCGATTTCATGCAAAACCTTATCTAGGCGGATCATAAAATCACAAAAATTATAATTATAATTATAATTATTAATATAAATTGAGTTGAAATCAAAACTAACCGCAAAAGTATTGGGCTTAATTGATCACGACGCAGTGGCACGAAAACGTAAATTATTGAACACTTCCCTCCTTAATTGAAATCTAAACTAAACGCTTTTAATTAAGGGTATTTTTGGAAAATAATTACAATTAACTAATTTAACTTCCTTCCTTAATCTCTCCAAATTCTGGTAAATAGCTCTTATAATTAGGCCCGGAGGGAGTATATCATAAAATCTCAAGAGAATGCATTTAATTTAGCATTAGTTAGCTTTGCATGCCGTTCTAATTTTAGTTAAGATTATAAGTAATGTTACAAAAACATCACTCTTATTTATATCATTTATAAGTCTCTACAATTTATTAATATATTTTTTACTTTTTCTCCACAAACCATTCTTTAAAAGCTAATCCAAACACTTTTTACTCACTCCTCCGGTGCTACCTTCTACATTATTATAATAAATGAGCGGTCCTATATATTTAGTAATTAAATGAAGCACTCCATCCCGTCAAAAAATATGAAATTCTGTTAAGTAATTCACATGAATTAAATAATATTCATTTGGTTATTTAATGTGTATTGAGTTGATAATTTTTTTCTATTTTTCCCCTATAAAAATGTGATTTTTAAATATGCATTTATTATCAATCATATCTCTCTCATATAAGAGGTAAAAATAAAAAATGTTAAGGAGCAAAAAATACCCACCAATTTCTTGAAGCAGCGGGATAATATGTGGAAAGATAAAGCGAGTGTCAGTCTCTTTATCATTCTTTAGCTCCGGGCTCTACCTGATCCAAAAGTACCCCTATCGCTACTTAACGGGGAAGGCCGAATCCTTATAATGTCTTTTTGTATAATGGGAGAATGATAATTAGGTCCAAAACTTTCATTTAATGATTGTTAGTCCCAAAAAAATTCATTAAAAACAAGGGAAAATTACAGCTAGGTCCAAAGACCATAAAAAATAGCAAAAATATCCCAACAGAAATTCACATATCAAAAAAGTCCCTATTATTTGTATGTAAACGAAATCCAGGTTTTAAAATTTTGTTGTAACTATGGTACTTCCTGTTGTCAATATAGCTTTTTCTATTGTAAATTGCCATATTTTAATTTTTGTTGTAAATATAGCACTTCATGTTGTAAATCTAGGCTTTTTCTGTTGTAAATGACCTCTGTACGCTTAGAGACTTGAGTTTGAAACAAAATCCAGGTGTTTAAACGTTGTTGTAAATCTAGCATTTTTCTGTTGTAAATGACCTCTGTACGCTTAGAGACTTAAGTTTGAAACAAAATCTAGGTGTTTAAACGATGTTGTAAATATAGCTTTTTTCTGTTGTAAATATAGCACTTCCTGTTGTTAATACAAATAATATTAAAAAAGTCCCTTGGAACTTCTGTGTAATTTGGTGAGTTCAATGGACCAAATTGTATTTATTTCTCATACTTGGGACCTGCACATGATTTTCCCAAAAAACAATGCTCCGTCCATTCCTTTTAATACGGCTGAGCAAGAAACCCATAACCCGGTGAGCCCGCCCATAACCCAGTGTAATTGGGTCAATTTGAGCCCGCCCAAAAAGATGCATAATGGGTTGGGTTAAAACCCACCCATTTAAAAATTAAATGGGCGGGCTATGGGCACACCTTTGGGTTACCCATACCCGCCCATTTAGTGTATATATATTTTTAACCCTAATAGCTATTGCCCATTCCTCAAGTGAATCTGAAGATGATAGTGAAGACTGAAACATGCAGATTCAATGGAAGCATGCCATTTTTTTAATCTTTGAACTTTAGTTGTAATGCTTTAATTTAAAAGTTGGAATTTTAACATGAAAATTATGTTATGATGATACTTGCCTAAATTTAGGTTCTTGTGTGAATTATTATTTTTGAATTTTGAAGATTCATATTTCATAATTTAGAATGATGAATTTGGATTTATGTTTAATGCTTATGTATGTTTTTTTTTCTAAAAAATATAAGTCAAATATAAATGGGTTATTTAAAACCCGATGAAACCCGCCCATTTATATACTAGCCCATTTACACGGGCTTAAATGGGTTGAGGTATGGGCTAACCCATACCCATTTAAAATTAAATGGGCGGGCTATGGGTTAGGGCATGGGCTGCCCAACCCGCCCATTGCTCTGCCCTACCTTTTAATAGGATAAATTAGTACGTCATGTTACTTTTTATAAGATAGATTTAGGGTTGTCTCAAATTTTTTTTTTTATATAAAAACTCTCCATTTTGCCCTTTTCTTGATTACAAAAATTACTCATATCAGTATCATATTGAATTCTTATGTTTGACTAAAGTATTCTATATAATATATTCTTTCTCTTTCATATAAATGAGGGCATTTTCATATAATAACAAAGTTCATTTTTAGTTGTTTATTACACCTAATTAATTTCAATTAACTTTTTCAACAACATAATTCTGTTAATTCTCTCTTATAAAAAGGAACGGAGGGAGTAAGTTGCAAATACTTGATTTAGGGAGTAAGTTGTAATGGAGAATCCCATCTTTGTAATGTGAATCGTTATTTGCAATCATTATTGCCATTCAATTGAAACTTTGTCAGCATCCTTTCCTTCTTTGTTTCTTTTGCCAACACTTTCTTTCTCTCTTTGTTGAAAGTCTATACATTTATAAATAAACATGTAATACCCTAATTTTCATAATTCATATAAATATTGTATTTTAGCAAATAATTAGCAAAATAAAAATGTGAATATGTGTCTCAAAGAATTATAATCTATTGATTATATTTTCATCCAAATTTCACTTTGGAATTAATTAACCAATGGTTAATTATGAGACTACATATTAGGGGCTTATTATTTCGAAATATATATAGGCCAAAAATGAAGAATTAAGCTTGTCTAATTAAGCACTAATTTTCATGATTAGTTAATGTAATACCCGCATATTTATTTATCTGAAATATTACATTTTGGTAAATAAATTGGCTATTTCTGATAAGTGAAATTATTGTTGCAAGACTTGTGTTATTATAGCCTATTTTTCTAGGATGAGTTCTGTAGGAAATTAGAGAATTTAAGGGCCAAAGTGCCAAATGACCAAAATACCCCCCTGGTATGCAAAATGACTTAGGAAAATTATGAAAAATCCTAAAAGGCAATGAAATAATTATTTGAGTTAGGAGAGTATATTATCTCTAATTGTGATAATTTGATAAATTGTGAGCTTGGGGAAATTGAATAAAAATGCTCAAAAAGCATTGTAATGACCATAATACCCTCTCAAATTCTAGAATAACGAGAATACATGAAAACAGAAATGTCAGTGCTAGAATTATGAGGTAATGAGGCATTTTAATTAAGAAAATTATCAACTAGTGATAATAAAGTAGTTAAGTAATTTACGGCTAATTACTTAAGCATAAGTAAAGGAAATTCATAAGTAATTTTGTAAAACCCTAAAATTAGTGGTTTTTGGCTTAAAATTAGTAAGAACATATTTAGTAATTAATTGGAGAATTTTGTAAAAAATAAGTGAGTTTAGGTATTTTTAAGCCTAAATACAAGAATGGACCAATTAGGTAATTTTGAGAAATTTTTGGAAAAATGGAATAAATAAACAAATAAATAATTAAATAAATACAAAATAAATACAAAAAAAAAAAGGCAGCCGAAAATTGAGAAAGAAAATAGAGAAAGGAATAAATTTTAAAAAAATCATGATATTTTATTATTATATAATATAATTAAAGTTAGTGAATAGTAAATGAATAAATAGGAAACGGATCCTATCTAGAGAACCAGGAATAGGAATTCCAAAGTCAAGGTAAAATATTGATCAGTGAGTTTTTACCTTCAAGTGACCTTTCCGGAAGTTAATTCCGAGGCCTGGTAGCGCATTTACCTAATAAGACGAAATAGGGAAAATGCGAGATAGTCACATTTTGGATCTGAAGAAAATAAATTATAACTCAACATCCGGAGATGAGTTTATGATTATATTGACATATTTGGAATCAGTGAATTTTTGTCCGAGGTTGATGATTCCGAAAACGATTTTCAGAATCGGACGCGCGACACGTTTTTCGAGAAAACTTCAACTGGATGTTGGAACCCCGTAAGGGACTGGAATCTAAGTTAAATTAGATATTATTGATGAGGAAGAGAAGATCTTCAAAGTTATGAATTCAGAATTTAGAGACTACGCGAAACGGACACCGATCGGGGAAATTCTATCGGGGATAGGGCATAAAGTAAGCTTAAGTCACCATTCTTGGACCAATGGTTTGATGCCACATCACCCCCTTGTGTCGACTATGAGCTGCCCATGGTCAAGAATTAACCACCATTTTGTCTTGAATTTACATCGTTATAAGGAAAGGAAAAATTACAAGATTTGGAATGTAGAAATTACCAAAGTGGCACAAATTTTGCCTATATAAAGGCATGAGCACCTCCTTCATTTCTTCACACCTCCTCTTCTCTCTACCTTGGCCAAAACTTAGAGTGAGAAGCTCTGCAAAAGTTTTGCCTTAGCTCCGAGTAAGTTCTTCTGTCCTTAGCTTTTAGTTTCCGTAGTTCTTTCGGTAGTTATAGTAGAACCGTTGTTTTGATCTAGGAAGTTTCAGAATTTGTTCCTATGTTGTTTTTATGCCTCATTGCATTGAAAGATGCCCGACGAGGTAAAAACATAGTGGGGATAATTTTGAAATGGAATACGGTCAAAGTAACGAAGTTCGCGAAATTCCGCCAAATTAGGGGTAGAAGGGCAAAATGGTAATTTTTACCTAAAATGCCGAGTTATGATGTCAAATCACTAATGAAAGTGGTATTACTCCTATAGGGCATCGAAACTCGATTTTTGTCGTTACGCCGCCCGACGTGTCGCCGTCGAACATTTCACGTTTTTCCGTAAAAGTACGTTTTTCCGCCAGAAGTACCTAACGTCGTCAACGAAGGTACGGACGCGTACTGTAACACTAATCTTGTACTACTTAAATGCATATATGTGTGATAGATATGTTCGAAGACCGATATACAGACAATTTTACACGGGTTATAGTCATGATAACGCCGTATGTTTTTTCTAGCGCTGAGAACATGAGTGGTATCGTGGCACTGGTGAATAGTGCAAGCTGTTATTGTTGTTTTACATTGTGGGGCTTTACAAACTGCGTAATGCTTATGTTTTGTCGGCATAATGATCATGCATCTCGCTGTATGCTTATGTAGTGATATACTTGTTGTATTGTCTAGAATATCGTTATTTGTATACTTTGTATTGTTTGGGTTTGAGATTAACCGTTACCGAGATTCAATGCGGTGAATTGAATCTCGCTATAGCATCGAGGATCCGGAGGAATACGGATCGAAGATCGAGGCAAGCATCGTAGACGTGCGGCCAGAGACTTATCTATCTTTACCGCTTTCGGTTATTCACTTTCAAACTCTAGGATTAATGTAATCATTACAATGTTACACTGTAGTTGATGTTTGTTATGAATCAGTTACTCTTTCGCTCCAATGCTCTACTCTGATTACTCTGCTTGAAATATTTGGAAACGTTAAAAAAAAAAAAAATTCCGCCGTTTTCGATTGGGATGTTACAGTTAATAAATCAATTAACTAATAGCAAATGCAATTAAGGGTTAATTAATCCTATAAATAAAGCTTAATTTTCATGAAATTAAATGAACCAATGAGAGATTTGAACCATGGATTAATGATGAGGATTTATCTTGAACAAACACAAATTGAATCCAATAGTTCTAATTAATTCCATAATTAACCTTAATCCTTGTGTAATTGAATTGGCCAATGAAAAATCAAGGAAATAAGCTAAATCCTTAGATAATTAATTGGACCAATAGGAGACTTGAGTTATGGATTAATGGTGAAGATTAAATTTAAACTAACACAAAGTTAATCCAATGGTTAGGGATCAAAGTAAGAGGATAAGATGAGATAAAATTTGAGTTAGATAATATTTAAAGATAAGAAGCACATGGGATAAACAAGCACATGAGGTAATTAATGAAATGGAAGAGGATGAATGAGAGAGGGAGAGAGCACGGTTTGGAGAAGAGGAAGTGAGAGAAAAAGAAGAAAACTTATTGAAGAAGGAAAGGGTAAAATGGTAAATGCATATGTGGGGCCCACAAGACTTGAACAACCAATAGGAAAAATCAAAAGGAAATGGGCTAAATCCTATGGAAATAAGATCAACCAAAGAGAACATTTTCTTCATAAATTGAGTCTTCAAGAAGACCAAATCCCATGAGCCATTGATTAAGAAAGATTATCCAATGGTTGTGAATCTTGAACTTTCCCTATAAATAGAGAAGCCAAGCTTCTTCATTTCTTCACACCAAAAACCATTCTACAAAGAGTAGAGAGAAGTTAGAGTAAGAAGCAAGAAGGAGGAAGGAGGAAGGAGAATCAAGGTTCTTCAAGAGGTAAGTTCTTGAGCTTTAAGTTTCTTTAGTTTTTATAGTTTTTAGTAAAGTTGTAGTTTAATTTAGGAAATTGTTAGAAATATTCCTTTTCATGTTTGTAAGTCTCCATTGCTTTTAAAACGCAAAAATGGAGTGGAAAACATGTTAGGGAATAAGTTTTGAAATCAATAGATCAAGGTTGCGAAAATTGTAGGATTTTCCGTTTTAAAGCTTTGAGCAGCCAACGAAAAAAAAGCTATTCTTTTATGTGGAAAATGAAGCCAATAAATCATGAATTTTACATGAATAAAGTATACATGTAGGGCTTTCCAAATATATAAATTATGTAGCATTTTGAGTTCTATACAAGGAGATACCTCCCCTCCTCCTTAGTCCGCCGTCGTCAACAACAGAACTGCCGTTGCCGTCCGTTGATCGAGACAGAGGGACCTGCTTCATTCGTACGATGCAGAGCTAAAACCACCGGAGAAGCTTCTGGATAACGCAACTTCAGTCGAGCCCCCTCTTTCCTCAAATCTCTCCCATCGTTTTCGCTACAATCGAAAGTTCCTCCTATCGTTTTCGCTGCTATCAAAAGGTCAAGCCCCCTGTCGTTTGTGCAAATTGAAAGCAGCCGTTCACCACCTTGCCTGTCGCCACCGTGAGTTCGTCAACCTCTCCTCGTTGCATTCACTCGATCAACCTACCAAGACCCTTCTGCAGGTGTGTGATTTGCTTTCATGTGCTCTTCAGATAATAGCCAAATTTCGGTGTTCCTAAAAATTTATTCTTCGCGTTGTCGTTCCTCAGAATCAGCGCCATATAATGATCCATAAAAAAGATTGAGAATGGAAAACAGAACAATGGAGGCTGGAAATTAAAAAGGAATCTGATCATCTGTGTCTTCTGCTTTTTTGTTTGTTTGTTTTGGGTGAGCTTAGTTATGGATGCTTGTTCAGGAATCCTTTGGTGGGTAATATGTTGTTTAGGGAAAGAATCGCACTTTCTAATTAGGCTCGGCATCAAAAAATTATCCTGCTCATATCTATTTAGTAGGTATTAGTAGGGCAATGTTTTTTTTTTTTTTTTTTTTTTTTTTTTTTCCTTTTTAACATACAGAGGGTAGAACAATATAGTAATAGGTCAAATCGATTTCCGCAGGATTTATTGAGAAATGGAGATGCGTGCATATTTCAATATTAGTAGTTTTTGGTAGGGTTCAGATTCAGTGTAACGAATTGACTCCTCCCGTAGATTGTAGAGTATTTGGTAAAGCGGTTATCTTAAGACAGAGTGTCTTTAATGGGCAATGACTTCAAAGCATTAAATAGATTACTTGAAGAATTATGTGACCCACTTTAGTATTACTTTTAGATTTCCACATAGCCAAAATAACTTGATTTTGTTCTCTCTTGTTTTTTTTTTTCCATATTGTGAACCGCCATTTCTTTTAGATTTTAACTAGCAGATTTAGTATTTCTTCAAATTACCTGTACTAAGAGGTCATTCTGTTCTAGTGGCTGGTGTCCTATAAGATTGACTGTGTTCATTCTTAAAAGTTAATGTTGCTACTGAATGAACAGGTGAGCGATGCTAGTGGCTATTTAGAGAGGACATTTATGAGTCCGGCATCGATGAGTGCAATTAATCTTATTCAAACATGGATGGAGGATGCTTGTTTGAGAACGTCAGCTTTCTGGCTTCTTCAGCTCTGAACATTTGATTTTGTGGAAGTTGAACTAATGATTCATGCTTTATTTCCAGGTGGGTGGACGACATGGGGAATGTACATGGTCGAGTGAATGGTGCAAATGCAGCTGCTGAGGCTTTGTTGATTGGTTCTCACATGGTGATTTATTTTATCTCCTTAAAACTTAGTTTATATGCCTTAACCATTAATGATGAGAATTTTACCCCCTATCAATATTAATGGTTTCTTATTCTTTTGATTACGATACTGTGGTTGATGCTGGTATGTTTGATGGAACACTTGGAATAATCTCTGCATTTTCTGCATTAAAGACTTTGCACGTGACTGGAAAACTTGGATAGCTAAGGCGCCCTGTCGAGGTTAGCCTTGTAATTTCTCAGTAAGGACTGTTTAGTAAAAATATAACACTAATTTCTCAGTAATTCAATTTCGTTAAAAATGTTGGAATTTCTTTCCCAAAAGTAACATGATTTTGGAGTACGTATTAAATAAGTCAAGTCTGAATATTTGATGCTCAGCATGTTAAGCTAACTGACGGTTATTCACTTTTTATTTATTCACCCACATCTCCTTAGAACTCAACACACGTTGTAAATTTCAATTTCTTTATTGTGTAAGCGCAATGTTTTATCCTGTTGTCATTAGTTGGTTGCTTCCTTCAACCATTTTTAATAAAAGAATAATGTGAAATGTACCCTTAAGTTGAGCTATTGTCATTCAAGTAGTAAAGTATTAGTATCAAAAGCCATTAGCTGGAGTAATCATCAGTTGTTTAATCTAATGAGCTGTTTTAGTAATTAGTAGTTGTCTTGCCACAGGTGGTATGGGGGAAAATTTCTATGGTGGATGCAGAGAGGCGGCTGTTAGCAAATGCTCTGCAAGATCCAGACAATGAGCAATTTGTTTTACTTTCTGAAAGGTCAATGGGCCATGAGAAAATTTATATACCTGATCTTTTTTCTGAGTAGCAGTATTGGTTTTATTAACTCTTGTTTTTGTTTTTGTTTTTTTTTTTTTTTTTTTTGTATTTGCAGTTGTAATATCCGGATAATTATTTATCTGGAATATTATATTTCGATAAATAATACGTATTGAAAATAGGTGAATATGTGGTTTCAAATAATAAGTAATAATTATCTTATTTTCTAAGGTAATTACTATGGGAATTAGGAGAGATAAAGAAATAAAATCCTTGAAAAATGTATTTTATAAGGCAGAAAATGGCCTGCAAATATTATGATAAATCCCATATGACTGCAAATATTGACAAAAACTTAGGAAGTATGTTATCTTTAATTTTAGGAATTTTTGGGATTATTTCCCTGAAAATATATAGAGCATAAATATAATAATATTAAAAGCACTTTATGGCCCCAAAGTATTTTTAATATTTTACATGGGATATAAAATACCAATGTAAGTCAAATAGTTGTGAGATAATAATTTATCCTAATTATGAAAATTATCAACAATTAGTAAGTGGTTAATTAAGTAATTAGTGGCTAATTGTTTAGATTAAGATATAAGTAAATTAATTAGTAAATAATTAATTTAAGGGAGAAATTCGAAATTAATAAATAAATAAAAATATAAAATATAAAATGCTTAGAAAAATAAATAAAAAAAAAAAAAACTATCTTGATATTTTGATTAAAATAATAATATATCTCGGTAAAGAGCCAACGGGACATTTGAGAATGGATAGAAATTAAATCCTACACCAAGATATAGGAATTTAGCCTATGTCATCCGGACTTTTTATAGACCGGTGAATTTCTATCTCGGAGTGGACTATCTCAGAGGTCATTTCTGAAACCAAATGAGTCATTAGGATACAGGGTTTTAAGGGAAAATGTCGATAGTCAAAAAGAGAACCTATACAAAACGAGATAGTTGTGACAAACCAGGGATAAGGTTTCTTAGGTCGAACATATTACTTAACCGGCAATTTACGTCCGTAAGCCGACACTTCCGGAAGTGATTTCCGTAACCGTTGGTGTCTGTCCCAAAACGTTCAGCAGGCAACAAAATGCCCTTAATGGGATCATAAATTTCATTAACCCAGATATTCCTACAGAGGAAGAATGGAACTTCAAAACGTTGCTTTCAGATTTTTGAGTTTCGTCAAGATTACGCGATTAGGACACAGATCAGGGAACTTTATCGGTAAGTCAGCAAGATGACATCACCTTCTTCTAGAAGGAGGATATAGGCAAGACATGTGTAAGGCCAAGATGGAGCCACGTGGCGAAGTGCGATCCGACGGCCGAAATCCAGTCTGATAAAGTAATGAATAGTGTCACTTTTTCTTCTATAAATAGAAGCCTTCCCCTCTTCATTTCTCACACCCCAAAACCGAAATAGAAAGAGGTTTTAGAGAGAAGGAGGAGCCCGGAGAAGTTCTAGCGGACCACGGGTAAGTTCTTCGGTCTCGATCTTTAGTTTCGGTAGTTCTTTTGGTAGATATAGTAGGAATGCTAGATTTATCTTTAATTTTTCAAGATATTCTAGATATCATATTTAGGGGTAAATATGATATATATTTCGAAAAATATGATGAGGGAAAAGATCTGTCAAAATTCCGGAGAGATAGAGCGAAAAAAATGAAGCTCGCGAAATTCCGCCGATTCGGGGTTCGGGGGCAAAATGGTAATTTGTACCTAAAATTCCTGTTATACTTGCTAGAAGTTGATAAATTTTATCCTTATAGGATATCTAAGATAATCGGACATTGTTGTACCGCCGTCGTACCGCTGTTTCACCCACTGTCATAAAGTACCGTTTTCCGAAAAAGTACCGTTATACCACCGACGAAGGTACGTTCGCGTACTGTAACACTAACGCTGATGTTTATGTTATGCATGTATGTGCTATGTGTATTGTGTGTGTATAATTGTTATGTTGTCTGGGTGCATATAGATGATAGAGTATAACTGTATGTACGCTGGGAGTGATATGTTTGTACGCTGGGAGCGATATATCTGTATTGATTCTGTGCGCTGGGAGCGATATGTTTGTACGCTGGGAGCGATATATCTGTATTGATTCTGTGCGCTGGGAGCGATATGTTTGTATATTTGGGAGCGATATATACGTATTGATTCCGTATTTGGGAGCGATATGTTTGTAAGTCGGGAGCGATATATCCGCATTGGTTGTGTGTGTAGTATATCTGTTATTGGGCTCACGTGCTGTTAATGTTGTGAACGTCCGTAGTCCATATATTGTGTACGTAAATATGAGGTTAACCGTTACCTGAGGTTCAATGGGCATTGAACCTCAGCTCTTAACATAGCGTCAGGATCAGGAGGAACGAGGACCGAGGAGAAAAGCAAGTAGGCCGCATAGAGACCCGGCTGAAGACTTTCCTCTGTTGTTATCTACTTTTGTAAACACTCGGTACAATGTACCATTACTGTAAACAGCCAGACTTACGGCATTTTGAATATATGTATCAGTTACTCTTACGCTCCAATGCTCTACTCTGATGAAAAAAAAATATACTGCTTTTGAAAATGGGATGTTACAGCAGTTGTGTATCACTGTATACTTTTGACTATATTTACAACTATTTGATGAATACAAATATCAGCTATGTTGATTGGTATGCCAAAATTTGCTATATGTACTTTATATTTATTGGTAGTTCTTCTGGTTTTGCATTCTGTGTTCAACTTTCTGTCTTTTTACTAATGCAGCTTTGCTTCCTTTTTTATTTTTGGCTTTAAGGATCCTGGTCCTCATGGCAAGGGTGCACAGGTATTTTCCTAGCTGGAATCATATTTGAACCAGTAATAGAATATGTGGATTGATGCTTTGCTTGCTTATAGGAGTAGGACTTGAAAGTCTGGACACATCACTACCATTTAGACTATTTTTATTTGGAATTGCTCTTATAAGAGAACACCAGTTAGATAATCAGATAAATGGAAACTTTTCATACCTTTTTCTAGGCTTTACCGTTATACAAATAGAAACACGTGCTATTAGTTGAATTCTTTGCAAAATCACTCTGACTACAGACCATTTTATAATAACAAAATACATTTTTCAATTTTCCTTAATCCAAATCATCTTTACGTTCTGTTTTGAGCCCAACCAGCATTTTACTGCAATTCAACGTTGCTGCTCAGTGCTCATGTATAGTCATGCTTATTTTCTCAGTTCAAGGCTCAGTGGTGCTTCGAGTTTAACTCTTTTTGTTATTTGTTATTGGTTCATACTTTGTGTATTACTTGAAATACATATGGCACATTTAAATATGTCCTGGTTTCACCTTTTCCTGCAGTGGTTTTCTGTGAAGCGACAGCATGCTGTTATAATTATGGCTGACAATCTATATTACTCAAAGTTCCGTACTTTCTGCCAGGTGAAGTTATTCTTAAATATGGCTATATTGAAAATTGAGAGTAATTTTGTTAGCTTAACTATATATACTCAAAGTTCCGTTTTGTTAGCTTAACTATATATACTTGTCAGCAAACCATGGAAGGTATATATAATATTTCATTATGTTTCTTGTGTCAGCTTTTGATTGTGTTCTGTGTATGGGTACCAATATGATTTCATACGCAATATTATGGTTATTGATTGAGTTTCTTTTCCCCATGAGTGGTGTTTCAATAATTTCTTTGAAGTTTTTGTGACGTGAAAGCTCCACACAAGGGTTTAATTGGTGGGTTTAATTGCAGTGTCCCAAAATAATTTTTGGGACGCCAAAAATATGATATTTTTTTGAAAAAAAATTAGTTATGGCGTCCCAAAATAAATTTTGGGACGCCAAATACTTAACGTGTCCCAAAATTATTTTGGGACGCCAAAAGTATTATTTTACTGCGTCTTCTCAATAGACATCGCTTGAATAAGGGACGTTAATTGGGCCTATTTTGGGACGTTAAACGCATTTTTTCTAGTAGTGAAGGTACGTTCACGTACTAGTAACTTTAACTCTGATATGTCTTATATGTGATAGGATGATTCATAGGGTCATAGACATGACTATGTTTTGGGTCATGTACCGTGGCTAAGACTCGGTCTTAGGTCACTGTTTTTATACATTCAGCTGTATGCGGGTTATAGTCTTGATAACGCCGTAGTGATGTTTTCCTAGCGCTGATGACACGAGGGGCCATCGTGGCACTGGTTAGTGCAAACATGGATAACATTACATGTGCTGTGTGCTATGTATTGTTGTGTTGTTAACATTTCATGTGTTGTGTGCTATGTACTGTTATAACCTTATATTTGCTACGTGCTATATATAGTTGATGCTGAAATATAATGAATGTCTATCATATATACTATTCATAATTTTCATGAGGTTAACTGTTACCTGAGGTCCGATGGGTATTGAACCTCAGATTTGTCTAAGGTTCAAGAAAGGAACCAAGATCCGAGAAGGCACCAATGAACAGAGCCGAAAAGAGGCACTGATGGATGGAGCTGGGAAGAAGCACCAGTCAAAGCAAATACTGGAAGAACGTCATCAGAGCATTCTTTCTGGCAAGAATCTGACAAGGTTATTTCAAACTGTTTGGTGCCGAAGGCAGGGCTAGTCTATGTGGTTCAGTCAATAAGTCGCCGTGAAAGACGAGGAGACTTCCACTAGATAGACACCTACCTGACCAATGGATTTGATTGATTGAGTTGGGTTCTAAGCCACAAGTCTAGTTAAGGCTTAGTTGAAGATTGTATAGTTACTATTCAGGAGTTGTAATTATACAAAGCTCTGTAGTGTTGTTTCACACGAATATTTATTCGGGAAATTTTTAATATACCAGCTTATGCCTGGACATTTTATATCAGTTACTCATTGTCCGAACGTAAGTGCATGCTCTCCGTTCCGCATCACTCTGAGTTGTAGCTCCTCAAACTCTGTCGATTTTTATAAAACTATGTGTCAACCGACACGATTTGAAGTATGAAATTTGGGGTGTTACAAAACAAGTGACACCTGATGCTATTTTTATCATCATTATCAAATAAGGACTAGACAGACTGAGTTAGCTTAGAACCAAACAACCCGCCATCTAACTGGTCTAGTTAGGTCCCTAAACCAGGGAACCCAGTGAGTTGCAAGGTTGCCCTGTTGCCTTTTAATAAAAGTTAACATACTCCCTCTGGTCCTTTTTATAAGACACCAACTAGCAAGTTTATTTGGTTCTTTTTATAAGGCACTTGCTTGTTCCCAATGAGCGTTAATTATTTTTTCCATGTCTGCCCATAATTGATAAGGGTAGTGGGTGAGAGTAATAATTAATATGATATTAGAGTTTAGTGCAATTAGTAGGGGTCATATTGGAAATTACTTAAATTCTAGGACAACTTTATTAACTTTAACTACTTTTATTGGTTTGTGAGAAAAGTTAATTGGTGCCTTAAAATAAGGATCAGAGAGAGTTTTTTTTTTTTTTGGAACGAATTGTATACACCAATATTAGTTGAAGTAATAACAATTTTGATGTTAATTTCCATTATTTCGGTGAATAAGGACTGTAGGTATAAATATTTTGTTATCATTTATCTATTTTGATATTTTTTTAGGAAGAATATTTGACTATTATTGATTCTAGTATTATTGGATGTTGGAATGATACTATGTTGTCAATATGTTAAAGAAATTGTAACGAATGTTGAATAAGTATATGATTATTTTTTTATGGATTTAAGGTATTGAATTCATATTTGGTATTTGGATGGTATAATGATAATTTAAATTATATGTCAATTTTTTATTCCCCACCGGTTTGACCCCGAGTTGACTTTACTTGACCCTCTGCCTGACTTGTTAGATATTGGCTTAGAGGTTTCTCCCTACATTATTATTGTCGAGAAAATATCAATAGGGTTAAGTGGGGAAAATTGAAAAACATGTGAAAATAATAGAAATTTGGAATACATAATGTATGGTTTATATTTGGTTTTGTTAGCAATGCATTGGAATGTACACTGTTATTTGTGGTATATGTAATCAAGTTGCGAGAAGACTGGCAAATAATTTATTCATGAAATTATAAAGATACAACATCACTCAAACATAGGATTACTCAAATCGAACATACACAATATCGGAAAAAGAACAAGAAGGCAAATAATTTATTCATTACACTCGTGGATCCCCAATATATGTATGCGGTAGAAACATGTATCTGCTGGTTATTTCAAGTTGTTTTGGTCAAAGATACAGCAAGATTGAGGAGCACAGTTTTTTCTTTAGACATACGATCAGCTAATATATGTTGGTAACGATGAAAAACATCGTCAATGATAGCTTCTCCAAAGTGACTCACAAGAAGAGGTTTAGCCACAGCTCTTATAAATTGTGCAACTTGGTATCCATCACTATTATCATTGTGTTCCTCACCACATGCAGACTTCCAACTTACTTTAAATACCTCCAAGCGATTCAGAGTAAATGAGCCTTCTTTTTCAATCTCTAATTGCAATTCAGATGAGGATGGATAGTATAGAGGAATGTTGAATGAATCTATCTGATCCTCCTTTATGATTCCCTACACCACACACCCAAACAAATTCTTACGTGACAAATTTCAAAGAAAATTGTATGCTTAAAACTTAAAACTCTAAGTGTGTAGTCAACAATGACTATAAGTTTTTTCTACTAAGTATGGTCAGCTATATGGATAGTGGGGAACCATTGTGCTTTGTCAATGCTTAAATCTTTGGATATAGTACAAGAAACTATGTACGTTACATACCTCCAAAACCATGTCATTGAGTGCCTCAACTAAAAGCTCCCAAACGTAGTTAGATTCATTGCTCGATGGGCCACTAGTGCTTCTTCCCACAAGGGTAAGAACCATATGACCTCCTTCAACTAGTTCTCTAGCACGACATTTCAGAAACAATGAAAAATCTCTTTGAAATTGGTGGTAGTAAGAATTACGAACATCTAAAGGGCTTGTGCTTGCCATGCAAATATTGCCCTTATTGTTTTCTATACCTTTCGGAACCTAAATGGGAATGAAATGATACAAATTAGAAAGTGGTGCAGGAAGAAATTATGTCTGATATAAAAATAATTAATGAAAAGTATTTAAAAGAGAGTGACTGTAACACCCCAAGTTTCGTAGCAAAAATCGTGGGGTGACACGTGGTTTTATAAAAATTCATCGAGTTTGAGGTGCTACAACTTAGCGTTTTTCGGAAACGGAGAGCATGTACTAAAAATTTGAACAACGAGAATAACACCGAGTAATCGAAATGAAATACTCGGACATATGATGATGCCCGACGTATACCGATATATATTATAAGATTTCCGAAGGAATAATTCATGTGATACAAGAATACAAAACTTTATAATTACTATGTAACTATACCCTCTTCATCCAAGCCTTGAGTAGACTTGGGGCATAGAACCTAACTCGTTAAATCATTCCATTTGGCCGGGCCGGGTAGGTCTAGTGGGAGCCTCACCGTGCTAGGGTGACGATTGGCGATCCACAAGACGACCCTTTCGTTTCAAGCACCAAATGATATGAAGTAACCTTATTAGATTCATGCTATATGGCGAGTTCGGTTGACTTTCTTCCCGCATTCTATTTGACCGGTGCCTTCTCACCGCTCCGTCTCGGCGTCTATCTACGGCTCTATCCCCTAGTGTCTCCTCCGGTTCATGACTCTTTCCCGTCTATTCATGCAGACTGAGGTCCAATGCCCATCGGACCTCAGGTAACGGTTAACCTCATGCTTATGCAAGCAATATATATATATGATAGGTTTTCATGACATTTTCAGAAAAATCACTACAAAAGCCCATAACAGATGTAGGAAAAACATAATGATGTATACAAGGAAATAACAACACACAGCCCCCCTGCAGCCTGTTTGTTATCCCGGTCTGCACATTCTACCCGTGCCACGATGTACGTCGTGTCCTCGCGCTAGGAAAACTCGATCGGTGTTATCAAAACCATAACCCGTGTATATCATTAAAATAATGAGACGAGTCTCCGTACAGAACACAAGCAAGCATATACAAGCATAACACAATCATAAGAGTCAGTGTTACAGTACGTCGCGAACGTACCTTCGTTGAGGGTCCTTTCGGTACGTTTTACGAAAAACGGCAATTTGACAGCGGTAAAAAAAACAGCGGTATGACAGCGGATATCCTATAAGGATTTATATCGTATTTATTAGTATTTAGCATTATAACGGGCATTTTAGGTACAAATTACCATTTTGCCCCTAGTTGGACCTATCGGCGGAATTTCGCGTAACTTCGTTACTTTGACCTTATTCCATTTCAAAATTATCCCTACTAGGTTTTTACCTCGTCGTCGGGCATCTTTCAATGTAATGAGGCTTAAAAACAAGTATAGGAATATATTTTGAAACTTCCTAGATCAAAACAACAGTTCTACTATAACTAACGAAAGAACTACGGAAACTAAAAGCTAAGGACAGAAGAACTTACTCGGAGCTAGGGCAAAACTTTTGCAGAGCTTCTCACTCTAAGTTTCGGCCAAGGTAGAGAGAAGAGGAGGTGTGAAGAATGAATGAAGAGTTCATGCCTTTATATAGGCAAAAATTGGGCTACTTTGGTAATTTTCACTTTCCAAGTTTTGTAATTTTTCCTTAACTTATCACCATGTAAAATCAAGGTTGAAATGGTGGTAAATCCTTGTCCATGGGCTTCTTGGTCGACATATAGGGGGTGATGTGGCATCAAACCATTGGTCCAAGAATGGTGACTTAAGCTTACTTTATGCCCGTCCGATAGAATTTCCCCGATCGGTGTCCGTTTCGCGTAGTCTCTAAATTCTGAATTCATAACTCGAAGATCTTCTCTTCCTCATCAATAATATCTAATTTAACTTAGATTCCAGTCCCTTACTGTGGTTCCAACAAATCCAGTTGAAGTTTTCTCGAAAAACGTGTCCGGTGCGTCCGGTTACGAAAATCGTTTTCGGAATCATCAACCTCGGACAAAAATTCACGATTCCAAATATGTCCATATAATCATAAACTCATCTCCGGATGTTGAGTTATAATTTATTTTCTTCAAATCCAAAATGTGACTATCGTATTTTTCCCTATTTCGTCTTATTAGGTAAATGCGCTACCGAGGCCTCTAATTAACTTTAGGAAGAGGTCACTTGAAGGTAAAAACTCACGATCAATATTTTACCTTGACTTTGGAATTCATATTCCTGGTTCTCTAGATAGGATCCGTTCCTATTTATTACATTATTATTCACTATATTCAATTATATTAATATAATAATACAATTTTTTTACCATAACATTAAAATTTGTTTCTCTCTCCTTCTTCTTTCAAATTTTCGGATGGCACCTTATTATATTTATTTTTTATTTAATTATTTATTTTATTTATTTATTCCAATTTTTCCAAAAAAATTCCACAAAATCACCTAATTGGTCCATTCTTGCATTTAGGCTTAAAAATACCTAAACTTACTTATTTTTCAAAAAATTCTCCAATTAATTACTAAATATGTTCTTACTAATTTTAAGCCAAAAACCACTAATTTTAGGGTTTTACAAAATTACTTATGAATTTCCTTTACTTATGCTTAAGTAATTGACCGTAAATTACTTAACTACTCTATTATCACTAGTCGATAATTTGCTTAATTAGAATGCCTCATTACACGATAATTTTAGTACCGACATTGGTGTTTCCATGTTTTTCGCATTATTCTAGAATTTGAGAGGGTATTATGGTCATTACAATACTTTTTAGCATTCTTATTCAATTTCTCCAAGCTCATAATTTATCAAATTATCACAATTAGAGATAATATACTCTCCTAACTCAAATAATTATTTCATTGCCTTTTAGGATTTTTCATAATTTTCCTAAGTCATTTTGCATACCAGGGGTATTTTGGTCATTTGGCACTTTGGCCCTTAAATTCTCTAATTTCCCACAGAACTCATCCTAGAAAAATAGACTATAATAACACAAGTCTTGCAACAATAATTTCACTTATCGAAATAGCCTAATTTATTTACCAAAATGTAATATTTCGATAAATAAATATGCGGGTATTACAGTGACCAATTAATATTACATACTTGAGACATCCAATGAAGACTAGAGGAGGAATGAACAAAATGCGGAGAACTAGTAGGAAGAATCCATTCATAGAAAGAAGCTGGAAGGCCAGTGATGTAGCATTTACCAATCCCACCAACAACTCAAGTGTTTAAGTTTTGTTTGAAGCCATAAAGAGACTTGAAAATGTTGTTAAAGTCGTTGCCAGGAAGATCGTTCAAGAAGATGATATATTCTGGAGATTCATGGTTTAGCTCCCTACAAAGCATCTCCACGATTTCAATGAATTCACAAATCATAAACAAAGTGTTTGGTCCAGAAGAGCAACCTAAGTCTGCAAATGCTAGGCTTTTAGGGAGCTTTCCATTGTAGATACTCCTTATTGCTTCATCTCTAATGGGCTTGGTTATGGACATCACCTTTTGCTGGTCAAATATATTTTATCAGTAAGAATATGTGATAGTTATATATTTTATGACGAAGGTAAAGCTGTCAAAACAGGCTAGGCTTAGGTCCTAAAGGGTTGTTCTTTAATGGGCCCATGCTTAAAAGGGCCTGGCATGGAAATCCCGGAACCACGTTCTATAAAATCATTATATTATTATTAAAGCCTGACTTTTAGACATGCATGCTCAAGGCCAACCCACGGGCTTTCATGTATTTTTATTAAATTTTTCAATTTTTGAATTATTTTGAAATATCTAAAAATAAAATAATAAATCTTTAAAAAATTATAATTCAAATAATATATATTAATAAAATAAAGTGACTAACTATTGGCTAAACTTAAAAACAAAAAAACAAATACAAATCAAACTTCAAACACTAATAAACAATTGTCCCAACTCAAAAATAAGAAAAACTAAATAATTTACCACCTTTTTTAAGACATAAAAAAATTTATAGTGAAAAAGACAAAGAAAATATCATAGTCATTGCATAATTTTTTTTTTTTTTTTTTTTTTTTAAAAAAAACTACCTGTGGCTATGAAGTTTTCTTTGTTATGATATGATTTAATTTCAATTTGAGAAAGTCTTGAAAAGAAATTTAAGAAAAGTTAAGCTTAGATTATATTGTTTTAAGAAAAATACTATGCCCTTTTACTTTAAAAAGTCCAATTATCCTATGTGTAGAGTGACGTGTGGGAAGTGGCTAAAGCTAAATAGATTAACCTCAACATAAACGTTTAAAGTTTGATCAGGGCACAAGTTTGTGTAAACTAAAGTAGCGAAAAATATATATATAATTAAGAGGTGTTGCATAACAGAGTGAGAACTGTTATTTCAATAATACAAAATAGGTGGGCTGGCTCTTAACCCTAACAGACTAGCCCTTTTATTTTTGCACCCCATAAAATACAAGCCCAGCCCTTCATTTAGACGGGCTTGACCCGTTTTGACGGCTCTACTTGTATGTAAATATACACACACATACCTGTAACAAGGAGTTGTTGGCATAACTTGCTTCTCCAGTACCGCCATTCATGTGCAACACTGAAGACATCCATTCTCAGACTTATGTTTATATGACTTAATGACTATATATGATAACTCACTAGTACAATCAAATATTTTGTAGTCACAACACCAAAAGGGGTGGAGAAATATATTGGGGGAGTGGTGATTGACAGTCCCAAAAAGGAGTGGCTCTTATTAGCTGGCTGCTTCCCATTGTCACTGGATCTCCGCCTTCTGCGGTAAGAGCATCACATATGAGGCAATGTTGGTCCTACGATCCTTTGTTTCTAGGTCACATGTCCACATTTCCTGATATAAACCTTTAATGCTAAGTTACAAAAACAAAAAAGATTGCATATTTTTCTCCATTTTAAGGTTTATCTTATTTATAATAATTAAGAATTAACTAAAAATGAAAAAAATATATTATATAGTTTATTGAAGTAAAGGCTATCTAGCACTCACTCACTTTATACATTGAAAATTCATAAATAAGTAGTTGTTTTACTTCAATTACATAGATGAAACCTACATTCCATACTCTTTTATTAATTTGTTATATACACTAGATTACTTATACCAACTCTACCCTTAGTATTTCAATGAAATTTGAAAAATCACAACTTAATCTAGAAAACTCAAAATGAAGTGGTTTAAATCTCTATTTAAAGCTCTTTTAATTCTCTACAAGGGAGAAATAACATTCATTATCAACTCATGGACACAAGTCCAAAATTCCAGCATGAATTTCACTGCTCATTTGGTAAAACAGGATTTTTCAAGTTTTCCTGGCCAATCTTTAAAAATTCATAACTTTCAATCTACACATCCTAATGTGTTTTTGGGCTTATTATAAAGCTTGATTAATGTCCACCAAATTACATGGTCAGAAGAGGATGTTTGTACAACTAATTAATGATCATTTAGATATCTCTAATCAAAATTTTAGCCATATGAAATAGGGTGTGCATGGTAACGCTCCCAGAATGAGTTTATTTTTATTTTTTTTTTTTTTTTTTTTTTTTTTTTTTTTACATTTCTATTCCCAGGAACAAAATTGGATAGAAATTGCGTTTGGTAAATCCGGTTTTTTTTTTTTTTTTTTTTTTAGTTCCGGGATGAACCGGTTTATTTTTTGTGCTGGGGAATAAAAAAAAGAAGCAGAAAAATTTGGCTTCTCTATTCCAGAGCATAAAATCAGAATCTAGTTTTCCCCTTCTCTCGATCGTGACATTGACGAAGCAAGAAATTCCAATCACCCTAAAGCGACGGATCAACTACAGAGAAGACAACTTTGAATGGTGTTTGATGATTCCTCTTGCTTCCATTGGAACACTAACGACGCATGCTACATCGGGTAGGAGGCAACGAGAAGACTTGAAAAGTGCTTTGCATTTCTCATCCAGGCAAGATGGGGAGAATCATTGATGCAGACACCACCGGTTTTTTCATTTTTTAATTTGTTCCCTCTTCCGTGTTTAGTAATCAATTTCCCTTCGAGATGAGGGTCGCCACCGTAAGGTGAATCGGCGACGATGGTGTTCTGATTAAGCCAGATCGATGAGGGGATGTAAAGGGAATTAAATTCGAAGCCGCTTCTATGTAAGCCCCTGAATCTGTTTTGCCCACAACCTGTATGAGAGAATGCTCCAGTGGAATTGAAGGCACGAAGCTTATACTGTTTCGTGGATTATTATAGAGAAATTGTCCAACGTAAGGAAGATGATGAGATACTAGAATTCCCCAAGAAAATAGATAAGGCCCTGGACCGATTCCCCTCAGAGAACAGAGAATGAGAACTTTGCGCTTCTTTCAGATTATATCAATAGATAATGCTTGATATCACTATATAAGCTGTAATCCTTCCCGGAATGGGGGTTTCATTAATAGGGCTACATTTATATATATCTCCTTCAGAGATACTCGCTCGTGACTGCACTGGATTCTACTCAGTTCCTACGAGAGTAGGAAGTATTACAAACTCGAGAATATTGAACTTTGAACGTTTTTTTTTTCCTTGGGTTCGCTTGTAACTTGTAAGTAAAAGCTGAACGTGGGAATCGCGGGATGGCCTGTCATCTGAGTGAATAATGTGAGATAGTACTGTTGGAGCTGGGTCGAGACTTTGCAGGAGAGTTCAGATTGGAAAATGGAAAGTAGATGTGCCTGTTACAACTCGCAACTAACCATAATGGCATTATCTGAATTTCTTTTCAACGCTTTGACTTCTTTGCGGTTGCAGCGCCCTCAGGATATTATACAGTATATCATTGGAAAAAAATGGCTTAACAAACATAATTCTGATTTTCGGAGTAAAAATAAAATGAGTTAACAAACATAATTCCAATTCTCAGAACTCATCTAAGGCACAGAATTAGAAAAAACTATTTCATCTCAAAAATAGTCTTGCAAGACGCGAGAATGGTTGCCATGCACACCCATAGAAACCATGAATCATTTTAGAGCCTCAAACATTTATCCAATCAAGCCTTGATTTCTCTCACGCACAGACAAATATATACTTTCTTTATATTCAAGCTTGATCAATTGGACAACACCTCTAACTAGGTTCTGAAATTCCCCTGCTTTACATTTGTCCTTAAAATCATCATTTTAACTTCTCCAACTATAATATAGTCATCTAAAACAATCACTTCACAATTAAAGATATCAAAGATGACTTTAAATCAGTTTCTAAGATCCAAATTCACTCTTTATTATCTTGTTATAATAGCTTCGTTGTAACCGCCCAAGTATTCTTTTTAAACCTAAAAATTTCCAGCTTCTTACTATCATTACAAACCTCATCCTAAAACTTAAAATCATACCCCAATTGCTTAGAATTCTCATTTATAACAGTACTTGCATCCCACACATAGGAATCATGTAAACACTCCTAAATAATCATAATAAGAATCCAAACAGTTATCTTAAAAACAGCTGAAACTTTTCAACTTCATTAACTTCTTTTGCTGATAATATTGAAATTTGATGCTTTAATATTTGAAAACAGCATGGTTAGCCATCAATTCAAAGCTTCTTAATTTCAGTTTTCATGATAGCTATCCTCCCATAATCAAAACAACATAAATCATCTTATATAACTAACATAGGAACACTTCCTCTTGCAGATTTTCAGACAGCCCCATTTTTAGTAAATCTAAAAATTATCTCCAGCAACTTTTACTCAAACAATGAAGCCCATAAATAAAACTCCCATGGCTTGTCACACATGCACACACTTATGACCCGCTCATATTTAGTGCTCAAATAAATTCTAACATCTAAGAGAACTATTTTGAACAGCAGCATCTTGAAGATTATTCTAAGTTGGAAATATCATCTTTCATAGCTTTTAATGCCATTAATTTTCCAGCGGCTAGTATATCTTTTGTATCAAACTGTTTTATCGATCTATACTTCCTCTTATCTTTTCATTAAAGAAACCAGTATAAACTTCAACAAAACAGGGCTCAGAAGAAAAGCTTAAAAATTCACAATCATTTTAATCACTTAAACAATATTCCCAAGAGAAAACCGAACGTACTTCTCCGAGATCAAGAAACTGAAACCACTGAAACACCCCCCCTCCCTCCCAAGAGTCATCTAACAAGCCTTTAAAACAACATTTATAAGCTTATAACAATAAATCTAAGAATCCGAACTGCTCAGCCTCACAAGTCAGCAGACACACGCACATAAATATATTGCTCATAATCCTAGTATCCAAGCCTTTTTTTTACACTTAATGTAGAGTTCAAATACACCCTTCCAAAGATAGAACCTCTGTCTTAAATTCCTCATAACCAAAACCACAACAATCATGCAATATTCAACGTGCATGTGAAGAAATCATAACCACAAGCTCCAATCTATCAACTAGGCATGATTTCTTTGGGTATATCACTTCATTCATCATTTTCTCCCTCTAGCTCACAACTTTTAGCAACAATCCATCAACAAACTTCATACTAGATGGAAGAAATGACGATAGAATGATGTTTAGGGGACATACCTCACTCAGAATCTAAACTTGCATGTGAGTTTCCTTCTTCCTTCCTTCCTCTTCTTTTCTCCGAAGTACTCTGGTCCTTCTCGCCTCTCTATTTCTGGTTTTGGGTCGGAAATGAGGAGATGAGGTAGAGCTGATGGCGTATTTAATGAAATAAAAATGCATTATTTATTCACTTGATCGCAGGACACTTAACCCATCAATTTTGGGGAAACCATAAAAAAAGGATATTTAAACTTTAAAAAATCTTGTTCACAACAATAATAATGGGATTAATAAAAATAATAAAGCAATTGACAACTCATTTTTATTAGGAAATCACCTATGTAAGATTTTAAAATTCAAGTGGTATTTTTTTTTTTGGATTTTCCCTATATTTTGTGTGTGTGTTTTTATTTTATTTTTCTTAATCCAATTTGTAAATATGAAACCTTGCCCTCCTGGATCAGCTGGTGAACATCCCACACTCCTCAAATTGGGCTTGAATTGGTCCAAGTAGCTTTGTGGATTTTACCTTTACTTTATTAGAATTTAACCACTGAATAAATTCCAAAAATTACTTTACCAAAACTTTGCAAGAATTTCCTTCTTTAATTTCCTTCTTTAACCCATAAAATACTTTCCCTAATTTTTTTGGGCTAAAAATTCTTCACTAGCTATTTTTCTTGAATTTCTCAAGAAAATGGGGCTTAATGTTCATAAAAAAACACTTCTGCCCAAATAATTTATTTTTTAGCCTTTTTAAATTTAGATAACATTCCCAAGTCTCAATTATGCCTTATAAATCTCTCCTCAATTTTTTGAGATGTTACATTTCGTAGTAAATAGATTTTTCTTAATTATATAATGAGGAAATGAAAAAGGGAAAATGACACCATAATCTCAACCAATGAAAATCATATATAAAAAGTCCCATAACATATCAATGACAAATAAAAGTGGCACAATTAACAAGTTATGAAAATTTTAAGATATTATTTCCCTTAGCTAGACCCTTAGTGTGATTTTCTCAATAAAAAAAAAAAAAAATCTTTTGACCAGATAATATAATTTAAAAAGCACGGACAAAATTGAAATCCAACACAAAAAGATAACTTGATCTTGTAATCTATTTTAATAACTTGATCGGTTGAAACAAATCTTCTTTCTCTTTAGCCGAATAACCTGAAACTCTGTCAAATCCCATATGAACATGAATAATAGTCGTTTTTGTTTAGATATGTAAAAAGAAAATAGATAATATAATATAATATTAATAGTCCTGATTGGCGTGATGTGGTCATCAGAATTGAATAAATGGAAGTGGCATTATTTCTTAAGATATAGATATGGAGTGTTTGGTTGAGTTTAGTTAACGCAAATGCTCTTTTATCCAATAGTTGAGATTTAAGAGGGAGTGGAAATGGAAATGACAGAGAAAAAAGAATTCCAAGACGCGAAACAAAGGAAAGTGAGGAAAAGGATATGTAAATGCCCTAAAAATAAAGTAAAATTAAAGGAAACTACTGAAACAAATCACTCTTAACTTCCATTGACCAAATCTTTTTTTTTTTTTTTTAGCCAATTGTTGACCAATTTATGGAAGTATCTTATGAGGGAGTACCTCAAATATGAATTACTCAAATCTAATTTCGACGGTGTAGATTTAAAATTTTCAATTAATAATTTTTAAATCAATTTTTTTTTTAAAAAAAAAATGATAGTATATATCCATTAAAATAATTTTTTAAAAAGAAACAAAAATCTGCATTATCTGGATTTGATAATGAATTTGGGTGCTTATTAATTGTTCTCCATGAGCACCCAACCCAAACCGCATCATACAAAAAGAAGAAAGAGAGTCTATCATGTGAGACTCCCCACCTTAACCAGACAATACATGAGACACAGAGAAGAGGAAGTGGTGCCAAACTAAACATAAACACACCACCTTAATGCTTCTGCCAAGAGTCACTTTTTTCATCACTAAATCTATACCTCTAAATTTTTCTAGCAAACCGCTTTATAGAGAACTCGATTTCGATCGACTGAGGTACATTTGTCAAAGCATAAATCCGACAATGGACATGGCTCAAGTTTTTCACATGATCGAATTGAGGCACTGGAAAAACAGGTTACGCAAATAATTCCTTATTACAGGTACATCTTATATCTTGCTTCATCAAATCATTTCTAACATTCCAATCCCGTGCTCTTTTACATGAAGGTGTAAGAAAATTCACAATACTACTACATGTACTTACTTAAAACACAAAAAATTATAATGGACAGAAAAATATGTGCCTTTTTTAACAAAGCCGGTAAGAGAGAGGAAGCCATAACCAGATTCTATAGAGAAAACCACTCTCGAAGCTCAGCAATCGCAGACTTGAAGACCTAATGGGTTGTTCCTCTGGACCAAACTCATTGTTTGTGACTTGTGAACTGTAACACCCCATTTTCGTAAACGTTTTCATAGCATTTTGATCAGAGTTGAGCGTCGGAAAGATTTAAAATAGAGAGTAAGTGATTAACATTGATTTCGGTGTATCTGATTGTTCATACGGCAGTACGTACATCCAAGTATTTAATAAAGTACATGTCAAAATAACGTTTCTCCGTCTGATCCTCACGCTGGTTCTTTACCCTTGTCCTCGGTCCTGTTTCCCTTGGACCCTGAAGCTAAGGTAAGAGCTGAGGTCCAATGCCCATCGGATCTCAGGTAACGGTTAACCTCATGCTTATGTAAACAATATATGTAAGACATTACAGCATTAATCAACACATAAGTACGTAGCAGATGTAAGATTAATATATCAACAATACACATCACATGTAAAGTTATCTATGTTAACAATACACATCACATGTAAAGTTATCTATCACATATAAGTATACAATAAGCATCAGAGTTAGTGTTACAGTACGTGTCCGTACCTTCATCGATGCGGATAGTGGTATGTCTATCGACTCGTACGTCTCCGGACTTTCTCGGATGTCCTATCACAATATTTTCGCATTATCCTCTTACAAGTAATATTCTAAGAGATATTCTAGCCATTATTGACCTTTTTACCCTTGGGTTAATTATTTCCCATTTTATTTCCTATAATTTCGTCAAAACAAAAACGTTGTTGACAGCATTAGGACTGATTTTTAGCCTAACTTTGAAAAATCTAATTAATTCTACAAACATCGAAACGGGGATCCGTAAAATTCCTCGGAATACTTAGGGTGTCTAGTTTCAATTAAAAATACTCATTTATGCCCAAATTCCCTGAGTCATTCCCAGGTTTAAGGTTTTCAACCTCTGCCCAGAATTTTCAAGAATTTCGTAGCCCATTTTGCAGAATTTTTATCTCCTAGCAAAAAACTCAACATAACATGCTATAGGTATATTTGGAAAGCTCTATATGTCTGCTTTGAACATGAATTTTATCAGAATTTTAGAACATCATTTTCAACATAAGATACCAGCGTTTTTACAACTGCTTTCAGAAATCGCTAACCGATAAATTTTCACCAGAGCTACGCTACTTTGATCATAATCTTCCAAAAATTTTGCTATACCATATCCTTCATCATATTTTCGAAATAATAATATTTTTAACTACAAAAACATGATAACTAAAATATATTTAAAAGACTAAAGATTAAAATCACAAAATAACTAAGAACTTGAAAGCTTAAGCTCAAGAACTTACCTAAAACTTTGCTCCTCCTTCTCAAGCTTCCCACACTCACTCTCTTCACTCTATAATCAGATGCTATGCTTGTTTTTGGTGTGAGAATTTGTGAAGGCTAAAGGCCTCTATTTATAGGAATTTGTCATGGCATTTTAGTAATTTTTCCAAACCTTCTCATCTTGCTTTTGGACCATTGGATTTAGGTTAAATTGCACATTCAAATCCTCACCATTCCCTCACTCACACCGTCCTCCCTCCTTCACTTTTTATCCTCTTCCATTTTTCCATTAATACTCCTATCCTAAGTACAAATCTCTCTCTCTCCAATTTGTTCCCCTCATCAATGTTTAACTGCATGTGATTTTAAGTTTAATATAAACAATTCACTACCCCTTTTCATGGCATTTTAATATAAACAATGTTTAACTTCATTTGTTCTTTTAATTATTTGATTCAATTTTTAGTTACTCCAAGTGTTTATGTAACTAGATGAAAAATGATAGTTTGGTTAACAATCAAACAAAAATATACTTAGAGGTTAATTTATAGTTTATTTAAGTTTTCTTCTTTAATCCTCAAATCTCAAAATTTATAGCTTCATTAGAAGTCTCTAATAGCCCTTTAATTATTTTAGGATTAATCCCAAAAGTTGAGGAAATGATTTTGGAGATATCCTATCTCAAGCTTAAAATATGCTTGTTCATAATAAATCCTTATATTTGATCTATGATTAACATATCTCAGGATACAATTTATTTTGTATAGATTCTCATTTACTTATGTCTTGAATTAATCCCAATGTTTTTTAACTCACACTCAATTAATTACACACTTTTCTCTCTCTCACTTTTTCTTCAAACTTATCCTCTTCCACCCTCATTAAGATCATTAATGAGAAGGTACTAATTTTTCTTCCATGATTATGACTTGCATGTGGCTAATTTATCTTGAGCAATTTATTTAATTAATAACTTTCAATCTCAATTCAGTTTTTACATAAACCGTGTACACTCCCTCATTTTGCTCTTCAAAGTGTGTTTCACTTATCTCACAAATTCAAGAAGAAAAGCTTCTATTTTTATTTCACAAAAATTGGGCTTTATGAAGTTAAATTTAAAGCCTTAGGATTTAACTTTATTAGTTTTAATCCAAGCCTTTGATTTATATTGAAAAAGTCTTGATTACTATTGATGATAATTTGTTCTAATTTATGTGCTAATAAGATTTAATATTGGTGCAATTATCTTAGCTAATTTTAAGGGAGATTTTGCCACTTTCCTAGAAAATGGGGGAAATTAAATTAGTCTTGGGAAAAATCCCAAATATGGTGTTTAACATGTTTTTAGGCTTACTTTGTTTGTTACTTTATTAATTATGAATAATAATAATCTTCTCTCTGCTAATCTTGGACCTTTGATAGTATTTAAGCCCTTAACTATGTAGATATGTTCTTAATTATGCCTATTTAATTAATTAATTTATTTATTTCGAAAATTAATATAAATATTCCAATTATTGCAATTTTAATTGCCCAACAATTGTTGATAATTTTCTCCAATTGATTTAGGTATTTTGATGATATTTAATTACCTTTTATGACATAATTAAGATTATACTTAATTATGATAATCTTAAAATATTTTATGATCCCTAAAAGAAATTTCAAGATTTAAATCTTGACCTACTAAAATTTCAAGGGGAAATTTCTCATAAATTTATAATAATCAATATCCCAAAATTTGAGACAATATACTCTCCTTTTACTATAATGTAGTATTTATCAAAATATACCATTTATTATAATTAGGGTTTTTTTTTTTGGGTATTACATGAACTGATCGAAATTGTGGCGATGAAACTGTGTCTGTACGTGAAGACCTAAACCATGAATCTCCATAATATATAATCTTCATGAATGATCTCCCTGACAACGATTTTAACAACATCTTCAAGTCTCTTGAATGCTTCAAGGAAAAGCTAAGTGATCAATGCTACATCACTGGGGTTCCAAGTTCTTCCTATGGTAGAATTCTTCACTAGTTCATTACATTTTGTTCATTCCTCCTGCAGTCTTCATTGGTTATTTCAAGTATGGATACTTAATCTCTCTCTCTCTCTCTCCCCAACATTATTCAGTATGTTTTTCTTCCAACTAAGATTATTGAGGTTTTATTTATACTACTACTTCTTCTTATTCTTAATATAGGAGATATTTGGCGAGTTAATCATGGTCTTAAATATTATTATTAATAATTTACTCTTGTTGATTCTCTTTCAATAATAATCAAAGAGGAGATGAAAGGAATGAATTAAAAAAGATGACTAGAGTGTTTTTAAAATACATGTTATTTTAACTAACTTAACCAATTTTTTTAATATAATCAAATTAGGTATATATGTTTTATATTAAAGGGTTAAGGTGCAGATTGGCCAACAAAGTGTTACGCTAGGAGCACCGGGCACAGTAATGTTTTGAAGATAGCAAAAATACCAATGAACAATTGAAAGAGAGTAAAAATACCAATGAATAATTTAAAACTTGAGAAAGTAGCACAATCCCTGTTGATCTATTCATCAAAGTTTGAAATTTTTCATTAGTATTTTTGCTCCCTTTCAATTGTTCTTGGTATTTTTATTCTCTTCAAAACATTATCGTTCCTAAGGCTTCCTAGCGTAACACTTAGTTAGTGAGATTATCAATATATTGCATGGACCGCCTAACCTTCTCCCTATCTTGGGTTCACATTCCATGCTCATCCCTCCAATTTTTGGGTGGAAACATCTTTAATTTTTTTTAATAAAAAATTTATCTATTTAGAATATATTGTATATACTGCACCCTGAAATATTTTTTGCACCCAATATCTCAAATTAATTAATTTCTAGTCATGGATTCAGAAATATTTTTCCAGTAGCACATAATATCTAAAAAAAATTTGAACACCTAATATCTTTAATTAATTAATTTTTAGTGCATGGAGTATTTAAAAAAAATAATAATAATAAAACCCCTTTTATTTGGGGATGAGCACTACATGCTATTTTTTGGATAAGCATATAACGTGAATTCCCCTTTGTTCCTCTTTCCCTCCAATCGATAAATTAAAAGGGTTAAGTAGCAATTTTGCCCCGGAAGTACACCCCAAGAGTAATTTTGCTCTGGAAGTTTTTTTTTGGGTTCAATTTTGTCCCGGAAGTAGTTGACCGTTAGGGTTGTTAATGAAGGGCAAAATTGCTCCAAACAAAATCTTTCGGGGCAACATTGCTCCAAACAAAAACTTCCGAGGCAACATTGCTTCAAAAAAAACTTACAGGGCAAAAATGCCACTTAACCCTTTTTTATATTTAATATTTAATTTTGCAATAATGACTCGTTAATGAAAATTTAACCCTTTTTTTATCTCTCTGCCTTCGTTGATTTATGTAATTCGGCCTGTTTAAAGTAGGCATATTTTTGGCCTGTTTGAAGTAGACCTGTTTTACAATGAGGCACGTGGCTTGTTAACCTAATTATAAAATTTTAAAAAATATAGGCCTCCTTAGCTGAAAAAATTGTCTCTAACAGGCCACAAGTCGACTCAGCCACTTTGTTGACAAAAAAAGCGACGTTAAAAGGTGAAGCCTAGGGCCGGCCCACCCGTTTCTACCTTTAAATATTATATAAATAAGAATTAAAATTATAAGATAAAAAACAACATTTTTAACATTTTTTTGGGTTAAGTAGTAATTTTGCCCCTGGAAGTTTTTTTTTTTTTGTGAGCAATTTTTCCCTGATTTTTTTTTTGAACAACTTTGCCCCTCTGTTAACAATCGTAATGGTCAACAATTGGCTGTTAGAGTTGTTAATGAAGGGGCAAAATTGCTCAAAAAAAACTTCTGGGACAAAATTGAACCCAAAAAAACTTTCAGAGTAAAATTGCTCCCGGGGGTGTATTTCCGGGGCAAGAATGTTGACCGTTAGGGTTGTTAATAGAGGAGCAAAATTGCTCAAAAAAAAAACTTCCGGGGCAAAATTGAACCCCAAAAAACACTTTCAGGACAAAATTGCTCTCGGGAGTGTATTTCCGGGACAAAAATGCTACTTAACCCAAAATAAAATAATATAAAATCCACTAATGGCCTTATTTGTGACCACAACTTGGTGAATTAAAACCAAGGTGTCAGTGATAATGACGTGGTAGTTGTTATAGGCCGCCTATAACGTGACGCCACTCTTTATTTTAGAAGTTAAGCGTATTCTAGTTTAAAACCACTTGACACCTCCTCGCCTCATGTTTCATTTTTCAATTTTGAATTAAAGTGTTTTGTATGTTGACTGTGATTTCTGATCCGCATGGACCACCTAACCTTCTCCCTTTCTTGGGCTTCTATCTTACGGGTAGAACCGAGCACAAAATTCCATTTTACTGTCTAATGATCTTTTTTGCAAGATCATCAGACTTGCCCCCGCCCAAACCCAATCCATACACACCCCTAGAATTTAATCAAGAATATGTATACGGCATAGGCATATAGTCTAAAATTAGTTTCCTTGTACGTAAATGGACTTTATACTCTCTTTTTTATCTTTTATTATATTGAAAAAAAAAATATTAAAAATATATATATATATATATATATATATATAAATTCTTGAACATTTCCGTCCCCATCAAAACTAATTGATGTTTCTTCATTCCTGTAAGTTCCTAAGGTTGTAAATAACATCAATATGGGCAGCATTTATGTTGCAAAAGCCAGCCCTTTAAATGTCCAAAAGGCATACAACATCCAATTTCAAAGAAATTTCTCATTATTTCTCAAGTGCCGTGCTAAAGAACTCGTTGAAGGTGGTCGTATGGTTCTTACACTCAACGGAAGAAGCAGAGGTGGTACTGACCTATCAAGCCATGAATGTTGCTACATTTGGGAGCTTTTAGGTAAGGCATTCAATGACTTAGTTTTGGAGATACGTATGCATATTATCGAATTTGACTATATATCTCCTTCTAGTCATAAATATAGGACTTAAATAACTAACAAATTTATGGAGACTATGAAAATTAGTTGACTTGGTTATGTGTGAAAAATATGTGTTGGTTTTCTTAACATATCTTTTTAACCGTTTGCAATGAAAACTACCTTTAAGAAAACCCTTCTCTAATATGGAAAATAAAAACGGATTATTAGGGTAGAAAATTATAAATTTAATTAGCTGACAAAGTCATTTAGTGTCTTACATTTAAGAGCAATACAAAATATTTCAATTAACACCTATTTTTAGAATTGGAGATGGTATATTTTGAAACATACAATTTTCTTCGGAATACTTGCAAAACAATTCATGATAGTTGGTGAGTGATATGTAGGGAATCATTAAAGAGGATCAGATAGATTCATTCAACATTCCTGTCTACTATCCATTCCCATCTGAATTGGAATTAGAGATTGTAAAAGAAGGCTCATTCATTTCGAATCACTTGGAGTTATTTGAAGTAAGTTGGAAGGCTATATGTGGTGAAGAACTCAATGATAACTGTGGATACAAAGTTGCACAGTTTATACGATCTGCAATTGATCCTGTATTAGTGAGTCACTTCGGAGAAGCTATCATCGACAATGTTTTACATCGTTACCATCAAATATTAGTTGACCGTATGGCTAAGGAAAGTGCTATGTTTGTCTTTCTCACCTTATCTTTGACCAAAAAAACTTAAACAAGCCAGCACATATATTTCTATAATACATTGGCAATGTGTATTAATAAAGCATCTATCGGTTTTCATTTCGTTGAGATTGTGTATGTTTAATTTTAACATATAAAATTAAAAATATATTAATTTAATTGGTATTATCAAGATACTGTGATTCTCACTATTTGTTGCTTGAACTATGATTAGAATAGTTGTAATCTTAAATTAATATAGTTTTCATTTTATATGTTAAAATATGTGAGATAGAGTTTTTGCCCGGTCTAAAGCATGCGGAAAAAATTGCTTATGAATTGTCCTCTATACTTTTTCTTTTTCTGTGTTTTTTTTGAGGAAAAAAAAAAGATGAAGCTGACATATATATGCTATCTTTACCCAAAAAAAATGAGGCAGGTAATGAGAAAATGTTAGGTAGTTCTTATAAGTATTTATTTTTTTAATAAGTTAGGTGTAGATTTTAGAATATATTTTTATATATCTATGAATTGCTATGCGCCTATGCCTATTTCATTTATCTTTTATACATTTCCTTCTTATTGATTTGAGGGTGTCCTTAAGCCTTCGGGTTAGATATAAAATTGAGACCGGATCCAAGCGAAAAGCCACTATTAGATATCTGTCTATATTTAATGGTTTTTAACTGTTAAATATCTAAGTGTAAAATATGTATATTTGAAGGGTTTTAACTATATTTAACGGTTTTTAATTGTTAAATATCTAAGAGTAAAATATTTATATTTGAAGGGTTATAACTGTTAAATACAACGCTCTATATTTCACGGTCTTTTAGATACCACTGTTATTTATAGGGTCATATATTTATTTGATGGTTTTTGTCAGCAAAGTTAAATATATGCCAAACAATATTCAACGGTTATTTATTAAAAACCATTAAGCATATGATACAAAATATAAGTTCAGTTTTGGTCAAAAGTGTTTATTTGACAGTTGTAAATAAATAACTGTTAAATATGTGAATATACTTAATAATCGCTTAAAACAACTATTATATATATTACAATATATGATATTTATTAGCAAATAACCTGAAATATTGGTCACAAATTATTTAAAAAAAATTGGGGTTCATTTTCGTTAACCCCCATACATTACATGTACAAATACTATCTGTACATATACAAAAACAACAATAATGGTCCATTCTAGTAATCAAAACAGAAATATAAACTATTAGAAACCAAAAGCCATATCTAAATAATTAAACTAAAACCAAAACCAATTAGCTAGCTATCTCAGTCATTTGCAACAACCCACTGCCTATAAACAGTCATTGTCAACATTTCTATAACTTCTTCAATTTTCTTGGGTGAGTATTGTTCTCAATAACACACACACACACACTCTATGTCCTTCATAAACTTTATGACACAGTACCTACAATAAGAGCTCTTATTTGGTTGTCGCAGACACTGAAAAAACAAATGAAATGTATCAATCTAACAAATTAACCAACAACTGCATGACACAGTACCTACAATAAGAGCTCTTTTGTGGTTGTCGCGGACAGTGAAAAAACAAATAAAATGTATCAATCTAACAAATTAACCAACTTTAACAAGTCTAGCTAACACAAGATGGTAAATATTAGTGAATTACCACTACTCTCTGTAATACCCAAATAATTATTTATCTTAAATATTATATTTGGATAAATAATGCCTATTTAAAATAGGTGAATATGTGGTCTCAATTTTTTGTTATGTTTATCCTATTTTCTAGGTAATGTCTCCCTAGAATTTAGGTGACTAGAGATTTAATTTTCTAAATCTTATTAGGGATCATAAAATATCCTAAAAATATCATAATCAAGTATAATCTTAACTATATCATAATAGCAATCAAAAATTGTAACATCCCATTTTCAAAAGCAGTATAATTTTTTTTTTCATCAGAGTAGAGCATTGGAGCGATTGAGTAAGCGATACATATATTTATAAATGCCGTAAGTCCGTGATTTACGTAAACGGTGACATTGACCGAGAGTTTTCAAAATGAATAACACCCGAAGAAAGTCTTTACCGGGTCTCTCGTGCGCCCGTCGCTTCTCCTCGGTTCTCGGTTCCCGAACCGACGCTATGATAAGAGCGAGATCCAATTACAATTTGGATCTCGTGTAACGGTTAACCTCATGCTTAAATATGACTACATATACACGACGCAAAGAATCAATACAATGGCCTCATAACAGATGTATGATTAAAAACACATAACCACGTATGTAACATAACCACGTATGATACAACAATAATAACCTCATATGTGACATAACCACGTATGTGACATAACCGTGTATATAACATAACCACGTATGCTACAACAACAATAACCTCGTATGTGACATAACCACGTATGTGACATAACCGTGTATATAACATAACCACGTATGCTACAACAACAAACAGAACACAACAAACATATATAATCATACAATAACCATCGAGTTAGTGTTACAAAGACGCGAACGTACCTTTTTGGCGGTACAACGGAACTTTTACTTTAAAAACAGTAAATTTCCGACAATAGGAAAAAAATGGCGGTGTGATGGGGGCACAACAAATGCCTCGACAAATGTACGATTATCTCGATATCCTATAAGGATAATATTTAACAACTTTTAGCAGCATAACAGGCATTTTAGGTACAAATTACCATTTTGCCCCGAACCCCTAATCGGCGGAATTTCGCCGAAGCTTCATTGTTTTCGCTCTATCTCTCTAGAATTTTGATGATCTTTTCCCTCATCATATTTTCGAAATATATGTCATATTTACCCCTAAATATGATATCTAGACTATCTTGAAAAATTAAAGATAAATCTAGCATTCCTACTATATCTACCGAAAGAACTACCGAAACTAAAGACCAGGGGACCGAAGAACTTACCCGAGACTTTGCTCGACTTTCTCTCTCTAACTTCTCTCTAAGAGGCAGATTTTTGGTGTGAGAAATGAAGAAGAGGAGCTTGATATTTATAGAAGAGACGGATGGCGAACGGTAAATAATTCGAACTTCGTCTTGACGAATATGGACCGTAGGATCGCATTTTTGAGGACAAAACACTCTTGGCCATCCATGGTCAAGATCGAAATCTAAGAGCCCTAAAGTCAATGGATGAGTTGTCATCCATGATGACTCTTGCTTTATGACCTCCGGCCCGATAAAGCTATCCGACGGTGTCCGTTTCGCGCGATTTCGCGTAAACTCAAAAATCCGGCGTGTAACTTTGAAGATCTTTCTATCCTCTTTCATATTATCTATTTGGATCCTCTTTTTGATCATATCCAGGTATTCCCGGTGCGTCGGAAGATATTCGGACAAACACGTCGATTTAAAATCGCTTCCGATAGAACCAACTGACAACAATTCACCGAATCGTAAAACGTCCGGTTGTTGCCTAACTTAATCTCGTGTTTAAAAAACGCAATTGTTTCTATAGGTTCTCACTTTGCCTATCCGACTCTACTCTATCTCGATCAACTTTTCGTCTTATTTGAAATCGGGGTTTTCGGTTGCGGAAACAACGCCGGCAAATTCTTTCTTCGTGTAAAATTTCACTTGTTCTTAATTTGATCGGTCGAAAATACTTTTACCTCTGGTTTACCCGTAGAATTTATTTCTAACTTTTCCCTGGCTCCCGCCTATGTTCGACTCACCGCATTATATTATTATTTTATTCTAATTACCTTCACATTTATTTATTTTTTTCTTTTATTTTTTATTTATTTTTCTAAGCATAAATTTTTTTATTAATTTTTTATTTTTTTTATTTTTTATTTATTTAATAATTTCGAATTTCTCCAATTAAAAATAATTATTTAAATTATTTTTAATTCATATACTTTATACCTTAATTATCCCATTAATTACCAGATTAGCCACTTACTAATTTTTGATAATTTTCTTAATTAGGATAAATCATTATCTCACAACTATTTTACTTACATTGGTATTTTATATCCCATGTAAAATATTAAAAATCATGGGGTCAATTATGATCCCAAAATAATACTTAATTTTGCCTCATTATTTTTTTCAAGGGAAATTATCCCAAAAAATTCCTAAAATTAGAGACAACATACTTTCTAATTTTTAACAAATATTTAATTGCCTCCTGGGATTTATCATAATATTTTTAGGCCATTTAATGCCTCAAAAATACATTTTATGGATTTTAGCTCTTTATCTCTCCTAATTTCCATAGTAATTACCTTAGAAAATAAGATAATTATTACTTATTATTTGAAACCACATGTTCACCTATTTTCAATAGGTATTATCTATTGAAATATAATATTCCAGATAAATAATTATCGGGTATTACAAAAATCATGGAACGATGCCTAAATTAATTAAAGAAAATTAGCAACAATTATTGGGCAATTAAATTTGCAATAATTGGAATATTTTTGTAATTTTCGAAATTAATTAATTATTAATTTAAAAAGGGCATAATTAAGAATATATCAATTAAATTAAGGTTCAAAGGATATTTAAAGGCTAAGATTATTACTGTAACACCCCATTTTCGTAAACATTTTCTCGTCGTATTTTGATCAGAGTAGAGCGTCAGAAAATTTTTTTCGATTTAAAATGGAAACAGAGTCACTGAATAACATTCATAATGATATGTCTGGTAGTCATAAGTAGTACATTCATCCGAAGTTTAAACAACATAAACAACAAATTTTATTTTCTTCACCTCGTCCCGAACACCTCGAGATCCTGAAGCTATATTAACAGCTGAGATCCAATGCCCATTGGATCTCAGGTAACGGTTAACCTCATGCTTATGTAAACAAGTATATGCATGGCGAGATATTCACAACATTTCACAACATAAAACACTATTCAACATATCGTGCAATAACATTACACGGACCCCCGCAAAGATGTATGTCATCCCGTCCGCACATTCTCCGGGTGCCACGATGTACGTCGTGTCCATAGCGCTAGGAAAACTTTCAACGGCGTTAACAATACCATAACCCGTATATTCATGATTTCACCATTTTCAAACAAACAGAATCTCAAAGACATGAACACAAAGCAAACACATATAGCATACAATAAGCATCAGATTAAGGTTAAAATACGTGTCCGTACCTTCGTCGGCGGTATAATGGAACTCTTATGGAAAAACGGAAATTTTCGACAGCGGGTGAAACAGCGGTACGACGGCGGTACAACAGTTCAATTAGCTCAGATATCCTATAAGGATAGTATTTATCAATATCTAGCAATATAACGGAATTTTAGGTACAAATTTTCATTTTGCCCCTGGCTCCCCTAATTGGCGGAATTTCACCAGAGCTTCGCTACTTTGACCCGATCTTTCCAAAATTTTGACATATCTCTTTTCTCAGTATATTTTCAAAATAAATACCATATCTACCCTTAAACATGATATCTAGACTATCTGGGAAATTTAAAGATAATTCTAGCATTCCTACTATATCTACCAGAAAAACTACGAAACTAAAGACTATGGACCGAAGAACTTACCCAGGGCTCGGCTAGAATTTCTCCGGGCTCCTCCTTCTCTCTAAAATTTCTCTCTATTCTGAATTTTTTGTGTGGGAAATGAGAAGAGAGTGAAGGTCTATTTATAGGGAGGAAAATGGGTCCTTAAGTGTAATTTTCACCTTTGGGTACTTTTATGTAATTTTCCCCAAAATAAAATAAAATAATACACCATGCTTCACTTGCATCCCTTGCTGCCCTTGCTTGATGCATGAAATGCATGAGAGATTAAAATATGACGTGAATAGTAAATACGTATTTTTGAATAGTAAATACTATTTATGACCCATAAAATACTGATTCCAATTTTGTCATTTTCAAAAATAGGGCCTAGTAGTCTCCCAAAAATAGGAAAATATTCAAATATAGGGTTCCAGATAAACAAATATCCGGGTATTACAATTACACAAGGAGTTTTTAATCATCAAGATTAATTTAGAAACCTATCAAATTTTGGTAATTAAGCCTTATAACCCCTAAAACACTATATTAACAATATTAACCAAAGATTAATTAATTCTTCCTTTAATTTATTAAAGTAGCGAAAATTGTTAATTAAAAGGGTTAAGAAATTGTATTAATCCTTAATCCTAAATCATTAACAAATATCACTAATAGTGTTTAGATTTTTCCAACCCAACATTAAAGGCTTAGATTAAAATTAATAAAGCTAAATCCTAAGGCTTTAATTAAGTATCATAAAGTGAGATCCATGTGAATCAAGCTTCAACCAATGAGAGAATTCTTTCTAGATGATTTAATAAGTAATTAAAACACAAGATTTGAAGAGAAAAGAGGGAGTACACGGTTTGTGCATAAAAAATCAGAATAGAGGATTGAAGTTATTATTTAAATAAATGGTGCAATGATAAATTAAGCACATGCAAGTCTTAATCAAGGAAAAAAAATTGCACTTCACATCAATGATAAATTAAGCACATGCAAGTCTTAAAATCATGAAGACTTTTAAGGCAAATATGTCTTAATCTCACATTAATTTAAGAAGACTTTAGTGATAAATAATGATATAAGCATAGGTAATAAAGGGATTAAGTGGTTAATTAATTAATGGTAAGATAAAAACCATTAGGATAAATTCAGGACACAAGTAAATGAGAACCAATAGAAAATAAATCGTATCTTGAAAACCATTGATCATAGAACAAATATAAGTAGATATTATGAACAAGCACAATTTAAGCTTGAACTTGGTTATCTCCAAAGTGATTTTTACAAACTTTTGTGATTCATACTTAAGTGATTTAGAAGTCTAAAAAGACTTATAATCAAGTCATAAAATTGTGATTAGAAAAGTGGAAATGGATCTTGAATAAAAACACCAACTTGCACCTAACTAAATAAGCATTTGGGGTAACTAAAAAATTGAAACAAACTAACTACAAGGGAGAGAGTGAGAAGTCAGTTTTGAGTAGGTGTAAGGGTGAGATTTAAACTTCTCAACTAAGTCTAATCCAAGGGCTAAGAATGAATAAGAGTTGTTAGGTAGTTAACCCACAAATTGCTATAAATAGGGAGGTTATGCCTTCACAATTCTTCACACCAATCAGCCCAAAGTGAACTGATTATAGAAGCTAGAGAGTGAGTAGAGTGAGTTCTTGAAGCAAGAGGAAGGAAGGAGCAAAGTTCTAGGTAAGTTCTTGAGCTCTAGCTTTGTGATTTATAACTTAAATGTTGTTTTGATTCATAATCTTCCAATTATAGTGTTATTTTCATGTTTTTATGGTTATAATTGGTTTTATTTCAAAAAAATGATGAAGAAGAAGTTATAGCAAATTTTTTGTAAGATTATGGTCAAAGTAGCGAAGCTCTGGCGAAAATTTGTCGGTTAGCGATTTCATGAAAGTATTACAAAAACGCTGGTATCTTATGTTGAAGATGCTATGCCAAAATTCTGAGAAAATTCATGTTCAAATTAGACATATAGAGATTTTCAAATATACCTATAGCATGTCGTTTTGGGTTTTTTTGCTAGGAGATAAAAATTTTACAAAATGGGCTACGATATTCTGGAAAATTCTGAACAGAGGATGAAAATATGAAAACTGGGAATCTTTTATAAAATCTGGGAAACAACCAATATTGTTTCATAAAATTAGACATCTTAAGGATTCCGAGGAATTTTACAGATCCTCATTCCGAGTTCTGTAGAATTAATTATGATTTTTCAAAGTTAGGTGAAAAATCAGCCCATTTATTGAACAATAGCGTTTTTAAGCAATTAAAATGGGATTAAGTTGAAAATAATTAATCCAGGGGTAAAATGGTCATATATAGCCACAATATATCTTGAAATAATATTTGTGAATTAATAGAGACGATATTACCCTTATAGGATATCTGTGAACGCCTTCCGTCGAAACGTACCGAAAATCATCAACGAAGGTACGTTCACGTACTGTAACACTAACTCTGATGCTTATTGTATACTTATATGTGATAGAAGACTATACATGTGAATTGTATAGATAACTTTACATGTGATGTGTACTATTAACATAGATAACTAAACATGTGAATTGTATAGATAACTTTACATGTGATGTGTACTGTTAACATAAATAACTTTACATGTGATGTGTATTGTTGATATATTAATCTTACATCTTCTATGTACTTATGTGTTGATTAATGCTGTGATGTCATACATATATTGTTTACATAAGCATGAGGTTAACCATTACCTGAGGTCCGATGGGCATTGGACCTCGCTCTTACAATAGCTTCGTGGTCGGGAGGATTGAGCCTTAGAAGATAAGGGCAAGCAAAGACTCTTAGAGTCCCTAGGAGAATTTCTTTTTGGACTTGTATTACCATATTATTAAATATTTGGATAATTGTACCACTGTGTAAGCAACCAAATACACCAACAGTGAATGTTTATCAGATACTCGCTGAAACATCCCGTTTTCAAAAGCAGTATATTTTTTTTTCATCAGAGTAGAGCATCGGAGCAATTGAGTAACTGATACATTTATTCAAATTGCCGTAAGTCCGGCTGATTTCTGAAGCGGTACATTGACCGAGAGTTTTCAAAAATGAATAACAACGAGAAGAAAGTCTTGACCCGGGTCTGTGCGGGCCTGCTCGCCTTTCTCTCCGGTTCTCGGTTCTCGAACTCCGACGCTATAAGCGAGATCCAATTACAATTTGGATCTCGGTAACGTTAACCTCATGCTTAAATATGACTACATATACAAAGCAATCAATACAACGGTCCATTACGGATGTATGATTAAAAACACATAACCACGTATGATACAACAATAATAACCTCGTATGTGACATAACCACGTATGTGACATGTGTATATAACATAACCACGTATGCTACAACAACAAACAACACAACAAACATATATAATCATACAATAACCATCGAGTTAGTGTTACAAAGACGCGAACGTACCTTTTTGGCGATACAACGGAACTTTTACGGAAAAACGGTAAATTTCCGACGGGAAAAAACGGTGTGACGGCGGCACAACGGCGCTCGACGGATACGATTATCTCGGATATCCTATAAGGATAATATTTAACAACTTTTAGCAGCATAAGGGCATTTTAGGTACAAATTACCATTTTGCCCCGAACCCCTAATCGGCGGAATTTCGCGCGAAGCTTCGCCATTGTTTTCGCTCTATCTCTCTAGAATTTTGACAGATCTTTTCCCTCATCATATTTTCGAAATATATATCATATTTACCCCTAAATATGATATCTATACTATCTTGAAAAATTAAAGATAAATCTAGCATTCCTACTATATCTATCGAAAGAACTACAGAAACTAAAGACCGGGGACCGAAGAACTTACCCGAGACTTTGCTCGAGACTTTCTCCGAGCTTCTCTCTCTAACTTCTCTCTAAGAGGCAGATTTTTGGTGTGAGAAATGAAGAAGAGGAGCTTGGTATTTATAGAAGAGACGGATGGCGAACGGTAAATAATTCGAACTTCGGTCTTGACGAATATGGACCGTAGGATCGCATTTTGAGGACAAAACACTCTTGGCCATCCATGGTCAAGATCGAAATCTAAGAGCCCCAAAGTCAATGGATGAGTTGTCATCCATGATGGCTCTTGCTTTATGGCCTCCGCCCGATAAAGCCTACGATCGGTGTCCGTTTCGTGCGATTTCGTGAAACTCAAAAATCCGGCGTGTAACTTTGAAGATCTTTTCATCCTCTTTCATATTATCTATTTGGATCCTCTTTTTGATCATATCCAGGTATTCTCCGGTGCGTCGGAAGATATTCGGACAAACGCATCCGGTTACGGAAATCGCTTCCGATAGAACCAACTCGGACAACAATTCAGAATCGTAAAACGTCCAGTTGTTGCCTAACTTAATCTCGTGTTTAAAAAGACAAAATTTTTTCTATAGGTTCTCACTTTGCCTATCGACTCTACTCTATCCGATCAACTTTTCGTCTTATTTGAAATTAGGGTTTTCGGTTGCGGAATCGACGTCTGGTAAATTCTTTCTTCGTGTAGAATTTCACTTGTACTTAATTTGATCGAGTCTGAAAAGACTTTTACCTCGGTTTTTGTAGAATTTATTTCTAACTTTTCCCCTCGGCCCGCCTATGCCGACTCACCGCATTATATTATTATTTTATTCTAATTACCTTCACATTTATTTATTTTTTTCTTTTATTTTTTATTTATTTTTCTAAGCATAAAATATTTTATTAATTTTATTAATTTTTATTTATTTAATAATTTCGAATTTCTCCAATTAAAAATAATTATTTAAATTATTTTTAATTCATTTACTTTATACCTTAATTATCCCATTAATTACCAGATTAGCCACTTACTAATTTTTGATAATTTTCTTAATTAGGATAAATCATTATCTCACAACTATTTTACTTACATTGGTATTTTATATCCCATGTAAAATATTAAAAATTATGGGGTCACTTATGATCCCAAAATAATACTTAATTTTGCCTCATTATTTTTCAAGGGAAATTATCCCAAAAATTCCTAAAATTAGAGACAACATACTTTCTATTTTTTTTTATAAATATTTTACTACCTCTTGGGATTTATCATAATATTTTTAGGCCATTTAATGCTCTAAAAATACATTTTAGCTCTTTATCTCTCCTAATTTCCATAGTAATTACCTTAGAAAATAAGATAATTATTACTTATTATTTGAAACCACATGTTCACCTATTTTCAATAGGTATTATCTATTGAAATATAATATTCCAGATAAATAATTATCCGGGTATTACATTTCTCCCCCCGTTAAACAAAATTTCGCCCTTGAAATTTGCTCTATACCAATTTAGACTCTGTACTAACTATACTTCGGACTTATTCGCTCCTTAGCAACCACGTGCCAAAACTGTCTCCTTAGCAACCACGTGCCGTGACGACAAAAGATACCTCGGTAGCTAGTTTTACGCACCGCGTCTCGCGCATGCAACTAGCTCCACGACTTATTCGCTCGAACTTTTCTCTATATGTCGGCCGCTCCACTTGATGATCGAGAATTTGCTCGGGTTTGATTTGTCAAGATCTTGTCATTTTGTACTTTGATATATAGTATTTCCCGTGGCACCCATATACCGCGGTTGACACCGAGATATCAAAATGTCTCCACGGCGCCCATACACCATGGTAACACAAGATACCTTAAATGTTTCCATGGCGCCCATACACCATGACAACACAAGATACCTCCTACTCAATGACACGATCGCGGTCCGGTTGTAGTAACTAAGAGATACGCATCAGAAACTAAATTTTTTCGCGGCAAGTAAGATAACTATTTATCAAACTATAGGGGATTTCTTACTAAACATGTATCTTAACGATTTCGTTACCCCGTACTCGGTATAGTGTTAAAACTTAGGACTTCGCGTCTAATAAAACACAGAATTTCTCACTCATTTTAAAAACACAGGACTTCTCGTCCATTTGAAAACAAAGGATTTCTCATCCATAAAAAAAAAACGCAGGACTTCTCGTCCGTTTGAAAACAAAGGATTTCTCATCCATTTAAAAACACAGGACTTCTCGTCCATTAAAACAAAATTTCACGTTTTGCATAATCATGTAGTTTAGACGAATGCTAACACTATAAACGATCGGACACTCGTACTATTTCCCCTTGTTCAGGATTTCGTTGATTCGGTCTACTCAGAAATGGGTACGGAATTTCGTATCGAGAGTTCCTCTACATGAGTCAAATACTGCATGTACTTATCCTTGTTGGTCTCGAGTTTCATCCGGCGTGGCCCTTGGCTCCACATATAAATTCTGCGCTAGGACGAATAGTCGTCCAAAGATAAACCGACGATTATCGAATTATCGAATTATCGAGTTATCGAGAGGCGATATCGAGTTATCGTAATTATCGAGAGGCGATATCAAATATGAATATGGACGATGGATTTACCGATTACGGTTTAGAATGATGCACCGACGGAGGGTGGTACACCGGTTCGAATGGTATACCGGTGCGGCGGTACACCGACTTAGGGCTATATCGTACTCATTTTCAAAACATGCTCTTTAAAAAGGCGTAGAGCCTAACTCCGTTACTCAACCAATTTGGCCGGGTAGTTGTCTATCATGGGAGCCTCGCGTGCTACGGTGATCGATTGGCGATCCACATAGACTAGCCCTGCCTTCGGCACCAAAAGGTTTTTGGAATAACTTAGTCAGATCTATGCCAGGACAACTGCTCTGATACCAAAGTGAAACATCTCGTTTTCAAAAGCAGTATATATTTTTTTCATCAGAGTAGAGCATCGGAGCAATTGAGTAACTGATACATTTATTCAAATTGCCGTAAGTCTGGCTGATTTACAGAAGCGGTACATTGACCGAGAGTTTTCAAAAATGAATAACAACGAGAAGAAAGTCTTGACCCGGGTCTCGTGCGGCGCTCGCCTCTCCCGGTTCTCGGTTCTCCGAACCGACGCTATGATAAGAGCCGAGCTCCAATTACAATTTGGATCTCGGGTAACAGCTTAACCTCATGCTTAAATATGACTACATATACACGACGGCAATCAATACAAATGTCCATACAGATGTATGATTAAAAACACATAACCACGTATGTAACATAACCACGTATGATACAACAATAATAACCTCGTATGTGACATAACCACGTATGTGACATAACCGTGTATATAACATAACCACGTATGCTACAACAACAAACAGAACACAACAAACATATATAATCATACAATAACCATCGAGTTAGTGTTACAAAGACGCGAACGTACCTTTTTGGCGGTACAACGGAACTTTTTTACGGAAAAACGGTAAATTTCCGACGCGGGAAAAAACAACGGTGTGACGGCGGCACAACGGCGGCTCGAAAGCGTACGATTATCTCGGATATCCTATAAGGATAATATTTAACAACTTTTAGCAGCATAACGGGCATTTTAGGTACAAATTACCATTTTGCCCCCGAACCCCTAATCGGCGGAATTTCGCGAGCTTCGTTGTTTTCGCTCTATCTCTCTAGAATTTTGACAAAGATCTTTTCCCTCATCATATTTTCGAAATATATATCATATTTACCCCTAAATATGATATCTATACTATCTTGAAAAATTAAAGATAAATCTAGCATTCCTACTATATCTATCGAAAGAACTACCGAAACTAAAGACCGGGGACCGAAGAACTTACCCGACTTTGCTCGACTTTCTCCGAGCTTCTCTCTCTAACTTCTCTCTAAGATGCAGATTTTTGGTGTGAGAAATGAAGAAGAGGAGCTTGGTATTTATAGAAGAGACGGATGGCGAACGGTAAATAATTCGAACTTCGGTCTTGACGAATATGGACCGTAGGATCGCATTTTGAGGACAAAACACTCTTGGCCATCCATGGTCAAGATCGAAATCTAAGAGCCCCAAAGTCAATGGATGAGTTGTCATCCATGATGGCTCTTGCTTTATGGCCTCGCCCGATAAAGCTACCTACCGACGATCGGTGTCCGTTTCGTGCGATTTCGCGAAACTCAAAAATCCGGGCGTGTAACTTTGAAGATCTTTTCATCCTCTTTCATATTATCTATTTGGATCCTCTTTTTGATCATATCCAGGTATTCTCCGGTGCGTCGGAAGATATTCGGACAAACGCATCCGATTCGGAAATCGCTTCCGATAGAACCAACTTCCGGACAACAATTCACCGAATCGTAAAACGTCCGGTTGTTGCCTAACTTAATCTCGTGTTTAAAAAGACAAAATTTTTTCTATAGGTTCTCACTTTGCCTATCGACTCTACTCTATCGATCAACTTTTCGTCTTATTTGAAATTAGGGTTTTCGGTTGCGGAATCGACGCCGGTAAATTCTTTCTTCGTGTAGAATTTCACTTGTACTTAATGTGATCGGTCCGAAAAGACTTTTACCTCTCGGGTTTACTGTAGAATTTATTTCTAACTTTTCCCTCGATTACGCCTATAAGGCGACTCACCGCATTATATTATTATTTTATTCTAATTACCTTCACATTTATTTATTTTTTTCTTTTATTTTTTATTTATTTTTCTAAGCATAAAATATTTTATTAATTTTTATTTATTTAATAATTTCGAATTTCTCCAATTAAAAATAATTATTTAAATTATTTTTAATTCATTTACTTTATACCTTAATTATCCCATTAATTACCAGATTAGCCACTTACTAAGTTTTGATAATTTTCTTAATTAGGATAAATCATTATCTCACAACTATTTTACTTACATTGGTATTTTATATCCCATGTAAAATATTAAAAATCATGGGGTCACTTATGATCCCAAAATAATACTTAATTTTGCCTCATTATTTTTCAAGGAAATTATCCCAAAAATTCCTAAAATTAGAGACAACATACTTTCTAATTTTTTTTATAAATATTTTACTACCTCTTGGGATTTATCATAATATTTTTAGGCCATTTAATGCTCTAAAAATACATTTTAGCTCTTTATCTCTCCTAATTTCCATAGTAATTACCTTAGAAAATAAGATAATTATTACTTATTATTTGAAACCACATGTTCACCTATTTTCAATAGGTATTATCTATTGAAATATAATATTCGAGATAAATAATTATCCGGGTATTACACTCGCTCTTTTAAATTTTGCCGATGCTATACTCTGATTAAAATATCTTGAAAACGCTTTAGAAAATTGGGGTGTTACACTCTCTTCTATTTCTAAGCAGATGCAATGTCTTTACTATGTAACGCGGGCAGCCGAGGCCTTTGTCCGTGGTGCAATAATAAACAACTTTGATAAGATCACAATAAGAAATTAAAGTACCAAATTTATAATAAACTCTTATAGGACAATAAGAAATTAAAGTACCAAATTTAAATTCATTAACTTATTGAAAACCCCGACCATCTAGGGTTGATTGTCCGTATCCCTATGAACCAAATCAAAGTACCAAATCCTTTTCTTGAAGGGATTTAGCATGATGAGGTGTCAATGACCCTTAAGTATAATAAACATAATGAGAACAAAACTACTTAATTAAAAAACCATTTAATGAAGTAGATACTTACTCTTAGCAGTACGGCACCCAAAAAACACTATCCTTCTTCTTTTGAGCCCCTCTAATGGCCATGTCCGCCAGTTCCCTCGCTTTTTGTTGCATACTCGAGGTAGCTAAGGAATTTGTCAGATTTCACAACTTGACCTTTCTTGTTCCATCTCACATTAAGTTTCCTCCCCTTTGTCTTTTCATTTTGAACCTCCTTCATCACAACAAGACCCTTCCTCAGTGTTCTTTCCTCTTGCGCTATAAGTTGTGCGTCATCATCCTATTGTGCACTAGAGGGGTTGGCGGAGGGATCAGGACCCTCAGTACTTTAGCCACTATCTATTTCGGATGCCGACATATTAACCTGTTACAAATAGAAGAAATATTAAACCATTGTATTATAATTTCCATAAAGTTTCCTTGAACAAGCATAAATCACAATTGATTCAAACAAACTTTTAAACTCCTAGCTTTAAAACAAACTCAATCCTTAGCTTTTCAATGAACTTTGAAAAATCATAACTTAATCTAGGGAACTTAAAATGAAGTGTTTCAACTCTTTGTTTAAAGATGTTTTAATCCTCTACAATGGAAAAATAACATTCAGAATCAAATCATAAGCATAAGTCCAAAATTCTAGTGTGAACACTAATTGCTAATTGGAAATCAGTATATTAGCCAAAAAATAGGGTGTAATGGAAAGTTACTAACTTCAATTCTGGTGTTACCTTATCTTAGAACACTTAAACTTGTTTTTACTTATGTTTTTCATACTTAAATATAATCCCCTGCTTATACATTAATCTATTTCAGAAAAGGATAATCAAACTTCACCATTAATAGCTCAACTTCAAATTTTACATCATTCTCCTTTCAGTTTAAAAAAAAAAAAATCAAAATCTCTTAGCCTTGGTATTGAGGTGCTTAAGCATGCTAAAATCACTTAAGATACTCAGTTTGAATTTGAAAGTTTCAAATAGTGAGTTCTAATCAATCTTTACTCCCAAAAATTTGAAGCCCCCAAGATCTTAGCATCATAAACCTTAACTGTCCAAATTCATTGCTTTAATCATACGAACTTAATATATGAACTGAAATCCTAAAAAACTCAACATCACATAACTGAAAAATGAGATGGACAACCATTTCATACTTAGTTTCGAACTCAAATCTTCAGTTTCGAAAAAAATCTAAACCCAGATCCTATCCAACAAGTATAGAGCATCAATTTTTGCATTATTAACTCAGTAAAAATTTCTTATTTTTATGTGAATCAACACAACAATTTAAGTGCAATTTGCTTCTTGTTAGCAAGCTAACGAGGGATTATTTGCGCTCGGTAGAGACATGTGTGTTATACAAAACTTGCATACCAGGAACATGATTATAGCCTGTAGAATACGTGATGGACTCTATCTTCTGGAAAAGGGCCAACCAAATAAGACCTTTCATATGCGGCAAAGCTAGACAGCATAAATTTGGCACCAAAGACATGTGCGCCCGTTTGAGGAGAAGCTTAAAAGCATAAACTTACCTTACAATTCTTTTAAATCAATTCATTGTGATTCTTGCATAAGAACCAAATAGACTAGACTCAGTTTTTAAATTAGTTCGATAAAAAATTCTTTGTCTTTTGAATTGATACATTGTGACATTTGTGGTAGTTTTCATACGTCATCTTTGAGTGGTGCACACTATTTTTTAACCATTGTGGATGATTATAGCAAGGGAACATGAGCCTATCTGATGAAACACAAATCAGACGTAGCAAAGTACTTGATCGACTTTTTAGACATCGTGGAAACACAATTCCACAAACGAGTCCAATGAATTACAGCAAATCATGGCCTTAAATTTAAATCTGAGTGAATGATGCAATATTATTCTGATAAAGGAATTCTGTTACAGAATATTTTCCCTTACATGCCACAACAAAATGGGGTCATGAAATGAAAACATTGACACTTACTCAAAGTTGCTCGAGCATTACATTTTCAAGCGATCATACAGATTAAGTTTTGGGATGAAGCATACTCACAACAGTGAATCTAATCAATTGACTAACATCCTACACTCTGGGACACAAGACACCATATACTTGGCAAATGATCTAAGTATCATCACTTGAAGGTCTTTGGTTGTTTGGTCTACGCTCATAACAAAAACAGGACAAATAAATTTGATGAGAGAGTTCAGCCTTATTTTTGCTTAGGATACCCCACTAGCCAGAAAGGATATTATGTATATGACATTCGTGACAAACATATACATGTTACATGTGGTGTCTTGTTTCTTGAATATCACTTTCTGTATGGCACACAAGAGCATTGTGGTGAATTTTTACTAAGCAAACCTTGTGTAACACCCCAAATTCCGTAGCATAAATCGTGCCGGTGACACGTGGTTTTAGAAAAATCGTCAGAGTTTGAGGTGCTACAGCTTACCGAAATGCGGAAACGAAGAGCATGTACTAAAAATTTGAACGAGTAACTGATATAAAATACTTAGACATATGCTGATACCTGACGTATACTATGTAACACCCCAAATTCCGTGGCATAAATCGTGCCGGTGACACGTGGTTTTATAAAAAATTCATCAGAGTTTGAGGTGTTATAGCTTAGCGTTTTGCGGAAATGAAGAGCATGTACTAAAAATTTGAACAATGAGTTTGACAATGAGTAACTGATATAAAAATACTCAGACATATGCTGATGCCCGACGTATACTAATATATTATAAATTTCCCGAAGGATTTGTTCATGTGATACAGTAATACAAAACTTTATAATTACAATTCTTACATGTAACTATACCCTCTTCAACCAAGCCCTGAGTAGACTTGGGGCATAGAACCTAACTTAGTTAAATCATCCCATTTGGCCAGGCTGGGTTGGTCTAGTTGGAGTCTCATCGAGTATTTATGGCGACTGATTGACTGAACCACATAGACGACCCTTTCTAGTTTAAGCACAAAATGATATGAAGTAACTTTATTAGATTCATGCCCTAAGGTAGGTTCTGTTGATCTTCTTCCCGCATTTTGTTTGACCGGTGCCTTCTCACGGCTCCGTCTATCGGCGTCTTTTTACGGCTCCATCTACCGGTGCCTTCTCGATTCATGATTCTTCCCCTGTCTATTAATTAAGGCGAGGTCCAATACCCATCGTACCCCGTGTAACGGTTAACCTCATGCTTATGTAAACAATATATGTATGACAGGTATTCATGACATTTTCACAATAATCACTACAAAAGCCCATAACAGATGTAGGAAACACATAATCAGATATGTAAGGCAATAACAAACACACCCCTAAGATGTTTGTTACCCCAGTCTGCACATTCACCGGTGCCACGATGTATAGTCGTGTCCATAGCGCTTAGGAAAACTTTCAACGGTATTATCAAGACCATAACTCGTGTATTCATTATTATATCAAAAACAATTGAGACAGAGTCTCAGTATAGGAACACAATAATCATATATAATCATAACACAAGCATCAAAGTCAGTGTTACAGTACGTCGTGAACATACCTTCGTTGACGGTATTTCGGTACGTTTTACGGAAAATGATATTTTTGATAGCGGTGCAACAGCGGCACAACAGCGGTATGATTACAGATATCCTATAAGGATTATATCGCATTTATCAATATTTAGCATCATAACAGGCATTTTAGGCACAAATTACCATTTTGCCCCTAGTTTGACTAATCGGCGAAATTTCGCTAGAGCTTCGCTACTTTAACCCTATCTCTCCAAAATTTTGATATATCTCTTCTCCCAATATATTTTCGAAATAAATACCATATTTACCCTTTAAACATGATATTTAAACTATCCTGGCAGATTAAAGATAAATCTAGCATTTCTACTATAACTACCGAAAGAAACACCAAAGCTTAAGACTAGGGACCAAAGAACTTACCCAGGGCTTCGCTACACTTTCTCCGGGATCCTCCTTCTCTCTAACCTCTCTATAGATTCGAAATTTTGGTGTGAAAATATGAAGAGATGTGAAGCCTATTTATAGGAAATTTCCATGGATCTCAACCCTTGGATCAACGGTTAAGAAGATGAAGATGTGGCCTCTTGCAAACAATTCATTTTCCTCTCTTCTCCACCACAAATTTGTCCCCCCCATGTCATCCCATGTCACCAACATGATGTCATCCATGTGTGTTTTTTTTTAAAAAGAGTACTGATATAACCTGGTGTCATGTTGTAGAGATGGACAGGGAAGTTGAACCCTATGTGATGTACCTAGGAAGGAGAAGACGCGTGGCGCGACGGACTCGTCCGTGTAGGGTTAGCTTAAGAAGGAACCCGGAACCAGAACAACCACCCCCTGATCCAATGGATATTCCTTACTATACACCTACATCTAAAGTAGATCCAGATTACCACCCTGGCCCAGAGTATCACCCATACCCTGACAATATGTATGACCCTGTACAAGCACAAGTTGAACCCCCAAACTACATGTTTGAAGTTACCCCGATAAGCCCAGATAGTTCCCATCACTCCTCGTGGTGACGGCCTTTAACTATCCGTAAATCCAAAATCTTGATAACCCCGACGCAAACTCGATGACGAACTATGTTCTTGATGACAACGCCATCGACCCAGTGCCTTGAAATTGGAACTTTGCCTTGCCAGCCTAACCTCCCATAATGACCAAAGTAAGTACCTACAGTACCTGTCCCAAGTTAAGGAATCCTATCTAACAAACTCTCGCTATATATTTCCATACCCTCCGGGAGACTGGATCAGATCCACTCTCCAACACTTTCCTCGTACCCGTTTTTGGGTAGAGAAGGCAAATGAAATCCTGGACGAGGAAACTTTGAGGACATCGGATCATGCTACATTATCCGCTAGATATTGATAAATACTATCCTTATAGGATATCGAGCTAATTGAACATTGTCGAGCATTTGTTATAGCTGCCGTCGTGCCGCTTATTCGGCGGGTGAAATAACGACGGCAATGACAACAACGGCTCGACAATGTTCAATTAGCTCGAGATATCCTATAAGGATAGTATTTATCAATATCTAGCAAAGATAACGTGCATTTTAGGTACAAATTTCCATTTTGCCCCTGGCTCCCCTAATTGGCGGAATTTCGCCGGAGCTTCGCTACTTTGACCCGATCTTTCCAAAATTTTGACATATCTCTTTTCCCGCATATATTTTCGAAATAAATACCATATCTACCCTTAAACATGATATCTAGACTATCTCGGGAAATTTAAAGATAATTCTAGCATTCCTACTATATCTACCGGAAAAACTACCCAAACTAAAGACTATGGACCGAAAAACTTACCCAGGGCTCGGCTACAATTTCTCCGGGCTCCTCCTTCTCTCTAAAAATTCTCTCTATTCTTAATTTTTGGTGTGGGAAAAGAGAAGAGAGTGAAGGTCTATTTATAGGGAGGAAAATGGGTCCTTAAGTGTAATTTTCACCTTTGGGTACTTTTATGTAATTTTCCCCAAAATAAAATAAAATAATAAACCATGCTTCACTTGCATCCCTTCATGCCCTTGCTTGATGCATGGAATGCATGGGAGATTAAAATATGATGTGAATAGTAAATATGTATTTTTGAATAGTGAATACGTATTTTTGAATAGTAAATACTATTCATGACCCATAAAATACTGATTCCAATTTTGTCACTTTCAAAATTAGTGCCTAGTAGTCTCCCAAAAATAGGCAAATATTCAAATATAGGGTTCCAGATAAACAAATATCCGGGTATTACATGCTTTATGATCTTCTACCGATAAAGTCCCATGTTCGGTATTCTAATCGCGTAATCTTAACGAATCTCAAAAATACAGCAGTAAGGCCTTGAAGTTCTATTCTTTCTCTTTAAAACTACTTGGGTTAACTAAATTTTTGATCCCATTAAGGGTATTCCGTTGCACCGCCGAACATTTTTGAATGACGCCAAATGATTCGGAAATGACTTACGATAACACAAACTTTTGGACAAAAATTCGCTGGTTTATAATATGTCCCGACCTATGAAACCTAGTTCATGGTTGTTCACAACGGATTTATTTTCCATTGGTTCTCGTTTCTACTATCTGCCCTTTTCCTCTTTCATCTTGTCTCTTAATTACTTTTGGTTTGGAAATGACTTCGGAGATAGCCCACTCCGGATAAAATTTTACTTGTTTATAATAAGTCCGATGTTAAAGACTTAGTTCACCTATTTTGAGATATGATTTAATTTCTATCGGTTCTCATTTATCCAATCTGGTCTTTCTACAAAATATCTCATTTATATTATTATTTAATTAATAAATATCTAGATATTATTTTTGAAAAACTCCAACCCCTTCCACACTTATAATTTCCCCCCTTTATTATTTTCTTTTACATTTATTTTTTAATTACTTTAATATTATATGTTAATTTAATTAGAAAGCTTAATTAGGCTTAATCCCATGATTAGCAATCTTTTAGGGTTTAGGGTTTTTCTGGTACTTAATCTCATACATTTTTCTTAATCTTTTTCAATTAATTAGCAAGTATACTTTATGCTAATCTCTAGCCATAAACATTTAACTAAAGGGTTTTACATAATTTACCTTGAATATTCTCTTATTCGGGCTTAAACAATTAGCCAATAATTACTTAATTAATCACTTATTAATTGCTGATAATTTTCTTAATTAGGATTAATCATTTTCTCACAACTATTTTACTGACATTGGTATTTTATGCTCCATGTAAAATATTAAAAAACATGGGGGTTGATGCTCCCCAAAATTATATTTAGTTTTGCCTCATTATTTTCCAAGGAAAATATTCCCATAAATTCCTAAAATTAGAGACAACATACTTTCTAATTTTAAATAATTATTTAATTGCCATTTAGGATTTATCATAATATTTTCAGGGCATTTTATGCCCCACAATTGCATTTAGAGATTTTTAGCTCTTTATTCACGCTAATTTTAATAGAAATTACCTTAGAAAATAAGATAATTATAACTTATTATTTGAGACCACATATTCACCTATTTCCAATAGGTATTATTTACTAAATTGTGATACTTATCATAAATACGATTTTTAGGGTATTACATACTAGTATATTACAAATTTCCCAAGGAATATTCATGTGATACAAGACTTATATAGTTACAGAATTTACATTGTAACTATACATTTTCAGACCAAGCCATTTCGACTTGGGGCATAGAACCTAACAGTTAAATCAAATCCATTTAGCCAGGCTGGGTAAGGTCTAGTGAAGTCTCCATCGAATTCATGGCGATCGATTGATCGAACCACATAGACGACCCTTTCTAGTTTAAGCACCAAATGGTTTGAAGTAACCCTATTAGATTCATGCCAGAAGGTAGGTTCTGTTAACCTTCTTCCTACATTTGCTTTGACCGGTGCCTCCTCATGGCTTCGTCCATCAGCGTCTTTTTACGGTTTCATCTACTGGTGCCTTCTCTGATCCTTGATCCTTTCCTGAACTATTAGTTTAAGACTGAGGCCCAATGCCCATCGGACCTCAGGTAACGGTTAACCTCATGCTTAAGTAAACAATATATGTATGACAGATATCCATGACAATAGTAGTACAAAATCTCTTTTTCAAAACAATAACAATAGTAAGGCAATAACAAAACACAGTCCCTGCAGTATGTCTGTTATCCCAGTCTGCACTATTCACCAGTGCCACGATGGCCTATCGTGTCCTCAGCGCTAGGAAAACTCTAACGGCATTATTAAAACCATAACCCGTATATATTTGAATGTATAAAGAAAAATTTAAGATAGAGTCTTAGTATATGAACACAACTATCATATATAGGCATACAATAAGCATAAGAGTTAAGGTTACAATACACGTCCGTACCTTCGTCGATGATTTTGGTACGTTTTGACGGAAGGCGATCACAGATATCCTATAAGGGTAATATCGCCTCTATTAATTCAAAAATATTATTTCAAGAGATATTTTGGCTATATAAGACCATTTTACCCCTGGATTAATTATTTACAATTTATTTCTCCTTATTTTCGTAAAAACGTATTTCACAGCATATAGGCTGATTTTTCACCTAACTTTGGAGAATTGTTATAAATTCCACAGAACTCGAAACGAGGATTCATAAAATTCCTCGGAATATTTAAGATGTCTACTTTTAGGAAACAAATATTGGTTGTTTCCCAGATTTTATAAACAATTCCCAGTTTTCGTATTTTTATCCTCTGCCTAGAAATTTTCAGAAAATATAGCATAACTTTGAACATTTTTATCTTCTAGCACAAAACTCAACATGACATGCTCTAGGTATATTTAGAAATCCCTATATGTCTTATTTTACCATGCATTTTCTCAGAATTTTAGCATAGCATTTTCAACATAAGATACCAGCGTTTTTGAAATAGCTTTCAGAAATCGCTAACCGACAAATTTTCGCTAGAGCTTCGCTACTTTGACCATAATCTTTCAAAAAAATTTATATAACTTCTTCTCCATCATTTTGTCGAAATAAAGCCAATTATAACCATAAATACATGAAAATAACACTATAATTGGAAGATTATGAATCAAAACAACATTTAAGCTATAAATCACAAAGCTAGAGCTCAAGAACTTACCTAGAACTTTGCTCCTTCTTTCCCAAAGCTTCTCACTCTCACTTTCTCTCTAGATTTTGGTTTCTCTAAGCTTGTGCTTGCTTGTGAATTGGTGAGAAATTATGAAGACATAAGCCTTCTATTTATAGCAATTTGTGGGTTAACTTCCTAACATCTTTGCTTCAATTTCAACCCTTGGATTTTAACTTAGTTAGGAAATTTAATCTCACCCATTAACCCTATAGAAAATTCCACCTCCTCTCCTCCCTTCGTTAGATAGTTTGTTTCAATTTTAGTTACTCCAAATGCTTATTTAGTTGGGAGTAAGTTGGTGTTTTTATTCAAGATCCATCTCCACTTTTCAAATCTCCATTTTATGGCTTAATTAAAGGTTTTTTTAAAACTCTTAAATCACTTAAGTATGAATCATAAAAGTTTATGAAAATTACTTTGGAGATAACCAAGTTCAAGCTTAAATTGTGCTTGTTCATAATATCTACTTATATTTGTTCTAGGATCAATGGATTTCAAGATACAATTTATTTTCTATTGGTTCTCATTTACTTGTGTCTTGAATTCATCCTAATGGTTTTTATCTTACCTTTTATTAATTAACCATTAATTACCTAAGCTTACATCATTTTTACCTCTAAAGTCCTCTTGCATTTAAGCTTGATTATGACATGTTTTAGGCAAATATCTAGATAATAACTTTGCTTCTCCTTTTCCCTCCAAAGACACGACCCCCCTCTCTCTAATTTACTCTCAATTTGCATTTCATTTAATCTCAATTTACCTTGAAAGTCTTCTTCATTAATTACTTTGATTGTGATGTTTAATTGGCAAATTACATTTAACAATTTTACTCTTATTCTTCTTGCTTCAACCGAATACACACTCCCCTTTTTACAATTGGATTTGTATTGGAAAAATCTACACACTATTGATGATATTTGTTAATGATTTAGGATTAAGGATTAATACAATTTCTTCACCCTTTTAATTAGCAATTTTCGCCACTTTAATTAATTAAAGGGAGAATTAATTAATCTTTGATAAATATTGCTAATATAGTGTTTTAGGGGTTATTAATCTTAATTGTCAATATTTGATAGGCTTTTATATTAATCTTTATTATTAAAAACCCCTTGTGCACTAATTTTGGCCTTTAAATATCATTTGGATATTAATTAAGTTGATATACCCTTAATTATGCCTTTTTTAAATTAATTATTAATTAATTTCGAAAATTACAAAAATATCTCAATTATTGCAAATTTAATTGCCCAATAATTGTTGCTAGCTTTCTCTAATTGATTTAGGCATATTTTGATGATATTTGATTGCTTTTATGATATAGTTAAGATTATACTTGATTATGATAATCTTAGGATATTTTATGATCCCTAATAAGATTTAGAAAATCAAATATATGATCACCTTAATTCTAGGAAAAGATTGTCTAGGATATAAAATAAACTTAATATAAAATTTGAGACCACATATTCACCTATTTTAAATAGGTATTATTTATAATATTTAAGATATATTATTTATCCAAATATAATATTTAAGATAAATAATTATTTGGGTATTATAATTTCTTTGTCCTTTAATTGCCTCTCATGATTAAATTAAGATTATGCTTAATCATGATAATTTTATTATAATTGCCTCTTGATTTTCGAAAATCATTTCCTCTATTAGATATTCTCTAATTGCCTTATGATTATCTAAAATAGTTATTATTTTATGTGATTTAATATCACATTTTATAGATCCTAATATGTAGTCACCTAATTAACCATTGGTTAATTAATTCCAAAGTTAAATTTGGATGAAAATACAATTGATAAATTCACCTTTGTACTTTTAGTATTTATTTACTAAAATTCAATATTTATATTAGGGTATATTATGATCCCTAAATGAAATCTCAAGATTCTCACTTGATCCTTTTAAATCTCAAGGAGTAATTGCTCATAAATTTATAATAATTAAATTACAAAATTTGAGACAATATACGCTCCTTTCACTATAATGTAGTATTTATCAAAATATATCATTTATAATAATTAGGGTTTTTAGGGATTACACCTTATTACTGCCTAGTCATTTATGATGATGAAGCTATTTGGTTAGATTGTACTAAGAATGACACAAATAATTTTCCCTTATAACTCAAGGGAGTTTAATCAGCCGCATGAAAATGAGATCAGCCAAGAAGAAACACAATTGCCTATTTTAGAGGATCCACAATAGCCTCAACAAATTAAAGTACGTGTGAGAGGCATCTACCCCAGCACTTGGATAGTTATAAAGTCAATTTACTATAGTCATTAACCCATGCAGATCCACTCCTTCCATCAAGCAACTCGGTCAAGTATCTTTTATCACGCTATGATTCGAATAAGAAACTTTATGCCTCACATAAAGCTTATTTTTTTGGCTAGCGAGTCATATGATGAGCCAAAGACCTTTCAACATGTATGTAAAAATGCTCATTGGTGTAAGGCTAAGCAAAAATAAATACAGGCACTTGAAGCCAATGGGACTTGGACACTTGAATATCTTCCACTGGGGAAACATCTCATTAACTCTAAAAGGGTTTACAAAAACAAATTAAAACTGACTGGAGAGTTGCATTCTCGTAAATCATGATTAGTAGCACCAGGTGTTACTCAGCTAGAAGGTATAGATTTTCATGGAACATATGCCCTTGTTGCAAAACTTGTTACTGTTTGAACCTTGCTAGCAGTGGCAGTCAAACGGGGACTTACAGTTCACCAATTAGATTTCAACAATGTGTTCCTCCATGGTGATCTTCATGAGGAGGTTTACATGAAAATACATGAAGGCGTTGCTATAAAAGGAGAGACAAGAGTTTGCATAATAAGGAAGTCTCTATATGGGCTTCATCAAGCCTCACGAAATTGGAATGAAAAGTTTACTAGCTCGTTGACAAGTTTGGGTTTCAGGTAATCCTAGGTAGATTACTCTTTATTCACTTATCGGTGTGGTGACATATACTATGGCCTTGATCTGCATTGATGATGTCATTCTCGCCATCAAGAATCTTGGACCCTTAAAGTATTTCTTGGGCATTCAAGTGGCTCGATTCCTTGAGGGTATGGAATTTAGCCTATGCAAATATGCCTTGGATATCTTGAAGGAAACAAGAATGACGACCTGTAGGCCTAGCAAGTTTCCCATGGAGCAGAACTAACATCTTACTAGTACTAAGGTTGACCCGCATCACAACCCAAGGCACTATTAAAGACTAGTTGGCTGACTCTTATACCTTACAGTCACAAGCCCAATCTCATATACACAGTAAATGTTCTTAATTAATTTGTCGCTGATCCCTGGGTCCCCTACATGTGTGCAATGTAATTTGTCCTTTGATACCTGAAGTCTACAGTGGGACAAGGTATCTTTTTACTGAGTACAGGCTCTCTCGACTTGAAAGCATATCGTGATCCAAATTAGGGATGCTACGATGAGACTCAGCGTTCTTGCACTGGTTATTTTATCGGCTCAGGTAGGTCTCTCATCTCATGGCATAGAAAAAGACAACGTATGGTTTCCCTTTCTTCAGCAAAAGTTGAATATCAATCGATGGTGATTACAGTTAAAGAAGTCGTATGGTTGTGATGGCTCCTTCACGACTGTAACATTCCATTTTCAAAAGCAGTATTTTTTTTCAGAGTATCATCAGAGTAGAGCATTGGAGCGTAAGAGTAACTGATACATATATTCAAAATGCCGTAAGTCTGGCTGTTTACAGAAACGGTACATTATACCGTGTGTTTACAAAAGTAGATAACAACGGAAGAAAGTCTTCAGCCGAGTCCCTATGCGTGCTGCTTGCCTTTCTCCTTGGTCCTCGTTCCTCCAGAACCTGACGCTATATTAAGAGTTGAGGTTCAATGCCCATTGAACCTCAGGTAACGGTTAACCTCATATTTACGTACACAATATATGGACTACGGACGTTCACAACATTAACAGCACGTGAGCCCAATAACAGATATACTACACACACAACCAATGCAGATATATCGCTCTCAGTGTTATCACACACAACCAATGCAGATATATCGCTCCCAGCGTACAGACATATCGCTCCCAGCGTACAGAACCAATGCAGATATATCGCTCCCAGCGTACATACAGTTATACTCTAACATCTATTTGCACTCAGGCAACATAACAACTATACACACACCATACACATAGCACATACATGCATAACATAAACATCAGCGTTAGTGTTATAGTACGCGAACGTACAGCTCCCAGCTTACATACGCATACCATAAATATCAGAGTTAGTGTTACAGTACGCGAATGTACCTTCGTTGACGGTATTTCGGTACGTTTGATGGAAAACAGCGGTATGACAGCGGTTCGTGATTACAAATATCCTATAAGGATAATATCACATTTATAAAGATTTGGCATCATAGTAGGCATTTTAGGTACAAATTACCATTTTGCCCCTGACCCCCTAATGGCGAAATTTCGCCAGAGCTTCGCTATTTTAACTCTATTTCTCCAGAATTTTGACATATCTCTTCCCTTAGTAATATTTTCGAAAATAATACCATATTTACCCCTAAATATGATATCTAGACTATCTTGAAAAATTTAAGATAAATCTAGCATTTCTACTACATCTATTGAAAGAACTACCGAAGCTTAAGACTAAGGACCGAAAAACTTACCCAGGGCTCCGCTAGACTTTCTCCGAGCTCCTCCTTCTCTATAACCTCTCTCTAAACTCGGTTTTGGGGTGGAGAAGAAGTGAAGAGGGTGAAGGCCTATTTATAGCAAAAGTCTTGGCACTATTCATCACTTTATCAGACTGGTTTTCGGCCGTTGGATCGCACTTCAACACGTGGTTTCATCCTTGCCATCCATGTGTTGGATGACATCATCCTTCTAGAAGAAGATGATGTCACAAGCTTGCTTTATGTGACTGTACCGAAAAAGTTCCCAGTTCGGTGTCCAAATTGCGCAATCTCGGAGAATCTTAAAAATTCAGTAGCAAGGCACTGAAGTTTTATTCTTTCTCTTCAAAACTACTTGGGTTAACTAAATTTTTGATCCTATTAAGGGTATTCCATGGTTTGCTGAAGATTTTCGGATAAACTCTGTTGGTTACGGAAATAACTTCCGATAGCACCAGCTTCTGGATAAAAATTCACTGGTTTGTAATATGTCCTGACCTAAGAAACCTAATCCCTGGTTTGTCACAACTAATTCGTTTTCTATAGGTTCTCATTTGTACTATCTGCCCTTTTTCTTATTTATCCTGTCTCTTACTGCCTCATTTGGTTTCAGAAATGACTTCTAAGATAATCCACTCCGAGGTAGAAATTCACTGGTTTATAAAAAGTCCAGATGACATAAGCTAAATCCCTATATTTTGGTGTAGGATTTAATTTCTATCCATTCTCAAATGTCCTGTTGGCTCTTTACCGGATATATTATTATTAAATTCCAAATATCTAGATATTATTTGAAATAGCCATAACCCTTTTCACACTACTTTTTCATTTATTATTTATTTATTATTTATTTAATTAATAATTTCGAATTTCTCCCCTTAAATTAATTATTTACTAATTAATTTACTTATATCATAATCTAAACAATTAGCCACTAATTACTTAATTAGCCACTTACTAATTGTTGATAATTTTCATAATTAGGATTAATTATTATCTCACAACTATTTTACCGACATTGGTATTTTATATCCCATGTAAAATATTAAAAATCATGGGGCCAAAAAGTGCTTTTAATAATATTATATTTATACTTCTCTATTTTTCAAGGAAATAATCCCAAAAATTCCTAAAATTAGAGACAACATACTTCCTAAGTTTTTGTCAATATTTGTTGCCATATGAGATTTATCATAATATTTTCGTGCCATTTTTCGCCTTATAAAATACATTTTTCATGGATTTTAACTCTTTTTCTTTTCGATTTTCTGATAATTACCTTAGAAAATAAGATAATTATAACTTATTATTTGACACCACATATTCACCTATATCTAATAGGTATTATTTACTAATTTATGATACTTATCATAAATACGATTTTTAGGGTATTACAACGACCTTGGGGTGACTCAACAGTGTTCAACTCCACTACATTGTGATAATCAAGCTGCCATTCATATTGCCAAGAACCCGATTTTTCATTAGATGATTAAGCATGTTGAAATTGATTGCTATTTTTTCCGTGAACGAGTCCAATCTTAGGATATCTCTCCATTAAATATATGGACAAAGCATCAAGTTGCTAACATCTTCACAAAGACAGCCAGTGTTGACACATTTCAAGAGCGTTTCATCAAGTTGGACACTCGTAATCTACATGCGCTAACTTGAGGGGAAGTGAAAGCAATATATCCTACTGAGAATAATATGACAAGATTTCAAATTATAATATTATGATTTTATTATTAACTAATATTGTAAATATTAGTATGGAGATATAATTTTATGATATTCTCCATTGGGCATGGATGTACTAGAATTATATATATATATATATATATATATATATATATATATATATATATATATATATATATGCCTCTAATCAATTAATTAAAGACGTGCAATTTATCCTTATTTGAATACTTCACATTTTTCCCTTTAGCCGAATAACCTAAATCTCTGTTAAATATGAAAAATAGTCATTTTTGGTTCTGACACATAAAAATAAAATAGATAATATAATATAACACAAATTACGTTCTCGACTGGAAATTCCACCAAAACCAAGATTGAAGTTAGACAGAATCAAGATTAGCGTGAAGTGAATGAGTGGAGGTGGCATTGAACATGAATATAGAAATCTGAAGGTGCTGGAAAACATTTATGGGATACAATCAGTGGTTTATTAAATTGGGAAGAAGATTAATAAAACTAGATTAAAAGAATGGATTTCTGCGGAAAATGTGTGGCGATTGACAATAATGGAATGAATTAATTAAATTCCTTAATTGAATAAACAATTTCGAGAGGGTGAAACATGCCGAACGAGTTCCCATCAAGAGATTATTTGTGGGTGTGGCATGATTTTTTGTAGGCTAGATATGGAGTGTTTGGTTGTGAGTTTAGTTAATCTGAATGCTCTTTTCCAATGGTTGAGATTTAAGAGGAAGTGGAAAGGAAATTTGAATGACAATGGTAATAGAATTCCCAGGAGCCAAACAAAGGAAAGTGAGGTGCAAGAAATGTAAATATTCCTTGAAAGGAATATATATCGGCTGGAACAAAACCAGTGTCGGGTCCGGTCTTACAGTACCTCTTTTGTCCGGTCTTAAAAGCCTTTTTTGTACCCGTGTAGGCACTCAATGAGACGGTTTCAAAGGTATATGCATGTCCTAATTTCTATGGTAGTTTTAAATTTAATGGGTACGAAAAATCATTTTACAAATTAATTATTTATACAACAAAAAATCAGTCAAGAATTTAGCTCATTTACAAAAATGTCATTACGTACATGTAATGATCACACCAATATATTACTAGAAAGTGAAAAATGCATCAAAGAAGGCTAGGAGAAACGTAGACCTTGTTTGTTTCTGTTTTAGAATACTAATACATAATTGTTTTTCAAAATAGTTTTGAAAAAGGAAAGAAAATCTGCTTGGATTTATTGTTCTAAAAAACATGCATTTGGAAAAAGAACATAAAAATTTGTTTGTAACAGTTTTTCTTAAAATCAATTTTGAGTTAGAAAAGGTGAGAGACAGAGTGGAGAGTACAGCAACGATGGTGATATCAGAGGATTGAGGAGTCCACATTATGTGCATATAATTATGTGCCTTTTAGGTGCTCATACCTCTATTTAGAGGTATGATCATATTATATATATATATATATATATATATATATATATATATATATTATTTATTTAGATTTAAATTATATGCTGTTTTATGAGTTTTTTTTTTTGCATCTAGTATCTCAAATTAATTAGTTTCCCAGTTCGTATTTCTCGTAATACCGGTGTTATGGAAATTAATTAATTTGAAATATTAGGTGCAAAAAAATCTCGAGTAAAGTAGCATATAATTTAAATCTAAATAAATACAATATATACAAAAAATCAAAAAAATATTCTCATACCTCTAATTAGAGATATGAACACCTGAGAAGCACATAATTATATGCACATAATGTGGACTCAAGATTGAGAGATGATGTAAAGTGTAAACAAGCGTGAGACGGTGAAAAACAAAATGGGGAGCTTGGCCACAAGTGAAAAGAAAAATCAAGAAAAATAACATAACCAAAAAAATAGAAAACAATAAAACATGTAAAAGTTTAACATGCAAAATTTAATGTTTAATGTTTTTATTTATTAAACATATTTCTATTTTTTTACAAAAGATTTAATTAAAAGTAAACAACCAAACAAGTTTTTTTTATATATAAAAAAAGAGAAATTAATAAAAGAAAATTCAAAGCAAGAAAACAAACAGCCCATAATGTCGAGGCAGCAGCATACTTATTCACGCCATAACCCCATAATGTCGAGGCGCAACATACTTATTCACGCCATAACCCCTCCTTGTTTCTATTTTTCCCAAGTTTTATTCTTAACTCACTCCACGCACGTCTTATGAGCCCTTTCATCCTATTAGTTCTATGGGTTAAGGAGCAATTTGGCCAACGGACTATTACCTCAGGAGTATCCAGCACAAATAACTTTTACGTGAACCAAAAATACCAAAAAACTTTTAAGAATATGCCCTCAGCATAAAAAACTTTTACTCCAGGAGCGCCCGACACAAAAGTTTTACTTCAGGAGCGCCTAGCACAAAAAAGTTTTACTCCATTTTTGTGCTGACATCACATTTTTAAAAGTTTTTTTGGTATTTTTGATCCACTTAAAAGTTATTTGTGCTAGGCGCTCCTGAGGTAATAGTTCATTGGCCAAATTACTCATTAATCCAAGTTTTACCGTTATAATGGGCGGTGGGCTCTAGTTATGTGTGAACTTTTTTTAAAAATAAAAATAAATCAAGAAAGGCATTTTAGTTAACGAAAATGATAAAAAAAAATACAACTTAAAATTTAGAATTCTATCGATAATAATAGTAATGGATTAACAAGAACAATAAAACAATTGACAACTTGTTTGGTTAGAAAATTACTTATTTATGATTTTAAAATTCAAGTGTAAATACCCTTTTGGGTCCCCGACAAAAAACACGGACCCCAATGGGACTTTTTTATGGACTAAAAAGGGCTTTTTGGAAATTTGCGAAGGATCAAAATGTTCACCAATCAACCCTTATTCGTCCTTTTTAGGGACTAAAAATGCATTTCTTTGTGTGAGGGACCAAAATGGGGACTATAACACCCCGTTTTTGCAAACGTTTTCTTGCTGTATTTTGATCAGAGTTGAGCACAGGAAATTTTTTTTTGATTTAAAATGGAAATAGAGTTACTGAATAACATTCATAATAATATGTTTGGTTGTCATAAGTAGTACATTCATCCGGGATTTAAACAAAATAAACAACAATTTTATTTTCTTCATCAGCCTCCCTACGCCGGCTCCTTACCCTTCTCCTCAATCCGAACACCACGGGATCCTGAAGCTATATTAACAGCTGAGATCCAATGCCCATTGGATCTCAGGTAACGGTTAACCTCATGCTTATGTAAACAGTATATGCATGGCAGATATTCACAACATTTCACAACATAAAACACTATTCAACATATCAGGCAATAACATTACACAGCCCCTGCAGTATGTATGTTATCCCAGTATGCACACTCTCCAGTGCCACGATGTACAGTCGTGTCCATAGCGCTAGGAAAACTCTCAACGGTGTTAACAATACCATAACACGTATATCCATGATTTCACCATTTCCAAACAAACAAAATCTCAGTATAGCAACACAGCAATCACATATAGCATACAACAAGCATAAGAGTTAAGGTTACAATACTCGTCCGTACCTTGTTGGCGGTATAACGGAACTCTTACGGAAAAACGGAAATTTTCGACAGCGGATGAAACAGCGGTACGACGGCGGCACAACAGCGGCTGTAATACCCGCATATTTATTTATCTGAAATATTACATTTTGGTAAATAAATAAGGCTATTTCTGATAAGTGAAATTATTGTTGCAAGACTTGTGTTATTATAGTCTATTTTTCTAGGATGAGTTACGTGGGAAATTAGAGAATTTAAGGGCCAAAGTGCCAAATGACCAAAATACTCCCTGGTATGCAAAATGACTTAGGAAAATTATGAAAAATCATAAAAGGCAATGAAATAATTATTTGAGTTAGGAGAGTATATTATCTCTAATTGTGATAATTTGATAAATTATGAGCTTGGAGAAATTGAATAAGAATGCTAAAAAAGTATTGTAATGACCATAATACCCTCTCAAATTCTAGAATAATGCAGAAAATATGGAAACACCAATGTCAGTACTAAAATTATCAGGTAATGAGGCATTCTAATTAAGAAAATTATCGACTAGTGATAATAGAGTAGTTAAGTAATTTCTGGCTAATTACTTAAGCATAAGTAAAGGAAATTCATAAGTAATTTTGTAAAACCCTAAAATTAGTGGTTTTTGGCTTAAAATTAGTAAGAACATATTTAGTAATTAATTGGAGAATTTTGTGAAAAATAAGTGAGTTTAGGTATTTTTAAGCCTAAATGCAAGAATGGACCAATTAGGTGATTTTGTGAAATTTTTTTGGAAAAATTGGAATAAATAAATAAAATAAATAATTAAATAAAAAATAAATATAAAATAAAAATAATAAGGTGCCATCTGAAAATTTGAAAGAAGAAGGAGAGAGAAACAAATTTTAATGTTATGGTAAAAAAATTGTATTATTATATTAATATAATTGAATATAGTGAATAGTAATGTAATAAATAGGAACGGATCCTATCTAGAGAACCAGGAATAGGAATTCCAAAGTCAAGGTAAAATATTTATCGTGAGTTTTTACCTTCAAGTGACCTCTTCCGGAAGTTAACAGCGCATTTACCTAATAAGACGAAATAGGGAAAAATACAAATAGTCACATTTTGGATTTGAAGAAAATAAATTATAACTCAGCATCCGGAGATGAATTTATGATTATATGGACATATTTGGAATCGTGAATTTTTGTCCGAGGTTGATGATTCCGATTTTCAGAATCGACGCAGGACACGTTTTCGAGAAAACTTCAACTGGATCTGTTGGAACCCTGTAAGGGATTGGAATCTAAGTTAAATTTGATATTATTGATGAGGAAGAGAAGATCTTGAGTTATGAATTCAAAATTTAGAGACTACGCGAAACGGACACCGATCGGGGAAATTCTATCCGGCATAAAGTAAGCTTAAGTCACCATTCTTGGACCAATGGTTTGATGCCACATCACCCCCTATATGTCGACCAAGAAGCCCATGGACAAGGATTTACCACCATTTCAACCTTGAGTTTACATGGTGATAAGTTAAGGAAAAATTACAAAACTTGGAAAGTGAAAATTTCCAAAGTAGCCCAATTTTTGCCAATATAAAGGCATGAAATCTTCATTCATTCTTCACACCTCCTCTTCTCTCTACCTTGGCCGAAACTTAGAGTGAGAAGCTCTGCAAAAGTTTTGCCCTAGCTCCGAGTAAGTTCTTCTGTCCTTAGCTTTTAGTTTCCGTAGTTCTTTCGGTAGTTATAGTAGAACTGTTGTTTTGATCTAGGAAGTTTCAGAATATATTCCTATACTTGTTTTTAAGCCTCATTGCATTGAAAGATGCCTGACGAGGTAAAAACCTAGTAGGGATAATTTTGAAATGGAATAAGGTCAAAGTAACGAAGTTCTGGCGAAATTCCGCCGATAGGTCCAACTAGGGGCAAAATGGTAATTTGTACCTAAAATGCCCGTTATAATGCTAAATACTGATAAATACGATATAAATCCTTATAGGATATCCGCTGTCATACCGCTGTTTTTTTACCGCTTGTCAAATTGCCGTTTTTCGTAAACGTACCGAAAGGACCCTCAACGAAGGTACGTTCGCGACGATCGTAACACCGACTCTTATGATTGTGTTATGCTTGTATATGCTTGCTGTGTTCCTGTACAGAGACTCTGTCTCATTATTTTAATGATATACACGGGTTATGGTTTTGATAACACCGATCAAAGTTTTCCTAGCGTTGAGAACACGACTGTACATCGTGGCACGGGTAGAATGTGCGGCACCGTGATAACAAACACGAGGGGGCCGTGTGTTGTTATTGCCTTGTATACATCATTATGTTTTTCCTACATCTCGTTATGGGCTTTTGTAGTGATTTTTCTGAAAATGTCATGAATACCTGTCATACATATATTGCTTGCATAAGCATGAGGTTAACCGTTACCTGAGGTCCGATGGGCATTGGACCTCAGTCTGCATGAATAGACAGGAAAGAGTCATGAACCAGAGGAGACACTAGGGGATGGAGCCGTAGATAGACGCCAGTAGACGGAGCGGTGAGAAGGCACCGGTCAAATAGAATGCGGGAAGAAAGTCAACCGAACCTGCCATATAGCATGAATCTAATAAGGTTACTTCATATCATTTGGTGCTTGAAACAGAAAGGGTCGTCTTGTGGATCAGCCAATCAGTCACCCTAGCACGGTGAGGCTCCCACTAGACCTACCCGGCCTGGCCAAATGGAATGATTTAACTGAGTTAGGTTCTATGCCCCAAGTCTACTCAAGGCTTGGATGAAGAGGGTATAGTTACATTGTAATTATAAAGTTTTGTATTACTGTATCACATGAATTATTCCTTTGGGAAATTTTATAATATATATCAGTATACGTCAGGCATCATCATATGTCTGAGTATTTCATTTCAGTTACTCAGTGTTATTCTTGTTGTTCAAATTTTTAGTACATGCTCTCCGTTTCCGCAAAACGCTAAGTTGTAGCACCTCAAACTCTGATGAATTTTTATAAAACCACGTGTCACCGGCACGATTTTTGCTACGAGATTTGGGGTGTTACATTTTGGTATCAGAGCTAGCTTCACAGCTAGTCTCGAGTGCATTGTATATATGACAAGAACAAGAGTACTGATATGATACTGATATTGTGATACAATAAAACAAATACCCTAAGGTAAAGGTTAGAGTTTTTGCAAAGCTCTAAGACTTCTGAGATGGAAATCGGAGTCTACATGAAATTCCCGAACGGAGGCGATAATTAAACTTAGTTGACGATACTATCTAGGCTTCCCTTCGACTGTAACCTATTGCGTAGGTTTATATCAAAACAATGGTGCCGAGAATAGTACTAGACTATATGGGTAAGAGGATTAGTCACGATGGACTCGTAAAACTTCCATAATAGACATCTATCGACCAATCGATTTAAGTAGCAGAGTTAAACTCTACGTTTCTTTTCGTGTGAATCCATTTTAGAAAAGAGGACTAATAGAACTTTAAATACTATGTTGTAGTGATGGACAAAGGCAAATTTCCATATCCAGATTTTTACGGTACAGGGAGACGTACTACGCATAGAACTAAAGCCCCCGATCTAACAGGATCAAGGCTAAATCCTGAGCCAACATATCCACCTCCTGTGCCTATGACTGTACTCAAGTCCACCTATTCCACTCATCGATCGACTCGTGGTACGTTACAAAATACCTTTACGTGTCCGAGAACAATCCGAGCCGAGTATCATTTCAAATCGAGTATTCCAATGAGTACCTATACAACCCTAGACTAGAATATCATTCGAATCGCACATCGATTGAACCAGTATACCACCTTGAATCGTCAAATTTTCCAGTCCCTGAGAAACCCACAATATCTATATATGGCCGTAAAATCTCAGAGAGATATCATCCCTGGCTAGTATACAAATCTGACCTTGTACCTCAAACAAATCCGTCGTATCCCGTTCCAGGAAGTAACCTTGAGTCAACAAATCTTCCTACTCCCATGCGACATATGACCCCGAGAACTGAGTATGAGCCTGAGTATCGCTCTGAACCAGAATATCCTTATCAGACCATAGATAATCAAGAACCTTTTTATTTTGAATCTTTGAACATAGTATACCCGAAACAATGGCGATATACTTTCGAGCTTTAAAGACCTATAGGGTCGGATCATTCATCCTTTGATAATAACCGAGAATACTTCCAATTGTTACCTGGCCAAGATGACCTTGAAGTTGAATCTTGTTATGGACCAAATACCCTGCGATATGTTTTGAATGCAAATAAAGAGCTGATAGGTATTTTACGAGACCATTTCTTAAGGGGCGAGAATATTACAACCCAACCATGAAAGAAACGTATTTTCGTGGTTAGGGCAAGTCAAGATAACGTACATGAAGAAGAAAATACATAAACTTACCTACCCAAAGCAGACGATTGGGTAATGTCCATGCTATGCCTATTTCCTAGAGATCGCTTTCGGATGGAAAAGACGAATGAGCTTTTAGACGGAAAGCGTCCGTCGATTTTCATTCTTTCCCGACTTACCTGCAAGGGCTAGTTTTAGACAAGATGTAAACGAGTAGATAAACAATAATATGAGCTATGTAAGACATATTACTGGTGATAAAACCAGCTAAATAATATAATATATTTTACCAAATGTGTACATGTTTGTTTAAACGATCTCTTAAATTGTTGTTCGTAAATAGAAAGATAAGAGGTCAAGTATGCGAGGAACCGAAGTCTTTAGAGGTCAAAGCAAAGTGATGTCAGACCCAAGTACAATACCAGGAACATCAGCGTGAGTTGCAAGAAGCGAGGGAGAAGGCGAGAAAGCGGGAATGCTCTTATTGATACCCTCCTTGCGTAAAGACCGGGAAGACACATGGAGAGACTATTGGAATCCGGCCGTTTGATGGAGAGTAAATTAGAAGAGCTACATAGAGCAATGAATTTCAACATTAACAATACAAGTCATGGTGAATTCAGCCTCAACAACTCCACTCGAAGAGGAAGTTTTACGGGGACAAAGCAATCGTGGCAAACGAGCAAGTGATTGCGTCGGGTTTCGCATTAACGGGAACTCCGGAGAAGTGGAAGGCACCCTGGAGCAAAAACCAAGGAAAAGGTAATAAGCCATCTCAGACTGGGCAGCAGTACAACCCTAAACTGTCAAGGCCTTGACTGTGTGTAAGATGTGGGAGGAATCACCCTCGAAGCACTGACTGCGATGGAAAGATATGCTTTAAGTGTCAAAAACCTGGACACATTAGCATACTTTGTCCGGGGAAAGCTGCAGAATTCCGGTCAAAGGACTTTTCAAAGATGTCGGAATTCCTACCCTGTTCGAAATACGGGAATTTCCATCCAGGTCTTACCTGTAGTGGTATACGAATTTGCTACAAGTGTCAGAAGCCGGGGCACATGGCCTGGAACTGTCCCCAAAAAGCTGCGGGGACAGAGCTTTCAAGCTCAGGCCAGATGTTAGCCTTGCACGAAATGGAGGTCGAAGAATCTCCTGGAATAATCCAAAATACTACCGCTCAGTAGAAGTCTATTTAGACACCGTTTGTGCGATTCGGTACTAAATCCGTCGATACTTCTGATGAAGATACGAATCATTTTGGGATGCATACCTATATGTATTACCTTACAATCTTGTAATAGCTACACCATAGGGTGTAAACTATTTGGCCTATAAGGCATACCTAGAATCAAATTTCAGCATAATATATATCTTATTCAAAATCTCTGTTCCACCATGACAACGACGTTCCCAAATCTGTTAGAGTAGCAGCAATCAATGCAATGATCAAACGGTGACCATGAGAAGATATCATTCCACAAAGCAGAATCAGAATCAATGCGGAAGCTGAGTCCTTATTCAAAAAAAAAATCAACCTAGTTAGGAATAAAATTCTCTGAAAACCTTACCAAATTTCCTTCAGAAAGAGAGAAGTCAAGATTCAAATTGAACTTGATGTCTGGCACGGTATCAACATTTAAAACACCGTATCGAATGACACCGAACAAAGCACAAGAGTTAGTGACTTTGTATCAACCATCACAGGATGGACGAAATGACTATCATAAACACATATCCACTGTCCATGATCTACGATCTACGCAGTTATTTAATTCTTACGTTTTGTCGAGTATTGGCGTATGCTCAAAATACCATCGCTACAAATTCAAAATAGGAATGTTTTGAAGATAGCTTTCCGGACTTAACCCGGACATTTCTTTGAATTCCTTTAGATGTCTTTTTAACCGACAAACACATCTACTTTTATAGGATATTTAAAAAATTTCTCAACCACATAGGTAGGTTGATTGAGGTGTTGATTGACGACATCCTCATCTATTCTGAAATACGAAAGAGAAACGCAACTCTTTACTAAATTAAGTAAATATAAGTATAGGCTGCCAAGAAAACATTTTCTGGGCCATGTGCTAACACACAATAGTAATGCTATTAATTTCAAAAAAATAGAGGCAGGTCTGGACTAGAAAGAGCCAGAAATAAAAATATAGGTGTTTAGTTTCTGGATCTTGCGGGATAGTACCGTAGATTCATATCAAATTTTCTCATAACTTGCGCATGGAAATTAAATCATTAACAAAGGTTGTGAGACGAGCTTACATAGGCGAGGAAGAAGTTAGTCACAGCACCAAGAGATTGGTTATCCCAGGTCCAAGTTAGTCTGTAACGGTACCAATAGGTATGGATTGGGATATGTCTTGCTGCAGCAGGACAGCGTGATGACTTGCACCTCTCGTCAATTAAAGCCTCTCCAATTGAACAAATTTACGCGTGACTTTGAGATAATAATTATCGTTTAGAGAATATAGAGGCATTACGTCTATGGAGTAACCATAGAATGGTACGACTACCACGAATACTTGAAATACTTTTTGAGTTGAAAGAAACTCGGTAGTGGATAGCATCGCTAGATAAATTCTTATACGGTTGCGATTTAGAGAGTGATTACTGTCTGTATGAAGTAATCATCATGTTGTTACTCTCTACAGAAAGTTAGTTTTAAATAGCTTGTGTGGTAATTCAAGAGCAAAGGCTACTTGAATACTATAAGGACTTTGTCTGTTTAAAGTAAAAATTTTCCGAGAAACTATAAATACGCTTGATTGAAACTTATTTCTCGGATTTTCCCGAATACAAATAGCATCACTTGAAGCCTTGTATAGGCAAAGGTGTAACTTACTTATGCGTTCGATGGAACTTTGGTTAGATCGAGAATTTTCTTAGACCGTTATGGTCGGTCATGTTTATGTATGTCTGTAAGTAGATTCATTCCTTGCGTTGATGTAACGGTATATGTAAGAATTTTGTCATTTTAAATGATTGAAAGTTATGGTAAAGACGATCGAATACCTCATTTTCATAAGGCATATTTCAGCGGACAGCGAAGGTATGGATTAAAAGTTTATCGCTTAAAACACCCCGAACTCGAATAAATTTCACAGTATCTTCTGCATTTCTCATTGGAGAAGTATCATCTTAACAGATGATCATATTCTAAAAGACGAAGTATTAAAGTACAAAATGACATTATTGTCAGACCAAAATTCTCGTTTTTTTTAGAAGTGACTCAGGGATAAAGAGTACCCCAGTTGCAATAGTAGGTAAAAGCGAGAATTGGCTCTGAATGAGACGATTTAGGAAAAACCATCAGTCAATATATTAGAAGCTGACAGACCAGAGGGCTCGATAGGATGGAATAAATTTCGAGGGCAAAATTTTGTTTAAGGGGGAGAGAAATGTAATACCCGCATATTTATTTATCTGAAATATTACATTTTGGTAAATAAATTAGGCTATTTCGATAAGTGAAATTATTGTTGCAAGACTTGTGTTATTATAGTCTATTTTTCTAGGATGAGTTACGTGGGAAATTAGAGAATTTAAGGGCCAAAGTGCCAAATGACCAAAATACCCCTGGTATGCAAAATGACTTAGGAAAATTATGAAAAATCCTAAAAGGAAATGAAATACTTATTTGAGTTAGGAGAGTATATTATCTCTAATTGTGATAATTTGATAAATTATGAGCTTGGAGAAATTGAATAAGAATGCTAAAAAAGTATTGTAATGACCATAATACCCTCTCAAATTCTAGAATAATGCAGAAAATATGGAAACACCAATGTCAGTACTAAAATTATCAGGTAATGAGGCATTCTAATTAAGAAAATTATCGACTAGTGATAATAGAGTAGTTAAATAATTTACGGCTAATTACTTAAGCATAAGTAAAGGAAATTCATAAGTAATTTTGTAAAACCCTAAAATTAGTGGTTTTTGGCTTAAAATTAGTAAGAACATATTTAGTAATTAATTGGAGAATTTTGTGAAAAATAAGTGAGTTTAGGTATTTTTAAGCCTAAATGCAAGAATGGACCAATTAGGTGATTTTGTGGAATTTTTGTTGGAAAAATTGGAATAAATAAATAAATTAAATAAATAAATATAAAATAAAAATAAAAAGGTGCCATCCGAAAATTTGAAAGAAGAAGGAGAGAGAAACAAATTTTAATGTTATGGTAAAAAATTGTATTATTATATTAATATAATTGAATATAGTGAATAGTAATGTAATAAATAGGAACGGATCCTATCTAGAGAACCGTGAATAGGAATTCCAAAGTCAAGGTAAAATATTTATCAGTGAGTTTTTACCTTCAAGTGACCTCTTCCGGAAGTTAATTCCGAGGTCAGTAGCGCATTTACCTAATAAGACGAAATAGGGAAAAATACAGAGTCACATTTTGGATTTGAAGAAAATAAATTTTAACTCAACATCCGGAGATGAGTTTATGATTATATGGACATATTTGGAATCAGTGAAATTTTGTCCAGAGGTTGATGATTCCGAAAATGATTTTCGTAGAATCGGACGCACCTTTAGGACACGTTTTTCGAGAAAACTTCAACTGGATTGTTGGAACCCCGTAAGGGACTGGAATCTAAGTTAAATTAGATATTATTGATGAGGAAGAGAAGATCTTCGAGTTATGAATTCAGAATTTAGAGACTACGCGAAACGGACACCGATCGAGGAAATTCTATCGGACCGGCATAAAGTAAGCTTAAGTCACCATTCTTGGACCAATGGTTTGATGCCACATCACCCCTATATGTCGAACAAGAAGCCCATGGACAAGGATTTACCACCATTTCAACCTTGATTTTACATGGTGATAAGTTAAGGAAAAATTACAAAACTTGGAAAGTGAAAATTACCAAAGTAGCCCAATTTTTGCCAATATAAAGGCATGAACTCTTCATTCATTCTTCACACCTCCTCTTCTCTCTACCTTGGCCGAAACTTAGAGTGAGAAGCTCTGCAAAAGTTTTGCCCTAGCTCCGAGTAAGTTCTTATGTCCTTAGCTTTTAGTTTTCGTAGTTCTTTCGGTAGTTATAGTAGAACTGTTGTTTTGATCTAGGAAGTTTCAGAATATATTCCTATACTTGTTTTTAAGCCTCATTGCATTGAAAGATGCCTCGACGAGGTAAAAACCTAGTAGGGATAATTTTGAAATGGAATAAGGTCAAAGTAACGAAGTTCGCGAAATTCCGCCGATAGGTCCAACTAGGGGCAAAATGGTAATTTGTACCTAAAATGCCCGTTATAATGCTAAATACTTGATAAATACGATATAAATCCTTATAGGATATCCTGTCATACCGTCGGGCATTTGTCAAATTGCCGTTTTTCGTAAAACGTACCGAAAGGACCATCAACGAAGGTACGTTCGCGACGTCGTAACAACGACTCTTATGATTGTGTTATGCTTGTATATGCTTGCTGTGTTCCTGTACAGAGACTCGGTCTCATTATTTTAATGATATACACGGGTTATGGTTTTGATAACACCGATCAAAGTTTTCCTAGCGCTGAGGACACGACTGTACATCGTGGCACGGGTAGAATGTGCAGACCGAGATAACAAACAGTCATGCGGGGGGCTGTGTGTTGTTATTGCCTTGTATACATCATTATGTTTTTTCTACATCTGTTATGGGCTTTTGTAGTGATTTTTACGAAAATGTCATGAATACCGTCATACATATATTGCTTGCATAAGCATGAGGTTAACCGTTACCTGAGGTCCGATGGGCATTGGACCTCAGTCTGCATGAATAGACAGGAAAGAGTCATGAACCATAGGAGACACTAGGGGATGGAGCCGTAGATAGACGCCAGTAGACGGAGCGGTGAGAAGGCACCGGTCAAATAGAATGCGGGAAGAAAGTCAACCGAACCTGCCATATAGCATGAATCTAATAAGGTTACTTCATATCATTTGGTGCTTGAAACGAAAAGGGTCGTCTTGTGGATCGCCAATCGGTCACCCTAGCACGGTGAGGCTCCCACTAGACCTACCCGGCCTGGCCAAATGGAATGATTTAACTGAGTTAGGTTCTATGCCCCAAGTCTACTCAAGGCTTGGATGAAGAGGGTATAGTTACATTGTAATTATAAAGTTTTGTATTACTGTATCACATGAATTATTCCTTCGGGAAATTTTATAATATATATCAGTATACGTCAGGCATCATCATATGTCTGAGTATTTCGATTACTCAGTGTTATTCTTGTTGTTCAAATTTTTAGTATCTGTTTACGCAAAACGCTAAGTTGTAGCACCTCAAACTATGATGAATTTTTATAAAACCACGTGTCACCGGCACGATTTTTGCTACGAGATTTGGGGTGTTTCAGCGGCTCAACAGCGGTTTGATTATCTCAGATATCCTATAAGGATAGTATTTATCAATATCTAGCAGCATAACAGGCATTTTAGGTACAAACTACCATTTTGCCCCTGGCTCCCCTAATCGGCGGAATTTCGCCAGAGCTTCGCTACTTTGACCCGATCTTTCCAAAATTTTGACATATCTCTTTTCCCAGTATATTTTCGAAATAAATACCATATCTACCCCTAAACATGATATCTAGACTATCTGGGAAATTTAAAGACAATTCTAACATTCCTACCGGAAGAAACTACCGAAACTAAAGACTAGGGACCGAAGAACTTACCCAGGGCTGGGCTAGAATTTCTCCGGGCTCTTCCTTCTCTCTAACCTCTATCTAGGCTGCGTTTTTGGGGTGAAGAAATGGGAAGAGGATGGCTTGCTATTTATAGAAGAATTCCGGTCACTATTCATGCATTTTTCAGATCAGATTTCGGCCGTTGGATCGCACTTTGACACATGGCACTTCCTGGGCCCTTGGATGTGTGTGTGCCGACCTCCTTGCACCATTCCCAAGAAAATATGATGTCATGCATGATGTCATCTTGTTGCTTTATGAGCCGGTATCGATAAAGTTTCCAGTTCGGTGCCCTTTTCGCGCAATCTTGGAGAAACTCAAAAATCCGAGAGCACAGCGATGAAGGTTTATCCTTCCTCTTTCAAAATATGTGGAATGATTAAATTTTTGATCCCATTAAGGGAATCCCGTTGTCTGTTGAACATTTTTAAACAGACGCCATCGGTTACGGAAATAAATTCCGGAAGTTCCAACTTTTGGACAAAAATTCGCTGGTTCGTAATATGTTCTGACCTAAGAAACCTAATCCCTGGTTTGTTACAACTATTTCGTTTTCTATAGGTTCTCATTTGCACTATCTGCCCTATTCTTTATTTATCCCGTATCTTAATGACCTAGTTGGTTTCAGAAATGACTTCAGAGATAGTCCACTTCGAAGTAGAATTTCACTGGTTTATAAAAAGTTCAGATGACATAAGACTAAATCCTTATATTTTAGTGTAGGATTTAATTTCTATCCATTCTCAAATGTCTTGTTGGCTCTTTACCAAATATATTATTATTTTATTCAAAAATATCATGATATTTTTTTTAATTATTATTTTATTTTATTTTAATTATTTAATGAATTTCGCCCCCATGATTTTTTTTAATTTTTTTATTTAATTATCTTACTTTACATATTAATCCTCTTATATTATCTCGATTAATTTCCGATTAGCCACTTGCTAATTGTTGATAATTTTCTTAATTAGGATTAACTATTATCTCACAACTATTTGACTGACATTGGTATTTTATATCCCATGCAAAATATTAAAAATCATGGGCCTAATTTAGGGTTTTTAAAATTAATATTAAATTCTCCTTTATTATTTCCAAGGAAATAATTTATTAAATTTCTATAATTAAGGACAATATTCTTCCTAATTTTTAATAATTATTTTATTGCCCTCTAAGATTTATCATAATATTTTCAGTCCATATTATGGCCTATAATTGCATTTAGGGAGTCTTAACTCTTTATCTCCTCTAATTTCCATAGAATTTTCCCTAAGTAATAAGATAATTATGCTCAATATTTGAGATCACATATTCACCTATAACATTTAAAGGAATATTTATTTATAATTAATAGTCATCCGGGTATTGAATATCCGGGTATTACATTCGTGTTTTTTTCCAGGGACCCAAAAGAATATTTACTCAAAATTCAAATATATAGTCTTTTCTTAGAATTTTCCTTTTAGCTATTTACCATCAAAGCGTAATTTTAATTTGATCCTTTTAAGATTGCAATGTGATTTCAAAGTCCTTTTTGGGGGGGGGGAGGGGTTGCCAAAATTCTCCTTACTTTTTTAATAACATAGTATAGATAGATAGACCCTACTTTTTAATGACATGGTAGAAAATATAATATAAGATAAATATCACTATAGATAGATAGATATAATATAAGATAAATATCATTGTAGATATATAGATACATTAGCTGGCATACCAACACATAATTTGGTACCGGTGTAAGGTTCCGTTAGATCCTTCTTGGTCTTGAGTTCAAGTCTCATAGAAGATACTTATGTTAGAAGGGATAACTACAAATTCCAGACTAGATATCAGATCATAACCTTTTTTAAAAAAAAAAAAAAGTAAAAGTGGAGAAAGATCAGCTAGTATACTTTCCTGGTGGGGCTAGTGGAGATGGTTGAATCATCCCTAGGTGTGTTTATATCTTTTGTGGATTTCCTTATTTATCTTGTAAATTTCTCTACCTATCTTGTATATTGATTTATCTCTTCTAAATTCTTGTATTTCTCTTATAAATCTCTCAATCTCTCTTGTAATAAATTGATCTATATCTCTTGTAAATTTCCCTATCTCTTTTGTAAATTGCCTTATATCTCTTGAGAATTCTCATATTTTTGTAACTTCTCCTAAGTCTATAGCCAATTGCCCAATTGGCCTATGGCTCTTGAAAATTAATCTATCTTTCTATTATAAATGTCAATATTTTGATCAATTCAATATTTATTCAGAAGTTTCTGACTTCAAAAATTTATATCTAATTCTACATATTTTTGAAAATTATAGATAAAGACTTTATGGAAAACTTGAGATGTCTACTTTTTAATACAGAAAACAATCATTCAAAAATATATCATTTGATCCTAAAAAAATATCAAATTCTAAAATTAATCCAAAAAAATGTTATCTTTCAAGTTCACTTTCTCATCGGCCTGGTATTGGGTTAACTCGGTTTGACTCTAATCTGACTCACCGACTATTGACCTACTCTTAAGACTGGCGCCATTTGATGAGGGCCTTTTTTTCGTTAGCCTTGGGGTCCACAATAAAAAATAACTAAGGATTGCGTATAGGAAAACCTAGGATCGTTCTCTCTCTCGAGGAGCCTTTTATTGAATCCTAAAAAATCTAAATGACATGCAAATGCAATTAAAACAAGGGGAAAAATAGGTTTTGGATTTTCAAATTAATAAAATAAAATAAGAATGCAATTAAATTAAATGCTAAACTATTATTTTTTGTATTTTTAATAAAATGGAATGGAGTATGAAAATAAGTATGGATGCTCTTGGAAATGGAATAGTGACAATCACAGTTCAATTAAATATAGGAGTAAATTTTCACTAAGTCTAGATGAAAAACCCCAAGATACCACTTGAGTTCAATATTCTCAATTAATAGTAGCTCCTACTACCGTACCTAACTACTACCTCTTGAGATATTGTTTAAACCACTTAGTGTGTGATTAGGATTAGATTAATGCAATTTGGTTCCTCTTGATATGAATGCGATACCACGCCACTCAATTAATCCAATTTAATCATACTATCTAACAATACCACGTAGAAAGCACAATATCATTGAATCAATAAGGAAAATACTCACATATAAATCAAACAAGCTACAAAAATCCAATTCAATCACAAGGGTTCAATCCACAAAGTTATCCAACCGGGTAAGCTCAGTCTCAACATTACAAAACAATATTCCTAAAACTAGAAAATTAAAATGTAATTAGAGAAAATAGATTGAAATAAAATAAACTCCCCTATTTTATGCTCTGAAATTCCAGCCACTTAATCCATTCCATAAAGCAAAGGAATCAGCCACCCATAGAAATTAGAGAACCCAACACGAGCATATCAAATCTGGAAGTGGAAATTGACAGGCTTAATGGATGAAAACCGTGGTTCTTGAGAGAAATAGAACAAGACGTATATGGAATGGTGGAAGGAGGTAGAAGGACGAAGATGATCGGATAAGGTGGAGAGAAAGAAGGAATGAAGCTCACTGGCGTTTGGTGGTGGTTGACTGGAGAAGACGATGATGAAGGGTGGAAGTGGATCGATGGTTGTGGTGGAATGGGAAAATGGAAGAAGATTGAAGCATGGTCGTCGTCAATGGAGGTTCTCGTTCTCAGGTTTGCTGGTTCTATGGTGGTGGGAAAGCCTCTCGCCGGCGACGGTGGTGGTAGAACGAGAAGACACCGGCGAGGTGGGGTGAGGGGTGAAGGAAAGTCGAAGGTGGAGATTGAGGTCCAAGCTCTGCGTGAAGGTCGAGAATCAATCACCCTGTTCACGGCGTACTCTGTTTTCTTTTATTCAATCCATTAATTCCTCCCCTTGCGGCGCGTTGTACATCCCAATCTCCAAATGAAGGTGTAACCTAATTGGTTCAAAACGAATGGCTTTATCACAGGGACCTAAGTGAAAATTTTGAAAGTTTCTGGAGTAGGGACTAAATTGAAAATTTTATAACTTGAGCTCAAACTTCCATTTTCAAATTCGATCAAGTTTCTTCAACCACCTACAATTAAAACCAATCAAGCCAACATCAAATCTTCCCAAAAAAATAATTAATAAGAGTAATTACAATAATTATGACAATTTCACCCTTTTAAACACAGTTTATGTAATACACGGATATTTGTTTATCTGGAACCCTATATTTGAATATTTTCCTATTTTTGGGAGACTACTAGGCCCTATTTTTGAAAGTGACAAAATTGGAATCAGTATTTTATGGGTCATGAATAGTATTTACTATTCAAAAATACGTACTCACTATTCAAAAATACGTATATACTATTCACGTCATATTTTAATCTTCCCATGCATTCCATGCATCAAGCAAGGGCAGCAAGGGATGCAAGTGAAGCATGGTGTATTATTTTATTTTATTTTGGGGAAAATTACATAAAAGTACCCAAAGGTGAAAATTACACTTAAGGACCCATTTTCCTCCCTATAAATAGACCTTCACTCTCTTCTCATTTCCCACACCAAAAATTCAGAATAGAGAGAAGTTTTAGAGAGAAGGAGGAGCCCGGAGAAATTCTAGCCGAGCCCTGGGTAAGTTCTTCGGTCCATAGTCTTTAATTTCGGTAGTTTTTTCCGGTAGATATAGTAGGAATGTTAGAATTATCTTTATATTTCCCAGATAGGCTAGATATCATGTTTAAGGGTAGATATGGTATTTATTTCGAAAATATACTGGGAAAAGAGATATGTCAAAATTTTGGAAAGATCGGGTCAAAAGATCGAAGCTCTGGCGAAATTCCGCCAATTAGGGGAGCCAGGGGCAAAATGGTAATTTGTACCTAAAATGCCTGTTACACTGCTAGATA